>OY728140.1:574362220-575612220 GCA_963277665.1 Viscum album
TGTTCCAATGGTTAACAAATACATGAATGTTTTTTTTCTAATAAATTTCATGGTGTTATTCTTAATTGAGAGGTTGATTTTATTATTGACTTAGTCTTTGATTATAATCTTATTTCAAAACCTATTTATCAAATTCCATAAGTTGAACATTTGAAAATGAAAAATAAATTGTAGGAGTTACTAGGTAAAGGTTTCATTTGTCTGAGTACTTCACCTTGGGGTGATAATATTTTGTTTATTTAAAATAGATATGGTTATATGAGACTTTTCATTGATTATAGGGTATTTAATAACATCAATATTAAGAATAAGTATCCTTTTCTTCATATCAATGATTTATTTGATCAGCTCTAAGGAGCATAATACTTTTCAAAGACAGATCTCAGGTTGGGGCACCATCAGCTGAAAGTGAAGGAGGAAGATATTCTGAAGACTGTATTTCAAATTAGATATGGACATTATGAGTTTTTAGTTATGGAATTTGGGTTAAAAAATTCCCCTTCTATATTTATGGATCTTATTAATAGAATCTTCTATGAATATTTGGATAAGTTTATTATTGTTTTTATTGATGAAATTTTAGTTTATTCAAAAAGTTATGATGATCATGAAAAACATCTGAGGATTGTTCTACAAATCCTTAAATAAAATAAGTTGTATGGAAATTTGAGCAAAATGTGATTTTTGGTCACAAAAAATTTCTTTCCATGGGAATATTATTTATAAAGATGGAATTACTGTTGAAGTTGCTAAAATAAAAGTATTTGATGAATGAATAAGACATACAAATGCTACTGATATTCAAAGTTTTATTATATTAGTAAGATATTACTGATGGTTTGTTGAAAATTTTTCACATTCATCTATCCCTCTAACTAAGTTTGTATGAAAATGGGTTAATTTTTTTTGGATATAAGAATGTGATTTATGTTTTGAGGAACTAAAAATGAGATTTGTGAATGCTCCAGTTTTAGACCTACCTTCCATAAATGGAGAGTTTGTTATCTATAGCGATGCTTATTTGAAGGGACATGGTTGTTTCTTAATGTATAATTATTAGGTAATTTCTTGTGCTTCATGTTACTTTAAATATCATGAGTTAAATTATCCTACACATGATATGGAATTAGTTTTTGTTGTTTTTTCTTTGAAAATTTGGAGACATCATTTGTATGGAGTAAAGTGTGAAATATATACTGATCAAAAAACTTTTAAATATATATTCAATCAGAAGGAATTGAACATGATACAAAGAATATGGATGGAATTGATAAAGGATTATGATTTCATGAATCATTATCATCTTGGAAAGGAAAACAAAGAGGTTAATGGTTTGAGTTGGAAATGTAATGATACATTAACCATGTTACGTTTGGAGCATGACCCTTTGGTTAATGATTTGATGAATTTTGGATTATAATTTGTGGATGAAGAAACCTACTCTATTTTTTTTTCAGGTTTCATTATGGTCAAATTTGTTGAAAATAATTAAGAAATCTCAGAATAAAGATCATACTTTGAAGGAAAATATTGAATCCATTAAGAAGGGTAAGTTTCCTAATTTTAATATTGATGAGGAAGGTGTTTTGATATTTGTAAAGAGACTATGTGTTCCTTGGAATTCTCAATTGAAGAAAGATTTGTTAAGTGAATCTCATAGTTCTCTATTTTGCATTCATCCTGGCAGCACTAAGATATACAAAGAACTTTGAGAATATTCTTAGCAGGATCAAATGAAAAGAGATATTTCTAATTTTATCATGAAATGTTTGAACTATAAGCAGGTTAAACGGAATGGAATTTACTGAAGGTGATGTTTCATCCTTTTATAGTGTTGGAGTAGAAATAAGAAAATATATCCATGGATTTCATGGTGGGACCATGAAATACTTTTCGAGGTAATAATGAAATTTGGGTTATTATTGATCGACTGACTAAATATGCACATTTTTTTCATTAAAGATACTCTATATTTAGATCAACTTTATTAGTTGTATATTAAATAGATAATGAGGTTACATGGCTTCATCTCTCTATTTTATCTAACTATGACCCCAAGTTCACTTCTTATTTTTGGAAAGGCCTTCAGAAGTCGTTGGACACTGAATTAAATTTCAGCACAACCTTTCATCCTCAGTATGATGAAAATTCAAAATGAAAAATCCATACCTTGGAAAATATGATATGTTGTTGTTCAAGGGATTACTATGGAATTTGGGCTTAAAATATTTATTTAGTTGATTTTTCTTATAGTATTAGTTTTTATTCCCATATACTGATGAAACCTTTTGAGGCATTATATGAAAAGAGGTATTGAACTCTAGAATTTTTGGATGAATTGAATGAAAGAAAGTTAATGGCACTAGAATTGGTTGAGGAAGTGGCTAAAAAGGTGAAAATTATTCAAAAACATACGAGGACTGCTCATAGCATATAGAAAAGTTATGTGAATAACAGGAGGAAAAACCTTTCTTTCAAGGTAGGTGATCATGTTTTTCTTAAAATATCTCCATGAAAAACTATTATGTGTTCTCGTAAGAAGAGAAATTTAATTCAATGGTTCATTGGACTATATTAAATCCTAGAGAAATTTGGACTAGTTGCCTCCTGAGTATCATTGCCTCCAAGTTTATCCTAGTTACATAATGTTTTTCATGATTCAATGTTAAGAATGTATGTGTTGGATTCATCTCATGTTTTGAGACCTAAAGTAGTTCAGTTGGAAGAGAAAATTTATTATGAGGAATAAAATATTTAGATTCTTTACCATAGATATCAAGTACTATGGAACAAGGTAATTCACCAGGTTAAGGTTTTTTGGAAAAACCATATGGTTGAAGAAGCAACATGAGAATATTAAAATGCTATGAGGGAAAGGTATCACTATTTTTTAATTAGTAAATAAAATTATGAGGAAAAAATTTCCAAAATGGGTGGATAATTTAACATCCCAGGTACTGATAGAATAATTCCTTTTCATATTTATTATTATCTTTGAATTAAATAGTTAAATTCATTGTAAATATATTAAGTAATTCTTAAAATAAAAAAGGAAATAGTTTTATTAAACTAATTTCTTATATGGTTATATTTAAAAGATTAATTTTTAAATTATATAATTTTAATTTTAAAAAAATAATTTCATTTTTTAATCTAGAATGAAAAATTATCTTAGGATGGATTTTTGGGAATTTTTTGAAAAAGTTAAATTTTTGGTGAATAGTAAAAAATACAGTATCTTTTGTGATGTCGTCAAAACATAATTATGATATAAAATTTATTAAAATTATGGAATGAATACAATATAATATTATAATATAAATATTTTAAAAAATAATCCATAATATAGAAATTATAAATTATTTCAAGATAAGTATAAAAATCATTTTCAGTGTCGATGTAGTGCCTGCAAAATGTTGGAAAATTCAAATTTGGTTCCTTATAGATAATAATTGAGTGATAAGAAGTATTTTCAATTTTTTTATTAAGTATTATTTATAAATTATTTTTTTAACGATTTTTTTCTAATTTTTAGAGTTATATAACTTGAATCTAATCCAAATGCTTGTGCAATGCTTGCGTGAGGTAAATAAATTCAAATTAACAAATTAAATAAGTTGTCTTGATGTGGATATGATTAAATATACATAATGAATGAATATAAAAGATTATATTGAACTTAATTAATTTATTTTCATAATAGTAATTTATTTTTAATTTTTTATATGAAATAATTACCTTTAATTATTATGCAACACTGATGCAGTGCTTGGGAAAGCAGAAGAAAAATCAGTAAAATGATTTTAATTAAAAATTATAAGAACCATTAAATAACCCAAAAATTTGGATAAATCTTATTATATGATTATTTTTATACCATAATCATCCTTGGGTCTAATTTAGGATCTTTTTGATCCACATGGTTGACATTAAGTCCCTTATAATATTTTATTTAAAATAAAGTCAAACCGTTCACACTATGGTCTTTAATTAGTATAACATTTTTAATATATGGTTCTACCGAAGTTATTCTAAATCATAAATATTATTTGTAAATATAAAATAATTATATTAATCATGGTAATTTTTTTTAATTTTTAGGTAAGAAATAATCACCTTAAAATCTAGCACAATGATGATGGAGTAATTATTAAATTAACGGAAAAACCAAATAAATGATATTAAAAATATTAAAATAAATATAATTTGAGATAACTAACATAATAAATGAATTATATAGATAAATATTTTATTTATAGGTTATAATAAAATAGTTTTTTTAATTTTAATCTTTATTTTGATGTTTTTAAAGTCATAATAACGAATAATATTGAATTTGAAAATAACAACATTTCATGAATATAATATTTTATTAAATTATTTAAAAATCATAAAAATGTAAAATAAAAACAAAATATATAATATATGGTTTAAAATTTCATCCATGTTCTTTATAGTTCTTTTTTAAGTATTTGGATCTAGAATATCCTTATTATATTTTAATATTTTAAGAAATTCCTAAAGTGCCCCTCACCTAAATTATAAAAGGGAACCCCTTTCTTCACTTAATTTCACACCATTGATCCTTATATCTTGACCATCATATGAAAAATTATCTTATCATAATCCCTATCCACATTATAGAGGTTCTTTCATCACCAAAAACCAATTCCAAGTTCCTTAAGGGATCTTACAAGGAGGTGATATTCAAGAGGTAACTTCCTTAAACTACCTCTCTTAATATATTTTATTTTTATACCTTATATTAAACTCATTAATACATGATGGAATAATAAATATAGTATAATTTATATAATATAATTAAATATTTATAATACAATATATTTTATGTATTCCTTTTCTCTTACCCTCTTATTCAAAGAAACAAAATTATTATCCAAATTATGGCGGTTAACCGTCTTCGTCGATAATGTTTCAAAAATAATATATATACATGATATAAAATAAAATGAAACTAATTCATGATGGTCGTAAAAAGAACCACCAAAATTAACTAAACTAGTATCATTAAAGTTTTGTCAAATAAATCATACTCATGTAAGAAATAAAAATGATATATGGGAACATTTAAACTTATATAAGTTATTTTATACCATATAATTGAATTTATAAAGTATTATTTCTATTTGTTAAGAAAATATATAATGAACCGACCACAAAATCATGAAACAAATGCACCCGAATCAATGAAAATAACAAAATATTATTAATAAAAGGTTAAAAATATGTTATGATAAGATCATATAAGGTATTATAAATATGAATATATTTATATAATAAATTAATAAAATTATTTAAACCATTATACAAGAGTTTTGAACATGTTTTAAGGAAGTTGAACCTGAGGAAAGAGAATTCTTAACCCAATTTATATTCTTTGGGTTAACCTTCTACTTAATTGATTATGTCATGATAATATTATGTGTGAAATGACTCTTGATTAAATTATATTGTATTTTCACTCATTTTATGTGGATTTATAGTGGATACACATAATCAATTCATTTTATTATTTCTTTATTCAATGATATGATATTTCTATGAGGCATTCCTTAAAAAAACTTATTTTTAAGTTTCTTTTTACAATGGTCAAAAGGAATATTTTTTTAACATATATGACATGAAAAAAATTTCCCACTTTCATGAAGATTTAATGATTTAATTTTTAATTTATAATTTTTCAAAATTATTTTCAAGGAAAATGGTTTCATTATCATGTGTGCGGTTTTTAGATTTTAAAAGAAATTTTTATAAAAAAAGGCTATTTTGATATCCGAAAGTGTTTTTCACATGAGTTTACAAGATTTTTCATGGGTTTTATTCATGATATGTTCCTTTGAAATTATATATTATGGTTTCACCTAGATAACACTAGGTGAGCCTGTTATATCTTATATGATGGGTGCACCTAGATACCGCTCCAATGCATTGGGTAATGATTTTGTTATCTGAAGAATTATATTAGAAGTGAGTCATTTGGTTATTATAATTTAAAAGGGTTTTTGTAAGGGTTATGTAAGGTTTCTATGATTATGATGTCCTAAGACACCAATATGACTTTTATATGCTTTATAATGATTTTTCATGGAAATCATTTGATTTCCAAGAGGTAAGATAATGATTTTCTTGAAAAGATTATTTTTTAGGGTAAAAAGTCACGTTTTTAGGAAAAAGTTTTTATTGGTTTTCACTAGAATAAAAGTTTCATTTATTTTATGTCCCTTACTGAGATTTTATGTTCATATCAATTTTTAAAATGTTTTTCAAAGGATTTAAGGTAAAATAAAGACAAGTATGATATCAGGGGGAAAATTAAGAAGATTTTTCATTTAGAGAGAACATGTTTTATTTTAAAGACTTTTTTTATTGAAAAAATGGATATTGTGTATATTTTTCCACCTATTATGTATGGGTTTATCATGTATGAGATAATCCTAATTCTCTAAAACTATAAACCTAAAAGATCCACAGGATTTTAAAAACGCGAATTCTAGTTTAAAATCACTAGAATATGTAATATTTAAGTTCAGGTCCCTATAATAATATATTTATCCAATTACATACTCAATAATTTATGAAAAAAATATAATGATCATTTAGAAAAGGGATCCAAGACAAATCAACACAAGTATAAATTATAAGTTCATGGAATATGGAATTCTAAAATAAGAAGTCATGCTTAATTGAATTTTCAGAAAAACCAAAACAAAAAAAATCCAGAGTAGGAGTGTTAAAATCCAAAAGATCAGTGTTAAAACCTACAAGGATAAAGTTAAAATATGTAAATGTCATCTAAATTTTTTTCTTGGTTTAAATTTTAGAAGTTCAAATATCTTCCTGAATGCATCAGTAAATCTATAAACACTATTGATTATTCATAATTCATCATCATTGTAAGTAATAAAAAACCATAAAAAAACAAAATAAATAGGATTTAAATAGAAAAACTCCACAATTTTATTTGTTTATAAGGTTCTTATTTGTATATACTAACTTGATCCAATGAAATACTCAATCATTTATGAAAATAAATATAATGATCATTTACAAAAAGGATCCTAGACATCTCAACACAAGTCTTCATTGTAATTTTATAGAATATAGAATTCTAAAACAACGTGACATGCTTAATTTAATTTCCACAAAAACAAAAACAAAAAAAATCTAGTGTAGGATTGTTAAAACATTGTAAGATAGTGTTAAAATTTTCAAATTATGTTATCTAAAAATGTTTAATTTGTTTAAATTTCATAATTTCATACATATTCCCAATTACATAAATTAATTTATGAAGACCAGTGATTATTAATACCACATTATCATTATAAGTAACACAAATCCACCAAAAACTAGAATTGATAGGATTAAAATAACAAAATTACATAATTTTATTCATTTATTGGTTGTTTATTTGTATATAATAACTTGATCCAATGATATACACAATCATTTATGAAAAAATATATAATAATCATTTAAAAAATGATCCAATACAACTCAACACAAGTCGAAATTATAACTTCATGGAATAAAGAATTATAAAACAAGATGACATGTGCAATTGACTTTTCACAAATACCAAAACAAAAAAATCTGGAATAGAAGTATTAAAAACTAGATTCTGAGTGTTAAAAACTAGAAGGTTAGTGTCAAAATATCTAAATTATGTCATATTAAAATATTGACTTGGTCTAGATTTCAGAATGTCAGAAATCTTCTCGACTATATCAATTAATTTATAAACACCATTGATTATTCATACCTACAAAAAAACATAAAAACAAAAATTAATAGGATTTAAATAAATAAAATCCATAATTTTATCTAGTATCATAAAAAATAACATTTTCCCATATAAAAATATTCTATTTTTTTTCAAATTTAAAATCATAGTCCCTCTAACATGCCTTTTTCTACACCTCTTTCACGTGTGCCCAACTTCTTTACAATGTGAACAGTGATACATATTTTTTATTTTAAAATTTATAGTCAATATGATTTTAATATGGTCTACCAGGATGAATAAAAATCTTTGGTGGCTATAAAATAGTTTGATTTATATAATTAGTATATTTCAATGCATTCAATTGTAACATAAGTGTTACAATCTAAAAATAATGTTATATAAAATTCATAACATGATTTAAATGTTTCAATGACAAAAATCTTTCATAAATCATTGTAATTTACAAAAAACCACAAGAAACCAAAACTAAAAGGATGTGAATAACAACATCACACATTTTAGTCACTATAAAAAAGAGCACCTTCTCATATCCAACACATCAATTTGGATTGGGATTTCTAAACTATTTCTATTTGTTAATTCTATATATAAAACCTTGTAAGCAGTTGAAAAACTTAAGTCCACATAGAAAGGTCAAGGAATATGAAATTATAAATCAAAATTTCATTATTAATGTAACTTTTACAAAAAAATCAAAAAAATCAAATCTAGAAAAACAAAAAAAAACTGTAAGAGTAGTGTTAAAATATGGAAGAATGATATTAAAATTTGAAACATAACTATTAAAATATAAAAATTAAGTTATGTAAAATTCATAAAATGGTTTAAATTTTGGAATTCCATAAATATTCAATAAATAATTTTAATTAATTAAAAACCACTAGAATCTTAAATTAATAGGATTTCAATAGTAGTTCCCACAATTTAGTCACCTAAAACAAAAAATAGAACCCTCTCATAGATAGTACATCAACATAGATTGGGAATTATGAACTATTTTCATATATTCCAAACTTTAAATAAAACCATGTAAGGATGAAGAAATGATAAATAGAATTTTCACAAATAATCTAAGAAATAAAATTTGGAACAATAATCAATTTTTTTGGAAGTGAAATGTTAAAATACGGAAGAGTATTGTTAAAAAATGTAATACTAGTGTTAAAATATGGGAATTTAGTGTTAAAATCTAAAAATTTTTTTATGTAAAATTCATGACATGGTTTAAATGTTAAAATTTAATACATATTCCATAAATCATTATAAATGACAAAAATACCCCAAAAACTAAAATTAATAGGATTTTAATAATAGCTCCCATATTTTAGACACTTGAAATAAAAAATAGAACTATATCTATGATGTCCTAAACCCATTTCACTCAATAGTAACTAAAAATAATCATCCACATGGCCTCAAGCATGCCTCTCCATATTCTAGAGGATGGCGACTAACAGTGAGGATCCATGTTGGACTAGTGGGGAGACTATACCCTAACGATCACGGTGTAACACAATGTTATAATCATATCAATCAATGGCATAAGAAAATGAAATAACTGAACAACTAAAAAATAAAAATCCATCATATAATTAACCAAGTAATCTCATCAATCAGTGTCATATGAAAATGATGACCCTGGAATGCTATAAAAAAGTCAAACAATACATGACAACAGGCATCCGGTATAATACATGTATCAAAAGTAAAAAAAAAGAAACTATATCAAGATAGAATCATGATCCATAGCTCAGTCATATGATCCCCTAATCCTATGAAATAATAAATCAAGAATTATCAAGTGGGTGCTTACCTATGTCCCTACCCGCATCCATGAAGTCTATCTGGGTACACAACAACAACCCGAACAGTCTATGGGATAACACTCGGTAATCCACCACCAATGATGTCTATAAGAAGTCTAGTTTGTGAATATAAGCTGAATAATTGTGAAAATATAACATGTGTACAAGTAATAATAATATAAGAAAACTATCCAGTCTATCCAGACTCACTTTGATCAAGTAAATAAAACAAAAGGACTATCTGTAAGAATGCCAAGAAACATTAACGACCTATTCTATGTAATCATGTACTAGTCCTACATGGGATAGCGTTTAAGAAGTAAAAATGTACAAGGCAACCAATTAAGCTAAGTAAAACAAGTAAATGACATCCAAAAAGTAGGAATGTCCAATGAATCATGATGGGTTAGATCTAAGGAGTAAAAATTTCCAAGGTATCCTAGTAAGCCTATTAAACTGGATCCAAGGAGTAGAAATATCCAAGGCATCCTAATAAGATATCAGATCCAAGGAGTAGAAATGTACAAGGTATCCTAGTAGGTCAAGTAAATTAATTAAACTAGATCCTTGGAGTAGAAATGTCCAAGGCATCCTAGCGAGATAGATCCTTAGAGTAGAAATTTACAAGGCATCCAAGTAGGTCATTAATGCTATACTGAGAACCCTCTATCATCATCATAACCAAATTATTCACCATTTTATAAAATATTTCATTAATCATTTCACCATTCCATTCATAAACATACACAATCCAAGGGATTAACCATTTTATACCTTTCATCTAAAAATGAAAAGGTTCTATAAGGTGCTTACAACCTTTAATAAACCTTTTCTTTATCACATTTAATTCCCCATGAGAATAACTACCTCAAATCAACCCAAGGGTGACATAAACATAAAAAAAGGAAATAAACCACCCCATGGGTAGTTTAGGTTGAGTTAAATAACCTCTAACCTTAAATAAAGGTGTCATAACATGTCTTAAAAATGAATTTATCAATTAAATCAAGGGTTTATTAATTTAAGAATCATCACCAAAAAATTACGGAATATGGTACAATTAAAACAATCTATAAACAACTATATTTTTATAGGAAAGGTATAGAACACCTACCTTATGCCCATAGAGGAGTACTCATTCAGTATCAACATCTGATTCAGTCCATATTTGAAGAAAATGGAAGAACAAATGAACACCATGAAAATAGGGCATAAGTTCCAGCACTATAATAACATCAATTATAATAATGAAAATAATGAAAGGATCCTAAGTAACAAAGAACTCACCGATGTTTGTCCAATGATATGATCAGAACTCAAATCATACATCAAATGGTGAAACGACACCAAAGCCTTGATCAACTGCTTAAGAATATCATAAGGGAGAAGGAAGGGTTTGATGTTGTATAAAAATGATAAAGAATAAGGAGGGTTAACACTTAAATGAATTATGGGTAAAATGGTCATTTAAAATTTAAAATCCAGGTCACACGGTTGGCCAAACTGTGTGTGAAATATGCACCCAGCTCTGACTCAATACCCCCTCATATGGTCATGGAGAAAGACTAGAAAAACCGTGCTCCAACCATGAATTTTACCTCTGTTAAAAAACTTTCAACATACACACAAGCATGTGGCATGGGTTGTATAGTTAGAGAAAACCATGTGATCTTTTATATGCACTGAGACACCCCACATGATTTAATCTAATCATGCAGAATGGGATTCATGGTTTTGATTAACCATGAAACCCATATTTTTTCTCTAAAGACTCAGGGTTCAAGCTCTGCATAAGGCCCAAACACCCTCTTTTCCTCCATAACCCCACTAGGAACTCCCATAAGGATAAAATTGATGAAAATAATGGAAATAAAAGAGTTTCTTACCTCATAGAAAAGATGAGTTCATATAATATTCCCCCTTAAAGTAATTTATCTCTACCCTTACAAGGGTGGTCAAGCACCATCTGAGAATAACTCCAGCCACTAGGAATGTATGTTGAACTCCCACTCCTAAGTCTCATCCTATACATGGTCATACTTCTATAACACCCATACCCGAGGAAATAACCAACCATAGAGAACCTTCATGCCATGATCAATAATATGGATAATATAATCCTCAAAGGATGCATCTACCTCCAACTCAACCTCCTTGGGCTGAATAATATGTGACATATTATAATGATATAAAACAAAACTGAGATATGTAGAAGATTTCATGCCTATCCTAGTACCTCTGAGGTAAATACAATATATAGGAAACCCACCTGACTCTCTCTAGAATTTCAAAGGGCTTGATGTAATGAGGTGATAAATTCCTTTATTTCCAAATTCATCCATGCCTCAATCTTGGAGAAACTTTATATAAAACTCGACTCCCCACCTCGAACTCTAATCATTGATAGCAACGATCGACGCATGAATTCTATCTAGTCTAAGCTATAGACATCTGATTCATAATAATATAAAGATACTCCGAAGTATCTAGAATAAGACAAGGACCCAGTAGTGATACCTCTCCCACCTCTAACCATCATAGGGGTAAACAGAACAACCTACTATATAGGGCCTCATAAGGAGCCATCTATATGGTTTCCTATAATCTATTATTATAAGAAAACTTGACTAGAGGTAGGTGTTTCTCCCAAGAACCTCTGAAGTCAAGGATGCATGCTCGGAACATGTCCTCTAAAACCTGTATCATACACTCATATTGACCGTCAATCTGTGGGTGATAGAATATAATCAATATTACCTATGAACCCAATACCTTCTACAAACCCTACCAAAATCTTGATGTAAAATGAGCGCATATTTTCAATAAAATATAATGTGGAACCCCATGAAGGTATATAATCTCACCAATATATAGCCACCCAATCTCATCCACTGAAATAGTCTCCCAAATATGTAATAAATGGGTGACCTTTTTCAACCTATCTATGATCACCCATACGACGTCATTACCCCCAGGTGACCCAAGGAATACCATCACAAAATCAATGGTGATGTCATTCCATTTCCACTCAATAGTAGGTAATGGATGGAAAAGCACCACTGGTCACTGATGCTCTGCCTTCACCTTCTGATAGGTGGAAAACTGAGTAACAAACCAAGCTATCTCCCTTTTCATCCCTGATTTTATATATTTTTGGCTAAAGTCACGATACATCTTGGTAAAAATAGGATACACAAACCATATCGAGGCATGATACTCACACATCAACTCCTCTCAGACATCTGTAGGAACCTAGATTAGTCCACGAATGTGAAATATCTCATTCACTTCAATGACCCAACCAGGAGGTGGGTCATCACCTGCAACACTCTCATATAGGACCAAAACCTTAGAATCTAATAGATACCTCATCTTAAATATCTCTAGAAGTGAAGAGGTCATTGATATCAATGCAAGTAAAAACTATCCATGATGGTCTTGAACCTATATGTGCATCTCATAAAATAGGTTCATAAGTTATCACTCACTACTGGCCTCCTGAACTGCCTACATCTAAGTCCTACTCAGAGCATCAATAACAATATTTACCTTTATGGGTGTATGAGTAAGCTATAAGTAAAAGGACTATAGGTATTCAACCCACCTTCATTGCATGAGATTCAATTCATGCCGTTTAAAGATATACTTGATGATTTTTGTGCTCCGTATACACCACACAACACTCTCTCAGTAAATAGTTCCTCCAATAATGTAAGGAATGTACAACAACAACAAACTTGAGATCATGCAATAGGTAATTCCTCTTGCGTGGCCTCAAATGATGAGACATCAACACCATGAATTGCTCCTCCTACATCAGAACTACATCTATCACAATAGATGATGTATCAAAATATACTATATAACTTTTGTCCAGATTTAGTAGAATCAGGATTGGCGATGAAGTCAGTACCCATTTTAACTCCTAAAAGGATTTCTCACAGGCTTTAGATCATATAAACTTCACAACCTTCTTAGTCAAGATCATTAGAGGTGATACTAATCATGATAATTCCTATATGAAGCACCTGTAATAACCAACTAGCCCCAAGAAACTTCGTATATCAAAGATGTTCTTGGGATACTCCTAGTAAACTATAGATGTCACCTTATATAAATCAACTGATACTCCTTTATATGAGATAATATGACACAACAAGTGAATTTTATTCATCCAAAAGTGGAACTTTCTGATATTAGCATATAAATGATTCTCTCTTAGTATATCCAATACGATCTCGAGATGTTTTACATGGTCATGTCAAGTGTGTGAATACACCGAGATGTCATCCTATGATACCACTTTGTGATGTACCGAATCCAATTCACTCAATAGTAACTGAAATTGGTTATCCACATGGAATCATGCATGCCTCCCCATATGCTAAAGGCTATCGACTAGTAGTGAGGGTCCATGGTGGAACATTGGAGAGACTATAACCTCATGATCAAAGTGTAAAAAAACAATATAATCATATCAATATATATAAGAAGAAAATAAAATTATTGAGAAACTAAATAAAAACATCCATCATATAAATTACCAAGTAATATCATCCATCAGTTTCATATAAAAATGATGATCATGACATGCTACACAAATGACAGAAAATATATGGAAATAGGAATCCAATACAATACATGTATCAAAAGTAAAAAAATACCAAAAAGAAACCATCTATAGATAGCATCATGAGCCATAACTCAGTACTATGATCCCTTGATCCTATGAAATAATCAATCAAGCACTGTCAAGTGGGAACTTTCCCTTATCCATACCTACATCCATGAAGTCTATCTGGGTACCCAACGACAGTCCAAATAGGGTGTGAGATAACAATAACTAGGCCACCACCAATGGAATCTATAACAATTCCAGTTTGTGTATATAAGTTGAAGTTGTGTGCAAATTAATGGACATAGAAGTAATAATAATAGAATCAAGCTGTCTAGTCTATCCAGACTAACTATGATCAAGAAACTAAAACATAAGGGCTTTCTATAATCATGTTAAGAAACATCAATGGCCTACACTATGTAATCATGTATTAGTCCTACATGGTCCAGGGTCCAAGGAGTATAAATGTCCCAGGAAACTGAGTAAGCTATGTAAAACAAGTAAATAATATCCAAGGATTATAAATTTCCAAGGCATTCTAATGGGTCAGATCCAAGGAGTAGAAATGTCCAAGGCATCCTAGTAAGATGATTAAACTAGATCCCAAGAATATAAACGTTGAAGACATCCTAATAAGTAATCAAATCCAAGGAGTAAAAATGTACAAGGTATACTAGTAAATTAAGTAAATCAGTTAAACTGGATCCTTAGAGTATAAATGTACAAGGAATCCTAGAAAGCTGGATCCTTGGAGTGGAAATGTCCAAGACATCCAAGTAGGACAACGGTTCCATACTGCGAACCCTCCATCATCATCATAACCAAATTATTCACCATTTTATAAACTATTTCATTAATAATTTCACCATCCCCTTCATAATAATACACAAGGTAAGGGATTAACCATTTAATACCTTTCATCTACAAATTAAAAGGCTCTATAAGGTACTTAAAACCATTAACAAACCATTTCATTACCACATTTAATTCCCAATGTGAATAACTAACTCAACTCACCCCAAGGGTGGCATAAACATGAAAAAAGGGAAGAACCCACCCAATGGGCGGTTCAGGTTGAGGTCAATAACCTATAACCTTACAAAAAGGTGTCATGACATGTATTAAACATGAATTTATCAATTTACTCAAGGGTTTATTAATTTAGGAAGCATCATCTAGAAAGTTTTGAATGTGTAACAATAAAAATAATCTATAAATAACTAGAGTTTTAGGGGAAAGGTATAAACCACCTACCTTATGCTTGTAAAGGAGTACTCATATGGTCTTAACCTCTGATTCAATCCAAATAAGAAGAAAATAGATGAATGGATGAATGCATTAAGAATAGGGAATAAGAGCCCACACCAAAACAGTGTCACTGATAGAAATACAAATAGAAAAAGGAGCCTAAGGAATGAAAAAATCATCAGTGGATATCCAATGAGATAATCAAAACTTGAATTATACATCATTTGATGAAACAAAATCAAATCCTAGTTCAATGGATTAAGGAGATCATAAGGGAGAATAAAGGGCTGACCTATGGGGAAAAATGAGAAAGAAAGAGGGTTAACACTTAAATGAATTAGGAAAAAAATGGTTATTTCCCCTTTAAAATATAGATCTCACGATTTGACTACATGGTTGGACAAATCCTACACCAACCTTGCACCCATATCTTTCTCAATACCCCCTCACATGGTCATGGAACATGGCTAGAAAAATTGTGTGTTGACCGTGTGTTTTCCCTCTATTACAAAACTTTGAACACACACACACACACACAAGTATGGGGTCTAGGTCGCATGTTTAGGGGAAATTGTGTTCCCTCTATTGTGTACTGAGACACCCCACATGGTTTAATCTAATCATGCAGACTGGGAGACATGGTTTCTTCTAACAGTGGGACCCAACTATTTTCTCCAAAGTCTTAGGCTCTGGGCTATGTACAAGCCCCATACATCCCTATTTACTCTATAAACCCATGAGGCACTCCCATAAGGATAAAACTAAAGAAAATAATGGAAATAAAAGAATTTTGCACCTCATTAAATATGGGTTCTTATTGTCCCATAACTGTTACATCAATTGTATTAGGAATTCTACACCATTTTCACATATTCCCAACTTTAAATAAAAAAATTTAAACAAAAGGACATGATAAATGAACTTTTTTAAAAAAAACCAAAAAAATAAAAGCTGGAACAACAATATTTTTTTAAAAGAGTAGTGTTAATATAAAAAAGATCAGTGTTAACATTAGGATGATTAGTGTTAAGATATAAAAATTTAGTGTTAAAATCTATAAATTATGTTATAAAAAATTCATGACATGGTTTAAATGTTGTAAAGCCATATATCTTCTATAAATCATTTTAATTGATGAAAAACCACAATAAACTAAAATTAATATAATTTAAATAGAATAATCCCACATTTTCACATCATTTCTCACCAAACACAATTCTTTTTGAAAAAAAATCATTACTCACACCTAAGCATCTTCATAATTAATGAAAAACCACTAGAATCTAAAATTAACATGATTTCAAAAATAGTGTTTCATAGTTTAATCACATAAAATAAAAAATAACATCCACTCATAGTTTCCACATCAACTTAGATCGGGATTTCTATACCTTTTTCATTTGTTACTAACTTATTTACAATGAGAATAAAAATACAAATTCTTTTTCTTGAAATTGAGACTCAATATGATTACAAGATGGTCTACCAATAGGATGAGAAGTCTTGAGTGGTTGTAAAAATTTGGATCTATATAATAATTATATGTCAATGTATTCAACTATGGAATATCATTGGTTTCATCCAAATGTATAACTTTAATATAAATCTTTTCTTAGGTGTTATGTAGATAATAATCTTCCATATATTTGCACAAGTTACCATGTACTTTTCTTATTACTTCACATGAATGAGAACATGATATCCCACTCATTTTCCATACTTGAAAAGTGCATTCTTGAGTTCATAGCTATATAGTGATATCCACATTGTAGGTATGAACTAAGACCATATTATGTCTATATTTTTTTATTTTTATAGTTTCATCCCTTAACACATTTGCCTTCAATTTTCCTCAACATTGAGACTGGCTCTATTTCTACACCTTTTCATGTCTTCCTTAGTGGTAAAAAATTTCTTACTCAATTTCTCATGATGTTTTTTAATCAACACACAAATATTGTGTCTCCTCTCCTTGACAATACATGTATTGAATGATTTGTATAAATTGGTTGTTATATGATCCCATCGATAGTGTGGAAATTGTGACATTTCCCACCTATCAACATCACCATCATTTTCCACCCATCTTGAAAATTATATAAAAAAGTTTCTCAAATTCTTTATAGCAACATCAAAATCATAGCCCAACTGAGAATAAGCAACATAATCCAATAATTTCAATTCTATTTCTAAGAGTTACTCTTTTCATTCCCCTACATAATTTTTGTAATTTCATAGCTAAAATTTTCTTTCACATGATGGTAACAATATACATGTATATCTCCATAAAATATTGTTCTAACAAAATCTATAATCACATTCTATCAATCAGATACAATGAACAGTTGAATAGGACTCATAATTTCTTTTACATTGTTTAAAAACCATGTCCAATCATCATATGTTTCACCCCCAAAATTGAATATGCAAACAAGAATAGGTTTTCATTCACACTATATGTTGATGATTCCAACAAAATACCTTTATAAGGTAAATTGTGGTGACACCCATCCACAAACAACATAGGAAAAACACCTAATAAGAAAACATTTATACAAAAACTATATGTGATGAATAATATTTCAAATTTACCCTTTTTTGAAGATACCCACTTCTATATTGTTTCTAGATCAAATTCTATTAGTATATTATATATCCAAGGGATTAATATATATGATTACTCTAGAACCCCATATATTCCACCAACGTCTTTATTTTCTTGGTTTTTAATTCTTGATAGTATATAAGGGATATACTATAGTCTATGTACAAGTTATCTTTAATTTCATTGATATATTTTTCAACATTCAACTTCACCCCATTAAAAATGATAGATGACATTAATGATTCCCTTTATTTGTGAAAATCTGTTAGTCTATTTTGATTTGAGTACATATGAGCATTTTGAAAAGTTTTAACATAAAGAAATGGAGTGTAATTCACCAAACCATATGATGTTAACTTCTACGTTCAACTCTAAACTTTGAATTTAACAATAATATTTTTAGGAATACTCCTTATAAATTCATATTAAAACCGATGTGAAATTCTATACTTGAATTTATCCTCCCTCAATGCTTTGGATAAAGGAAAAATATGGCCAACATCCACCAAAAATTCATTCCACTTTTTAGTATTTAATTCTGGTATCAAACATGGAATACTACTAATTACACAAGGTAACATTTTAAAATCACCATCATTTTATAAACTTGTTTCAAATTCCCTCCAAATAATTAAACCTTAAAATTTAAATAGAAAATTTAAATGCATAAAATGTAAATAAAATATTAATATAAACAATTTTGACATGTCATTACCTTTGATCTACATCCACTATCAACTACAAGCATTCATATAGCCTCAAAATAATGTACACATGAGAAAAACTTTCATTGAATGTGATTTTTCTCAACTTCCCTATCATCTATAAGGTATAAAAAATACCATCTTCAACCTTTAACATGTATTTTAAATCTAATAATGACACCTTAAACTTCAAAATCATTGATGCCAATCTTGATATTTCATAAAATAAAATTCTTTCTATTAACACTCTATCAAGAAAACTTCCACCATTATAATGCATTTTCTGTGTGAATCATTGACAAATACTTCATCAAAATGAAAATAGAAAAAAATAATTTTTTCAAATAATTTTCCATCAAATTGTATCAATAAAACCACAACATTAATGGATATAAGACATTAAAACTCATTCTCAATTAATATTTACATCAATAAAAAAAATAAATAAAAAAAAACATAGGAGACATATAGAATTAATAGAAAATATGGTTTGTGTAACATCCCGGTTCCGAAAGCCACCTAGAGGCACACCGTACCCGGTTGGTCACATGGCCTCAAGCGCATTTCCCAAAATGCCAGAGGCTGCTAACTAGCAGCGAGGGACTTGGGTGTGATAGTGGGGAAACTATTCCCTTATTAGCAGAGTACACAGTAGAAGAAAAATAAACATGTAATAGCAGAAGCAGTAATAATCAACAATATAACAACAGAAGACTAAATCAACAACTGGAGCACATATTCATATATGGAATGATGCAAGATACAACTCTAGGAAAGCATCCAAACAAGTCACAATGCTGAAAACACTACAGTACCAAAAAAGTACAAAAGAAAAGTAAACAACTCCTCAGCATTGCAAGCCAAAGCTTGGTCCCATACTCTCCTGCTCCAAGTAATCAAGTTCCAGAAGTCGAAGGGCACTTGCCCTTGTCTATACCTGCAAAAATAGTCTTCTTGGGCCCAAAAGCATGGCCCAAATAGGGTGTGAGATAAAATCCCAGTAGGCAACCACCCGAAGATTTGTGCCTAACAGTCAGTGAGTATATGGCAGGTAAAAGTACAATAAGCAATAAACAGCAACAGCAAGCTGTAGGCAGTAAATAGTAAGCAGTAAAACAGGATGATACATAATAGTAATCAATCCACAACCAATCAACAATAGTGAAACAAACAGCTGACAAGAGGGAACCCTCTGGAAATTATTCACAGCCATCCCCTCTGGTCCTATCCAAGAAGTACCACAACCCTCTGGGTAGTGCACTTAGCCTAACCCCTATGGCTTGGTCATATGCATTTATGAGACTCTCTGGGGAGCACACTCGGTCAATTCCCCTTATAGTCTACGGTATTCAGGGACTCTCTTGAGGAATATCACACAGTCTAACCCTCTTATCCCCAAGGTCTAGAGACTCTCTGAGGAAGATATCTCGGTCAATTACTCCTATAGCCTCAGGTATACCACAGACTCTCTGAGGAATCTCACTCAGTCAATTCCTCCTCTAGCCTGGGAAGGTTCTTAAAGAGATTCAAAAAAGGTAATACTCTTTGAGGAATCTCACTCGGTCTACCCTTCTATAGTCTATAAAATCAAAGACTCTTTGGGAGCTCACTCGGTCCATCCCCTATGTAGTCTATAATATCTAAAACTCTCTGGGAAGATCACTCGGTCTATACCTTATAGTCTATAGCACTAGGTTCTCTCAACCCCATACCAGTCAGTGCATAATAATACTATAAGGCTTAAGTAAACCTATAGATCTACTTGGATAACCAAATTACACCTATAAAGCTACTTATATAAATAGTCTACAAGGCAACAAGCATGTCATGAGTTTCACTTTAGCCTATAACCGCAAGGCATGGAAACTGGTGTAACAGCCAAAGGTAA
Organism: Viscum album; assembly: GCA_963277665.1. Classification (NCBI taxonomy): domain Eukaryota; kingdom Viridiplantae; phylum Streptophyta; class Magnoliopsida; order Santalales; family Viscaceae; genus Viscum; species Viscum album. Next base: position 574,382,857 of record OY728140.1, read on the forward strand.
ACGAGACCCAAAGGTCGTAAACAGAACAAAGAAAGGGAAAGTACATCCAATCACAACAAATTATCATCTAACATGGTCAATTTACCTCTATAAAAGCATACAAGTAAGGCAGGAAACCAACAAGGGAAAAAAGGTAAACACGTAATACCCCGTTCACGGGTATCATGGGAAATTTGCACATAAAACTCAGAGACTTTGAATGGTAAGGCACAAACCACCTACCTCGATCCTAGGAGATTGATATAATTGAACCACGAGGACTGATTCTCCCTAAAACATCATAGATATGAGAAAACACACAAAATGTTCAACCTTAGATAACTTGAGAAGGAGGAAGAATTGGAAAACAAGGATCAAGCAGAAGGAATAACTCACCGCTGTGCTTCCAATGCAATCGACCGTGCTCAAATCGGAGAACAGATGGAGAGGTAGGAGTTCGGATAATATCCAGCCATACGGGTCGCTCTCGGACGAACTAAACCTAGAAGAAGATGATTATGGTGATGAGGCGCAACCCCAGTCTGTTTAGTGAAAAAAATAAAAGTACACGATGTGTAATTTTGGAGTACACGGTGTGTACTAGGTTTTTCCATACTCTGCCAAAATCAGCCTCCACGTCACCCATACACACCGTGTGTGTGGCCCGGGCACGACCAGCACACGACTTTGAGCCGGAGAAGAGTACACGTCGTGTACTCAGAAAGTACATGGGGTGTACTTCGAAATTTTACAGAAACTCCAAAAATTCTCAAAAACTCCAGAAAAGGAAAGACATACCTAAAATGAAGAACCAGGTTCTTATAAACTTCCCCCCTTAAAGAAATTCATCCCCGAATTTCCCTAGACGTGCGTAGAAGAAGAAACCTCGAATAGCTCTGGCCACTGTGATCGAACCTCGGCCTCCCTCTCCCAAGTCTCATCCTATACTCGCCCATGATGCCATAGCACTCGTACCAGAGGAATAGACCAGCCTCAGAGAACCTTCGCATTGCGATCAACAATCCGGATAGGATGCTCTTCAAATGACGCATCCGCTTCGAGCTCAACCTCCTCGAGCTGAAAGACATGAGACGGGTTTGAAAAGTAACGTCGGAGTTGAGAGACGTGGAAGACGTCATGCATGGCCTGGTACCTCTGAGGTAGCTGCAACCGATAGGAAACCATCCCAACTCTCTCCAAAACCTCAAACGGCCCAACGTACCGTGGTGAAAGCTTACCCTGTCTCTAAATCATCTTGTGTCCCAACCTTGATGCGACATGCAGGAAAACCTGATCCCAGACCTCGAACTCCAAAGGTCATCTCCGCTGATCAGCATAAGACTTCTGTCAAGACTGTGCTGTAGCCATCCTCTTCCAAATCAGCTCTATCTTCTCAGAAGTATCCTGAACAAGATGAGGTCCCAGCAAAGCTGCCTCTCCTACCTCCAGCTAGCATAAGGGTGATCGGCATGGCTTACTATACAAAGACTCGTATGGTTCCATCTGAATGGTCTCATGGAAACTATTGTTGTAGGAGAACTCCACAAGTGGTATATGCCTCTCCCAAGAACCACCGAAGTCTAGGATACAAGCTCGAAGCATATCCTCAAGCACCTGGATCGTATGCTCGGACTATCCATCAGTCTGGGGATGGTATTCTATAATTAAAAGTACCTGTGTACCCAAATCCTTATGAAGTCCCTTCCATAACTGATAGGTAAAGCATGCATCCCTATCTGAAACAATGGAGTGTGGAACTCCATATAGACGTACAATCTCTCGGATGTACAATCGTCCCAGATCATCAACACTGAAGGTCTCCTTGATTGGAAAGAAGTGTGAAACCTTCATAAGCCTGTCAATGACGACCCAAACAACATCACTTCCCCAAGGTGACCTCGGTAACCCAGTCACGAAGTCCATCGTGACATCATTCCACTTCCACTCCAGAATGGGTAACTGCTGTAAAAGCCCTACTGGTCACTGATGCTTTGATTTAACCTAATGACAAGTAGAACATCTCATGAAAAAACCAGAAATATCTCTCTTCATACCTGGACACCAGTACTGGTGATGAAGATCCCGATACATCTTGGTGATGCTAGGATGAACTGCCCAAACTGAGGAATGGAAATCCCACATCAGCTCCTTGCGTATGTCTGCTGGCACCCATACGCGTCCCTAGAAACGCAAGATCTCATCCTCTCCCACTATCTATCCAGGAAGAGGGTCCCCTCCTGACACACTCTCCCGCAGGACCAAGGCCTCTGAATCTGATAGCTGCCTCATCCGCACCCGATAAAGAAGTGTAGAGGTAACAACTACAGAAGATAGGACAGTCTATCCTTGCCTATCGTGCACTTCTAAGTGCATCTCCGAGAACAGATCCATAAGATGCCACTCACTGCTGGCCTCCTGAACTGCCTAAATCTGAGTTCTCCTGCTCAACGCATCTTCCACTGCGTTGCCTTTTCCCGGCGTATAGGTGAGCTTGAAATCCAAGGAATGAAGATACTCGACCCACCTACGCTGTCTCAGATTCAGATCATGCTGAGTGAAGATATACTTGAGACTCTTGTGGTAGGTGAAAACCACAAAGTTCTCTCCCAGTAGATAGTGTCTCCAACAGTGTAAGTAATGAACAACAGCTGCTAACTCCAGATTGTGTGTAGGGTAGTTCCTCTCATGTGGACTCAACTGCCGAGACCCGTATGCAATGACTCCATCTCTCTGCATGAGCACATCTCCCAGCCCGATAACTGAAGCATCACAGTAAATAGTGTATCCCTTGCCCAGCTCCGGCAAGACTAGTATCGGTGCTGATGTCAACCTCCCTTTCAGCTCCTGAAAGGTTGAATCACAAGAATCTAGCCATAAAAACTTCACCCCCTTCTTGGTCAGACCTGTCAATGGTGCTGCTAGGTGCGAGAAGTCCTGAATGAAGCGTCTGTAGTATCCGGCCAGCCATAGGAAACTCCGCACCTCAAAGACATTCTTTGGATACTTCCAGGAAACTACAACTCTCACTTTCTCTGGGTCTACTGACACCCCTGTCTCCAAGATAACATGACCCAGGAAGTGAATCTGATCCATCACAAAGTGGCACTTCGAGAGTTTAGCATACAGTTGATGCTCTCTCAATGTACTCAGAACAACATCAAGATGTGTGGCATAGTTGTGTCGAGTGTGAGAGTACACCAAGATATCGTCCACGAAGACCATGATAAATAAGTCCAAGTACGAATGGAACACTCGGTTCATCAGTTCCATGAAGGCTTCAGGTGCGTTTTTAAGTCCGAACGTCATGACTGTATATTTGTAAAGACCATACCTGCTTCTGAAAGCTGTCAGAGGTACATCTGATGGTCTAACACGCAACTGATGATAACCGGACCTCAAGTCGATCTTCGAGAACACCCAGGATCCTAGAAGCTGATCAAAGAGGTCATCGATCCTCAGCAAGGGATATCATTTCTTGACCGTCAACCTGTTCAGCTTCTGATAATCCATATAAAGCCGAAGGGTACCGTCTTCCTTCTTCACGAACAGGAAAGAAGAACCCCAAGGAGAAGCACTGGGTCAGATGAAACCCTTTGCCTACAACTCCTCCAATTGCTTCTTGAGCTCCTGCAACTCAGGTGTAGCCATCCTATAAGGAGGAATGGACACTGGTGCCGCTCCTGGAACGAGCTCAATCGAGATGTCTACCTCACGCTCCGGAGGTAAACCTGGAAATTATTCTGGAAAGACATCCCTGAAACGATCCACCACTGGAGGAAAGTCTAACTATGAAGTCCCCTGGTCATCCAGATAAAGACTGGAAATCTGGGCTGTAACTTCCCCTAGCTCATGATGCTCTGGTCCAACTCTACCCACTCACCTCTATGAAGGAAGGATCCACCCTCTGGTGACATGAAACTCACCCTGCGGTGATAGCAATCAACGACTGCCTGGAAGGGAACCAACCAGTACGTATCGAGAATGACTTCATAGACCATCATCTCTAGGACATAGAGGTCCCATAAGAAATTACACCCCGTAACCTCGAGAAGGCACTCTCTGCATTGTCGTATACTAGATGTCCTCGTTCCCAACGGTATGTCAAGAGTCAAAAAGTCGGCAGATGAAAAGATACAGATCCCAAGGCTCTCCACAACCGCAACAGAGATAAATCTATGGGAAGCACCAGTATCGAAAAGAGCTGAAGATAAAACTAAGGCTACTGGGATCGTACCTCGAACTGTAGAAGGGCCAAGATCCTGCTCCTGATAGGTCTTCTCCACGGTGAAATACTGGCCTGCACCGTGGCCCTATGCCCCTGGCTAACCACTCTGAGTTGATCCACTCTGCTGTCGCTAATGACCTGGTGATTGACCACCACGACTGCAACCTCCACCTCGGCCTAAACGGCTGGAAGAACTCCAGTTCCCTGACTGGTGGGAAACTGGTGAAGCATCTCCATAATGCGGGGTCATAGAGGAACCCCTACCACCAGCTGAAGGTGAGAAGATATGACAGAAATGATGAAGATAAACCATCTTGCCGTAAGACCTGCACTCCATCAGATCCCTCTGGCACTGAGGCCTAGTATGCCCACTCCTACCGCACTGGTAGCATACAACCTGGCTGCCAGAAGACAGATCCCATGAACCTCGATCTCCTCAAGAAGACTCTCTGCGACGCTTCCTACTATCCGTAGGAGGAACACCAGCTCTGGATATCAAACCGCCCTGGATCACTTCTCCAGAGTCTCTCAGATTGCGCTCAATGATCAGCGTCTGGTTGACGATGAAGGATATCGAAGTCAACTGGAAGATATTCACCTAGGAACAGATCTCCTACCTGAGACCATCCTCGAACTTCCTAGAAAGGAACAACTCATCACCTGCTGGGATCGGTGTGAAATGCTGTAGCTCAGTGAAGCGAGACGAGTACTCCATAACAGAGAGAGTACCCTGCTGCAGACTCATAAACTCCTGGGCTCGATTGGCCCTCAGGGTCTCCAGGTAGAAGTAGTCATAGAAGGTGCATCAAAACTCATCCCAAGACATATCCTGCTGACGCCCTGACCGTGAGATCACCTCCCACCACCTCTTGGCGGTGTCCCGGAGCATGTAAGTATACAGCTTTACCCTTTTCTCTGGAGGGATCTCTAGGTGCTCAAAGATGGTCAGTGTGGCCTCTATCCACGACTCTGTAGCCTGAGTTCCTCCATCCCCTGAAAAAGTAGGAGGATGCTGCTAGTGGAAAACCCACATCAACTCAGCCATCGACGGGGCAGGAGGCGACGCTCCCTAGAAGGTTTGCATCATCCTCATGAATTCCTCCCTAAACTACGCCTCGACTCCTGCAATGGGTATGACAGCCGGTGCCAAGGCTGGCTCGAATGGAGGATCGGAAGGAGGTCCCTGATCAGCCATATCTGGCGTCTGATCACTGCCTGATGACAGACGTACAACCGGAGGATGTCTTGGAGGTATAGCTCTGAAAGATCAAAAGCACACCTTAGATCAGGAAAACAAGGACAGGGAACACAAGAGTAAAAAATAGTAATAGTGGAAGAAAAACACACAATTTTACAAAACACGACTACACGACGTGTGTAAAAACTACACGACGTGTCTTCTTAAGCCACTGACATGGGAGTGTACCCCTTCCCTACAGGTCGTGCAACACCTAAAACTACATGGCATGTTGACCCAACACATGACGTGTATTTGAAAACTATTCCCCTACCCGAGTCTCCTTACACGGCTAACTCACATGGTTCAAACTAACCTCAAACTACACATCGTGTTCCCATGGGACACGGCGTGTACTAGTCACGGACTCGGCGGCCCGTGTTGTTAGTTACACGGCCGTCTACATGGCTGGCCCTTACACGGAATGTCACGAACAAACACAACGTGTATAGGAGAAGGTGACACCATCCCGTGTCATTCATGACACGGCCGGGTACCTAGGAAAGACTACACGGTGTGTTCTAAAAGCAACACGGCATGTCTTAGAGAAGGTCACACCGACCCATTTTGTTCGTGACACGGCCGGGTGCTTGGACAGAACTACACGGCGTGTTCTTCGCCCACACGATGTGTTCTACTCGAGCTTCCCCGAACCGTGTTGTTAGTGACACGGACGGGTACAAGGCTCGACACTACACGACGTGTACATACCGTACACGGCGTGATCCTGACGTTATTTTCACAACACCGTGTTCCTGCACACACAGTCAGTAACACGACCTTAAACTACACGGCGTGTAACCAGAAAGTACACGCCATGTATTCTGGATTTTTCTGGGCAATAGCTTAGAAACTACACAGAAGCCGAGAAACACAGAAAACAAGGAAAAGAGGTGCCAAATTTCGATCCGTGAGGGCCCATACTCCCCACAAATCAAATCTTGGCATCCCCTACAGTCATGTACAAGAGAAAAAAGGATCATGATCCACCAATTTCTGATTTAAGAGGTCCCATAACACCTCAAGAATCAAAATTTGGTGTTCATTTAAACAAGGTACAATACAAACAGTACTCTAACAAGCAACAAAGATTCAATCAAGAATCTATCACAACAATATGCATAATCTACACAACGTCTATCACAACAGCATGAAATCACTAATACACCCTAAATGGAATGGTAAGAATGCATGGCATGTGATTTCTATAAGTACCTATATGATGCATGATATGGAATACCCTCATCTAATCGGGTTGCGACAGAAATAGAACCGTAATATCAAAACAATAACAGTACAAAGCATGTGAATCACTCTAGGTGAAATCATATCAACCGTAAAATCTCAAAACCAAAAAACTGAAATAAATGAGGTAGTATGGATTTTTCCTATACACGGGTTAGCTACTCTCGGGCACAGCTTATTACCAAGTATTGAATCCGTCCTATCCCTAGATAAAGTCTCCAAATAGTAAAGCAAGAGAAAAGAATTCCTCTGATACCACTTTGTAACGTCCCGGTTCCAGAAGCCACCCAGAGGCACCCCATACCCGGTTGGTCACATGGCCTCAAGTGCATTTCCCCAAACACCAGAGGCTATCGACTAGTAGCGAGGGCCTTGGGTGTGATAGTGGGGAAACTATGCCCTCATTGGCAGAGTACACAGCGGAAGAAAAATAAACATGCAATAGCAGAAGCAGTAATAACCAAAAATATAACAACAGAAAACTAAATCAACAACTGGAGCACATATGAATATATGGAATGATGCAAGATACAACTCTAGGAAAGTAGACAAACAAGTTACAATGTTGAAAAAAACTACAATACCAAAACAAGTACAAAATAAAAGTAAACAACTCCTCATCATCGCAAGCCAAAGCTTGGTCCCATGCTCTCCTACTCCAAGTAATAAAGTTCCAGAAATTGAAGGGCGCTTTCCCTTGTCTATACCTATAACAACATAGTGTGCTTGGGCCCAAAAGCATGGCCCAAACAGGGTGTGAGATAAAATACCAGTAGGAAACCACCCAAAGATCTATGCCTAATAGTTGGTGAGTATATGGCAGGTAAAAGTACAATAAGCAATAAACAACAAGAACAAGCAGTAGGCAGTGAACAGTAAGCAGTAAAATAGGATGATACATTGCAGAAATCAATCCACAACCAATCAACAGTAGTGAAACAAATAACTAACAAGCCGGAACCCTCTGGGAAGTACTCGCAGCCATCCCCTCTGGTTCTATCCAAGAAGTATCACAACCCTCTGGGTAGTGCACTCAACCCAACCCCTCTGGCTTGGTCATAAGAATTTATGAGACTCTATGGGGAGCGCACTCAGTCAATTCCCCTTATAGTCCAGGGTAGTTAGGGACTCTCTTGAGGAAGATCATTCGGTCTAACCCTCTTAGTCCCAAGTTCTAGAGACTCTCTGAGGAATCTATCTCAGTCAATTCCTCCTATAGCCTCAGGTATACCACAGACTCTCTGAGGAAGCTCACTCGGTCAATTCCTCCTCTAGCCTAGGAAGGTTCTTAAAGAGATTCAAACAAGGTAAGACTCTCTGAGGAAGCTCACTCAGTCTACCCTCCTATAGTCTATAAAACCCAAGACTCTCTGGGAGCTCACTCGGTCCATCCCCTCTGTAGTCTGTAATATCTAAGACTCTCTGGGAAGCTCACTCGGTCTATCCCTTATAGTCTATAGCACCAGGTTCTCTCCACCCTGTGCCAGTCAGTGTATAATAATTCTATAAGGCTTAAGTACACCTATAGAGCTAATTGGATAACCAAAGTTCACCTATATATCTACTTATCTAAATAGTCTACAAGGCAACAGGCATGTCATGAGTTTCACTTCAGCCTATAACCGCAAGGCATGGAAACAGGTGTAACAACCAAAGGCAAACAAGACCCAAAGGTCGTAAACAGAACAAAGCAAGGGAAATTACATCCAAGAACAACAAATTATCATCTAACATGGTCAATTTACCTCTACACATGCATACAAGCAAGGAAGTAAAACAACAAGGGAAAAATGGTAAACACACAATACCCCGTTCACGGGTATCGGTGGAAATTCTCACATAAAACTCAGAGACTTTGAATGGTAAGGAAAAAACCGCCTACCTCGATCCTAGGAGATTGATATAATTGAACCACGATGACTGATTCTCCCTAGAACGTCATAGATTTGAGAAAACGCACAAAATGTTCAACCTTAGATAACTTGAGAAGGAGGAATAATTGGAAAACAAGGCTCAAGTAGAAGGAAGAACTCACCTCTGAACTTCCAATGCAATTGACCGTGCTCGAATAGGAGAACAGACGGAGAGGCGGGAGCTCAGAGAAGATCTGGCCGTACGGGTTTCTCTTGGACAAAATGGACCTAGAAGAATATGATTATAGTGATGAGGCACGACCCCGGTCCGTTTAGTGAAAAAATAAAAGTACATGGCATGTACTTTTAGAGTACATGACATGTACTAGGTTTTTCCGTACTCCACCAAAATCGGCCTCCACATCACTCATACACACCGTGTGTGTGTCCCGGGCACGACCAGAACACGGCTTCGAACCGGAGAAGAGTACACGACATGTACTCAGAAAGTACACGAAGTGTACTTCGAAATTTTCTAGAAACTCCAAAAATTATCAAAAACTCTAGAAAAGGAAAGACATACCTAAAACGAAGAACCGGGTTCTTACAGTTTGAGATAAATAATAGGCATTGGAAGAAGGGAATGGGGGATATTCTATTGGTGAGAGAGGATCAAATAGTGGGAGGATGAAACTCTTACGAGTAAGATGACCACAACATTAGAGGGATGACCATAATAGATGATAGTGGGACAAGCGCATGAAGGATGAAAGGAGGATCACACTAAAGGATGGCTAGAGGAGAATGATAAAGGATGACTAAAGGATCACACTGAAGGATCAAGTTGAAGGATGAATTAAGGAGCAGACTGAAGGGAGATGATGAGATGATTTTAGGAGATAATGATGACTGGACGTGTATGAAAGAGGAGGTGGTGGTGGGATGAGCATGGGAGAGGAGGGTTATTGGTGCAAGAGGGGACATTGTTTGGGGGGGGGGTAATGAAGTCATTTTCACACCGAACATAAATAAAGGAGGTCTGTTGTTTACATTTTTCCAATTACAGGTCCTTAACCTGAATTTAGCCTATCCTTTGGTCCATAAATGTCACCATTACCTTTAATTTTTAATATTAAAAGTAAAAAAATTGTTTTTTATGATACCACTCAATAGATAGTATTTTTTATTTATTAATGAAAGAGACCACAACAGAGATCAAAAAACATATGTCTTTGAATAATTTTTTACTTATATATGTTTTCTTATAAATTTAGAAATTTATTTTTTAAACAGTAAACAAATGATTCTTATTTTAAATACATTATTTATTTTTTTAAATATTTTAATTTTTTATCAGCATAATATATGTTATTTATGTGTTGACATGAAATTTTGTTGAAATATTTTTCTCATCTAAAAATACATGGATTCATGTATAAAAATTAATGGTTTTAACGATATCAAACATGTGTAGATTTAGTAGAGACTTAAAATTTAGTAAGTTCATTAAAATCATAGAAAGGAATAACAATAATGAAGAATAAGAAAATTATATTCATTTTTTCAATATATTTGTTTCATGTAGTTGATGGTAATTACTCAAGAGAAACCAAATGGTCATTGATTTTAAAGGTATTGACTATGGAATATCTGAACAATTTTGGAAGGAAATTCTTTGTATTCCAAAAATATGTTATTATATCCTATTAGTTAAGGAAGAAATAATTGAGAAAATAATCCTAGGTCATTAATATCTCATAATAGTGTAATCATGTGCCTTGTAGGTGAATCCAAAAACCCATTTTATAGGTATTTTTCATCAATTAAGAAGACTTATTAATTTTGGTTGTTTCTAAAATGCCTAAATATCTCTTTCTTTGTTTACATCATTCTATTATAATGTATAATTAATTTATCATAGGTCAACATTGAACTCTTTGATGACTATATTCTGATAAATTCATCATCACATAATGTTTAAAGTCAAAGAAATTGATCATTAGTGTGGAAGTAAATAAATATAGTCCCTATGATATATTGTGTCGCTTTTATATTACCTCTCGAGACATCTTATGTTGTGGATTGTGATATAGCCCATATAACTATCTGTAATATGAGACTCTATGTGCATATAAATTCCAATCACCCACTTCCACTAAAACATTATACGCTTTGTATACATTTAACAACAACTTATGAAAGCATATCCAAACTCTTTTGGATAAACCATAAAAAATATCTTATTTTTGACAAACACGTTTTAGAAAAATCAATCATCATTACACAACCATGTGTTTGATCTATTTGGACATGTGGGTCTTTTTAGTGTTGAAAATGATTATAAATTTATAAATATAGGAAAAGAGTGGTCATAAAAAAAGTGTCAACACTTCTCAAGTTCTATATGGTATGTATTTATAAATCATATGAATGCTTGTATACTTCCTTTAAAAAAGGAATTAAGTACAAACATGAGGCATGGAATATGTATATCTCATGTACAATAAATCATATATTTTTTATTCTCTTGAAATAGACTAACCAATCCATATTAATACATCACATGTTAATCATCCAAGTAAATGAGGACATTTTATGTCACTCAACAAATCATGATCATGCATCTCCTTAATCCAATTCAATTGAGGGACTTGATTCCACATCCATTATACAAGATGAAAAATATCTTATTGGTTAAGAAAAACCCATCACATGATGAAAAATATACCCAACCACCCATTTATTAGCTTTTAACACCCCAATATTTTAATATTAATCTAAATAAATAGTATTTATAATATACTACTTCACACACAATACCGAACTAAAATAAACTACGATACTTTTATTTAAGATAATACTATAAGTATTAAATATGACCATTATACTATATCTGTTGAATTTATGGGTGTAAATAAATGTAATTTTACTTTTAAATCTATGTAAAAAGAAAAATAAAGGCTAATTTTTAATACCAATGCATTGATTAAATTCAATTTCTGTATCAAAATAACTAATAAGATAATTTTATGCTTATAAATGGATTTCCCTAAACCTTTTCTTTCAGGAGCTATGTATTTTTATTTTAAGAAACTAAATATATTATGATTTAATGATAATAGAACATATTTTTGATATAAATAATATATTAATGATAATTTAATTAGTAGTTTATAAGAAATAAGAATAAGAATAATTGATGTTTAAAAAGTGACTTTTCTATAAAACAGTTTATCATTATATTTTATACTTCCATTTAAAAGTTAAATTCCAAAATTTTAGGATTTTAGTTTTAAAAAATGAACCTTGGATTCAATATAACAATATTATATTATTATTAATTTTTTATATTTTTCTAAAAAATATATTTTTAAGTAAAAAGTACAAAATAACGTTTTTATGAATACCATGACTTTTATAACATCATTAGGATATAAGAATAACTTAAAATTTATTAAAAAAATTTCTAGAACAAAGATTTATTTTTTTAAAGTAAAAGTATACATTTAAAAATATAATATTAAATTTATAAACCTATATTTGAAATTTTAGAACTTAAGATGTATTTTTTCTAAAAACTATATTTATGTGTTATACATTTATTATATAAAAATTATTTTTTTATAAATTTTAGAAAATTAATATTATTAAATGGTTTTAATATTTTAAATCATAATATAAAAATTTTATAATTTTGGTAATTTTATTTTTAGTTATAAAAATAAGTTACTAAGGTTAAAAATGTTATCATGGTAAAAGTAAATTTTCGTAAAAAGTAAAACCAAGGAGAAAAGGAATAAAATTAATCAAAATTATCTCTAAATTGATTTTATGAGAGGTTTAATAGGAAAATACTCCCCCAATCAATTATTTACAACTTTTTGATCCACCTTACATGTAAATAAGACATTCCTTGCACATTAAGCAATGATAATTTGTGAAAATGGCACTCCCCTCACTTATAAAAGGAGATAACTTCCACCCATCTAAAACTACTTTATAACTTAAGATTAATATATAAAACCTAAATATTTTACTTATCCTAGAATTATATTCCATTTTCATAGGCCTTTGGTTACAAGAATCTATCCTAAGTCATCCATTTTCAAAGGATCTTTCAAGAGAAGGCTCAAACTCTCAATGCGAGTATTATTCACTTCTTAAATTTATTTTCTATATCCTTATCATAAACACTAATAAAAAACTATTATAACCATATCAATATAATTAAATAATAATAGTTATTATATTGAAATGTTATTATATTAGTGCTATAACCATTATTTATTCCCCTCTCATCCATTAAAACAATGAAAACATCGTCCACGCGTATGTGCGGACTACCACCTCCATGAACGACATGTTTTATTTTTCAAAAACAACTTAAATGGATACTTATAAAGTTTATTTAATAAATAAATATTATATTTATAAATTTTTTATGGTTATTATAAGATAACCATTTTGTAACACCCTCCCGTTTTATGGAAAATGAAAATATCATCCGTGTGTATGTGCAGATTACTGCCTCCATGGAATGACATATTTAATTTTTCATCACCGCCATACACAAATAGTTATAAAATATATTTGAGGAATATATATGATATCAATTATTCATATATATCATGAATATGGTTCTCAGGGTATGAAAAAAATATGATCATTATGAAGTAATCTTTTACTATCGATAAATTACCCGAAATAAGATCAACATGGATCTCGTTCTCTCGAACCATGCTTAGTTCCCATTAAATGAAATTTCAGATCTATAAATCATTTAATCATAATTATTTAAATATATTTTCTAATATATTAATGATAAAATTAGTATCAAATAATGGGGTTTGATGTCTCCATTACGAAACATGTGCGATACAATCGAAATAACAACATCCAATAATGAAAATAAGTGATAAATAACTAATGAATGTATAATAAATGATTATAAATAGAATAAAAAGGGTTATAGATATGGATAAGGTTTTTAAATTAGTTATTAAGATATTTATATTTTTTATACATGATTTTAAATCACTTTCTTAGAATCCAAAAATTAAGATAAGGGTTTCCTCATCTCAATTTCACACCATTGAGATATGCTTTATATTAAGCATGTATCTTATTTTGTAGTGTATATACTGATTATGGATGTATTTTTAATATAATTATCATGAAATTAAATGGATTCAAAAATCCATCTTATGTTATACCTTTCATGGACTCTTGATTTTGAAAGGTAATGAAGTTGTAAGGGTTTCAATCTAATATCATTTTCAAATCAAGATTATTAACAATGGATATCCATATGGGGAACAATAATGTGATATTTATCTCTAAAACCATAATAATTTTATTATCCACTATTTATTATCAAGGTTTTACATGTCATATCTCAATTTCAGTTCCCTTGGTAAATAATTTACCTAATGTGACGTTTGTGAGAGAAACTAACACCACCTCTTCTTATTAATTGAGAATTTCCTCCTCCATTTACACATTCATTGGATGATTTTATGGATTTATATTCAATAATTTATTAAGTTAATTTTATATTATATTTAATTTATTTAAATTTTTTTTTAAATAATTCTTTAATGTTTTCCACATGTGTCATTTTTATAAAAGTATCCCTTTTTAATGCTTTCCATGTGAACATATTCTTTTATCATTATGAGCATTATTATTTAGAAAGATTACTTTACATGTTTTAAATTTTTTTCCAAATGATTTTGATTATTAATGATTTAAAAAGAAAAATAAAAATTTAAAAGTAAAATCTTAATTTTAAAATAGAACTATTTATTTTAAAAATGGATTTTAAAGGATTATGTTTTTAAGAAATAAGAATTTTGTGTTTTTCATGTCCTCTCAAAGAAATTTTTAGAATGAATATTTATTTTATAATTTTTTTCTTAAAATGATTTTTAATTTTAAATGATATGGTTTAAAATGTTTTATCAAGCTCAAAGTATTTCATTTTAAATAAATTTTTTAAGGAGTTTTCAAGTATTTCAAAAAAAAGGTATTTATTCTTGTTTTTCAAAGAAATTTATCTAATAATATTAAAAGAGTGTTTTCCATTTATGTTAGAATACTTTGATGCTACTTATGTTAAAATTATAATATGTTCTTATGCTACCATCCACTTTATTTATAAATATGACTTATGAAATGTTCTATGGAAATTTTCATAAAACCAATATATTTTCATTGGGTTAAATTAAGTGATGTTTGAAATATGAATTCTTTCATGTTCTCTTAGAACACTTATGTATGATTTTTATTATGTGAAGGGTGGGCCTGAAATTATATAGCCCTATAGTGAATTAGGTAAAGTTTTATATCTCATTAGATAATTATGGGAATCAAGTATTAATGCTCGCTCCAATAGCCGAATCTGGAAGTAATGTATGATCCACCATGTTATGAGAATTTGGAAGTAATGTATACTATAATATGTTATGGGATTAGGAAGTAATTCCTAATCCAATATTTTTTAAAAATCAATAAGTAATTTCTACTCCATTATGTTGTGGGAATCAAGAAGTAATTCCCACTACACTATGTTATGGCAATAAGAAAGTAATGCTTTCTTCACTATGTTATGAGAACATGGAAGGAATGCTTGACCCACTATATAGTAGGGATAATGAATTAATGATTTCTCTAATATGTTATGTGAATTAAGTAGTTATGTTTTCTCCACTATGTGATGAGAATCAGGAAGTAATTCATGTTGCATTATGTTACATGAATCATAAAGTAATGTATGCTGCACTATGCTATGAGAATTAGGAAGTAATGCTTACTCGACCATGTTATGGGAATCAGGTAGTGATGTTTTCTCCATTATGTTATAGGAAACAGGTAGTGATTCATGTTCCACTGTTTTATAATTTCAATTCTTATGTTTTCAGTACAATTATATATTTCACATCTCACTCATGTTATGATGGATTAAATCTTATGTTATGCTCAAATCCTTATGCCTTAGTTTATTATCGAAGATCCATGTTTATTTTGGTATGATTTTATAATGTTTTGTTCATAGACCTTGAATATGATCTCATACCCACATGCTTATCTTATTCTCACTTATGATCATTAGTTGTTATCTCTTATGTTTACCCTTACCGATCATATTTGATCGTTCATTTATTATGTTTTATATTCCCGAGGTTATGAAGTTGAGTATAAACTATGATATTTCTAGAAGAGAATGTAGTATGGTGAAATTATGGAGAAATGTTCACAGGTGTTATAAATAAGTTATTTATGTAGCTAATATATGAAGACACTCAATCTATAGGTTTTCAGTATTGTGTGATATTATTATGAGATATAAAGTTAATGTGAAGTTAATGAAAGGATAGCTTATTTCATATCACTTTATATCAAATCCAATGTTTAAAGTATGTGTTTTTATCACCAGATCTGAGAGTGTGGGTCTGGGGTATCTTAGTTGGTATCAAAGTAGGCTTTAGTTATTTTTGGGGATTAATTTAGTTATTTTTGGGGATTGAGATTTGAAAACCTCAGTAAAAACCCTAAGGAAAAGTATAAATATCAGAAATATCCTAAAAGTTTGGTAAAGTATAGAGTATGCAGTTTCTTAGAAATGAAATCCCTATTTAGATTCTAAAATGTGGAAATGGAATCAGCAAAAAATTCACCTATGATTAATAACCCGGAAAAAGGTTGGATGGGCATTAACTCAATATTTACTCAATGCATGATAATTAGGTCTAACTAAACACTTGGTTTGACACTCATAGGGGATATTATTGGGTTTATTTACATGCTCTTTATGAACCATTATAAAGGATTTAAATAGATTTTTAGGATGTGAGATATAACTACTTAGGTTGGAGAACCTAATATAAATACGACCATTGATAACCAATATTGAATCTTAGAGATTAATAAGTTTGGTTATATACATCATTTATGAGTTATTTCTTCTATGTTTATAATTTTATATTATTATATTATCAATTTTCTCATATCTCAAATTTTCTTTATATAAATAATAGCTAATGCCTAGAGGAACCGAGTTAAAAATGAGCACTATGGATAGTGAGGTGATATTCCTATTTAATAATCAAACAAGATAAGAGATAAAGTGAGAAATATTATGGTTATACCTAACCATACATCTAGATTTATGATTAATCATTTTAAGATAGTTATATTTCTAAATGCCCCACATAAGAGGAAAATGGAGTTCTATGGAAGTTTATCTAATTAAGACCGTGAAGGAAAGAAGATTTAACTTCCTATGTGTCAATAATTTGGTAAGAAACACCAAATGGAATGTCTAAAATGAATTAAAAAATGTTTTAATTGTATAAGGATTGACCATCGAGATCATGATTGTCAAAAAGAGATAAAGTGGTTTTCCAATACAGTAGAAGAAGTCACAACTAATATTTCACTTACACTTCAATGCATAAAATGAAATGAGTTTGGGCATTATGAAAATAGATACCCTAACTCATGGGATAACATATTTAATAGGTATAAGAAACCTCTAAGGGAATAAAGAAGAACTTATATAATGACTAGCACTGAAGTGTATTGTGATAATTAAGGTATACTTATCCTTCACTTCATAATTTTAGATGTAATATTGGATTCTAGTTTTAGCCACTCCCTTATATATAAGAGGTTTTCTTAGAGTATAAAATAACAACCCCAATGACGTGACATTGAGTTTTTAGAGAAAAAAAATCTTGTTATATGATTATAGCATCTCAAGTTAATGTTTGTGGGAATGTACTTCATCAAAATCTTATTATTCTTCCTTTAGAGGAATTTTATGTGATTTTGGACATTGATTATCTCTCTCTC
The DNA here is from genome assembly GCA_963277665.1 of Viscum album. Classification (NCBI taxonomy): domain Eukaryota; kingdom Viridiplantae; phylum Streptophyta; class Magnoliopsida; order Santalales; family Viscaceae; genus Viscum; species Viscum album. The sequence continues at coordinate 574,400,249 of OY728140.1, forward strand.
TCTCTCTATATAATCATAATTTCCATCATAAGGTAGTCACATTTCATATCCTAATCCAAACTATGATCATGTATCAGTGCAAGGATAACTATGAACTCATTATCAAGATTACTTCCATTATATAGGTCTTAATACTAAATTTTGAGAAGAGGTTTCTAGTGTTTCCTAAGTTAGTGAGTTGATATTTTATTAGAAAATATATCTAGAGTCATGATTAAACGAAGAATACTATCATCTATTTTCATAAGTGAGATAAATTAAAATTTCTAGGATGTAATTTATTTAAAATGGGTAGAATGCAATGCTCAAATATTTTAGTATTAATTTAAATAAATACTATGTTTAATATCATTATTCACATGAAATGCTAAACTAAAAAAAATTAAGATACTTTTATTTAAGATAATATTATAAGTATTAAATGCGATCATTATAATTTACTCATTAGATTGATGGGTATAAATAAAATTAATCACATTTTAAAATCTATAAAGAAAGAAAAACAACAGGATATTTTTAATACCAATTCATTGATAAAATTTAATTTGTGTAGCTAAATAAATAATAAGTTCATTTTATTCTTAAAAATGTATTTTTTCTAAAAATTTACTTTTAGGTGCTGTGTATTTTTATTTTAAAACTAATTTAATTTGTAATTGATAGGAAATAATAATTAGAATAATTGATATTTTAAAAACTCATTTTCCTTTAAAAATAAAATTTTGTAATATTTTAAATTTCCATTAAAAAGGTGCGAGGAGAAGGGGTGGTATTTATATAGAGGGAATAGGGGTGATTTTGATTATTTTATTCATTTGTTTATTATTTTGGCTCAAGACTATAAATAATGTTGATTCACATGACTAAATATATTAACTGGAGCATGTGAGTTCGAACTAATGAGTTATTACATCATCCATACATCATCCATGACTTAATAATTCATTTTTTACTTATAATGTTAAATACTATAAATTTCCGTATCTCACTATTTACCAAAAATTCAACTACTTTAGAAAAATCCAAAAAATTCACCCTAACCATTTTTTCAACATGTATATTTAAAAAATGGATTCTATTTTATGAAAATAATTTTCTAAATATGAGAAATTTAATTTTTAAATAAAACCATCATTTATTCGAAAAATACTAATTTTAATATTATAATCGATTTTATGACACTTTGAAAAAATAATTATGGTCTCATAAAATTATCTTATAATTATAATAAAGAAAAATATTTATTTATTAATATATTTTATGAAAATAAATTTTCTTTTAATTCATTATATTAATTATAAAATTTTAAATAAATATTTACATTTCATAAAATACCAACGCTTAATTTATCACTTTTAAAACATTTATTTACTTATTACTTGATATAAATATATCATATTTTCATTTATGAGATACCTAAATTTTATTTATACTTTCATAGATGAGGTTATTATTCTAATGTCCATATTATAATTCCTAATGGTCACATTACTATTCCCATGGTCATGTTAATATTAATAGTATATCACAGTTCGTTTAAGATTGTAAGATATAAAATAAATTGAATATATTTAAGAAGATATATACTGAAAAATCTTGCGCTGTTATATGAATAGTATAAAATACTGTTTTTGTGAATACCATGACTTTTATGACATTAATTTATGAAACCTTTTTTCATGATAAAATATGTATTTTTTAATTAAAATTATCCATTTAAAAATATTATGTTTACTTTACAAGGATATATTTGATGTTTTAGAACTCAAGATATATTTTTTTTGAAAACTATTTTTATGTGTTATAAATTTATTATTTTAAAATTATTTTTTAAAAATTTTATAAATTCAATATTATTAAATGTTTTTCATATTTTTAATCAGAATATCCAAATTATCTAACAAGGTTAATTTTATTTTTCATTATAAAAATAAGTTACTAAGGGTAAAAAAAAGTTACCATGGTAAAAGTAAATTTTGATAAAATTTAAAAATAAAGAGAAAATTCCTAAAATTATTCAACCTTATCTCTAAAATGATTTTATGAGAGGTTTTATTGACAAAAAATACTCTTCTATCCATTATTTCCTACATTTGGATCGACTTTCCATGTAAAAATGGAATTCCTTACACATTAAGAAATGAGAATTTGAAAAAAATGTCACTCCCCTCACTTTGCTCCATTCCACCACCTCAAACCACTCTATCACTTATAATTCCTCTTTAAAACCTACACATTTTACTTTTCCTATAATTATATTCAACATTCATAAGTCCCTGGTTACAATAATTTATCTTAAGTCCTCCATTCACAAAGGATCTTTTAAGAGAAGACTCAAACTCTCAATATGAGTATTATCCACTTCCTAACTTTCTTTTATATATATTTATCATCCAAACTCATCCAAAAATACTCTCACTATATGAATATAATGAAATAAATATCATTATTAGACTAAAATTTTATTATATTAATTTTATAACAATTATTTATTCCCCTATCATTCATTATAAAAACAAAAACATCGTTCATGCATACATGTATAATGACGCCTCTATAAACGATGTGTTTTATTTCTCAAAACCACTATTGAACCCCAAATAAAGTTTAGAGTTTATTTTTTTACAAGTGGATTTGTTTAAAATATGTATTGTTAATAAGTGGTATCATAGGGATAAGTTCATTTTGGATTTTTACTACTCTGACTTGATCTAAAGTTGTATTGAAGATGTGATCCAAAGTGAAGTCTCCTTACTTTGATAGAAATAATTTCAATGCATGGAAAATGAGTTAATCTAATTCATGGAAGTTTTTATTGAATTTTCTAAAAAGTTGTAGAATATGCAATTGTTTTGTTGAGAGGGCATAAAGTTATATTTGAAATAGATCAAAGAAAAATTACAATTGATGCTTCATCCAATAAATCATTAAAGGAGGCTATTGAGGAAGACTTGCACAAATATGTGAATCATGGAAATTGCTCCAAATACACGTGGGTGTGATTGTAAGAGTTTTTTGGGAAAGAATAAAGGTAAAGTGATAAGTGACTTATGATAAAAGGAAAGAATAATAAGAACAATAATAAGTCATCCCAGAAATTGTACTCTCTAAGCAATGTAAAATATGAAACTTATCTCTAATTCTTACCCTCATGTGGAGAAATTATGTGAAATTTTAGACTCTCACTTATATTTTAAAGGAATATGAGTCTCTAGTGATTATATGGAAACAATATCAAGTATCTATTCTAAGGAATTATCTTGCAATGAAAACAAGGGTCAATGGAGTATAATGCATGGATTATACTACTAAATGACTGAAGAATTATCCTTGGAAAATAAGTGGTTAGAGAATGAAGAAGTGTCCTTAAATTTTATCATGAAGAAAATGAAAACCAAAATTAAAGAGAAAAGTTATATGATTTAAGATCTCTCCCAATAGATCATAAATAAAATGTCCATAGAGAAAAAGTTAAAGGTTAACATCATACCTATCATGACCAAACTTGAAGAAATGATACAATCGGGTATGAATACTGCTTCAAATATGAAGGCAATGGATGAAAAAAAGAAAAATATAATAAGTTAATAGACCTTGAGTAAAGAATTAACACCTCTAAATATAATACGAATATCCCTCCAAAATCTATCTAAACTTTTGTATAAATTAAGAGTTTTCCAGATTTGAAATCTTGAAGAAAAGAGTTATTCCATGAAAAATATGGAAGCATGGTTCCACAAAAGAAGGATGCTATAAATTTCTTATATTATATAAGAATTGGGAATATCATGAGTGGGTGTTAAAAATATAATAAGCCTAAGGGTGTTAAGAGAGATCCATCAGTACCAACATCTCATTATAGGAGAAATCAAATAATGTGTGCTTCTTTTGGAATATGTTTTATTTAAACTAACCTTGGTCATATGGAAAGGCATTGTAATTGTAGGAATGATTGTAAGGGTAAAGAATCCACACAGAGACACTCCACTCTTATAACATATAAGGAAAATGATTATACTAGAAAAGTCTTATTAATCTAGAAAATAGGTTCAATGTTTTGGAGGGTGAGAAAGAGCCTCAATGAATGGTGTATCAAGAAAAAAAAATTGGTTTGTCACAAAAACTCTCTTAGAGGCAATAGAGATAAATCTAGAAACAAAAACAAGAGGCTATTATATCTATTAAGAAGGTGGAAGATAATGTTAAGTTGACTACACCAAATAATACATATTCTAAGATGCATCTCTTGGATATAAAGGAAGATATTTTCCATAGTGGTCCTATACAAACCACTAAGAGGAAAAAGAGCAATATGAAATAGAGAATAAATATGGAGGAGAGATACACTAGTGATGCAAACCAAGAAGTTAATTTTTCAAGTGTGATCAGTTCCAAAATTGTTTAAATGTTAAAGACAAGGATAAAAATGTTTACATCCATGAAAATAAGTATACAAGTGGTAGGATGAAGGGAATATCCTTTGTAAAGATATTGAGTTATATGGATATAAGTGATAATAAAGAAATTTAAGAGATGATTTCATTTCTTTCCTATAATCTAAAAAAGAGAAAAGGAGAGGTGGGTGGTGATGGGTTGGTTCATATTGACCAAACCTATTCCTAAACTTGAGGGAACTTATGGCACCCCTCTCCCCATATACTTTATTATGTATAAATATTTATGATGATGTGTATAATTGAGGGGGAGATACAATCCATGGGGTGGTTGTGCTTGAAAATCACATGAATTTTTGTGCTAAAAAAATGTGCATGTAGATGGAGTTAAATAAAAATATGTTCATATAGAAATATGCATGAAAATAGTGATATTAGTTGTGTTTTAATGGTTAATTTATATTTACTAATATAAATTGGAATCAAGACTGGATATTCTTTTTTTATGGAGAATTTCCATGTTAAAAATACATGTAAGGAAGGCTTGGTTGGTATTCAATAAAGTTTGTATCAAGTTGCATGTTTGAAGCAAGACTCAAAAAGTAGAAGATTATTGGGAAACAAAAACATCCAAAAAATGAATTTTATATTCCTATATTTGTTTTTATAATAAGTGGTTATTTGTTTGGTATCATCTAATGATTTCAGGATATCCAAAATATACTGAATTGAAAAAGCTTTTCCAAACACATTTCACCCTCATTTTGTACACCGAAAAGTGATATTATCAAGTGGTGTCAAGAGATAAAGTTTTAGAGGGAGTTATGATGAACATAAAAGGATATTAAGCCTCACCAAAATTTCTTTAAGGCTGTGAAGAGCTAAAAGGCATGGAATTAAAATGATATCATTTTTTCAAATTTAACCACTCTTACAACAAGTGGTGTCAAATTATTATCAAGTGATATCAATTAATTCAACATGTGGTATTTTTCTCAAAAATAAATAATTTAATATTATGTACTAATAGTTTTTTTGTGAGGTGATGGAGTTCATAGGTTTAATTTTGAAAGTGGAAAAAATCCAAAGTTTTTTGTTTGTTTCTTGGTATTAATGAGTGATATGGACAACCTTGTTGATTGTTTATAAAAATTATTATTTCCTAAAATGATCATAGTATTAATAGGTTTAGTGGATTTATTGTTAGCATAAGTTCCAAGTGGTAAATTCACTTAGTGAATATCTTGTGAAAATACAACAGGAAATAAGATTGGAGTTATTAATACGTGGTTTCAAAGGATTTGGATAATCAACATGTGGTTGATGCCAAAGGTTAAAGTTGTTTTGAAACAAGTAGAGGATATATCCACTGGGGGGAGTTAATATTTTTAGTGTTTCATCCCATACACTAAGGGGGTGAAATATTTCAAAATGAAAGGGGGAGAAGCTATGAAAATGTTGATGATTACTATGATAAGGAGGAGAAGGTAATAGTGTTCATCTCTTATTTTAAATGATGAAAAGAATCTCTTGACATAGGGGGATAATTTTTCTTGCATCACTGGAGATTTTCCTTTGTCATTGAGAAGTCCAGGGGGAGTAGACACATATGGAATAACCACTTTTATTTTACTGGAAACAAGGGGGATAAGTGAAAATGGGGGTTGGTTCACTTGGTTTCAACACTTGGTTGAAAGGTGATATTGTCAAGAGGATATTGTTTTCAACACTTGATTGAAAAGTGATAATGAAAAGAGGATATTGTTGATATTATCAAAAGGATATTTTTGATATTATCAAGAGGATATTTTCAACTAAACCTAAGGGGGATATTGTTAAACCCCAAATGAGGTTTGGAGTGGATTTTTTGATAAGTGTATTTGTTAATAATATGTGTAGTATTTATTTGTTGAAAATTTTGAGAATATGTGTGGTATTGATTTTTTGATAATATATTGAAAATATGTGTGAAATTGATCAAAATCAAAGGTTATATTTGTTGGATATTCTTGTAGAATTTTTATGGAATCATTCAATCCATAATATTGAAGTTTAAGTAGTTCATGGGATGTTTCATGAAGGCTAGATGTTTTTTAGATTTAAACTGAAAGAATTTGGATGGATTTATGGAATTATATTTGTTGGAGAATCCCCATGTAAAGGCACCTAAAGGAAAATGAAAGTATACGTAAGGGTATCATTCCCTCTATGTAAGGGTAGTCCAAGTTGTGTAATGTAAAATTCAAGAGAATCTAGAGTCATGTAAAGGTCATCTAATCCATTGCGCAAGGGTACATGCACTTTCATAAAGGTAACTGGAAGCTCACGTAAGGGTAGACACTTGTGTGAGGGTACTTGCGTAAGGTTAAGACACAAACCCTATCTCACATAAGGGTAAATGATATACCACATAAGGGTACATGCAATGTAAAGGTTCTTGCATAAGGGTATGTAGGTTTACATAAGGGTACGAGAAGAGTTGTGTAAGGGTACTGGGAACCTGTGTAAGGGTAAATCTCCCCATTTAAGGGTGACCCGTGAGGCTATGTAAGGGTACTGAGGCATGCATAAAGGTAAAAAATTACTCTTATAAGGGTAAAATACCCATGTAAAGGCGATTTCACATATACTATTCCACAGAGACAAGGGTTTCACCATGAAAGAGAATGGAAAGTAGAGTTTTTCACCTTGAATATTATGACTACATCGCAAAGGTATGTATGGATTATATGATATTTATCTATTTAAGGGGTTCCCATGACATATACATGATGCTACATCACAATATTCAACTTTTGTAGAAGTGCTACACCATGAAGATATACCGCACCACAATTATATTATGGGTTACACTGTGGAACTAATGGATGCACCATAAAGATAATGGCTATGTTGTAGTATCCATGCATTAATAAATGATAAAATTTTGGGAGACTCTTTAATATCAAAAAATACATGAAAATGTGTGGTCATTGTTAAATGTAGAGTCAACCAGATGAGATAGAGGTTTTAATGATCATGGTCTATAGAGAATCAAAGGGAAAAGACCACGATCATGGTGATGATATTTGGAAATATATGTTGGTAGATGGAGATATTATTGGTGGAAGTTATGTTGGATATTTTTTGTAATGTTATGTGTCCTCTTGGTCTACCACTTTGTTACTTTTTAGTATTAGAGGTTCTCGGAGGAGTCCTAGAGAAGGTTTGGAGGTGTTTGGCTGCTCAACGGTAGAAGTATGAAGAATTCACACAATATAAAGTTTATACAAAGTGAAAGGATGGTCCACAACTTGTGTGAGGATGGTTTATGATGTGTAATAAATTTAGTTGTTAAATCCTTTTTAGTGACACATTTTTTGGTGGGGATTGAAATACAACATTTATATGATGTGTGAAGGGAACGAGCCATGAAATTCACCTATGAAACACATCTTTAAAGATTGAAATACCCAGGTTTTTACTGAAACCCTACACCCCTCTCATTTACAAGTGATCCAATGGATCTACCTCTATGCGCCTTGGGATTATTTTATTAGAGATTGATCCTTGGATTCCTGTCTTTGATCTGTTGGTTCTGGTGGATCCCCATTAGAAATCAATGGTGAGTTATTCTCCCTTCCTTATGATTTTCTTTCATTCTTATCTAGGGAATCACTGTGGAAATATTGTTTTGGTTTTGGGTGTGAGTTAGGCTATGTTTTGACCATCTTTGGGTGTAGTGTAGGTTGATCCATGAGTTCTTTGTGCATCGATGGTTTCTAGGAAAATTGTTTTTCACCCTATGGTGCATAATGATATTGGAAAGATTCTTTGGGGTAGGGGATCCTTTTTCTCACTCTTTTACATTCTGTATGTGAGATCTGCATGTTTTTTCTTACCTTTGGGTTGATAGTAAGGGTCAGTGTAATCATATAATTAATTGGTATGTCTAAAATTTATGGTTATAGGGAGTTATTTCATTATTTACTACTTTGATATATGTTATTGATGTTATTATGAATTCCTATTACCAATTTTGAAAATAGAGGTTGTTGGGAGCCTTGCTTGTGATGTAGTTGTTATGCTATGATGAACCTTGATGTGTTTTTGTGTGATATCACCCTAAATAAAAGGATAAGGAATGTATATTTTGATAATAATTGGTTGACTATGGATTTTTGTTTGTTTGATAATACTCATGCTAATATAAAAAAGTAATGTGATAAAGTATCTGAATAAATATGGAATCTAGAATGTGTGTTGTGATGTTTTTTTGTGTTTGTTGCATTTCCCTATGTGGTTTGGGATGTTGTGTGATGACAGATGTGATTGGTTGGGCTATGTGGTGTGTAGGGTAGTGATTCAGTGTTTGGTTGGCATGGATGTGATGTTGGCAGTTATACATTATGGTGCAGTAGTTATGATGCTGTGGTTATGGTGCAGTCATTGGGGCATAGTGGTTGTGGCATAGTGATTGTGGTGTGTGGAAGTTGTGGTTGTTCAATGGATGAGACATTTGGTTGTTGTGGTGATATGACTTGGATGATATGGAATGATGAAGACGATGGATGTGTGGTGTTGTGGAAGTTATTGCGTGAGTTTGGCCAGTGGTATCATGTCATGGTTAAGATAATTGACTGGTTGGCCATGAGATGAACTGTGATGATAAACAAAACAAAACTAGCTTGTAAATAAAAAAGGTGGTATGGAAACAAATATTTGATAGATATCTTAAAATAAAATTAAATGAATAAATTAATTAGTTGGTAATTTAATATAATGATATGGAAGTTGATGTGTGGTAAATGGACTAATGAATAAATGTAGTGAAATTGGAAAGCTAAAACTGGAAAATGTTGTGTGGTGGCTATGGCGGTTATACGGTGTGTTGCATATAGTGGTGGTAGACAGTTGTGATAGTTGATGTATGGTTTGTGGTGGTGATGTGGTGTATGGTAGTATTATTTATTTGAACCCTTAGGTTGGGTATTGTGTGTTATCTCTATATCATGTTTGTTTATGTTATTTTATACATGCCCCACCCGAGTTGGATAAACTTAAAAATACTCAGAGTTGTTGAGTTCCTACTATTTTCCCCAATATCTAGGATGGTAGTGATATAGATGGGTGGATACCCCATCTCCCCCTCTCTTCCTTCATTAGTGATGTGTGGCCTAGATGTCTATGGTAAATATGTGATGTGTTGGCCTAGGTGTCTATGGGCGAGATGTGATATGTTGGGCCAGATGTCTATGAGTGAGATGTGACGTGTTGGACCAAGATTATATAGGGGAGATATGATGTGTTGTGATGTGATATATGGTGGGGATCATGTGTGGTATGAGGAGAGAATGAGGTTTATTTCCTCCACATTCATGATACCCTACTGATCTAGTTTTGTTTGTGATGTGATGTGTGTTTTGATGTGTGGACCATGTGTATGTGGGAGGGATGTGATGTGTTGTGATGTATGGCCCAAGTGTCTACAGGAGTGATGTGATGTGATGTGATGTGATATGTGTGTAAGGTATGAGAGCATAGGATGTTCGATGTTTGGGAGTACGAGTGTAAAATTAGCGGCGAAGAGGTAGTGGGGTTCCTTTTTTTGTTATGATATCAATGTTATATTATTATATTGGATGCATGATTTGGTGAGTAATCCATGGCGAGTCTGAGTTTTGTTAGATAACCTGTATAGGTGCTTGTCAGTTATGCTGTTTGTTCAATGGAACATTAGCATGGTTTTCTCACATGTGCACTTTAGGCCTTGTTTATGTTCCTACCTAGTATACCTATTATGCTCACCCTCTGTATATAAATTTTTTTCAGGTTTCTAGGAGGACTTTAGGGACTGATATAGACATTACAAGCTGGGTTGGAGTTACTATTGAGTTTTTTCCATAGACTTGTATTTTTGGTATTTACTTTGGAGCCTTTTATATGTATCAGTTTTATTTATACATTCATTGTGAGATGGTTTTTGGTTTACCTTTATATTGTCTGCTGGATTTGTTTGGTGATCATTATCTTATATCCTAATATCATTTCATTTATAGAGGGTAATTCCTCCCATACTGTGAGATTTTTATACCCTTAGTACTAGTTGAAAACCTAGGTCCTACTGAAGGTGGTACTCAAGGTTCATTATCTCTTTCCCATCATTACAACATCTTTAATGGGAGGGGGTCTTGACAGAGTGGTATCAATGGTGATGGTTGAGAGATAAGATGGATTTTGGAGTCAAGAATAGTAAGTATTGCATTGTTTGTTATGGAAATAATTCTATTTGACCCTGGTGCATGACGTAAGCTAGGGAGACTGGATAGGACATGGTATTTTAGGGCCCCTTATGATCAAATTCACAAACTTTGAACTTATTGAATGACCAAGTGAGGTGAACCTATTTGCAGGGTAGAGACCTAGAAGAGGTATATGAATCATGATGAAGTTTTTTTAAATTGGGTTATTTAGGGAAATTAAAAATGAATAAAGTGAATTAAAATGAATCTTAATAAAATTCCACACTATCAAGCTTAGAAAATTCTTATTTTCTTTTCATCTATGGATTATATTCATCATCTTCATGTGTCTCAGGAAGTTGAGGTTTAACAAGATGATCTATCTGATCATCTTAGGGTTGATTCAGCACATGAGGATGAGTCTTGGCAGAGAGAATTGCATTCTTTTCAATGGTAGTATTTGGAGAAATATGAGGGTGGTGTTTTAGTTATGGAGATAGAGAGTTGGATGGAGTAGATCAAGATCACTTTCAGTTTGATCTTGGCCCCAATGGGAAACTGATTCCCTTTGGAAATCAATCAAATTTTTGGAGATGTGTGTTATTTTTGGTTTTTATATTTGAGAGAGTGTAAAGAGATAGATGTTTCATGGGTTGAATTTCAGAAAGAGTTATGATCATAGTTACTTTTATCAATGATGAGGGAAATCAAGAGGTAGGAGATGGTCTCCCTTAAATATGGAGTCTGAGCATGTCAGATCTTGGAATTAGGTTCAAGGATCTCTTTCAATTTTCTCTAGATGTTTTCCAAGATGAGGATTGTAAAACGCATCCATGGAGGTCAGAAATAGAGAGGTAGAGGAATTGGGTATGGTCAAGTGCACACGTTAGAGGTTGCAACACTAGTAGATCCATGAGTTTTTCAAGGTACAATTAATTTATCATCTACCCTTGTATGTGCTTTGTTTGATTTAGGATCCTCACACTCCTTTGTTTCTCTTACTTTAGTTCATATGTTAGGACTGGACACAGAGAGGCTTCCAGTTCCCATGGTGTTATCTACGCCGGTTGGAGGCCAGGATTCCTTGTTTGATGTGTGCTGAGAAAACATACCGATGATGGGGACACATCAATCATATGAGGATATTTTATTTCTATAGATGTATCTACATGATATCATCCTAGTCATCATTTTTTTTTATTTTGTATGTGCTATTATCGACTTCTTCCACAGGATAGTCGTGTTCTAGGATGTGAATAACTAGCGTATGGTTTTCATTGTCAAGCGGGCTTATCAGATGGTCGGTCGGTATGTGGAGACTCTTCTTTCTTTATTGGATGAGTTTTTAGTGTAATCAGTGTAATCAATGATATTATATGTCCCTATGGTCATTGGGAAGTTTCTATATGTTTTTCCCAAGGAGGTTGTGACACTACCCCCTTGGTGTGATGTTGAGTTCAGGATAGACTTACAACCTAGTGCTTCTCTGATTTCGATGGATCCTTATCAGATAACACCTTCTGAGTTTTAGGAGTTGAGGATTTAGATAGATGATCTGATGTAGAATATTTTTATCCAACCCAGTGTGTCACCTTGGGGTGCTCTAGTGTTGTTCACCAAGAAGGTGGATGGTAGTATGAGGTTATGCATAGACTATTGTAGGTATAATTAGGTGATAGTCAAGAACTGTTATCCTCTTCCAAGGATGGATGATATTTTCAACTAGATGAGAGGGGTGAGTTGGTTTTATAAGATAATATTTTGGTTTGTATATCACCATTTTAGGGTGAATGAGGGAGATATCCCAAAGGCTACCTTCTTATGAAGGTATGGGCACTTCGAGTTTGTAGTCATGTTGTTCGGTTTTTCAAACACACTGTCCATGCTCATAGGTCTTACGAACTCTATGTTTCATGAGTTCCTGGACTGATTATTTATTTTATTCATTGTTGAAATATTGATCTACTCAAGGTCATAGGAGGATCATTTCGAGAATCTCAGATCCATTTTTAGGTCTTTCTATGCCACTAACTGTATGGGAAGTTGTCCAAGCTTGAGTTCTAGATGCTATAGGTGGTTTCCTTTGATATGTGGTGTCTTGGTAGGGTGTGAAAGTGAACCCGTCGATGGTAAAATCAATTTTTTATTAGGATTAATCCACGAATGCGGTATAGGTTCACAACTTCGTTGGTCTCGCGGGATATTATCGAAGATTTGTACCTGATTTATCTTAAGTTGTATCCCCATTGATAGTTTTGACTAGAAAGGACTAGGTTTTTTTTAAAGATTAGTAGTAGGTAGTGTTTGATTACTTGAAGGAGAAGTTAGTTAGTGACCTATGATTCAGTTTCTAGAGGAGGGTGTGTTGTTTGAGGTTTTATGTGATGCACTCCATTGAGAATTGGGATGCATATTAATGCAATAGAGGGAAGTGATATCTTATGGGTTTAGGAAGTTATGTTATCATAAGTGTAACTATGACACCCATGACATAGATCTAATATAGATTGTGTTTGATCGTAAGTCTTGGTGGAATTACCTCATTGGGGAGTACTTTGTGGTCTTCATGGATTACAATATTTTGAGGTATATTTTTTCTCAGCATGATATGATTTTTTGGAAATTGAGGTGGATGGAGTTTCTTTAGGATTATGATTTTGAGATCTATTACACCTTGGGAAAATGGAATTTTTTGGCTAATGATTTGAGAAGGAATTCTAGGATGGATGTTGTTTGGGAGTCTGGGGATGCTTGGAGAGAAATGGAGGAGTTGGCATCCTATCACTTAGATGTAAGGGTGGTTTATGGTAGATACTATTTGTTTCAGATAAAGATTATTTCTTCTTTGATGTGGAAGGTGGAGGAGTCTTAGTGGGGAGACCCAGAGGCAGAGGTGATGTATGATCATGTTGGCCATGGTGATGCTCCAGAGGGATGGTTGGAGAATGGTTTGAACTAGATGATGTTTCAGGGGAGACTATTTATTTCAATGTTTATGCATGAAGGAGTCCCTATTTAGTTTCATAAATCACCTTTTATGTCACACCCATAGGTATCCAAGATGTATAATTTCTTGAGGATGCATTTTTAGTGTCCTGGGATGAAACAAGCAGTGGTATATTTTGTGGCGAGGTATTTGGTTTTATAGCAGGTAAAGACCGAGCATCATGACCCTAGTGGTTTATTGCATCCTTTGGATGTTCTCAAGTGGAAATGGGATGAAATATTGATATATTTAATAATAGGGTTATCCTAAGATATGGTAGGTTGTGATGATATCTTGGTGTTCATGGATCAATTGATAAAATTGGACCACTTCTTAGCAATTAAGGATTTGGGCACAATAGATGCTTTATCCAAGAGGTATATGGATGAGGTGTTATGTTTTCATAGAGTTATGAGGTCCATTATCTTAGATCAGGACGTGAATTTTACTTTGTGAGTTTGGAGGGGATTACAACATTCTTTTAGAACCCAGTTATTCCCCATCACTACTTTCCACTCTTAGATGAATGGGCATATAGAGCAGACTATCCATACATTAGAGGATATGTTGTGGCCATGCATATTGTACTTCTGGCGAGTCTTGGGTATAACACCTTTCTTTGGTAAAGTTTTTGTAAAATGATAACTACCACCCATCCATCAACATATCCCCGTTTGAATCTTTGTATGGGTGATCATATCATTTTATGTTGTGTTGGATGGAGGTTTGGGAGGCAATAGTTCTTGGTCCTGATGTGGTTCAGAGCATGACAAAAAAGTTTCAGTTGGTTTGAGGGAGGATGAAAGAATAACATGATTAGAAGAAGTATTATACTAATCACAGGTTGTGTCCCTTGAAGTTATAGGTTTAAGAATACATGTTCTTGAATGTTTCCCCTCGATGTAGGGGGTAGTAATATTTATTCCTAGTTTGTTGGGCCCTTTAAGGTGTTGGGGTGAGTTGGTGAGGTGGTGTATCAGTTGGTATTGCCACCATAGTTGGAGATGATCCATGAAGTCTTCCATATCTCTTAGCTTCATCAGTATATTCATGATGACTCTCATTTCATTGATCGAGGAGAGTTGGATATCAAGGATGACACAACATTCATGGAGCAACCAGTAGAGATCCAGGATCATCAGGAAAAATTTCTGTGAGGAAGAACCATTCCTTTGGTTCATGTGTTGTGGAGACATGGTGTCTTGGAGGAGAGTACTCAAGAGAGAGAAATGTAGATGCATTCCTAGTGCGTGGTGATATTTTTGAGTTTTTATTTTCTATATTTTTCTAATTATGTTATGTTTGGATCTTGATATGTTATGAGATGTGTTTTTTACCTTTATGTGTGATGTGTGATAAAACCCCCAACATATGGAAAGGGGAGGAACTAATTCCTAATCATGATTCATTAACTGTGATGTGATTAAACCCATGTAGGTGAGTCAATGTCTCCCAAAGCTAAAAATATCTTGACATGGAGGACGGAATTCCCCAATTATTATGTTTAGGGTAGTACAATTTATTGGTTGCGATGGTTATTGGTTTGGACCATGTGGAGGTTGGATAGGTGTGCAGGTGGCTATGTGATGTGTGGTGGCTTGTGGCTAGTATTGGATGTTGAGGGGATGTGGTTGTGTATTGATGAGGTTTTGTGAGATGTTTTGTGTTTGTCTGACTTGATGTTTTTGGCTAGTGGTAGCATTAAGGAGTAACAAGATCCTTGGGAGGTATCTCATGGGATGGTTGTTCAGACACTTTTTTTTCCAGGATTGGTTTTAGATTCTTGAGGGTGAGAATAATTTGAGAGGTATCTAATATAATGGTCTATGTTTTCATGGTCCATTACTTTTCTTTTTTTGGTGTTGGAGGTTCTTAGAGGAGGCCTAGATAAGGATTGGATGTGTTTGGATTCTAAATGATAGAATTAAGAATAATTCACACTATGTAAAGTTTACACAATGTGAAAGGAAGGTTCATGACTTGTGGGAGGCTAGTTCACAACATGAAATAAATTCAAGTGTCAAATACTTCAAAGAGATGCATTTTTTAACAGGGTTTAAAACCCAACATTTACATGACATGTAAGGGGTACACACCATGTAATTACCCTATGCAGTTTAACAACCCTGACCCCAATAGCCTAGAGTCTGTTGTTGTTTAATTACAATTGAATAGACACAAGACATCACATCACCAAGGAATGATTGATTTAGCAGTCTTGAAGAAACTAAATACATATATGGTCCCCTTATTACATTGTAAATTTAACATAGTATATAACAAAATAAAATAAACTTCTTTTTGTCACTTATTCAAAGATCCCATCTTCACAACCCGAGGATGAAAAAAAAGGGTGAGCTCAAACTCTCAGTAAGCGTTACATATAGTGGAAACATGAATCAATAATAAGTGAAGAATAATCAATTAGGCATAATCAATATGGCACAATGAGTAACTAAAAAACACAAGCCATCAATAAACAGAGAATGTAAATGCATCCATAGATTTGTTCATAGTTAAAATCCTCTGGATAGTGATAACTGAATAATGAATGAAGAAAATGATTAATTATTGGATTTAATGTATTTGGAACATGAACCATAATACTTTCAATATAGTTTAAGTCTATGGGTAAATACCCATATAATTATGTTTGGAAACAAACACAAAGGGTTTGTTTCCAAATGTTTTGTCTCATGTGACCTGTCGACGCATCGAGGAGCTATAACGGGCCCCACACACCACTGAAATTCCAAATAATTATTCATACATAGATTTAATTCAATAAAAATATGCCTTATCAAAATATTTGTATTGATTTGAGGATATAGATTCATCAATATTTCCCCAGTTAAAATGACATTCAAAATAAACACCATATGTAAAATGGTATACGATTAAGACAATAATAATATCCATGATACAAGAATATGGATATTTTGTATAAATATAATGTCAAATTAAAAATTATCTCGAAGGGGTAGTAGATACACCACATAAAAATTGTTAGGTTCACAATACCAAGTAATTCTCAATGAAATGGAAATTGAGACGAAGTCCCTTATCTTAATTCCTACTTAATTATGTCACTTTTATGCCTCCTAAATAAAAAAATTATACTTATTAAAACAATAATATAGAATTTAATTATCATAATTTATACAAATATTTTTCAATTATAATTATTAGATTATATTTATTAATTTTTTTGATGAAATTGAAGCTTTTTTATATCATGTTTTTCTTAAAAATTTCCCATTTTCCTCGATTTCTCTATTTTGTTTAATGTAAATAGCACATTAGTATAATTAATTTTAGAAGCATAGAATACATTTAATTATATATATATATATATATATATATATTATATTCTATACTTCCAATTCATGAAGGTGGTTATAAGAACTATTTTTAGTAATGTCGTTGTAAGTTGTTAACCGACCTTTAACGGGACATTGTTGTAAGAGAGGAAAAAAGGAGTAAAAAATTTATATATATCATATATATAATACATAAAGTAGGTTAAAATTATTAATATATTGTTAAATTATGGCATAATTAATTTTAGAGTATATTTTTTTAAAAGGAAATAGTAAAATAAGAAGGCGAAGAAGAAAAGATGGAGGAGTTAATGGAAACTTACTCTTTTCTCGGTGTGGATTCTCTTGCAAGACACTAAAAAAACCTTGGTGATTAGAGCTGGATGGATCTATAATGACCCTAGGTCTTATAATAGGATTAATAGGGTGGATTTTTTAATAAATTTTTCTTTTTAAAGGGTGGAATGAGTGGTTTTCCAAGGGAAGAGAGATAATTTATTTATACTTGAGGAGATGGGGATTTTTAGAATAAAATATTAATTAAAATTTTATATCAAAAGTGAGACTTGTAATAGTGAATTTTTGAAAATATAGATCATATATTAATATAATATAATGTGTTTAAGACTTTAAATCACATTTATAATTCTAATCCATTAATTTATTAAAATGTAAAGTGGAAAGAAAGAAAAATTAATATTTTAAAGAACCACTTTTGACTTTAGGTTTTGAAAAATACTTTTTAGGTTAGAAATTGAGTTTATTTTATTTTAATGAATAATTTTTCAAATTAGATATATGATAGATAAAATTTAATTTATATAATTTATTATTTTACTAATACATCACGAATGATGTAATTTAAGTTACCTAGGTTAAGTGAAGATTGTATTTTTACAATTCATTAGAAAATTAAAGTATTTCAGAAAATTGCTAAAAAATAACTGTTAGATAATTTTGACATCCTAAATTCAAAAATGAATTCCATTTTTTGAAAATAATTTTCTAAATATGATAAATTTAATTTTTAATTAATATCATCATTTATTTGATAAATGCTGATTTTAAAATTATAACTGATTTTGTGACACTTTGAAAAATTAATTAAGGTTTTATAAAATTATCTTATAATCATAAGAGAAAAAAAATATTAATTTATGAATCTATTTTTTGTAAATAATTTTTATTATAAATTAGTATATTAATTATAAAATTGTAAACCAAAACTTAATTTATCATTTTTAAAACATTTATTTAATTATTCCATGATATAAATATGTCATATTTTCATTCATAAAATACCTAAATTTTATTTATAATTTATTAGGTGAGGTTATTTTTCTAATAGTAAAATTAATATTCCTAAGGGTCACATTACTATTCCTAAGGGTCACATTACTATTCCAAAGGTTATGTTAATATTTAATTACTATTCGTTTAAGCTCGGTGTTTTGTGCAACATAAGCTGTCAAATGAATTGAATTTATTTAAGAAGATACATAATAAATATATTGGGATGTTATATTCTTTCCTCCTTTATAAATTTCATCCTAAAATTATTTCATGAATATTTCATTCTAAATAGTTGCGGGTGGGTTTTCTTCATAATATCCTCAGGTTCCCATGTTGCTTCTTCCATTTTATGGTTTCTCCAAAGAACTTTTACCAGTCGAGTAATCTGATTTCTCAATACTTGATCTCTAGTGTCAAGAATCTTGATAGGATCTTCATAGTAAGAAAAATCAGATTCTATTTCTATTTATTCATAGGTGATTACATGTATTGGGTCTGGCATGTACTTCTTTAACAATGATATATAGAACACACCATGAACTTTAGAGAGACTTGGTGGAATTTATAATAGGTATTATACATATCTAATTCATTCTAGAATTTAAAATGTTCTAATTTACCTAGGGATCAGTTTCCCTTTCTTATTGAACCTTAAGACACCCTTCCATAGATAAACTTTTAGAAAGATGTAATCTCCCACTTGAAATTACAAATCCTTTCTCCAATTTTCAGTAGAACTATTTTTCCCACTTTGAGGTGCTTTAATATGAGATTGAATTATCTTTACCTTGGTAAATTTCTCTTCAATAAGTTTTGGGCCTATAAGTTTCCTCTCCCCAAATTCATCCCAACAAGTTGGATTTTGATATCTCTTTCCATATAAAGTTTCATATGAAATCGTTTGAATACTAGAATGAAAACTATTATTATAGGAAAATTATACCAAAGGTAAATACTGATCTCACATACCATGAAAGTTAAGTGAGAATGATCTCAACATATATTATAATGTTTGAATAATCCTTTCAGATTGTCTGTCAGTTTGAGGGTGATAAGAAGTACTCATATGAAGTTTAGTATCCAAAGCCTTATGAAGGCTCTTATAGCATTTTGATGCAAAATGGGGATCTCGATTAGACATAATTAATATAGGTGCACCATTAAGTATTAAAACATAATTAATATAGAGTCTTACTGGAGCTTAAGAGGTAAATATTATATTATAGAAATAAGATGTGATGATTTTGTAAGGCAGTCAACAATATCCCTTATTGTATCATTCCTTATAGGTGTCCTTGGTAGTACTGTGAAAAGTCCATCATAATTACATCCCAATTCCATATAGGAATAAGTATAGGTTTCATGAATCCTCTAGGATTTTGCCTCTTGACCTTCATTTGTTGAAAAACTAGACACCTTGACACATAGTCAGTAATTTACCGCTTCATGATGTCCACCAAAAATGTTCCTTCAGATCTCTACACATATTGGTACTACCTAGGTGTATATAAAAATTTTATCTATGAGAATAATCTAATAGTTCTCTTTTTAGCTCAGGTATTTATGGAACACATAACCTCTTTCCAAATTTAATAACTCCATTCTCATATATGAAGTCTGTCAATCTTCCATCCTTAACGACTTTAAGTTTCTTTTGAAGATTTTCATCATTATATTGAGATATTTTTATCTTCTCTAGTAAATATGGTTTAGAAATCATTTGAAAAAGGAGTGATGTTTGTCTTTCCTTAAAAATTACCATATCTATCTTTAATCAATACATGAACATAGGATATTTCTCAAACATCATTTGGGTTATATGTCAACGATATTTCTTGTTTAATGAATCTTCTACCTTATTTTCTTTTCTTGGGTGGTAGTGTATTGAGAA
Organism: Viscum album; assembly: GCA_963277665.1. NCBI lineage: Eukaryota > Viridiplantae > Streptophyta > Magnoliopsida > Santalales > Viscaceae > Viscum > Viscum album. Next base: position 574,420,354 of record OY728140.1, read on the forward strand.
ATCATAATCTTTGAGTAACTTTAGCCATTGAATTTCTCTCATGTTGATTTATTTATATGTAAATATGTATTTAAAACTCTTGTGATCTGTATATATCTCACATTTTTCTCCATAAATATAGTGTCTCCATATATTCATAGAAAATATTAGGGTCACTAACTCAAGATCATGAGTTGGATAATTTTTTTCATGAGTCTTCTAATGCATTGATGTATAAGCAATAACTTTATTGTTTTTCATAAGGACACAACCTGGTCCATTATTCGATGCATTACTGTATATCACAAACCCATTATTTCCTGATGGTATAGTCAAAATTAGAGATTTGACCAATATTCTCTTCAATTATTCAAAACATTCTATTCATTATTTTTTCCATACAAACTTAACCTCTTTACGTGTGATCTTGGTTAATGGGTTAGCCAATCATGAAAAATTATGGATGAAACACAAATAGCAACCTGCTAAACCAATGAAACTATATACCTCATTTATGTTCATTGGCATATGACATTATTGGATTTCCTTTCTCTTAGAAATATCAAATGATATTCCATACTTAGAGGCAATATGGCCAAGAAAATAAACTGTTTGAAGCCATAATTCACACTTTATAAACTTCCCATATAACTATTTCATTCTAAGAGTCTTTGGAACAATCTAAAATTGGTTCTCATGGTCCTAATAGATTTTAGAGTACACCAAGATATCATTAATAAATACCACAAAAAATTATCAAGATATTCCTTGAATAATCTGTTCCTTAGATCCATGAAAATAGAAGGTGAATTAGTCAGTCCAAATGGCATTACTGTAAACTCATAATGTCCATAACTAGTTCAAAATTTTGTCTTTGGAATATCTTCCTTCTTTATAAACAATTGATGATACCCAGAACATATGTCAATCTTCAAAAAATATTTAGTTTCATGGAGTTGATCAAATAAATCATCAATTTTAGGCTGAGAATACTTTTTCTTTATTGTAATAGCATTGATTTCTCTATATTCAATGCATAGTATCAGGGATCCATCTTTCTTCTTAACAAAAAGAACAAAGGATCCCTGTAAATAAACACTAGGGTGAATACATCCCTTATTACTCAACTCCTCTAGTGGTTTCTTCATCTCCACTAATTCCACAATGGCCATTATATAAGGAATCTTTGATATTGGTCTTTAATCAGGGATTGGATCAATGGTAAATTCACCTTCATGCTCTGGGGGTTCCTAGGTAATTCCTTAGGAAATACATCAATGTATTCCTGTATAATTGGTACATCTACAATTTGAATATTACTTTACTTATCCTTAGATGTTGTTTTCTCTTCCTCTATAAGAATTTAATTCATTATAACTATTGGGGGTGGATTGAGATAATAATTATACGTTGAAGTTTCTGATCTAAATTTAAGGGATTATACATCTTCCCCACAAATCATAATTTACTTATTCTTACAATAAAATTTCTTAGAATATTTTGAAAGACATTCCATACTAAGAATTATATCAAATTAAACCATAGGTATAATGATAAGGTCCAAAACTAAAGCATGTTTATGCATCATAAAGGGGATTAACCGAAACATTTTTTTGTAATGAGTCTTCCCTTAGAAGTTTTTATCGATAAATCCTTTGTTAAATCAAAAGAAAAATGTCTTATTTTCTTGAAAAGATGGGTAGATATAAAAGTGTGTGATGCTAAAAAAATAAAATAAATAATTTTATAGATTTTAAGATAGGATTAATGTACCTTCCACCACATCATTGGGTACTTCCACATCAGTTGTGGTGATCACATAAGCTTGGACATCTCCCCTTGGCCTCTTCTATGGCAGATTACCCTAACACTTGGGACATTGATTTGAATAATGTCCTATTTCATTGTAGTTGAATCATTTAACATTGTTTATTTTTTATCTTCCCTTGCATTCATTATCTCGACGAACCTTTTATCCACACTTATAATAAACTCCCATGCCTTTCAAGAATTTCCCAGGATGATTCTTTCCATAATTTTCATATAATAGGAATTTATTCATTCCCTTATTCTTATTTTAAGATTTACATTTTTCATGGTTATCAGAAGACCTATATTTCTATTGATTTCCCTTGAACACATAGGAGCTATAAAATTAATTATCTATTTTGATGTCACTTAATACTATTTTATCATATGATGAAAATGTTTGAGAAGCCAGTGCCCTTTGAAGACTTGGTTTAAGAACTTAAAAGAAATAATCAATATTGTCTTATAAATCATGTATTTAATCAATAACATACCTAGATATTCTTGTGAAGGTAGCCTCATACTCTGCAACACTCTCTGCTTCCCTTTGTTTTAAGATAAGTAATTTTCTCTTCATTTCAGTTCATTTATCATGTGGAAAGTATTTTTAAAATAAATTTTCATTAAAATTTCTCTATTACATGTCTTCTATTTCATATTACTCCTTAATATTTTGGATTAATTACCACCATTGATCAACGTCCCCCTTGATACAATATACTTATAGTACTACCTTTTCGTTTTCATTGCATCCTAATGCAAAAAATATGTTTTCAAGGGATTTGGTCCACTACTCATCTATCACTGGATTAGTATTCCCACTAAAATATGGGAGCTTATGCCGCATGAAATGATCCAAAATAGGTGTATTATGGTTATTTTTCATAACCTGAGTAAGCTATCATAATATGTTTATGATATGATCAGCTCCAACACTAACTGTGGTGACTTGCTCTATGGGGAAATCCCTATATTTTCCATGGTTATTTATTCATTCCCTTCCATTAGGTTCCATTTCTAAACAATACCATACACTAAATTAGGTTATGAATTAGAATGAATAATTTTGAACTAGTTATAAACTCAACATTAATTGAAAATTTATGCATAGATAATCTCATAATCATAAACATGGTTTCTTTGGGGATATATTTACTTTTAAATCCTACACAATGGTTTGTAAGTAGAATGTGAATTATCCTAATCATATACCTTGGGAGTGTCAAACAAGGTGCACAGTAAGAAATATTATCGTGTAATAGGTTACCCCGAGTTAGGCTCAAGACACCTTGTCAGAGTTATTACCCCTAGGTACATCTATACCAGAACCAAGTCGACTTGTAATATCTAGACAAGAATTTTTTTTCTTGATAAAACAATTACTCTATACTTACAAAAACTTTAGGGTGTTATTATAATCTTATCCTCAAATCCTATATTAGGTTTATGTTCCCTAAACTATTATTTTTAAATCTAGTTCCCAAGGTCTCTACTAAACTTGCTCTGATACCAACTGTAACAACCCCAACCCCAGTAGCCCAGAGTCAGTGGACATTTTATTACAACAACATAGATACAAGAGATAACATCACCAAAGAATGACCAATTTAGTAATATTGAAGAAACTAGATACATTCACGACTCCCTTATTACATTGGTAATTAAATATAATATATAAAATAATAAAATAAAATGCTTCTTGTTACTTATTTAAAGATCTCATCTTCACAACCTGGGGATGGAAAACAAATAAAAGTTCGAGTTTAGACACTCAATAAGAGCTACATATAGTGGAAACATGAATTAATAATAAGTGAAGCATAATCAATTAGTCATAATCAATATGACATGATGAATAACTAAAAAACACATGCCATAAATAAATTGAGAATGTAAATGTATCCATAGATTTTGTCATAGTGAAAATCCTTTGGATAGTTATAACTTAACACTGAACGAAGAAAATAATTAATTTTGGATGCCATGTATATAACACATGAACCATCATACCGTCAATATGGTTTAATTATATGTGTAGATACTCATATAATTATTTTTGGAAACAAACACAAAGGGTTTGGCACCAATTGTTTTGTCTCATGTGACCCGTCGATGCATCAATGGGCTATAACAGGCCCCAATTGTCACTAAAAGTACAAAAAATTATTCATACATAGATTTAATTCAAGAAAAATATGCCTGACCAAAATATATATATCGAGTAGAGGATACAAATTCATCAATATTTCCCCAGTTAAAACGACATTCAAAATAAACACCGTATATAAAATGGTATACGACTAAGAAAATAATCATATCTATTATACAAGAATATGGATATTTAATATAAATATAATGTAAAATAAAAAATTATCTCAAATGGGAATTATATACACCATATAAAAATTATTAGGTGCACAATACCAAGTAAGTCTCAATGAAATGGAAATTAAGACAAAGTCCCTTACCTTAATTCATGCTTAATTACGTCGCTTTTACACCTCCCAAATAAAAAACTTATATTTATTAAAAAACTAATACATAAGTTAATTATAGTCATGTATACAACTATTTCTCAATTATAATTATTAGATTATATTTATTATTATTTTTTGATAAAATTTAAGCGTTTTGATATCATGTTTTTCTAAACAATTTCCCATTTTTCCTCGATTTCTCTATTTTGTTAAATGTAAATAATACATTAGTATAGTTAATTATAGAAGTATATAATAGAATTAATTACATATTTATATATATTTTATATATTCCATACTATCCATTCATGAAGGTGTTTATAAGAATTGTTTTCGGTAATGTCTCTGTAGGTGGTTAACCGACCTTTAACAAAACATTGTCGTAAGAGTGGGAAAAGGTAGTAAAAAATTTATATATGTCATATATATAATAAATTAGTAGGATAAAATCATTAATATAATGTTAAATTACTTCATAATTAATTTTATATTATATGGTTTTGAAAGGAAATTGTAAAAGAAGAATGAGAAGAAGAAAAGAGGGAGGAGTTAATGGAAACCTACTCTTTTCTAGGTGTGGCTTCTCTTGCATGACACTAAAAATACCCTGGTGATTGGATTTGGATGGATCCAAAACGTCCCCAGGTATTCTAAGAGGATTAATAGTGAGGATTTTGGTAGATATTTATATTTTAAAAGGGTGGAATTAGTGGTTTTCTAAGGAAAGGGAGAGGGGTTATTTATACTTGAGGAGATGGTTTTTTTTATAATAAAATATTAAATAAATGGTGAGACTTATAATAGTGAATTTTTAACAATATAAATTATATATTAATATAATATAATAGATTTAATATTTTAAAACAAATTTATAATTCTAATTCATTAATTTATTGAAAAGGAAAGTGGAAAGAAAGAAAATTTAATATTTTAAGGAACCACTTTTGAATTTAGGTTTCGAAAAATAATTTTTAGGTTTTGAAATTAAGTTTATTGTATTTTAATGAATAATTTTTTAAATTAAATATATTATATCTGAAATTTAAGTTCTATAATTGATTATGACACTAATACATCATGAATGATGTAATTTAAGTTACACCAGTTAAGTGAAAATTGTATTTTTACTATCCATTAAAAAATTGAAGTATTTAAACAAATTACCAGAAAATAACCATTGGATAATTTCAATGTTATAAATTCAAAAATGAACTCCATTTTTTAAAAATAAATTTATAAATATGAAAAATTTAATAATTAATTAAAATAATCATTTATTCAAAAAATACTAATTTTAAAATTATAATTGATTTTATGACACTTTGAAAAATTAATTAAGGTCTAATAAAATTATCTTATAATCATAAGAGAAAAAAATATTAATTTATGAATCTATTTTTTAGTAAATAAATTTAATTTCAATTATTATATTAATTATAAAATTGTAAACCAACACTTAATTCATCATTTTTAAAACATTAATTTACTTATTCCATGATATAAATATGTCATATTTTCATTCATAAAATACCTAAATTTTATTGATAATTTTTTAGGTGAGTTTATTATTCTAATGCTTATGTTACTATTCCTAAGGGTCACATTACTATTCCTAAGGGTCACATTACTATTTAAAAGGTAATTTTAATATTTAATCACTATTTGTTTAAGATATGTGTTGTGTGTAACATAATACATCAAATAAACTGAATTTATTTAAGGATATACATATCGTAAATCTTGATGTGTTATATGAAGTGGGTCTTTAAAGCCTGCAATGCTTAGTTTTTTCCTCAAACCCATCACCCCTCTCATTTCTAGTATAACTAGAGGATCTACCTATAGCCACCTTGGGATTCCTTCATCAGATATTGAACCTTGATTTCCCATATTTGATATGTTGGTTATGGTAGATCCTTATTGGCAATCCCTGGTGAGTTCTTATCCCTTCCCTATGGTTTTATTTTTTTCTTCTCCTGTGGGTTCACTATAGTGATGTTGTTTTGGTTTGTGGTTTGATTTAGGTTGTTTTATGATGATCTTTGGGTGTAGTGTAGGTTTATCCGTGAGTTCCTTATGCGGCGATTGTTTCTGAGTAGTTTGTTATTCGCCTTTCGATGCACAGTGAGATTGGAAAGATTCTTTGAGGTAAGTGATCCTCATTCTCTCTATTTTACATGCTATGTGTGAGATCTTCATGCATTTTATTACCTTTGTTTGGATATTAAGGGTTGGAGTAATCATATAATTAATTGGAATATTTAAATTTTTGGGTATGGAGAGTTATTTATATGTTTTTGATGTTATTATGCATGCTTGCTGTCAATTATGAAAATAATAGTTGTTGGGATCCTTGTTTTTGTTGTAGTTTTTATGCTGTGATGACCCTTGCTATGTTATTGTGTGATCACGGCCTAATTAAAAGGATAAGGAATGTATATTTGGCTAATAATTGGTTTCCCTTGGATTCTGTTTTGTGTGATAATACATTCCCATGATAATATAAAGAAGTAATGTGATAAATCCCCTGAATAATTATGAAAGAAATAATGTGTATTGTTTTGTGATCTTATGATTTTTGTGTTTCCCTACTGGGTTTGGGTTGTTGTGTGATGATGGATATGACCATCTGGACTGTGCGGTATAAAGGGCAGTGATGTGATGGTTGGTAGGAATGGATGCGATGTGGGAAGTTGTGCAATGTTGCACAATGGTTTTGGTCCAATGGTTTTGGCACAGTGGTTTTGGTGCATGAGTTGGGGTGTGTGGTAGTTGTGGTTTTGTGATCGATGAGTTGTGTGGATATTGTGGGGAGGTGGATTGGGAGATGTGGAATAATGATGATGTTGGATGTGTGGTTTTGTGGCGGTGGTTGTGTGAGTTGGGATAGTTGTAGCATTCCATGCTTTAGATAGTTTCTTGGTTGGACATGGGATAAAATGTAATGATAAATGAAACAAAATATTCTGTTAAATAAATAAAGTAGACCGGAAGAAGATATGTGATAACTAGCTTAATCTAAAATAAAATAAATAAATGTATGAGTTGGTAACTGAATATAATAGGATGGAATTTGATGTGTGGTAAATGACCTAATGAATAAATGTGGTGAAACCAGTAAGCTAAAATCAGAAAATATTTTGTGACTTGTATTCTAGTTATGTGGTGTGTTGCATATAGTGGTGTTAGTAGTTGTGACGATTGATGTGTAGTACGTGGTGGTGATGTATTGTGTGCTAGTATTATTGATGTGAACCCTTAGGTTTGGTATTGTGTGATATCTCTATATCATTTATGTTTATGTTATTTTATATGCACTCCACCTAAGTTAGATAACCTTACCAACACTTAGAGGTGTTGAGTTTCATGTGTTTTCCACAACATCTAGTATGGTAGTGATATGGATGGTTGGCTACTTGCTCACCCCCACTCTTCCTTCAGCAATGATGTGTAGCCTAGATGTCTACGCGTGAGATGTTATGTGTTGGTCGAGGTATCTACGAGTGAGATGTGATGTGTTGGCCTAAGTATCTAAATATGAGATGTGATGTGTTGTCCTAGGTGTCTATAAGAGATACATGATGTGTTGTGATGTGATAACGTGATATATGGTTGGGGTTAGGTGTGGTAGGAGGAAGGAATTATGTTTTTGTCCTTCATGTTCATGATACCCTACTTCTCTGGTTTTGGTTATGATGTGATGTGTGGAACAAGTGTTTATGGGTGGGATATGATGTGTTGTGATGTGTTTCCCAGGTGTCTATGGGTGGGATGTGATATGATGTGATGTGACATGGGTGGAAGGGATGGGAGTATAGGAATTTTGACATTGGGGCGTGAGAGTCAAAAATCAGAGGGGTAGAGGCAGAAGGGTGACTTGATTTGTTATGATCTCTATGTTATATTATTATATTGGATGTATGAGTTAGTGAGTGATTTATGAAGAGGATGAGTTTGGTTAGATGACCTATATAGGTTCTTGTTTGTTCTGTTGTTTGTTCACTGGCGCATTAGTAAGATCTTTTCACATATGCACTTGAGGCCTTGTTTATGTGCCTAATGAGGATACATGTTATTATCACCCTAAGTATATAAACTATTTTCTAGTTCTAGGAGGAATTTGGGTACCAAGATGAAAATTATTAGCTGGGTTGGAGTTGCTATTGAGTTACAGCTGTAGAATTGTATTTTTGGTATTTAATTTGGATACTTTTATATGTATAAATTTTATTTATACATAAATTGTGGGATGGTTTTTCATTTACCTTTATATTTTATGATGGAGTTGTTTGGTAATTTTTTATCATATCTCTCGATCCTATTTCATTTATAGAGGGTAATGCCTCCCATACTATGAGTTTTTTATAACCTCGATGCTAGTTGTGAACTTGGGGACTACTGGAGGCGGGACTCGGGGGTCATTATCTCTCTCCCTTCATTGAAGAATCCTTGGTGAGATGGGGTCATGACATTTATACTCTTCACATAACATACTATCTAGAATGAGACACATGGGGGATTTAAGAGTCATTTATGACTCTTAAAATGGTAGTTACAAAACATGTGATAATTAATGTATAATAGGAGTAGATATGAATAATTTGAGAAATCTATCATAAGAATAATAGAAACTCTGCACCATTTGAAATATCCACTTAATGAGAGAGGGTGATTTCCATTTAAATATTATAATTACAGAAGAAGGTTTATTCTAGAGAGGGACTATAAATTTTTGAAGAAGGAGTTAGCATCCATTATAGATTCTTCCAAAGCCTAAGGTGTGTTTCTATATCTATATAAATGTAAATTTGTTCCATAACTATTCTGGAAAGAAAAATTATCACATCAAGGGTATTTTCATAGATTGTTAAGGATCAACAAAAGGGAATTTAACAGAGCATCTTTCTATAGTTTAAGATTCATTAAATGTTGCTGATGAAGGGACCTACAAGTCCATAAACTATGTGTGGATCCTTTTCAGAGCAGCGAGAAAAGGAAGAGGAAGAAGATGATTCCTTCAACTCATAATGATCCAAAAAAGAAAGGTTTTAGTGAGTTACCCTTGAAAAGTAGTGAGTTCTCCCTAAACTTATAAGGTAGTGAGCCTAGGCATAAGAGTGACCTAGCTTGAACCTGGGTAAGAAATGGTCTTTATAGTGGATTTTGGTGCACAACACAACACTAATGCATACTCCTTGGACATAACATAGTGAGGGTGAACCAAGTAAATACTCATGTTTATATTTATATTATGAATGAACACTAAAAGAGATCAATAAATCTAAAGAAAAACTATTTAAAGAGCATAATAATTGAACCTCAAGGTTATGAGGTCAAGATCCTTAAGGGTAGGTGAGATTAAAAAGGAGTAAGGTTTTTAATTGTCATCGACTATGAATACCCCGATTAACCCCCTTTTAGGGTAATATCATGCTAATTCCCTTGTATAAGTCTAAAAAGTGGTGTCAAAGGGTATGTTTCTTTATTGGATTTTTTCCTCTAATTCTATTCATCTATTTTTTGAAGTAGAAGTTTCAGTTTGACCTTATATAGTAGTGTGACATAGAAAAATTAATAATTCAAAAATAAGAACAAATCAAGAAAAATCCATCTATGTGAAACTATTTTTAGGAAGAGTTAGATTCAGTTGTATGAGTCTAAAAACTACTAAAAGGAATGTATGGATGATTCAAATTGTGCATCTCTTAATAATAATGCTACATGAAGAAATGAGGAACCTGATATTCCAAGTGATGTTGAAACTATTGATGATGGGTAGATCCCAATAAATCCAAAAGTGGATGTTGTACCCTTGTTATAAGATATAGATAAAAAATAAATAAAATGGAATATGAATTTAAAGGAGTAAAACAGTTCTCAATATATCTAGATTAAATTATAGGATAATGGGGATATAAGAGAAAATATCTATATCACATTTCACATATCTCAACAGAATAAAGAAGAATCTAAACCATTCTGGAATATCTATAGAAGAAAGAGAGAGAACCTATTCCATTCATATATTTGGATTACAATAGAGGCTTGTATTCTAGTGAGGGATTGGAATTTTTTAATAATGAGTTGTCATCCATTGGAGATTCTACTAAATATCAAGAAGGTATGTTGTTGTGTCTATAATAAAGTGAAGGTTGTTCTAGAACTTTTTTTTTGAAAGAATAAGTGATGCATCAAGGGTATTTTCATAGATTTTGAAGGAGCATCAAATGGGAATTTAGTAGAGCATCTATCTACATTTTAAGATGCATTAAGTGTTTCTAATTAAGGGACCTACATGTCCATAAACTGTGTGTGAATCCTTCCAAAGAAGTGAGCAAAGTAAGAGGAATAATGTGATCCTTTCCACAAACAGTGAGTCAAAGAAGGAATGTTCAAGGGAGTGACCATTGATAAGTGGTTATCTATGCCTAAACTTGTATGTTAGTGAGATTGTGAAATGTATTGACCTAGACCAAAGCAACAAGCAGTGAGAATAGTGATTTTGGTGCACTAACACAATCTAGGTAGCATGCTCCTTAGAATAGCACTTTGTGGTGACCCAAGTAAAAACCAATGTGTCCTTGTGCTTGTTTACTTTACTTCCCATGAATCATAATTAAATAAAATTGATTAAGATAATCAATAGGAAAATTAATATCAAATCAACATGACCCTTATAATTAATAAATTAAGATCTAATGTGGAAGGAAGTGATTCAAAAGTTTTCCTACCCTGATTCACCCCCCTCTCAGGGTACCTAAGTCCCTCTAAGACCAATAAACCACCATACATGGATAGTTTTAAAATTAAATTTAATAAATAAATATGATATTTATTACATTTTTAAGATTATTAAAAGATAATATATTTTATACCTCCCTCATGTTCTATGGAAAATGAAAATGTTATCCATCTGTATGTGCGGACTACCACCCCCATGGAACGTCATATTTCATTTTTCATTAACACCTTACATGACTAGTTATAAAACATATTTGATGAATATATATGATATAAATGATTTATATATATCCTGAATATGGTTATAAAGACATAATACAAAACTTATGATCATTATGAAGTTATATGTTGTAATTAGTAGATTGACTGAAACAAACTCGTCATGGATCTCGTTCTCTCAAACCATGCCCATAGTTCCAATAAAATGAAATTGTGTATGTATAAATTATTGAAAAAATTATTTAAATTTATTTTATAATTAGGTAATGATTAAGTCAACATTAAAGAATGGGGTTTGATGTCTCCATTATGAAACATGTGTGAAAAAATCATAATTATAACATATGATAATGAAAATAAGAGATAAATAACCAATAAATGTATAATAAGTGATTATATAAAAAGATTAAAAAATGTTATAAGTATAATTAAGGTTCTAAAATGAGTTATTAAGATAGTTATATTTATTATATAAGAGGTGAAATCACTTTTATAAAATCCATAAATTAATGTAAGGGGTTCCTCATCTCAATTTAAATTCACTGAGATATGAGTTTTATTATGCACCTATATCATGTTATAGTGTATATAACTCCCATGGATTTATTTTCAATAAAATTATCATGAAATTCAAGGGATTAAAAAATCCATCTTATGTTATACCTTTCATGGGTTTTTTATTTGAAAGGTAACAAAGTTATAAGGGTTTCTTTCCAATATTGTAACGCCCAGACCCCAGTTACCCAGAGTCGGTGCATTATTACATAACATTGGCATGATAAAAAAACATCAAGTCTCAAAAAACCGATTAGTTTAGTAGCCTTGGAATCACTAGATATATTCATAAAGTTTACCTTACATCATAAAATGAAAACTACAACAATATAGTCTCCATAGTCCACACTCTTATCCCCTCATACTATCCCTATAGGTCATTCATAAAATACCTCTTCACATCCTGGGAAAAAATAAAACATGAAAGGGGTGAGCTCAGATGCTCAGTTAGGATAACAATATAGAGGAAACTTTCATAAATAAGCATAAACATTTAAGGCAATGTATAAATAAAACAAAAGCCTTTTAAACTTGGACTTCATCATAATATGGAAAAGATAAAATTAAATAATTCCATTTACTTATTCACATGGATATTCTACTAGTCGAATAATCACATGCAATATCAATAACCACTTTCATAATGATGAAATTCATAATGCCAGACTATCATAACCACATAGCCAAGGCCTCGTGCCAAGACTACAAATAATATTTTGTTGAGACCTTGTGCCAAGACACTAGTTTGTCTCATGAGACCTACCGATGCATAGAGGAGCTATAGCGGGCTCCACCTGTCACATACTAAGTCCAATGCATTCCTCATATGAACAGGTTTAAACATAACATAAACATTCATATTAAAACTAGCATACGAAATGTAAATACTTTCTCTGTAAACCATGAATGGTATAAAAATAACACATCCATAGTCAAACATATCACAAAACCTTCAATACAATATGAAAGTTTTGTATCATAATAAATCAACTTCAAATAAGCTTAAAATCCATCAAAGGATGTTGACATAGATGAAATCAAAACTATTTGAGAGAAATATCTCTTTTTTGAAATCATTTAAAAGTCAAATTTTTATAAAATAAAAAAATTACTTTGAAAACATTCTTATAATATTTTAAGGGAAACTTCTACGATTTTATAATAGCAGAAAATAGCCGCACCCTCCGTATAAGTTATAAAAAACATTCTTACCTTAATTCTGTCGAAAAAGTTAAAAAGGACCTTGTTTGGAAAACGACAAAAAGATTCATTTGTAAACTTCTTATAAAAATTCAAAAAGGGTATAAATTACTTTATCCCATAGTCTTTAAAATTTTAATAATTATTTAAAATAAATTTTTAAGAAACATGGATGTGGATGATAAAGAGGTCCCAGTAGATAATTACGTATAAACAACCTCGGATAATAAAGAGATTGTGAAATAAACCATTACCTTGTACTTTTCCTTAGTCGATGGTATGTTAACCTCCTGTATAATAGTTAAAACATTGTTATTAAATTATAAAATAACCATATACATAATTATGATATCATATATGATCTTCTAATAATGCTTTGTTAATAATATTTTACTATTATCGTCGTTTCGGGTGTTGACTTACACATTTTCTTTTATATGTTTTGTTAAATAAGTCATGTTTGTTATGGATAGGTTGTATCTTATTAATATCCAGAATTATATAAAGTTCTTATATATTATTTTAATCATAAAATGAGAATTAGACTTGAATGGACATGATGGGGAATGAATCTCAACGCGTTCGTGGAGACGGTAGTCCGTACGTACACACGAGCGACAATATCATTATTTTGATATTATAATAATATATAATTGTATGGTATATCATATATAAATAATAATTATCATGTTATATTTATTATTTACATGAATTACACATCATTATTATACCCATCCAAATAACAATGTTTTGAATAAAAATTACACCACGACGTGGAGACGGTAAGCCGTACGTACGCACGTATGGTGACATGTCATTCAAAGGATGGATAGAATACTTAATATGTTTGTATCATATTTATAATAACATCATAGTATATATAAGATACTGGATTTATTATTTTAGAATGGGAATAAAAAAGAGAGAAGAAGTTGTAGAAGAAAGGAACTTGAAAGAGGGTGGTGAAAACATTACCTCTTCTTCGGGTTCTTCCTTTTTATTTGATCAAAAGGGATCCTTAAGTTGGATTTCTGATCAAACTAAGGCCTATAGGTCTAAGTGAGGGAAGTTGAGAGAATATTTGGGCCAGGTTTGGCCGAGACAAAAGGATTTGAATGTGTGAATTAGTGATAAGGGGGAGTGCCCTTTTATAAGAGGGGTGAGGGGCACCTTTGGAAGAGCTAGAAATATTATTTTATAATAAATTCATATTCGGTTCATAATGGATCCAAAGTGGATTATTCAAAGTCTAAGGTTGGTATGGGTCTAATTACTTTCAACCAATATATTTTAGATAGGTTTGGGTCATTATATTAACCTTATCATTTAGTTTCAACTCTTAGTTAATTAGTTTGACATTTACCATGTCACTTTGTATTTTTATATTATATAGTTAATAAACTTACTATATACATATAAGAGACCTCCAAGTGGTCCATTAATAATACAAATATTATGATATAAGTCATTTTTACGAACCTTAGATTTTTAGGAATATAATATCAATTAATAATATAATATTTGTTTTAAAAACTCTTTTATGTCAATTTTGACACTATTGGGTATTTTGTTTTTGATAATTTCATAAAATCATTATTACTTAGAAAAAAATTTATATAACCAATAATAATATGTCATATTAACCTATAAAATTAGTTGAATTCATAAAAGTCTCAAATTACATTTATTTTGATATTTATAATATCAATTATTTTAATATTTCATTCATTAAGTAATTACTGCATCACCATTGTGTCATAAATAAATTAAATTATTGAATGTATAAAAACTATAAATAAAATACCATTATGTGGGAAATATTTTTATATTTCTAATGAATATTTACAATTGAATTTATCTTATGTATAACCCAATATTAAAAATGTTTTAGTAATTAAACTTTGATTCTAACTCTTTTAACTCTTCTTTGAATTCAATAATAATAAATGTCCTAATCTAATCCAAGTGGACCTAAATGATAATATTTTATTCCTAAGGTGGTTTTTGGTCGAGATACACTTGTCCAATAGAATTAGGATATGTGTTAGGGTAATATTAATATCATTTTTACCCTTAATTATCCTATTTACTTTTAACCATTGTAAATAAAAGTAAAAAGTTATTATTCACCAAAAATTATTTTCATATCATTGAACCACATTTTACTCATTGATATTAACCATGTCTCTCGGATTTTTGAAATTCCACTCACAGAATTGGTAAAATTAAGTTTTATGTGAATTTTTAAATTCTCCTAGGAGGTGGGTAAAAGACGATGAAAAGTTCAATAAAAGTTTTATATATCTAAAATTATTCTAAACTAACTCCAATGAATTGCCTTGAACTTATAGAGGTATTATGTATCTATTTTCACCTTAATTAAATTTAAATAAAATAAATAATTATTTAAATAAAAATTTGGTTTTAAACTATAACGCAGTGTTCTTTCACTATTCATACAAAATTGAAAGTTTTCAGAAAAATACCAAAATTTCACCATATGCCAATTTCGATATTCCGAATCCAAAAATTAAGTCCATTTTGAAAGATAAAATTTATAAAATTTCAAAAAGTGGGTATTACTATTCATAACAGCTAGTTTGATTGGTTGTGGTGTGTGTTAGAACTCCAAGTTGTGTACAACACACACTACTGTATTATTCAAAGAGAAGCGTACCGTGGAAGCTTGGGGTGTTACATTCTCACCTCCTTCAAATAATTTCGTCCTCGAAATTTCTAGAATACTACCACATGAAAAGACTCGGGTGATTCTTCATCATAAGTTCCTCGAGTTCCCACGTTTCCTCTTCCATCTTATGGTTTCTCCATAGAAATTTTACCAGACGAGTCATCCGATTTCTCAACACTTGTTCTCTAGTATCAAGAATCCTGATGGGCTCTTCACAATAAGACAGATCAGGTTCCAGTTCTAATTCCTCATAAGTGAGTACATACGTTGGGTCAGGCATGTATTTTCTCAACAGTGATACGTGGAACACATCATGAACTTTGGAGAGGCTTGGCAGCATTTCCAAATGGTAAGCTACAGCCCCAATTCGTTCTAAAATTTCGAATGGTCCGATGTACGTGGGACTCAATTTTACCTTCTTATCGAAACGTATAACACCCTTCCATGGAGATGCCTTCAAGAAAACATGATCTCCTACCTTAAATTTCAAATCCTCCCTTCGGTTATCGGCACAGCTCTTTTCCCTACTTTGAGATGCTTTGATGTGGTTTTAGATTTCCTTTACCTTTTCCATCGTTTGCTCCACCAGTTCTGGGCCTACAAGTTTTCTTTCACCAACATCATCCCAACAGGTTGGTGTGCGACATCTCTTTCCATATAATGCTTCATATGGTGCCATCTGAATACTTGAATGGAAGCTATTATTGTAGGAAAATTCAACCAGAGGTAAATATTGATCCCACATACCCTGAAAGTCAAGTGAGGATGATCTCAACATGTCTTCTAAGGTTTGAATAGTCCATTCTGATTGTCCATATGTTTGAGGGTGGTAGGCAGTGCTCAAATGAAGTTCAGTATCTAGGGCTTTCTGAAGACTTTTCCAGAATCTTGATGTGAAATGTGGATCACGGTCAAAAACAATCGATATGGGTACTCCATGAAGTCTCACAACTTCATTAATATATAGTCTTTCTAGACATTCCAATGGTATATATTCTCTTATAGTAAGAAAATGTGCTGACTTGGTAAGACGATCAACAATAACCCATATCACATCGTTCTTTCTAGGAGTCTTTGGTAGCCCCATGACAAAGTCCATCATAATATTATCCCATTTCCACTCTAGTATGGGAAGAGGTTTCAATACTCATCCAGGCGGTTGCCTTCCAGCTTTCACTTGTTGACAAACCATACATCTTGACACAAAATCAACAATCTCCCTCTTCATGTTGTCCCACCAAAATGTTCCTTCAAATATCTATACATTTTGGTGATCCTAGGGTGTATATAGAAATTCAAACTATGAGTATCATCCAAAAATTCCCTTTTTAGATCAGGTATATCAGGAAAACAATGTCTCTTCCCAAATTTCAAAATTCCATCTTCATACAAAAATTCACTCAATCTCCCATAATTCACAACTTTAATCTTCTTTTGAAATTCTTCATCACCGGTCTGAGAACTCTTTATCCTTTATAGTAAAGATGGTTTGACAACAATTTGAAAAAGTATCGATGTTTCACCTTACATGGTAATTCCCATATCCATCTTCACTAGATCAATGAAAATAGGATCCCTTTCAATTCTCATCATGTTCAAAACTCCATGATCTTTTCTACTCAAAGCATCTTCCACCTTATTTTCCTTCCCCGAGTGGTAGTGTATCATGAAATAATAATCCTTGAGTATTTAAAGCCATCGCCTTTGCCTCATGTTGAGTTATTTCTATGAGAGAATTTACTTCAAACTCTTGTGATCAGTATAAATATCACATTTTTCACCATAGAGATAATGTCTCCATATCTTCAAAGCAAAGATTAGAGAAGCTAACTCAAGATAATGAGTAGGATAGTTTTTCTCATGAATTTTTAGCTGTCGTGATGCATAGGCAATAACCCTATCATTCTGTATAAGGACACAACCAAGTCCTTTCTTCGATGCATCACTATAAATAACAAACCCATCATTCCTCGATGGTAGATTCAAAATAGGGGCATTGACTAATCTTCTCTTCAGTTATTCAAAACATTCTTCACACTCTTTTGTCCAAACAAATTTAACCCCTTTACCTATGAGCTTAGTTAATGGGTTATCCAATCAGGCAAAATTCTGAAAGAAATGTCGTTAATAACCTGCTAAACCAATAAAACTACGTACCTCAATTATACTCGTCAGTTCAGGCCATTATTGGATTTCCTTGGTCTTAGAAGGATCAACGGAGATTCCATATTTAGAGACAATATGGCCAAGAAAAGAAATCTCTTGAAGCCAGAATTCACACTTGCTAAACTTCCCATATAATTCATGTCTTCTCAGAGTCTTTAGGATAATTCCCAAGTGATTTTCATGATCTTCGTAGATTTTGGAGTATACCAAGATATCATCAATAAATACCACCAAAAAATCATTGAGATATTCCTTGAAAACTCTATTCATTATATCCATGAATACAGAGGGTGAATTAGTCATCCCAAAAGGAATTACTGTAAACTCATAATGCCCGTACCTGGTTCAAAATGCTATCTTTGGAATGTATTACTTCTTCACACACAACTGATGGTATCCAGATCGAAGGTCAATCTTTGAAAAGTATTGAGCTCCATGCAGTTGGTCAAATAAATCATCAATGCGAGGTAGGGGATACTTGTTCTTTATTGTTATATCATTGATCTCCCTGTAGTCGATACATAACCACATATATCCATCTTTCTTCTTAACAAAAAGGACATGGGCTCCCCATAGAGAAACAATAGGGTGAATAAATCCCTTATTACTAAATTCTTCTAGTTGTTTCTTTAGTTCTACTAATTCCACAGTGGCCATTCTATAAGGGGTCTTCGATATGGGCCTTGAACCGGGAATTAAATCAATGGAAAAATCAATTTCTCGTTCTGGAGGATGTCCATGTAAATCTTCCAAAAACACATCTACATATTCTTTCACAATAGGCACATCGTCTATCTAAACATTCCTTTCCTTACCCACAGTCATTTCATTCTCTTCCTCCCCAATAATTGAATTTAGTTGAGATACTAGGGGTGGATCTAGGTAAGAATTAGGTGGTGATGATTTTTCTCTAAAGATAAGGTGTTCCTTATTATCATCATCAAAAATAGTAACCTCTTTCTTCTTATAATAAATTTTCACATCATGGTCCGAAAGACAATCCGTACTGAGTATTATATCAAATTCAATCATAGGTATGACGATGATATCCGTAGATAAAGAACATTTATGTGATCTAATGGGGACTGATTCAAAAAACTTTTTTGCAATGATAATTATCTTAGGAGTTTTAACTGACAAATCCCTTGTTAAATCAAATTGGAAATATCTAATTTTCTTAGCAAACTAGGAAGATATGAAACAATGCGATGATCCCGAATCAAATAATGCATTTTCTAAACTTGAGAAAACCATGAAATTACCTACCACCACGTCTTTCGGAGCTTTTACCTCAGCAGTAGTGATAGCGTAAGCTTGGACTTGATCCCTTGACCTTTTATGAGGTAAGTTCCCCTGAAACTTAGGACATTCATTTTCATAATGTCCCATCTCTCTGCAGTTATAGCATTGAACATCGATAGCTTATTTCTTCCCCTTACAATCACAGGCATGGTGGCCTTTTTCACCACACTTGTAACAGACTCCCATTCCCTTCAAGAAAGTACCAGGGTGTTTCTTCACACATTTACTGCAGGATTGATATTCTAATTTTCCCTTCTTCCCCTTATTTCCATTCCCAGAGTGATCAGAAGATCTCTTCTTATCTTTCTTTTCTTTAAAGTCATAAGACTTAGAGAATTCGTTTTCTGTCTTGATAGCACATGAGACAATATCTTTGTACGGCGAGAAGGATTGTAACACTAATGCTCGAATAAGAAATGGTTTTAACCCATAAAATAAATGATAAATATTACTTCTTGGGTTACGTATATAATCTACAACATACCTTGCTAACCTTGTAAAGTTTGCCTCATACTTTGAAACATTCTCATCCTCCTTTTGTCTTAGACTCAGAAATTGCCTTTCCATATCTACTCGATGGTCACGAGAAAAGTATTTTTCTAAGAAAATCTCTTAGAACTCTCTCCATTCCATATTTGATACTTCATCATCTTTCTTTGTGTTTTTTATCAATGACCACCACTGATCAGCATCTCTAGTGAGGTGATAAACTACCATGATAACTTTATCCCTTTCACTACTCCCCAAAGTCTGAAATATTTTTTCTAGGGAACTTATCCATTGCTTATCTACCAATGGATTTTTACTCCCATTGAATGTTGGTGGTTTTTGCCTCATGAAGCGATCTATCATTGATCCTCTATGCTATAGATCAGGGTTCTCCATATGGGTAAGGTTATTATTCATAACCTGAGTGAGTTGTCCCAGTATGGTGATTAGCTGATCAGCACTAGTTGCATCACCGACTCTACTATAATTATCTTGACTAGGAGGGAAATCCCTACATGGAGTGCGTGCATTGATACGGTTTCCATTTCTTCCACTAGGTTCCATTTCTAAACAATGGCATAAACTAGATCGGTTTATGAATCAAAATACATAATTCCATACTTGTAAAACACTTAACATAAATTGAACTATTTATGGATATAATCCATAATCATAAAAATGTTTTCTTTGAGGAAGTATATACTCATAAACCCTTCATAATGGTTTGTAAATAAAATGAGAATTATCCAAAGCATATCCCCCGGGAGTGTTGTAACCAAGAGTGCATCAAGGCCCGTTGTCATGCACTAGTTCCCGTTTGAGTCTAGCTCAAAGCAGTGTTTTCAGGTTTTACCCCTAGGTACATCTGTGCCAGAGCCGCCTCTACCTGATCGTGTCCAAACAGGGATGTAGTGCTCGGAAAACTCACAAAATTTCTACAATACCAAAATTATAGGAAGTTCTTCTATACTAATCCTCAAATTCCATCTTATATCTATGTGCTCTAATCAAAGTTTATCTAAATATAGCTTAAAAGGTTTGTACTAAACTTCCTATGATACCAACTATAATGCCCAGACCCAAGTTACCCAGAGTCAGTGAATTATTACATAACATTGGCATGATAACAAAAGATCAAGTCTCGAAAGACTGATTAGTTTAGTAGCCTTGGAATCACTAGATATATTCATAAAGTTTACATTACATCATAAAATTAAAACTACAACAATATAGTCTCCATAGTCCACACTCTTATCCCATCATACTATCCCTGCAGGTCATTCATAAAATACCTCTTCACATCCTGGAAAAAAATAAAACATAGAAAGGGGTGAGCTTAGATGCTCAGTAAGGATAAAAATATAGCAGAAACTTTCATAAATAAGCATAAAAATTTAAAGCAATGTATAACTAAAACAAAAGCCTTTTAGACTTAGACTTCAACATAATATGGAAAATATAAAATGAAATAATGCCATTTACTTATTCACATGGATATTCTACTAGTCGAATAAACACATACAATATCAATAACCACTTTCATATTGATGGAATGCATAATGCAAGACTATCATAACCACCTAGCCAAGGCCTCATGCCAAGACTACAAATAAGATTTTGTCAAGTCCTTATTCCAAGACACTAGTTTGTATCATGAGACCTACCGATGCATCGAGGAGCTATAGCGGGATCCACCTGTCACATATTAAGTCCAATGCATTCCTCATATGAACAAGTTTAAACATAAGATAAACATTCGTATTAAAACTAGCATACAAAATGTCAATAATTTCTCCGTAAACCATGAATGGTATAAAAATAAAACATCCAAAGTCAAACATATCACAAAACATTTAATACAATATGGAAGTTTTGCATCATAATAAATCAACTTCAAATAAGCTTAAAATCCATCAAAGGATGTTGACAATGATGAAATCAAAACTATTTGAGAGAAATATCTCTTTTTTGAAATAATTTAAAAGTCACATAATTATAAAATAAAAAATTTACTTTGAAAATATTCTTATAACCTTGTAAGGAAAGATTCGATGATTTTATAACGGCGGAAAATATCCGCACCCACCGTATAAGTTAAAAAAAACATTCTTACCTTAATTCTGTCGAAAAGGTTAGAAAGGACCTTGTTTGGAAAATGATAGAAATATTACTTTATAAACTTCTTATAAAAAGTCAACAAGGGTATAAATGACTTTATCCCATAGTCTTTAAAATATTAATAATGATTTTAAATACATTTTTAAGAAACATGGATGTGGATGATAAAGAGGTCCCGGTAGATAATTACGTGTAAACAACCTCAGATAATGAAGAGATTGTGAAATAAACTCTTACCTTGTACTTTTACTTAGTTGATGGTATGTTAACCTCCTGTATAATAGTTAAAACATTGTTATTAAATTATACAATAACCATATACATAATTATCATATCATATGTGATCTTCTAATAATTCTTTGTTAATAATATTTTAGCATTATCATCGTTTCAGGTGTTAACTTACTCATTTTATTTTATATGTTTTGTTACATAAGTCATGTTTGTTATGGATAGGTTGCATCTTATTCATATACATAATGATATAAAGTTCTTATATATTATTTTAATCATCAAATGAGAATTAGACTTGAATGGACAAGATGGGGAATGAATCTCATCGCGTTCGTGGAGACGGTAGTTCGTAGGTACGCACGAGCGACAATATCATTATTTTGATATTAAAATAATATATAATTGGATGGTATATCATATATACAAAATAATTATCATGTTAAATTTTTTATTTACATGAATTACACATCATTATTACACCCATCAAAATAATAATGTTTTGAATAACAATTACACCACGACGTGGAGATGGTAAGCCG
This sequence comes from Viscum album, assembly GCA_963277665.1. NCBI lineage: Eukaryota > Viridiplantae > Streptophyta > Magnoliopsida > Santalales > Viscaceae > Viscum > Viscum album. The sequence continues at coordinate 574,442,871 of OY728140.1, forward strand.
TACGTACACACGCATGGTGACATGTCATTCAAAGGATTGATAGAATAATGAATATGGTTGTACCATATTTATAATAACATCACAATATATATTATATACTGGATTTATTATTTTATAATGGGAATAACAAATAGAGAAGAAGTTGAAGAAGAAAGGAACTTGAAAGAGGGTGGTGAAAACATTACATTTTCTTCGGGTTATTCCTTTTTATTTGATCAAAAGGGGTCCTTAAGTTGGCTTTCTGATCAAACTAAAGCCTCTAGGTCAAAGTGAGTGAATTTTAGAGAATATATGGGTAGGGGTTGGCTGAGCCAAAAGGCTTTGAATGTGTGAATTAGTGAGAAGGGGGAGTGCCCTTTTATAAGAGGGGTGAGGGGCACCTTTGGAAAAGCTAGAAATATTATTTTATAATAAATTCATATTTGGTTTCTAATGGATAAAAAGTGGATTATTAAAAGTATAAGGTGGGGATGAGTCAAAATCCTTTCAAACAATAGATTTTATACAGGTTTGGGTCATTATATTAACCTTATATTTTAGTTTTTACTCTTAGTTAATTAGTTTGACATTTACCATGTGACTTTGTATTTTTATATTCTATAGTTAATAAACTTACTATATAAATCCAAGAGACCACCAAGTGGTCCATTAATGATACAACTATAATGATATAAGTCATTTGGACGAAACTTAGATTTTTAGGAATATAATATCAATTAATAATATAATATTTATTTTAAAAACTCTTTTATGTCAATTTTGACACTATTGGGTATTTTGTTTTTTATAATTTCATAACATCCTTATTACTTCAAATTTTTTTTATAACCAATCCTAATATGTCATATTAACCTATAAAATTAGTGTAATTCATAAAAAGTCTCAAATTACATTTATTTTGATATTTATAATATCAATTGTCTTAATATTTCATTAATTAAGTAATTACTGCATCACCATTTTGTCATAAATAAATTAAATTATTTAATGTATAAAAATTATAAATAAAATAAAATTATGTAGGAAATATTTTTAGCTTTCTAATTAATATTTTCAATCGAATTTATCTTATGTATAACCCAATATTAAAAATGTTTTAGTAATTAAACTTTGATTTTAACTGTTTTAACTCTTCTTTGAATTGAATAATAATAAATGTCCTAATCTAATCCAAGTGGACCTAAATGATAATATTTTATTCATAAGGTTGTTTTTGGTCTAGATACACTTGTCCAATAGAATTAGGACATGTGTTAGGGTAATATTAATATCATTTTTACCCTTAATTACCCTATTTACTTTTAACCGTGGTAAATAAAAGTAAATAGTTACTATTCACCAAAAATTATTTTCATCTCATTGAACCAAATTTTAATCCTTGATATTAACTGTGTCTCTAGGATTTTCAAAATTCCACTCACAGAAGCGGTATAATTATGTTTTATGTGAATTTCTAAATTCTCCTAGGAGGTGGGTAAAAGATGATGAAAAGTTCAATAATATTTTTATATATCTAAAATTATTCTGAACTAACTCCAATGAATTACATTGAACTTATATAGGTATTATGTATCTATTTTACCTTAATTAAATTTAAATAAAATAAATAATTATTTAAATAAAAATTTGGTTTTAAACTATAACCCGGTGTTTTTTTCACTATTCATCAAAAATTGAAAGTTTTCAGAAAAATACCAAAATTTCACCCTAGGATAATTTCGATATTCTAAATCCAAAAATTAAGTCCATTTTTAAAGATAAAATTTATAAAATTTTAAAAAGTGAGTATTACTATTCAGAACAGCTAGTTTGATTGGTTTTGGTGTGTGTTAGAACTCGAATTTCCGTACAACACACACTACTGTATTATTCAATGAGAATCATATCGTGGAAGCTTGAGGTGTTACAAATCTCATTTTCAAATCAGGATTATTATGAATAAATCTACATATGAAAAAAAATTAAATGAAATTTATCTATAAAACCATAAAATTTTTCTTTTACTTTGGTTATTATATATTTTTGGCATTTCCTATCTTAATTTCATTTCCTTTGGTAAATAATTTACCCGATGTGATGTTTGTGAGAGAAATTGAACCCACCTCTTATTTTAAGTTGCGAATTTTCCGCCTCTATTTCCATATTCATTGGATGATATTATGGATGTTTATTTCATAATTTATTAAATTAATTATCTACTATATTTAATTTCATTACAAAAAATTAAAAATAATGTTCAACATTTACCACACATGTCATTTTGATAAAAGTATCCCCTTTTATCATTTTCCATGTGAACACATTATTTCACCGTTATTAGCATTCTTCTTTATGAAGATTCTTTTATGTGTTTTAAAATAGTTTTCAAAATGTTTTTTATTCTCAGTGGTTTAAAAATAAAATTTAATATTTTATATTTTTAAAAATAAAAATCATGAATTTAAGAATGAATTCTTGGTTTTAAAATGGATTTTTAAGGATTGTGTTTTTAAGAAAGAAGTATTCATTGTTTTTATGTACTATTAAATATTTTTTTGAAAAAATATTTCTTTTATAAAATTTGTTTTCTTAAAACCCTCTTTTGTTTATAGGATAAATTTTAATTTTTTTATCAAGCTCAAATTATTTAATTTTAAAGAAAACATTTTTAAGGAGTTGTCAATCATTTCAAAAAGGGGTACTTCTTATTTTTCCAATGATTTATCTAATAAATTTTAAAGGGTGATTTTAATATATGTCAATATCCTTTTAAATTCCTTATTCTATACTTGGGATATATTCTTATGCTACTATCCACTTTCTTTCTCTATATGGATTATGAAAATTTTTATGGAAGTTTTTATAAAGCCCGTCTCTTTTCCATGGATTAAATAAAGTGTTGTTTGAAATAAGAATGTTTTCATATTCTCTTGGCACACCTATGTATGGTTTCAAATATGTTAAAGGTGGGATAAATATTTTATAGACCTCCAATGCATTGGGTAAACTTTTATATGTCATTATGTAATTATGGGAATAGAGTATTAATGCTCTCCCCACTATGGGAATTGAGAAGTAATGCTTACTCGACTATGTTATGGGAATAAATACATAATTTTTTCTATGATATGTTATAGGAATATATAAGTAATTCATTATCTACTCTGTTATGATAATATGGAAGTTATGCCTTCCCTACTATGTTATCAAAATCATGAAGTAATTCCTATCCCATCTTGTTATGGGAGATAGGAAGTAACATCTTCTCCACTATGTTATGGAAATAAGGATGTAATGTTTTATTTAATATGTTATGAAAATCAGGATGTAATCCCTACTTAACTAGGTTATGGGAATCAGGAAGTAATTCCTACGGAAATGTGTTATTGGATTCATAATGCAATGCCTATTCCACTATGTTATGGGAATTAAGTAGTGATGCCTGCTCTACTAAGTTATAAGAATCGGAATGTAATGCCTATTAAACTATTTTATAGAAATAAATAAGTAATTTCTACTCCAATATGTTATGGGAATCAATAAATAATTTATACTCAACTATTTTATGAGAATTAGGAAGTGATGCCTCATTTACTATTTTATGGTAAATGGGCAGTGATTCATGACCCATTATTTTATAATTTATATTATTATGTTTGTGCATAATTTATATGTTTTGAATCATACTCATGTTATGATGGATTATGTATTATGTTATACTTAGATCCTTTTCCCTTGGTTTATTATTAATGATCCATGTTTATTTGGGTATGATTTGATAATGTTATGTTTACAGACATTGACTATACTCTCATACCCATATTATTAACTTATGATCACTTATGTTAATTAATTTTTATCTATTATTTTTTACTTTACCAAGCATCTAATATCAACATTTATTATGTTTTCTATTTCCTAAGTTATGAATATGAGTATAACCTAGGATATTTCTAGAATTAGATCCAGTATAATTCGATTATGGAGAAATGCTCACAAGTGTTGTAAAATAATTTTTTGATATAGTTAATCTCTAAGGAAACTAAATCTAAAGTTACTCAGGATTGTGTGAGATTATTATGAGATGTAATATTAATTTTAAATAAATTAAAATTTACCTTGGTTCATCTAACTTTCTATCAAATATAATGTTTAAATTATGTGTTTTTACACTGAATCCAATAGTGAAATTCTAGGGCATCTCATAGCTCAACCTTGTGAATCACATAATAAAGGTATCATAATATGAAGGTTCTAATAAAAAATAACATATTAAACTTATATAATTGGGATTAATAAAAATTATACACCCATAATTATATTGACCAAGGCCAAATGTGAGGTCTTTATCAATATAATTTAATCCCAAGGTATAGCCTAGTGGTTGACTTGGGTTGTCTCTCGAAGAGGGACACTCTTATCTATCGAATGTATTGTCACTTGATTTTATATTTACAAAATAATATAAAAAATAAAATGGGGGGGGGTGTTTTTATGTGATTAAATTAAAAACATAAAAATGTAAAATTCTTGTAGGCTCAAACATAAAGTTTAGGATGAAAGGTGTTTCTCTTAGTACTAGTATTAGTGATTTCTTTCATTATCACGTTAAATTATATCATCCTCACTCAATGTTCATATTCTATCATATGCATGAACATACCTCAATTTACCTTTGATGTTGTAAATTTCTATCACACCTAATGATCCTCAAGTGTAATACACATCCACCTCCTTCATGGGAAGAAAACGAGACACTCTTCAATTGAGAGAATATCATAATTTCTACCATAGTATGACATCAAAATCATTTAACACTCAACCCAATGGCTCTATCATATACTAGTGGAATGAATAAGTGAAGTAAAAAGGGATTGTATAATAGGGGAAGAAAATAGATGTGAAAAAAGAATGGAAAACACTATCACCAACCTCCCATCCCTATAACACTCTTAATCCTTAAATATTAGACTATGTAATGAATTTAAAATCATAAGGACTTGAGAAACTCATATTTTCTCTCTTGGAAGAAACACTCAAGTTATTTCTCCAAATACACAAATGTAAGAGTTCATAATTATGAATAGTAAAATTATATGAGAAGAAACATATACACTATGTTATAACCTAAGGAAAAATATAGAAAAAAATAAAAATAATTCTCAATAGGTAAATTGAAAGTCCCCCAGGGCGTCGTTAGTTCCCTACGGTTCTATTAAAAAAATTATAAAACTCAAACAATTATAGCTCAAATTATAGTATGTAGTAATTATGAGTGTCCAACCCATAGGGACGATCCATATGTTCTAAATTAATTAAGGAAACTATAATTGCAATTGTTTAATTTGTTTAGAGAAAAAGGAAAATAACATCAAATATTGGGGTTTTGAATCAAGATGGGAGGAATTCTAGGTTCAATGATTTTTAGGTTTGTATTCTAGGGATTCAATTGATATGGATTTGTTCAGTTTGGTGTTGGAATTGGGTCATCAGGGATCCTTGGTCTTGGTATCCCATCATTGTCTTATGATTGTACTTTTTTATTGGTCATATACTTAGCGAAATCAAAGAAATAGGTGAACCAAAACCTTGTTTAAACATAACCGACATAGATTTAATAATGTTCATATAAAAACTAAACCAATTAATTTATGCAATAAAAATAAAATCCTCATAATGCAGCAATGGTCATGCAATATGAAAATAGATATTTTGATTTGAATAAAAAGTTTGAAACAATCCAAAACATGAATGAAATAAATAAAACAATACCTATGAACACATCCCCTATAGATCACATCACATGACACTAGAAGTAATACTCGCTCATGATGAAAGAGAGTGTCATGGGTACCTGAAGAAGAAAGGCGGCATTACGGGACACCATATCATTACTCCTTTGTTTGGAGGCCTTCCTTTGGTGTTACTTTGCTGCCTCTGCCCCAGAGTGATTTGGAAGGTCAGCCTAAGACTCTATTTATAGGTTTTTATATCCGAACCCACAACCCACATTGCCTATTTTTTATATACGTGATGATACCTACACGATGTGTTATTGGGGTACATGACATACTCTAGATCTGATTTTTCCTCCACTGCATTGAATCCGTGGAAACTTTGTATGCTAGTTTGATTGTCGTCACATCGTTTACTGGTGGTACATGATGTGTACTTGATGTTTAAAGAATGTTCCATCATCATGACTTTTTCTATGTGGTTTATTTCACTTGAAATGGCCATGACATATGCTTTTGGTACATGATGTGTAGTTAATATTTCTCCAGCTTTCTATCTTATCTTCATCTACAAAATCCAGTGTCGTGCCGCATATCTTCACTCGCGACATGAAGGGCCATTAAACTTATATTTCCTCCCCTTTTCATTCATTTTTTATAAATCCATTATTTCCTTACACAAATAATAAAACAAATCAATTTATTCTAAACATGAAAAGTTTATTCAATAAATTACAAAATCAACATATTAAAACACATTAAAATATATACATGAAATAGATGTATTAGAAACCCTATTACACATGACTCACCCTATATTTATACATAGTTCCCCCTTCTGTGAGATTCCTTCCTTATTTATTGAGGTTCAGGTACCATGGATTCAACACCCATGATCACTACTTTCTCTATCCAAGACAGTCTTCAATATAGCCCATTTAATTTAAGATCTTCTCAATTTGGTTAGGTAGGAAAATAAGAAAATGATTTTTGGTCCTCACATGTTTAAATGAGAGAAACATTGAAACCACTTTACATTAATGGTCCTAGATTCATCTTTATTTTTTTTAAAATAAAAATCTTGATATGAGCATGGATGAGGAACATTTTCTTATGAAATGGGCTATTCTAATTTAGGAATAGCGAAAAAGCTTAGTTGAATGTCCAATTTAATCTTATGATGCCATTATTTAATCTTAAGTAGCCTTATTTTAATCATACAAGGCCATTGAAATTTCTAATTTATTCCCACGTAACTAGTTTATTTCACTAATTTGGTAGAAAATCATGAAACCTTACATAGATGTTGTGTTTCCCATGTTACTAATATGAAACTTCCAAGATTATAAGTTTATTATTATGCATGAAGGAAAAATCCTCAATTAATCATAAGTATCCATTAAAAACTTGTTACAACTATTATTCAATTATCCTATATGATCATCCATCACATTAACATCATCAAAACACAACATTTAAAAGTAAAACCATGACACTTGAGCAAAAAATATCAATAAAATCATAATATTAGGTCATATTTATAATAACTTCAAATTATACTAATATAATGAACAATGTGATATTTATGCATGTGATATCAAAATGGTGGAGATATAGTCATTAAATTACATTATAAAATTATGGAACATATTTTTTCCAACACCCCTACACTTAATTTTTTTTTCATACCTAGGAAAATTCTATAACCTAGTATAAATTAACAACCAAAGTAAAATGTGTTTTATTTTTAATTTTCTTCCAAAAATAATTATCATACCACATATATGAATTTATTTTAAAATGTAGTTATTTTTAATATCATTATGAAAATAAATATTATATATTCATATATTCCCATTTTTTAACCAACCTCACATGAAAATATTGTGTCAGCTTCACTCAAGAAAATAAATATACAGAGTAATACCCACACTTGAGAAAATGCATTTTCACCATAGATTTTTAAAAACTATAAATATATAAAAAATTATACAATGAAATTTAATTAAATCATGAGTAATTTTTTAAGGTTTTCTCAATGGATTAGGATTAGTGTAAAAACATTAAAAAAATGCAAGAATGAGTAAGTTTGACTCAAATACAATTTATGGAAACTCAATTAAAGAAATAAAATATACCTCGCACAATTCCCCTTATAAGAGTATCCTATCCCATACACCTATTATTTTTTTATGTGGGCCATGAGTCATAAAAATAATGCATAATTAAGTAATTAAATCCTCATTCTCTATTTTTTTATACACACACATATTTTTTTATATTAATTTTTTCAAGGAGAAAGATATTGAAATTGAATATAATGAATGAAACTCATAAAAATTTCCATTTTAATGCCTTAAAATAATAACATCATCCTTAAATTACCAATTACAATTAAATTCCTCCCAAATATACACATAGAATCCTTCCCCCACACTCAAACTTGTAATAATCATGCAAAAAAATTTAGAGTTATGGGTAGGTAAGGGATAATTAGCTTGTAATGTGTATCAAACCCATTAGAAACTTCAAAGAATTCCAAGGGAAAAACAAGGGTTGATGTTAAGTTATATCTCAAATATAATGCAGTCTATCTAAATGAATACCTTGATCATTTTAAAAACATTTCATATACTCACAAAATCTTTGAAAGAGAATGATTACAAGTTTTAGTTCACATTAAAATTCAAAGTTTCACTCAATAAAGTGAAGGTATTAAAAATAACATATAAATATAGTTTTATAAACCTCTTAGGATGGGAAATATAATTTGGTTTAGTTACTAATGGATTTTAATTTCAATATATAGCCAAGATTCTTATAAATGATTAAAAAAATAAAAACCCATGAAAACCAAAAATATATCAGAAATAATTTAAAACTTTTAATCTTAAAATGATAAAATACTAAATATAAATGACCCTAGAAGTAAAAAAGGAGTTTTATAATAGTTTAATCCCAAGTAATCGCAAAAAACACACAAAAATTAGAAAAAAATTCAAATATAAAAATTCTACAAATTAAGATATTGTCTCTCCCACACACTTGGATGTTAATAAACTTATTAAATCTCAATTATAACCATGGAAGTTTTTATATAATATGAGTTGGATAGTAAGAAACAAGTAAAGTAGATAGATATAACATAATGGTTATTCCTAGTAGGAAATTCTAAAACTCTAGTTCTTCCAACACTGGTTCTTCTATAAACCTATAAAAAACAAAAAACATAACCATGCTTATTTAAAATAGAAGAAAATTGAAAGAGTAAGGTAAACAAATCTTGTATCATCATACCATAAGTGGTGTTTTTCTTATACTTCCTATAGTCAAGTAGTGGCAGTGGGTAATCCTTAATTTGAAGGTGGGTGGGGCTTTTGTGATAAGAACCACCACATTGTCTTTTATCTAGTGCTTTTGGATAAACCCATGCATATATTACTTCTTTCCCCCTACTTATAATTGTATCTATTCTAGACTTGTGGATTTGGGAACAAAATATAGGCGTGGTACCCTTATTATTTAGCTTGATAATTGGTGTCCACAATTTTTTAAACTTATAGTACAAGATATGGATTATCTTCTAGTTCATCTCTAAAAAATAATTCTACTATTATATAAAGATCAATACCATCATCCTAATGTACTCCCATGGACCATAATTTAAACTGCTTCACCTTATCTTATAAACTAGAAACTTTTATTGTGGTATCGTATTCTTCATCCTCCTCATCTAGAGGCATCAAAATCTATGTTTGATTTTCACTTGAAACATAGAGGATATTGGTTTGTAAATGTGTTTTAAGGAAATTCAAATCAAATAAATTCAATGTAAAATTATCACCTTTATATGTTTCTATATAGACCATTTTTTTTCATTGAGTGTCTCTAAGGTGACTCGAGCATAATAAACATACATATTACTTCATTTTACATGATTATTCCCTATATCTCATAATAAAACACACTCTATAACCTATAAGTCCAGTGCCTTTAGAGATTTTATACATAACTGATTTATTTTTCAACATTTTTAACACCTCCCATAGATAGTATTCTTATATGATACCCTTATAAAAAAATAATACAGAATAATCTTCTTCATAACCTATGGAATGGAAACATAATAAAGGGTGATCTTAGATTATTAGTAAGAGAAATATAAGAGATATCAATCGAATATCATAAGTGAACATAAGAAAATCATGTTGGTATGAGAACATAATAAAGGTACATGGTCATAACATAAAATAATCATACCTAATAAAATATAGATCATAAATCATGATCCATTTCATAAGTCTTTTAGTATAAATTAATACATGAGATGTATGTATGTGAAAAAATGAGTCAATAATCCCGATCCATGAAAGTATAACAAATGAATAAGAATGTGTCATATACATAAGCATAAAAATCATACCTTATATTAAGGTTCATCTATAAGACCATAACCACATAGTGTTCAAAGTCCCTTTATAGATTAGGTTTACTCCCCAATATCTAACATGTATGCTAATGAGATATAAGGCTTTACCTAATGAATTAGAAGGCTGTAGAGGACCCACATGTCCCTTAGTGGATAGAGTCCCTTAGAGATTTGGGTTCATTACCCATTCCCATTCATGTCATGAGATATAAACATTACCCAATACATTCGAGTTCTAAAATGAACCCACACATCACATAGTTATATACCATACATATGTATGCCACATGAACTTGAAAGCATTTATAATTTCATCATAGATCAATTAACCTTTAGGAAAGAAACAACTTCCATGAAAACTTCCCTAATAAATTTTCATAATAAATCCATAGGAAGAAGGTGGATATTATCATTAGAGAATGTACTAAGTGAATAATAATAAACATTAAAGGATTTTTAAATAACTTAAAAATATCTTTTTAAGATCATTATAAAATTTCTTTCAAAAATAAGAAGAAATATCATTTATTTTTTATAAATTTTATATTAAAATAAAATAATTTACAGAATAAATAGAAATAGAATTAAGTTTATAAAACCATGAATAATTGGGGATTTATATTCATAAATAAAAATAGATCTGATTGTGGTAAAATAAATTCATGTGGAAAGCATTAAAAAAAGATGATTTTTTCACACTTCTATATAGAAACTCAATTCAATAGAAAATTAATCATATGAAAAACATTTCAAAATATTCCTTTCAAACCCCTATAAATAAATTAAAATTTAATAGATAATAGACTTAATCAATCCTATAAGTTTAGATTATAACATCCATAAAATAATATAATGAATATGAACATAGAGGAGAAATATTACCGACTGAAAAAAAGAGACATGGTTAGTCGCATTTATAAACATTATTTTGGTTGAATTGTGAACCAATGGGAGGTGAAATGGTGAGAATAATTTTAAATTCAAAGAATAATCAGATTAAAAGAAAATAATTGTGGTTTTAAAGAAAAATAACATACAATTTCCCCCAATTGGAATTTAGTCATAATAATTATCGACTTTACAGTGAGATTAGTAAATAAACCCCAACATTTACTCCAAACTTACTTGAAAGTTCTTTAAACTCTTATATAATAAAAATAAGAATCTTAATAACTTATTTAAAAACCTTATTCATATCTATTACCTTTTATAATATTTTTTTATATTCATTACTTACACATATAATAGTTATTTATTATTTATTTTTATTATTGGATGTTTGTAATTTTGGTTATTTTGTACAAGTTTCACAATGGAAATTTTGGTGCTAGTTTGTTGATACCAATTCTGCAATGTCACCCAATTCGGAACTCTCTCACGTGGCCAAATCAGGCTGGTTACAAAACCACAAGTGTGACTCCCCATATGCAAGAGGTTATCGACCAACAATGGGGGTGTGATGAATATAGTGGCGAGAATATAACCCTTGGTATAGAGTTACAATATAGTATAAATAACCAATAATGATAAATATCAGAGAAAAAGAAAATAAAGGAAATATTACACCATACAAATATAAAGTAAATGATGAACCGATTGAACCAAATAATAATGAATCATGTAATATTAAGATGAAATATATCTAAATGTTAAACTGAAGAAATATAAGTAAAAGAACATACTAACATATATAACTCAAAATACCCTAGTCCTGAACCCATTTCAGTCCCAAATCTAAGCCCCAACCCATCCAATAATCAATGATCAACTACAATGTCCTTTTTCCATGTACAAATCTGCATCCATGTAATCTGCTTGGGTACCAAATGGTTACTTGAATAGGGTGTGAGTAAAACTCAGTAGGTCAAAACCACCATGTCTAAAAAAAACCAGTTTGATAATAATGTCATGCAATAAAGCAATAATTAGGTGTATTAATTAATTAATTAATATAGTACAATAATAAACCTACTTCAACACCATGTTAGAATACCTCTGATCACGTGGAAGAACCATGCCAACCATAACCACATATTCATGGAATAATCAAATAGCTAGATAGATCCCTTTGTATAATCATTTTAGCATCTAGGAAAAGTCCTCTATATAATCATTTCAAAATCCTAGGAATAACCCCATGTACAAGAATTTTATAATCCCATGCCAAGCCCTATATATAATAATTTCAGAATGAAACTGGGGAAATCATGCTATATAATCATTAAAACATGAAACTGGTCCAAGCCTTCTATATAAGAATCATAGCATGAATCAAAACAAAAATTATAACAACAAGGATATCATAATATCATATCATAAGCCTCAATGGTTAATTATACAAATTACCATTATTATTTCAATTTCATGTTCATTTTTATATCAAATTATCACCAATCAATTTGATAAAAAATAAGCCATCACCAAAGTGATTCTATATCAAGAAATCACGCAGGTTATTATATCATGCTAAACACACTTTAAGAAATTATCCAAGTCATTATTATCCAAGCATTTTATCACTCAATGGGTATCCATAATCCAAGTCTCAACACCTTTTAATCCAAATGGATCTATGGAATAATCCAATACATGATTTAAAATCACTCATTATTAAATTAATTAATTCTCACGTTATGATAGTGAAATCAAAATATTTAAAATACTTAAAAATTAAATAGACTATAGGGTTAGGTTTTATACCACCTACCTTTAACTGGAATTTGAGACAACACTTACAACTGGTAATGTCAACAATAATGAAGGTGTAGAAGATCACAAGAAGAAATCAGATATTGGTTGATTAAACGGGATGTTCAGAAGGGAAGAGGAGACTCCAATTTTTTTTGGAAATTGCTTATGGATCAAGATAGGAATGGATAAATGTATAAGTAATGAAAAAATAAGTTCATAATGGATTTAAAACCACCCAATATGAGAACTACATGATGTTCAATATTTACACAACATGCAATTCTTGATTGATGAGTTACATTGAAAAAATGTGTCACCTTAGATTAAAATAACCCTGCTCAATCATTACATGACATGAAATATTTTCACGACATGTATACATTTCATGTCATGAACCCATTTCATGAAATCTACCTGGTGATAGTTATATGTTGTGTAATATATATACATGACATGTAAATGCTCTGCAGTTATCTTTAATCTTAGCTTCTTCAAAAGATCCTGAACCACCTATGAATCCTTCCAAACTCATAAGAAACCATCATAAAACCCTTTTACACATTTATACCTAGACTTAATTAATTAAAACAAACATACACCCATAAATTTTAGGTCATTTTTTCTAAAAAACTATCCATCCTTAAAAGGAAATCAACCACAAAGGCTCAAATATGAAGGGAACAAAGATGTTTAATGAAAAAACTCAAGGAGGGACATACCTGGTTGAAGAAAGGATATTAAAACCTCCCCACCATATAACATCTCATCCCCAAGCTACTCTAAGCATCACTATGGAATCTTGATGAAAATGTCTTGCCACTTTGCTTACATATCAGACTCCTACTCCCAGGTATCCTCTTGAACATGCCCATGTTACCACTGTACTCAAACCGAAGGTATAGTCCTACCTCATAGATACTTCTCACTATGGTCCACAATCCATATTGGATGCTCCTAAAAGAAAGAATCTTCAAAAAGTTTGAAATCCTCAACATTTACCACATGAGAAGGGCCATGATGATTTCTTTAAATCTATGACATGTGAAACACATCGTGCATAGAACCATAGAATTGTGGAAGGGATAATCTATATTCCAATAGACATACCCTTTAAATTATCTCAAATGTACTGAAAAACCTAGGTTCTAGCTTTCAATATTTACTTATATGATGTTGCCCCAATCCAAGTGACACCCAAAGGAAAACATGATGACCAACCTCAAACTACAGAGGTTGTCTTTGATGGCCAACAAAATATTTTTTCCTACTCTACATGGTATCCAACCACCTCCTGATCAACTAAACCTACTCAAATTTCTTCTCCATGAGACTAGGTCCAATAAGTTTCGACTCATCTTCCTCTAACCAAAAAAGAGGTGAACATCATGACCTACCATAAAAATCCTTGAAAGGTTCCATTTGGATCGATTATTGGAAGCTATTATTATATGAAAACTCTACAAGTTCCATATAATGATACCATGAACCACTAAAATAGAAAATATAATTTTAACATATCCTATAGAACTTGAATAGTCCACTCAGATTGAACGTCAATCAAAGGATGATAGGATATACTTATAAGAACCTACGATTCTAGAGCCTTATGAAGAACCTTCTAGAACTGAGATGTGAAATGGGGATCCCTATCAAAAATGAAATTCCTTAGAACACCGTGAAACTGAACTATCTCATGCACATAATTACTACCTAAATCATCAATGGTGAAGGTCTCCCTGATAGGTAAGAAGTTGGTTACTTTCATCAATCAATATATGATCACCTGTACTATATCATTTTTATGAGGTTTCATGGATAATACTATCAAAAAAACCTTAGTGAAATCATCCCATTTCCATTTCAGAAAGGACAGTGGCAACAACAGACTGACATACCTCTGATTCTCAGATTTCACCTATTGATAGGCGAAACATATCATCACAAAGTTTTCTACCTCCTTTTTCTTTCCTTGCCGCTATTATTTTCTACGGAGATCATGATACATATTTTTCAGCCTTGGATGTACTGCCCATCTAGAATCATAAAACTCTCTCATTAGATTCTTATGCAAACCCATAAGAACCCATAACTGAATACTAAAAATAAGAGAATTACTACTACCAAGAGACCATATAGCTAGTGGATCCTCACCATATAAGCTGTCACTTAGTGCTAATCACTCTATAATAGATAACCACTTTTTCTTGATCTGCTCAAGAAGATTGAGTATTATAGATATCGAAGTCAGATCTAATCATCCTCGAGACTCATGAACATCTATATGTATGTATTCAAAGAGTTTCATCATCCTCCACTCATTATAAGACTCCTACACTACCTCTTTAGGTGTCTTCTAGATCAAGGAATCCACAATAAAGTTTTACTTGATCATTTTATAAGCCAAATAAAATTTGAAAGACTGAAAATACTTGACCCACCTCCTCTACTGAAGGTTTAGGTCTCACTGAGAAAAGATGTACCTAAGGATCATATAGTTTGTGTACACCACAAAAATATCAACCAAAATATAGTTTGTCTAGTATCTGAAGGAATGTACCACCACTTCCAACTCTATATAATGGGTAGGGTAATTCTTCTCATGCATTCTAAGCTGTCTAGATCCATAAGTAACTACTCGATCCTCCTGTATCAGAGCTGCTCCGAGTCCAACTATGGATACGTCATAGTACACAATATATGCTTTACCCGACATAAGTAAAGTGAGGATAGGTGATGAGGTCATATTTCTATTAAACTTCTAAAAATATCTCTTATAATAATATAACCAAACAAACTTCACCCCTTTCATGGTCAGATCAAACATCGATGCTTCAATACGAGAGAAGTCCTAGATAAAGTGCTAATAATAACCTAATAAACCTAAAAAATTATGAATCTCAAAGTCATTCTCGGGTAATTCTCAAGATTCCATGGATGCAAATTTCTCTAGGTTCATAGACACTCTATCCTTTGTGATGGAATGGCCCAAGAAGTTCACTTTATCAATCCAAAAACTACATTTGTTAGTTTGACATAAAGTCGATTCTCTCTCAATGTAATCAAGAGGATATAAAGATGTTGGTAATGATCAAATGATGAATGGGAGTACACTAAGACATCATTGAAAAAAACCACCACAAACTAGTCTAGAAAATGATAAAATATCTGATTTATCAAGTCCATGAATACTAATGGTGTGTTCATCAAACCAAATGAAATCACTATGACCTCATACAAGCCATACATACTCCTAAAAGTAGTATGAGGTATGTATGATGGTCACACCATTAACTGGTGGTATCATATCTCAAATATATCTTAGATAATATCTTGGTACCTTTTAACCAATTGAAGAGATAATCGATACATGGAAGGGGATATTGGTTCTTAACCATCATTTGGTTCAATCTCCAATAATCCACACATAAGTGAAAAGTCCCATTATCCTTATTGATGAAAAGAATTGGAGAACCCCATAGTGAAATACTTGGACATATAAAACCTTTATATTCTAGATATTACAATTGAAATTTCAAATCTTGAAGCACTATTGGTGTCATCCTGTATGGTAGGATAAAAACTGGCTCTTCTCCTATTACTAAGTCGATTGTGAACTCAATCTATCGCTTGGGTGGTAATCCATAAAACTCATTAAGAAAAACATCCTGAAAATTTTCTACCACTAGAGGAAAAGTATCCCACTGCATTACAACATCATCTAGGTAAATACCAGTGATATGAACTATGATGCAATCTAATAAATCACTAAATTGGTCCGACATGACTAGCTTGAAAATCCCAATCACCTTGGTGAAAAAATATGCCTTCTTATGTAGACAAAAAGGTAAATATCATACAGTAATAATCAATATGATATTGGTATATAACTATTCAATCCATACTAAAAATCAAATAAAAACTTTTCATTTCCATCATAAACGGTACCCAAAAGAAATGATAACCATCAATTTCTACAGAACATTCCTTACAATGTTTGATATTCTATGATTGCACTCCCAATGGTGTATCGATGTTCAAAAAACCATCCAAGATTTCCAAAACCAAGCCCAAATAATTTTTTATAAAGAACATATATAAAGGAATGTGATGCTATAATATCAAAAAAAATGTAAGCAAGGGTAGATGATATAAGAATCGTACCTCTGATGGTAGAAACTCCTGCATCCAAGGTAGTTGGAGTAAACTGCATAGCATGCTTCTTACCTTCCCCTGTTCCCTCAGATCTAGTCTGAATCCCTTGAACTACTCCCTCTACATAGTACTACTAACCCTGTACTAGGGTACCACTTACCCTACCTCAACCTTAACATCTAATGGAACTCTGGTTGCCTGTCTGTCGAGGGGTAGTTATGTCCTTCCCAGAATATGGTACCTATCCTAATTCACTACCAATGCTCTGCTTATACCTTCCCATATAAAACCTTTTTAGGTGACCCATCCTATCACAAGAATGATACTCCAAAGTGGGGTATGGATAATTATGCTGCTTGTGGTCCAAATTTTCACACTGTTAGAATTGTAATGGAACACGTTCCTGAGATGCCTGCCAACTTCCATGTCTTCTCTACCTGATATTTCCTTGGTGAAAACTATCATAGTATTACTTCTTGACACTGGAAGAATATCTCCCAGTTCACCCTACTGAAACATCCTAGACACTACTTGGGGCCTCTCTCAGATCATCTTCTAGGATTATTTCCCGATTCATCACATCTGAAAAGCTACTCAAGTGAAAGAAATTCACCTAGGACCTAATCTCAGAGTGAATACCATATTAAAAACATCTCTCCATAGAGATCTCATTAGCATCTAAATATGGAACAAATCATTGAAATTTTGTGAATCACTCAGCATAGTCCATCAATAACATGCCTTTCTATATTAGGTGCATGAACTAGTGATCCTTCTCATCCATCAAAGTCTCTGGATAGAAGTGGATCAGAAAATTCACCTCAAATTCCTTCTAGGATAAATCCTATTATTTATTATTTTTCTATAGAATCCCACACCAATGATTGTTAGGTCCATGAAGAATATATGAAAAAATATTCACCCTTCGATCTGCGGGTGTCTTGAGATGCTTGAAGATCATCTGAACTGACTCAATCCAGAACTTGGATTCCTAAGGGCCTCCCTCCCCATTGAACATAGGAGGATGCTGCAACTGGAACTCTCTCATTAGCTCAGACATCGAAGTAAAAATGCAAAAAATATCCCTTTACATGGATCACATAACCCTTATATTTCTATAATGAATCTAAACATCCATATAATCCTCAAAAACTATAGGAAGATTTGGTTTAGCTATATTAAGAGCATGCTGATTTCCACTCTCCTGATGCTCAATTCAAAGACAATAAGGATGAATTTTCTATACAAGTCAAACACACTCTTTATAACACTATATAAGAGAATGGTCAACCTTAATAGGTGATAAAAATAGAGAACCACTAGCTTATAACCTATCTAAACATGGTTTACAAGTGTTTTAGCATGACATAATAGTTCTTTCATTTCATTTATCAGATATAATAGGCACCTCATTTTACATTTCATATAATATTTTTAGAGAATTCAGAAATAACTCATACGTAAAAAACTATATAACAAAAATATGACACTTCTAATTAGTATCCATCTTTCCCATAATATAAAACTTTTAAAATAAATTATTATTTGTTTTCATGGAAAAATCTTCAAAAATTTCAACTTTACTTATTCCTTTACCTTACCCATCCTTAAAATCCTATGAAAAACATTTTAAAAAAATGGTAAGAGTAAAAAATATCAGTAAGGGATATAAAATAAAGAAAACCATTAGTATAGTAAAAACATGGAAACCTATGAAAAACATTTTCTTAAAAAAACATAACTTTTTACCTAAAAGGGAATTATCATTCCTTTAAAAAGATCATTTATTTTACCCTTTGAAAATAAATTATTTCTATGAAAAATCATTATCAATCATATAAAAGTCATGTAGGAACCTTGGTACATCATCTCATATAAACCTTATAGAACCCTTACAAAACCCTTACCAATTGGAATAACTATATGGCCAACTTCTAATATAATTCTCCAAAGAACATAATCATTACCCAATACATTTGAGCATTATCTAGGTGAAAAAATAGTATGATATATAATGATATCACTTGAAAATATATGGTTGAACCCATCATATATAATTTCCAAGAACCAAAACATGAATAAAAAATTTTATACTTTCAATTTTCATCATAAAACATATGAAAAGCTATTTTAAACTCGTATGCAAATCACTTTCAGATATCAAATACCATTTTCTTTTTAAAAAAAAATTTCAATACCAAAATACCTCAAAAAGGGGAAAGAGGGGGTTTAATTTAATAAAACATGTAATATTTTAAAAGAATCTAGAAATCAAATAATAGTCACTATGATATGAAAAGTCATTGTCATCGTATACTTTAAAAACAGAACTTTCCATTTGTCATTGTCAAAACATTCCATTTAAAACACATAAAAACATTCCTTTTGGAAAAAATTGAAATGAAATTTATAAATATTTTATTTAAATATAAAAAATATTCCAAAAATATTTTTAAAAACATGAATACAAAAGGGAAATAGAGTTTTAAGGAAAACATTAAAAGTGGATTTATTTAGAAAAAAAGACCCTTATTACCTTATAAATATTTAAATCTTAGGCCCCATGAAAGAATAATATTAAACAAAAAACTAAATACCATGATAATATATAAATTCATGATATAACATGTCAAGGTGTATATATTTACACCTTATAAAATAATATAGGTGCATAATAACAAAATATTCCATAATGAAAGGAAATTGAGATAAAGTCCCTTACCATGAGTCTAAATTGTCACATGTGTCTTTATCTTTCTAAATAATTAACTTATGTTAATTATTTACTTAATTGAGAACCTTTTTATGTTTTTTTACTTTTATTTCACTTATTACCATGTTATATACAATCACTTAATCAATTATGTTTACATTAGATGTTTTTGACCATATTCGGCTTATATGTCAAAAATGACTTTGGTAGGTTGACTATGGTCAAAGTGGTTATTAATTAAATATATAAAATATAAAAATTATTAAATAATTATAATATTTGTTAAAAAATTATAATTTTAAAACCAATCATGAAATGTGGCTATGAAAATTAAACTAACGTTACGATTATGGAGACAGTAGGCCGCACACACGTATGAGTAACATTTCCATTTTTCAATGATCATTATGAAAAGAAGAAATGTAATATTTTATCTTTATAAAATGATAATAATATCATACATAAAATACTATTTAATTATATATACTTATATGTATCATTATTGTAATGTGGTGATGAAAAAAAGGAATCACATTCTTCATAGTGGCGGTAGTCCACACGTCCACTAACAACGTTATCATTTTTTAGTGAAAGAAAGGAAATAAAATAATATATTTTCAGAATGATAAATATGTAATTAATATCATAAGTTTTTAATTTATATCACATATATTCATTATATTTACCCTTATTACCTTCTATATAAAGTGATAGTGAAAAACTAATCACATCACTTTGTGAGGCGGTAGTTCGCCATACACAAGAGCGACGTTATCATATCACCTAAAAAGTTGAAATTAAAAAGGTATATATGATTTAATGACTCTACAGGTATAATTATTTTATAAATATAATATATATAATTTATATCTATAATAATACCCAACTATGAGAGGTGGTAATGGAAAAATGAATGACACCAATTCGTGAGGCGATAATCCTCCATACACACGAATGGTGATTTCATAACCCATTTGATGGAATAGAAGAAGTGTTTAGGTTATGAAATTTAAATAATAACATATAAGTATATGTAAGAAACTTATTTTATTATATAATCATGGTTCAATAATAATTTAATCAGGTGTATGAATAAATAAAATAAAAACACTCGTTGAATAATGTTACCACTTCTTCGGGTAACTTCTTTTGGTTTGAACCACATGCCTTCCTTGGTTGGATTTCTACCCAAA
This sequence comes from Viscum album, assembly GCA_963277665.1. Taxonomy (NCBI): domain Eukaryota; kingdom Viridiplantae; phylum Streptophyta; class Magnoliopsida; order Santalales; family Viscaceae; genus Viscum; species Viscum album. The sequence continues at coordinate 574,463,763 of OY728140.1, forward strand.
ATAAGGATTATAAGATTATTTTAGGTAATTTTGGAAGGTATTTGGGTAGGTATTGTCTGAAACAAATAGTTTTTAAGGTGTGAATAAGAGAGTAGAGGATGTGACCTTTTATAAGTGAGGTGAGCGGCGCACTTGTAATTGTTTGAAAAGATTCAATTATACCCACATTTTTATCATGGAAAAACACTCAAAAATAATAAATTATATAAAATAAAAGAATTAATGTCTAAATAATTCAAAAAATGTGGTTTTAAAAAGTTTTTATGGAATTTTAACCCTTATATATTTAGTTTAACCCTCGATAAATCCATTTTTACCTTAACCGTGGTAATTAATTTTTATCATTTTCACTATTAATTTTGGTAAAAAATGAAGTTAAAATTATTATATAATATAAATTATTCCTATTAAAAACATAGAATATATTTTTCTAAATTCCATTATTATAAGTGTAAAATTTTAATTTAAAATTAATTCTGCAAACATGGTGAGAAATTGGGTTTTTAAGAAGTGTATTTTTTAAGAAAAAGATGTTTTCATATTAACTCTACGACTAATAATAATAATTTTATGAATTTAAATTAATATTTAATGATTTATAATTTTAAAATATAATTTAAAATAATCCTCATTAGTGATTATTTAAATTAATTAAAAATGAGAAACATTATGTATTTTAAAACAGTTTTAAGAAAAACCTGTTTTTAAGCCCAAAATAAACTTATACTAAAATAAAATATAAAGTTTATTCAAAAAGTAATTAAGTGGATTAAGTATAAATAAATAATATTTATTTTATGTTAAATAATATTCAAAACATATTGTGAGTTTTAAATAACTTAATTTATTAAAAATAAAATACTTTTTACAAAAATAAGCATTCTTCATTATTCACTGAAAAATCAACACTTTCTGAAAAATCCAAAAATTTAACCCAAATTAAAAATTTAAATTATAATTTCAAAAATTATATTCATTTTTAAAATTAAAATTCTAAAATTTTTAAATTAAACTTTTAAATGAATCTTTATAAGAAAAGTGATTAATTAGAACTATTTTCTTTTTGATTTAAAAAATTACTTAATATTTTTATAATAAATATAAATATATTAATAAACAATAAAGTAATTTATTATATCTTTAACTGGGTTTTTATAGTAAATAAATATAAAATATAAACTTGAGCTCCTCTGATACCTGTAACGCCCCGACCCCAGTTACCCAGAGTCGGCGCATTATTGCATAACATTGGCATGATCACAAAAGATCAAGTCTCGAAAGACCGATTAGTTTAGTAGCCTTGGAAACACTAGATACATTCATAAATGTTACATTACATCATAAAGTGAAAAACTACAATAACATAGTCTCCATATTCCACACCCATATCCCCTTCAGACTATTCCTGCAGGTCAGTCATAAAACATTTCTTCACATCTTGGGAGAAATAAAACATAGAAAGGGGTGAGCTCAGATGCTCAGTAAGGATAACAATATAGCGGAAGCTTTCATAAATAAACATAAACAATTAAGGCATTTTATAACTAAAACAAAAGCCTTTTAAACTTGATCTTCAGCATAATATGGAAAAAGTAAAATGAAATAATGCCATTTACTTATTCACATGGATATTCTACTGGTTTATTAATCATAAGCAATATCAATAACCACTTTCATAATGATGGAATACATAATTCCAGACTATCATAACCACGTATCCAAGGCCTCGTGCCAAGACTACAAATAAGATTTTGTCAAGGCCTCATGCCAAGACACTATTTTGTCTCATGAGACCTAACGATGCATCGAGGAGCTATAGCAGGCTCCACCTGTCACTTATTAAGTCCAATGCATTCCTTATATGAAAAGGTTTAAACATATCATAAACCATAACATAATCATATCACATAAAACATGCATAAATGAAACATAACATTTCCAAATTTCAATCACAAGATATCAATACAACACATTGATATAATAAAAACATTATCAAAACCATTTTCAATACCAAAATAAAAAAAATTAAAACTTGGTATTTATTTTTCATTTAAAAAAAGTTATGGCTTGTAGAGGAAACAAAAACTCAAATAATGGTCACGATAGTGGAGAAGTCGTTGTCACCAAATACGTACGACAAAAAACATTCACTTTTGTCATTTATTAAAACACTTCATATAAAAATATTCCTTTTGAATAAAAGTAAAAGTCAAAGGGGTTCATACACTGTATAAAAGAAAGTCTTGTATTAAAACAAAATATGCCTCAATGAAAGAATATTAAGACGAAGTCCCTTACAAAGATCATTTTTTAAATAAAATAGATCTATTATGTGTATTCACTATAAGTACACGTAAAGAAATTAAAAAAACAAGACAGGACATAATAATATCATGACATAATTTGAAGGTAGGAGATTAACCCAAAGAACAGAAATTGGGTTAAGAAGTTCCCTTACCTCATGTCCGACTTGACTCGACCGTTATTTAACCTCCTGAATAATAAACTAGAGTTAATTTATATTTGCTTAATAACCTTTTTAAAGCTTATTATTCCTTTTATATCACTTATTACCATGTTATGAACATTATGTAATTATTTATGTTAATAACGGTCGTTTTGTCGATCTTTGGTACTTGAGTCAAAAATAAACTTCTTATAATTACAAGTTGTTCATGAGGTAAAATATCCATTATATCCAGAATTATATTCATGATGTATATATCATATATATCATATATATCCAGTATATACATTCATTCATAATATTACGTAACATTTAGAGGTAAGAAATGAAATGCACCGTTCATGGAGACGGTAAGCCGTACGTACGCAAGAACGCTACTTTCATTTCTATTTCATATGTAATGGAATGAAATAATAATGATATAAAGGTGTATTATAATTCCAGTATAATATAATATATAATATCAGTTACTCCATCCTTTATACATCCCACATATGGCATTAACGATTCAAATCACTTTGAGGGGGCGGTAGTATGCACTTCCTAAAATGAAATTATCGTGTTTACCAATAATGGAAATCATAAAGGTATGCCATAAATGAGAAATAAATAAGCATAAGGAAAACATAAACATAATATATATCATATATAGAAATAGTGTCATCATAATGGCCACCATTAGAGGTGTTAAAAGAATATTGAACAATCATCGTTTCGTGAGGCAGTATTTCGCCACCCATAGAAACCGTATATTCTTTAACCATTAGACAGAGGTGTGTGTAAGTGTAAATAAAATAATTATCATAAAAACATCATATTTTATTTTAGATACTGGTGTTGTTACAAAAGAAAGTAATAAAAATATTTTAAGGGGTTGGAGACGCAAAATAAAACAAAAGAACATAAGAGAAGACATTACCTTAAAATCGGGTAACTCTTTTTGATTTGAGCCAAAGGCTTCCTTGGGAAGAATTCTACCCAAAGTGAGGCTTCTAGGAGTAAGAGAGGGAATTTTAGAGAGTATTTGGGCAGAGTTTGGCTGAGCCAAATGGATTTGATGGTGTGAATAAGGTGGTAGTGGTGGGGGCCTTTTATAAGAGGAGAGGAGGGGCACTCTTGGAAAGATTGAAATGTTACTTTATTATGAAATGCTTTTCAGATTCTAAAGGTCCCAAAATGATATATTTCGAGGCTAAGGTGATAAGGGTTATAAATATTCCCATAAAATAGGTTTTATACAAGTTTAAGCCTTATATTTTACATTATATTTTCATTTTATTTAAATCGTTAATTAATGAGGTAATCGTTGCATCATCATGGTGTCATAAAAAATTTAATTTATTTAATGTCTAAAAATTATAAAAAAAATATCATGATGTAGGAAATAGTTTTATATTTCCATTTAATATTTATAGTCGAAAAGTTAACTTATATAACCCCATGTAATAATTATTTTAGTAAAACAACACATGTTTGGGACAATTTTATTTTTACTTTAAATAAAAAGTTATTAATGCCATTTTCTTACCCAAGTGGCTCCATGGGGTCCCCAAGTTGACCCATGGATTGTCTTGGTTAGACATGACTCATCCAATAAATGTAGGAAAAGTGTCAAGATATTTTTATAATATCATTGTTACCTTAAATTTCACTAATTACCTTTAATCGCGATTAATAAAACTTAAAAGTTACTATTCACCAAAAATTATTTTAATCCCATTGAACCAAATTTTACTTATTAATGACAATTATGTATGTCGGATTTTTGAAATTCAAATCACAGAGGTGGTAAAATTTCATTTAAATGAAAAATTAGTTTTTTAACTACCACTTAGTGGTTTCACTATTCATTAAAAATTGAAGTTTTTCAAAAAAATACCAAAATTCACCCTAAGATATATTTAATATTCCTAATTCAAAAATGATATCTATTTTAAAAAATTCAAAAAATATAAGTTGAATTAATTAATTTAATAATTAGTTTCCGTTGTCAAAACAAATAGCGTGTTTTTAAGAAACAATATCAATCAAAAGATTGACAATTATTTATATCCAATTTCAAAGTGAAATTAATTATAATGACCACCATTGGATAAAATGGTAAAAATATATTCTAATTATACTTTAAAACCACTCAATAGTATAGTTTATCACTATAAATTATTTTGATTAAAAAAGTTATTTTTAAGTATTTTTCACTATTCATCAAAAATTGGAAGTTCTCAGAAAAATACCAAAAATTCAACATAGGCTAATTTCGATATTCCGAATCCAAAAATGAAGTCCATTTTGAAATATAAAATTTATAAAATTTCAAAAAGTAGGTATTACTTTTCATAACGGCTAGTTTGATTGGTTGTGGTGTGTTAGAATCTCGAAGTTGCATACAATTCAAGCTATTGCATTATTGAAAGAGAAGCGTATCGTGAAAGCTTGGGGTGTTACAATACCACTTTGTAATGTCCCTCAATCCGACACTCTCTCACATGGGAAAATCAGGTTGGTTATGGGACCTCAAGCATGCCTCCCCATATGCTAGAGACTACCAACTATTAGTAGGGGAATGATGAATATATTAAGGTGACTATACCCCTAGTATAGAGTTATAACACAATGAAAATAACCAATAATTATAAATATCAATGTAATGAAAATTAGCTAAAATAATACACCATAAAAATAGAAAGTAAAGGATAAACCAAGTGAACTAAATAATAATGAATCATGCAATGTCAGGATAAGATGTATCTAAATGTAAAACCAAATAAATACAAGTAAAAGACCATGCTGAAATAAATTACTCAAAATAACCTGATCCCGAAATCAATGTCGGTATCGACCCCAAGCTCCAACCCACCCAACAATCAATTATCAATTACAAGGTCTATTGCCCTTGTCCAAACCTGCATCCATTTAATCTACTTGGGTACCAAACAGCAGCCCAAATAGGGTGTGATTAAAACTCAGTAGGTCGAAACCACTTTGTATAAACATAATCGTTATGATAATAAGTGCATGCAATAAAGTGATAAACATGTGTATTAATTAATCAATTAATATAATACAACAATCATCCCACTTTATAACCATGTCAGAATACCTCTGAGCATATAACACAAACATGAAAACCATTGCCATATAATCATGAAATAATCAAATAATCGGGAAGATCGCTTTGTATAAGCATTTCAGAATCTAGGCGAAGCCCTCTATATAATCATTTCAGCATCCTAGGCATAGCCCTCTGTATAAGCATTTCAACATCCCAAGAAAAGCCTTGTATATAATCATTTCAACATAAACTAGGTCAAACCCACTATAAAAGCATTACATCATGAAACTGGTCCAAGACCGCTATATAAACAACATAGAATGAATTAGAACACAAGTTATAACATTATGGATATCAAAATATCATATCATAAGCCTCAATGGTTAATTCAAAAAATTATCATTTTTTTCAATTTCACATTTTTTTTATATCAAATTATCGCCAGTAATTTTGATAAACAATTAATCCATTACCAAATTGATTCTATATCAAGAAATCACCTAGGTTATTATCTCATACTAAAAAAATTTAATCCATTAGATAAGATATTATTATTCAAGGTTTCACTCACCCAATGAGTATCCAAAATCCAAGTCGCAACACCATTGAATCCAAAGAGATCCATGTAATAATCCAATCCATAATTTATAATAATTCATTATTCAATTAATTAATGTGCATATGTTGGAACAATCACAATATTGTACATACTTAACAATTAAACAGACCATGGGGTTAGGTTTTAGACCACCTACCAATAATCTACATTCGATATAATGCTTCCAATCAGCAACTCCAATAATAATGAAGGCATAGAAGAACGAAAGAAGAAACTAGAGATTGATCACTTGAACGGGACATCTGGAAGGGAAGAGGAGACTCCAAAATCACCTAGAAATCATCTAGGTCTAGAGGGAAAGGATATATATAGTATAAATGAAAACATAAGAAATAATGGATTTAAAACTATCCATCCCAAGAAATACATGGCATGTAATATTTAAATGACATGTAATTCTCAATTTATAATCCATGCTGAAAAATATGTCACCTCGGGTTAAAATAACCCTGATTGAACATTACACAACATGGAATATTTTCACGGTGTGTATTCATTTCACGTCATAAACCCATTTCATGGAATCTTCCTAGTGGTAGTTACACATTATGTAATATATATACATGACATGCAAATTTTCTATAGGAATCTTTAATCCTAGATTCTATAGAAGAGCCCAAACCACTTCTAAATCCTTCCAAACTCACAAGAAACTCTCATAAACCACTTTTAAATGTTTATACTTGGAATCTATTAATTCAAAAAAAAAACATACATCCTATAATTTTAGGTTTTTTCCCTATAGAAATATCTCCATCCTCAAAAGTAACTCAACCACCAAGGGTCAAAGATGATGGAAAATCCAAACAAAAGAGGTTTAACAAAAAACTCAAGGAGGGACATACCTAGTAAAAGATGAGATCTTACAAATTTCACCATTCCCAAATTATTCAGGGTAGACTAATAAAATTATTTAAATTATTTATGTAATCTAATGTTAACTTGATGGAAGGTAGGGGTATGGTTCCTAAGAATGGACTCCATGATGAGCATGTTTCGAGTAATTTATCGATAACAAAAAGTTTCCTTATATTGATCATTCATTTTTTGTGTCACAATTAAAGAACTATATTCATAATATAAGTTAATCCTTAAAATAAAATATTACTAGTATTAATTTCATGATACCCATTCATGTTATAAATAGTGAAGATAGTATAACGTCGTTCATGTAGGTGGTTTGGCCAGCCCAAACAAGAACAAATTTTACCAATGAATGGGTAAGAGTATAGTGTTATATAATAGAAATATAATTTAATAATAAGAATAATGATGTTAATGTAACTTCATTACAATGTATAATGATATTTATAACTATTATGGATGAGAAGGTAATTGAAAAGTATGGTGAAGAACTAGGCACTTTGAGGAATTCTCTCCTTCTTGATACAAGTTTTTTCAGAATAAAGGATTTATTATTTATTATTGGAACTATAGGATATTAAATTTTTAAGAAGGATTTATGAGAGTAAAAATGGATAGGTATTAAAGAGATTTTCTAAGGAAAAGAGTGTCTTTAAATGGGTAGAAAATAGTTTTTTATAAGTGATTTTTGAGTATCATTTCCTCAAATACTCATCCTTTATGGTGTATGGTTGTCATTTTATCATGGAAAGTGGATAAAAAGTTGAAAATAATGGATATAGTCTATTAATACCCTCATACACATGATTTAGAGATAAATTTATATATATTTTAAATATTTACTACTTAGTTAAAGCCTTTTACCTCATTTTACCTTTACCATGGTAACTCAATTTTTACCTCGATAACTTCTTTTTGTAACCCAAAATGAAATTTTCCAAATTAACTAATTTTAATTTCCTAATTAATTTTTTTAATACATTTAATCTAATTAGATTTCTAGATATGATAAATTTATCTTTTAAATGAAAACATAAAAAATATATAAAAAATTATTTTTTTAAAAAAATTACTTTTTAAACATCAAGTATTATTAATATTATTTCATGTCAATTAATACTAATATGAGTGTTAATATATTTGTTTATACATTGAAACATTACAATATATTCATTATTTAAAAGTGACCAATTTAATTTTTTAAGATAAAAATACACAACAATTTTAAAAAAATTTCTTTGAAAAAAATTCCCTTATTAATATCAAAAGATGTTAAGCATATCCAATTACAAATAATTGTTTATCTTCTTACCATGTAATTTTATTAATCATTGATATTAATTTTTTTTGAATTCTATAAATAGATTAAATCTTATTTAAAAATAATAATAATAAGTAACTCATAAAAATATATAATAAAATATTATAATAAAATATTATCTTTTTGTTTCATTATTAGTTATTTATGCATTATATTTTTTCTTTAAATTTGTTATAAAAAAATATACAAATTTAATATACCTATTTTATACATCCATACCCAGTGACCATTTATCCAATGACCATATTTTCCATGACTATATTTCCAACGAACTTATATCCAACAACTATATTTCCAATGACTATATATACAATAGTCATATTTTCAATGACCATATATATAGCATTCATATTTTGTTCCTATATATATCCTTATATACATTAATAAAATCATTAATCCTACTCATTTCATTATCTCTCAACATGTATACTATATTTATAATGTTCATCTTTCTTTCAATAGTTGTAATTGAGTTTATGATCCTCATGTTAAATCACGAGGATAAAGCTTTTATGTTTGATATTTTTTTATATACTTGTGGTTTTATTCCTATTGTACTTATCTTAATTATATACTATATTATATTGTATTAATTCACTAATGTTTATCTTGTATTTTAATAAAATTTATCAAAGTTTCCTTTAGTTTGGTGTTTCATGTGAAATAATCCATCCAACACATTATTTATTTAAGGGGAAATACATAGTAAAATCATGGGGTGTTACATATTTTAATGGGGGTTTAAAATGGTTAGATAGTTGGTGAAATTCAAGTTCAACCTTAACCTTCAGGATATCTTTATCAGCTATGAGAGGAAATTATAGTGTCTCTGGTTGGTTCTCAACCACAAGTTGAAATTCTTGAAATTATTCTATGGGATCATTGATTTCCTTGGATAAAGATTCAAGGCATCATGATTCTAGATCCTTTTTGATATCCTTAATGAGTTCTTAAAATACCTCTTCCATACAGATATATCTTTGGATTCCCCTCATGTGTTTTATAAGAAATTAAATTGTTTCACTTCAATTATTGGATGAGTCAAAAACATATTCCATTTTTTAGATTTTTTATTTTATTTTTTAAAATACTAATAAATAATAGTAAAATAATGTCATGTTACTTCTATACAATGACACCAAATTGATCAAGTCCAGTCATGAGGTCCTTTCCAATGCAATTTAATCCCAAGGTATAACCTAATGCTTAACTTGGGTTATCTCTTAAAGAGGTACACTCTTATATAATGAAATTTTATCACTTATTTTATATTTCAAAACTAATATAAAAAATAAATTAGAGGGGGGGGGGGGTGTTTTTGGTGTGGTGAAATGAAAAAACTGAAAATAAAAAATTCATGTATACCTGATAAAAAAATTTAGGAAGAAATGCGTTACTCATAATATTAGTACTAATGATCTCCTCCACTATCACATGTAATTTACCTCATCCTCACTAAATGTTTATCCTCCATTGTATGTATGAAGATACCTCAATATACTTTTGATGTTGTGAATTCTTATAACACTCAATGATCCTCAAGTATACCACTCATCCACCATATATGTGTAAAGAAAATAATATTCTCCTCAACTGAGAGAATATCTTATTTAATCCCATGGTATGTAGTCACACCCATTCAACACTCAACCCACTAGTTATAATGTATACTTGTTTAATAAATAGAGGAAGGGAAAATGTATTGTATAGTGGAAGAAAAAAAATATAAAACAAAAATGAGGAGCACTATCATGAACCTCCCATACCTAAAAATTTATGAATCCTTAGAGTTTGAAGTAAATAATGGATTTAAACACATAAGGACTTGATAAAATCATAACACATCACCTAAAATAATCCCTCAATTTATCTCTCCATAATCATAGAGGTAATAGTTTACAATTAAGAATAAGAAAACGAGATGATAATAAACACAAACACTATATTATAATAGAATAAAAAAATATAGAAAATAATAAAAATAAACTATGTAGGGAATCACTATTACATATGAATCTCCATATATTTATATATAGTTCTTATTTTCATAAGTTTAATTCCTTATTTATTATGGTTCAAGCACTATAGATCCAAAACTCATGATCATTAACTTTTCTCTCCAGGATCATCTTCCACCTAGAACATTTCATTGAAGCCCTCTCAAATTTTCTTAGGTAGGTACACACACATATTACTTTAGTTCACTTTGTGTTTGCATGCGTGACATGTGGAAACCACTTTGAATTAAAATAAATATATTCATCTTCATATCATGAAAATTCACAAACCTTATTTGATCATGGTTGAAGAAATATTTCTTATACAACAGATTGTGCTGAGTTTAGAAAAGTGAAAAATCTCACATAGATAGTTGAAATTCTAATTTAATATTATACAAGTTTAATTTAATCTTATGTAGATAATATTTGATCTTACATAACATAATTTTAATCATAAATAGAATTTATAATTTATGATTCATTTTTACTTAACTGGGTTATGTCTATATTTCCATAATAAAATGTGAAACCTTACATTGATGATGCATTGACCAAATTACACTTAAAAAAATTCTAGGATTATGAGTTTATTCTTATACTACAAGTCAAAATCCTCTATTAATCATACAAAACCTCCAAAAACTTGCTACCACTCTTACATAAATTTACTTACTGATCTCCTTAAACTTTTACAACATCTAAAGATAACATTTAAAAGTATATTCATGACACTTCAACACAAAATATAAAAAAAATCAATAAAATCACAATATTAGGTCATATTTTCAATAAAATACAAATTACATAAATATAATGAAAATTTGATATTTACCCATGTGTTTTTAAAATGGTTGGAATATAATTATTAAATTACAATATAAAAATATGGAAAATATATGTTTTTCATATATCAAGGAAAATATTTATAAAATTTTATTTGATATAATTTAACAATATAGTCCATATAATAAGTAATACTTATTTATAATGAATGAATTTATTTATATTCATATGACCCCTTATATTAATCTTAACATTTTTTTTCATAACTAATGGTTTTCCATGAAAAAATATAGATTATTTACAACTCAAAGATTTCATAAGAGGGTTTAATTATCATTTCACTCCTGTGTAATAAATGTAACTCACATGGGTGAATGCTAATGTAAATATTGTCATTAATGTTAAAACTTTGATACATTTTATAATCCCAAAATTTTAATCACATGAATTAGATTTGGGATTAATAAAAACCAAAAACATTAAAAATATACACTAAATCAGAAACTCCGACAAAGTGAAAATCACCACATTGTGGTTTGTGTTCTATCATGGTTTTAGATACTATGATGTTATGTTCATGATGAATATATGGGATATCATTCAACCAACATCACTTCACTTATTATAATATTTTATTTAGATTGTGATACAACATGAAATAGTGTATAAATTATTTATTGATTCGTAATGGAGTTTGATAGTCTCTGTAAAGACCCAAACTTTTTAAATATTTTTTTTCCTAATTTTGTGTGTTATTTTATTTTATACCCAAAAAACTATTTTATTTAATGAAATGAGTATAATTAAAATGAGACCGTTGGGTTTCGACTGTTATATGACCATTGGTCAATATGTCCGTTGGAAAGTAAATGTTGCGATTATTGTCTATAAATACAAGTGATATTGGTTAATTAATTCAGAGAGAAGATTTGATGGCCTCCTCTAGTAGATGAGGAAAAGAGTGGAAGTTGATTCTATGGAGTAGGAAGAGTTCATAGGGATCTTTTTCAGTAAGTATTTCCATCGTTCCATGAGAACAAGAATGGAGAAAGAGTTTCTTGAGCTGAAGCAGAAGGAGAATGAATATGTGGGAAGCTACGAGATGAACTTTACAAGGATTTCAGAATATACCTCTAGCTTTGTCATGGATCTGAATGGTAAGGTTGATAGATTATTTGGTGGACTGAGAGCTCATCTACGGAAGAATCTAGGCAACCAAGACTATGATAGCTACGAGGAGATCGTGCAGAGTGCGATTAAAGTCGAGCTAGAGTTTGGTGATACATAGTGGTCTCATAAATCAAACGACAAGACAAGATCGTTGGAACCAAGATTAGGGAGGATCTTTGACCAAGGAAGAGGAGGAAAGCAAGTACAACTTCCTATATGTAATAAATGTGGGAAGAAGCATTTGGGGAACTGCCTGCTCGGGAGTGGGAAGTTCTACAAGTGTGGTAGAGATGGCCACATTTTCAGGAATTGTCATGGTGAGGTTAAACCTCAACTTCCAAACACAAACAACAAGGGGAAGATGGTGCATTCCCTACTTGATGTACAATGCTTCAAGTGTGGACAACGTGGGCACATTGCCAATCACTTTCCAAATCTAAGGGTAGTAGAGGGGAACCACCATCAGCCTCAGCAAAGGCCAAGGGATCAAGGTCGTGATTTTTCTATGACGACAGCTGAAGTTGAAGCTCCGAATAATGTGGTAGCAGGTACTCTTGTTTTCCTCTCAAAGATAGAAAATAATTTTCTTGATTCTGGTTTTACGTATTCCTTTATTTCCTCTAAGTTTTAAAATAATTTAGAATAAACCCCTAATTTGATAAAAGTAGAGTTATCAATCAAGACTCCTGGTGGGACTATCTAAGCATCTTCAGTGTTTAGAAACTCTAGTATTTACTATAGTGATAAAAATCTTATTGAAAATATAGTTGTCATTCCCATGCTGGAATTCGACATTATACTAGGTATGGACTAGATCTCAAAGTATAATGCTAAGATAAATTTCAGAACCAAGGAAATATCAGTAGTATTGAATGAAAAACCTATAGTTATCTTATAAGGAGAGATATCTCAACCCGATCTTTGTATAGAGAAACCCCCTACATCCTTCTTAATGGATTTAATTAGTGAAGAAGAAGTAGGAGATGAGAGTTTAAGGATAGAAAGTGTCCCTATCGTCCGAGAATATGTTGATGTATTTCCTAAGGAGTTTCCTTGACCTCCCTCTGAAAGAGAGGTAGAGTTCTCTATTGAGCTCGTACCTGGATCTCATCCAATATCAAAGACCCCATATAGGATGGAAAATGTAGAGCTGGAGGAATTAAAGAAACAACTCCAAGATCTTTTGGAGAAGGGGTTTATCCGACCGAGTGTGTCTCCTTGGGGAGCACAAGTTCTCTTTTTGAAGAAGAAAGATGGATCGATGCAGCTATGCATTGATTATAGAGAACTGAATGTGATCATAGTGAAGAAAAAATACCCTCTTCTAAGAATTGATAACTTATTTGACAAACTTTGTGGGGCTCAATTATTCCCTAAGATTGATCTTCGATCTGTTTATCATCAATTGAGGGTAAAGAAAGAAGATATTCTAAAAATTACCTTCCGATCAAGATATGGGCATTATGATTTTGTTTTTATGCCCTTAGGAATGACTAATTCACCTGCTATTTTTATGGATTTGATGAATAGAGTCTTTAAGGACTACCTTGATAACTTTGTGGTAGTTTTTATTGATGATATTCTGATATATTCCAAAAGTCACGAGGAGAATGAGGATCATATAAGGGATATTTTACAAACACTTTGGAAGATGAGGATTTTTGGGAAGTTCCGTAAATTTGAATTCTAGTTACAACAAGTTTCTTTCTTGGGGCACATTGTTACCAATGAAAGAATCACAGTTGACCCTGCAAAGAAAAAATTTGTAGAGGAGTGGCCTCAACCTACAATAATAACTGAGATTCGTAGTTTCCTTGGATTATCAGGATATTATAGGAGGTTTTTGAATTTTTTTTCATGAATTTCTAATCCATTAACCAAGTTAACTCAAAAAGAGGTCAAGCTCATCTGGAAAAAGGAGTGTGAGGAAAGTTTCCAAGAGCTGAAGAAGAGATTGGTTAATGAAACCGTGTTAACTGTACCCTCAAGTGGAGAAGGATTAATTATTTTTAGTGATGCATCTCTAAAAGGGATTGGGTGCGTCCTCATGAAAAATGACAAGGTCATTGCTTATGCATCACGACAATTGAAGACTCATGAGTGAAATTATCCTACGCATGATCTGGAGCTAGTTTCAGTCATTTTTTCTCTGAAGATATGAAGGTACTATCTTTATGGGGAGAAATGTGATACATACACAGACCATCAAAGTTTAAATATATTTTCACCCAAAAGGAATTGAACATGGGATAAAGGAGATGGTTGGAACTTTTTAAAGACTATGATTGTTAAATTCATTATCATCATGGAAGAGAAAACAAAGTTGCTGATGCATTAAGTAGGAAAGAACTAGTTTTTTCTTTCCATGATGAGGATTTAAAAAAATCCTTTGATCAATGACCTAGTAAAGCTAGACATGGGAATTATAAGGGAAGGTAAATCATCAACTATAACCCAAATGATTTCTCAACCATCATTACTAGAGAATATCAAGAAAGCTCAGAAAGAGGATCCTTTGTTACATAAGAAGTTTGAAGCTGTGAAGGATGGGAATTTTCCCGAGTTCAATATTGATCAAGAAGGTGTACTAAAATTTCGTACAATACTATGTGTTCCATCTATTCTGGAAATAAAGAAGGAGCTGATGGATGAAGCTCATAGATCTACTTTCTCTATACATCCTGAAGCACAAAAATGTATAGGGACCTTCATGATCATTTTTGGTGGGATAATATGAAAAGGGAGATTACTGACTACACTAAAAGGTGCCTAGTATGTCAGCAGGTGAAGGAATAGTGACAACTTCCTAAAGGGGTGTTGCAACCACTACCCATACTAGCATTGAAGTGGGACAATATCAATATGGACTTCATCACTGGTCTCCCGAGAACTTCCAAAGGAAACAATACGATATGGGTTATTGTGGACCGTCTCACCAAGACTGCCCATTTTATATCCATTTGGGAATATTTCTCTCTTGATCAACTTGACATGATTTACATGAAGGAAGTGGTATGGCTACATGGAGTTCCAATTTCTATCGTATCTGATCATGATCCAAGGTTCACATCAAAATTTTGGAGAAGTCTTCAACATGCTCTGAGCACTAAATTGAATTTTAGTATGACCTATCACCCCCAATTTGATGGCCAATCTGAAAAGAATATTCAAATAATTGAGGAAATGATGAGAACGTACTCAATTTAATTTAAGGGTGGATGGGATCAACATCTACCTTTAGTTGAGTTCTCTTACAACAACATCTTCCACTCGAGCATTCAAATGGCCCCCTATGAAGCTCTATATGGGAAGTGATGTAGAACTCCTACTTGTTGGGATGAAGCTGGTGAGAGAAAGCTTCTTGGGGCTGATCTTGTGCAAGATATGACATAAAAATTCCATGCCATCCAACAACACATTAAGGCTTCTCAGAGTTGGAAAAAGAGTTATACCGACAACCGTCAAAGGGACTTGGAGTTTGATGTCGGTGACAAGGTCTTTCTTAGAATTTTACCTTGTAAGAGAGTCATGAGGTTTGGGAAGAAAGGGAAGGTCAGCCCTAGGTACATTGGCCCCTATGAAATCCTTGATCGCGTGGGAGTAGTGGCCTATCGACTTACACATCCTCCAAATCTAGAACAAGTTAATGATGTCTTCCACGTATACCTCTTGAGGAAGTAAATACCTGACCCTTCACATGTACTAAACCCAGATGTGGTACAACTAGAACATGAACTCTCTTATGAGGAGTAGCCAGTGGAGATCTTTGATTGAAGAGACAAGGTTCTACGCAACAAGACTACCCACCTTGTTAAGGTGTTGTGGAGGAACCACGAATATGAAGAAGCCATGTGGGAACCATAGGAGTTTATGAGGAAACATTACCCACACCATTTCTCCTCTAATGGAATGAGTTAAAAATTTTGGGGACGAAATTTATTAAGGGGGAAAGAATGTAACGACCCGAACTTTTTAATAATTTTTGTTTCCTAATTTTGTGTGTTATTTTATTTTATACTCAACAAAACTATTTCATTTAATGAAATGATTATAATTAAAATGAGACTGTTGGGTTTCAACGGTTATATGACCCTTGGTCAATATGACCATTGGAAACTAAATGTTGTGATTATTGTCTATAAATACAAGTGATCTTAGTTAATTAATACAGAGAGAAGATTTGATGGCGTCCTCTAGTAGACTCGGGCCGTTCGAAGCCCATCTAACGGAACTTGGGAAGGAGGTATCACCACTAGGCTTTTCTCTAGACCAAACCCAAGCTGAACTTCATCATATGAAGCTGGAACAAAATCGCCTTCGGGAGAAGTTCAAGCTGATAGAAATCACCACTCTGGAAATGTTGGCCGAGCCGCCCCAAGATTCTATCACCATAGAACACCTTAAACTTAGGTCCTATGCTGGTTCTATATAAGGCTATGTAACAAGACCTTAATTGCTTTATGTATTCTTTTGATATAAATAAAAAATGTGATTTCTTCTTATGGTGAAGTTTATGAATTTTAAAATGTCAGGATAAATATAGTATGCATATTATTAATGAATTTTAGAAAAAGGATATTTTAAAATATTTATGTAAACCTTAAATAATTAATAATGTGTAATTATTTTCAAAAAATGGTCTTCTACAGTTATTTTTAGTAAGAAATTTAGAGTCTAATAAGATCAAATTAATTTTTGATGAATAATAAATTATGAATAGTGATTTTACACTTATGATTAGTAATGTGATCAAATGGATTAAGTAACCACACTTAATAAAGTATTAATATAATTTTGGAACCTTGATTAAGTAACATGATTCAATAAAATAGGTAAATAACTGTTTCAGAAATTATTTGTTAAGTATTAGTTTTTTCGGGTGAATAGTGTTTTTTATTTAAAAATTAAATTAAAAATATTTAGAAAAATATTTTTTTAAAATTGCGTCTATTTTTGAATTCATATCAACAATATTATTTTAAGGTTATTTTTGGGGATTTTTCTGAAAAAGTTGAATTTTCAGTGAATAGTGAAAATACAGTTTTTAGTTTCGGGTGTTTAATGACATCATTAAGGATGTAATAATTATGTAATAATTCTGGTCGATTTATGAATAGTAATATATGGTATGAGGTGTACTAAGTGGAAAATACCATGGGAAAATACCATGGGCAACCCCATGGTTTTTCCAATACCACCGATGAGGTGTCCCTTGGCGATTAATGACTTGTCCCCTCACTTCTCCGATAAATACCAAGCCATTAACTCATTCATTTCATTTCCAAATCCTCCCAAAATAAGTTTAGGTCTCTTTACCTCCCAAGGAATCCTCCAAAGGTTCCCTAAAGCCTCCCAAGGTCCCAAACTTCAAGCTTTCGAAGTTACTCTTCAAGGAAAGGGATCCTTTCACCCTCCTCTTTTAAGTCATGACTTCCTTTATGTTGTGTCTTCTAATTTCCATATATTTATGTTGAGGGTATGTTCTTATACGTTATAATTTCTTTCCATTTCATGTATAAAATTTGAGAGACCCTTTCTGCTCTCATCAATTTGTTTTCTGAATTTTTAAGTGACGCCGTTAGGCTGCTGAATTTCTCGTAAAAGAAATCACACGTTCTCTTTTCTTTCATGTTTCCTTTTCATGTGGAATGTCATGAAAATATCCATACCATGATATTATTCAGTACCCATACTTTATTATGAATTATTTATGAGTGGGTGACCCTTTCCACCTCTCTTTTCAATGTTTTCTAAAACCATGTTATATAGCCGTTATGCTACAGAAATTTCAACTCAAAATTTATATCTCTTTCTCTCAAGAAATTATATTGTTTATTTATGTGAATAACCAGACCTATTTAGTTTCTATTGGTGTTAATAAATATATAAAAATTATATATTTGATTTTTTAATTGACATACATATAACCCTCACTCCCTTTCCATGGGTTATAAATGACATAATGATCTTATTTTTAAGCTCTTTTTAAACGTCATGATTTTGAAATGAAACCCATTTCTTTGATTCCATTTAGGTTATTTATAAAATGTTTGATTATTATATATGTGGATCACATGAAAGTAAATACATTTTAATGGTTCACCCTGATAGTGGTCCAATTCATTAGGTAAAGAATTAATCTCCAGAGATGACAAGTTTCAAGATACCTTGGTGAATAACCCTGGTAATTTTTATGACACCTTGGGGATGGACCTTGGTGATATTTCATGAATGTCTAAATGAAATTTTGTAGCCACATATTCAAGTTATGTTCCAATTTATTTTCACTATGATATTCCTATTCTTCCCTTGCTCATGTCTTTAGGTTTTTATTCAAGTTCTTATTGACAACACAAGTAAACTGATTCACTTGTTTACCCTTACTGGGCCTTCTGCTCACCCTTTCCTTTGATGTATGTCTCCAGGATATGAGATGCAATAAATGTACATAGTATGAACCTATTAAGAAGACTTAAAAGTGTTTTAGAATAATGTTTTATGTTGTTTTCATGTATTATGTTCCTAATTTCCAAGACACTAGACTTTAAAGATCCTATGTATGTAAAATGTAATGAAAATTTATGTATTAAAAATGGAGGATGATATAGCCTCATAAATAAGTGAGGAGGAATTAAAATCATTATAGTAAGGGGTAAAATTGTTATCTACTTCATAACTCATGAAATGGAAGAGAGTAAATGGGATATTTCATTTAATGAAGGATTTTTATATAATGAAGGCCATGAACCTCTTTTTTATATAGTGGAGATCACTCTCTAAATCTACAGGTCATTGTCACACTCTTCTCTTCATTCACTTTCTAAGAGGTTGAGTTGGTGCACAATTTAAGGAGAAGGGATCTTACTAAATAATTTGATGATTCTATTTCGTCTAGTGGATACATTTTGAAGTGGTATTCCTTTTATTATTTTTGAAGTATCTCAATCAAACTCATAAATATATATGATTCGATATAGACAATCAGGTATGCTTTATCTTATATTCTTCATTAAATTTAATCATTTCATCTCTTGGTATATCTTGTGGATGATTTTTTCTTATTTATTCTATTTCATCAAAGAATAGATATGTTCTACAAAACTGTATAGTGGCATAAGACCAAGTTTCAATGATGAATTGATACGATGAAAGTTATAAAATGAAAACCAATGTAGAGTTTCTCTAGAACCATGACCATGATTTATATAATCATTACATGTTTTATGAATTTTTCATAAAAATTCCATAGTTTTGGAAAAAAATTGTTTTTTTTCTTATAAAAAATAAACCATCATAAAATTCACCTTTTCACATCAAATTTTTAACCAAAAAATCATGGTTAATATAAATTTTATTTAAATGGGAAAATGCTATTACATATAAAATATCACTTAGTGGTTTCAGGTATAACCTTTAAACATGTATTATTATTGAAATCTATGGTGTGTTTTAAGGTAGGAATTTTTAAAAATCATATATCTAAAATGTTTTGTTTAGAGAAACCATGTTATAGTTATTGGTTATGAATTTTATGAATATTAAAACTTTAATGAATCATGTCCTAATCATTTGACTTTTTGGTCAATATTAAGAAGTTAAGTGATGAAACAGTGAGTTAATTTTGAATTTTTAGTTTTATTTGTGGGATCAATTTTAATTTTGGGATTTTTTATTGAATTTTTACAATTGAGGATGGAATTTGAGGTGTATTTGGGTAAGGTTCATGTTTTAGTAGGTGAAACGGGGTGGATTGAGAAGGCTGGAAGGAACTCCCCCTTCAAATTTTTTTTGTAGGGAAGAGTGGGAACCTGGTGGGTGCTCACCAAGTTTTCTATATACCTGCTTGAGGTGGGGTCTCTCTGGTGGTTCCAACTAGGTACTCGATGGCCTAAAAAGGGATACCTAATAGGCCTAAGTACTATTTTTCATTAAAAAGTGACAATTTTTTCCTCAACCATTTTATCTCTAATTTTTATAATTTAATTTAATTCTCCTCTAACCATACGTATACCTCTATTAAATCTTATAAAGTACATATTTATCTCTTAATTCTTATCCCAACTTCATGGGTGATTCAAGGAGGTTTCCTTTATCGAATATAAGTTAATTCACTCCCTAGTTCCCCTTACCTCTCTTTCTCCTATTCTTCTTCTCTCCCTTTGTTGTAACTAGGTTAATTTATTAGATATTACACACAATTTATTATAAAATCCAATATCATTCTCTAACTTCTTCTCGTATGAGGTAGGTATGACTTAAATGGGTAATTTATAACCTCTTTCTTGTTTTTTGATAAATTTTGACTATTCAATGATTTATTTAGGGTTTATTTGATTTCAGGATATGTTTTATGTCTCCTTGGGTTTTTTATAATTGGTTATTTGATCTATGATATGTTGGGATTATTTTTTAGAGTAATTTTACTGGGGTTTAGTTAGTTTTTTCTTAGGGTTTCATGAGTCTTGATTTATGGTAAATTTTTATAGGATTTATTTGGTTATGGAATATTGTTTAATGGATTTTAGGAGTTTTTTATGATGGTTTGGTATGGATAAAGATCTAAAAAGGTTAAAATTATTACACAAACATTTCCATGTGAAACCCCATTTAAAATATTTCACAAGATATAAAAAAATATTTTTCAAAAATATTTCCATTTATAATTTTTAAAATATTTTTTTTAATTTATTAATATTTAGAAAAAAAATTATAGGCATATCTCAAGAATAGCCTAAAATTTCACTAAAGGGTTGAGTCTACCCTTCCTTACTTCTATTTTTATATAAGTTTAATTTCTAGTAAAACTATTTATAAAATTTTATCATTTATTTGGGTGTATTAAGTCATACATAGTACTTGGAATGATTTTATTTCTTGATTTACTTTTTATCATTGATTAAAAGTATAGTAAAAGTTTATTGAGACTTATTTTCTTAATTTTAATTTCCCACTTGAAGGTTATTCATAGTTTGGGAATAAACATATTCTAATCATTTCATACCTTAAAAACCTTTCATGTATCATTTTTTTCTTTATAAACATCTCCAAATAAAAGACCATGTTAGTCTTTATATTCCCTCAGTGTACCCAAATTTATTTGTAAAAAATAAATTTTTAAATGAGAACAAATTTTTTATAGTGTGTTTAATTTTATATATCTCATCACACTTTGATAAAAGTATTATTTTTTCCACCTAAATCATATGATTTATAAACCAAAAATATAAATTCAATCATGGTCACGAGCTTGCATTAGTGGAAAGATAACGAATGAGTTAACTAGTATGGAAAATGATGTTATGATGTGTGCGCCTTTGTTTTCCTAAAACTAAGTTAAATTTCATATCGACTTAAAATTTTAAAACTTTAAAATTAATTATTCACTTTAAAGTATAAAACTTAGTTTTGGTTTTAATATAACTCTAAAACTTTAAAGTGAATTTTTTAAAACTAATTTTCTTTTAATGTTTGGTCTTTGTTACATTCTAATCAATGTTTTGTTTTTAAAACCTACCAAATGGATTCCTTAAAATGTAAAGTTTTATTTGAAATAATTTATTCTTTTAAGACAAAATTTTTATTAAAGATAAATTTTAAATGTGAAATCCTAACTTGGAAGAAACCTTACTATATACTTAGGTGGGTTATTACCTAAATAAAACCTAAATATTGATTGGATTGACCTTGGTTTTGTTAAACTACTAATCTTATACTAATTTAAACCTAATGGGACATGATACTATAGAATCCCTAAAATAATAATTTAAATTAGAAGTATGATATGTGTATTTCTATATTAGAATGGTTGATTGATTTTATGCTACATTTTCACCATGAACTAGTTTGTAATTATGTCACATTTCCTAAGATATTACCTGATTCCATATTCAAATGATTGATAGAATTATGTATGCATACATGGTATAGTACTTCTTGTTGATCCTAGTGGAGTGATCAAGAGGGGGGGGGGGAGAATTGAGAATCCAAAAAGGTTTTGTTAAAAATTAATAAATAAAAACTTATCAAATGCCCCAATTTTGAAACAACTTTGTTAACTAATATAATAGGTATATATAATTTGATGTTTTAAGATATCTTCTCAAGGGAATGATAAAAGCCTAGTTAAAATAAATGAAATTACTTTAATCATTGAAAATATATTACTCACACCAAATAATAAATATATCACTAATAAAAGTTAACTATCAGATAAAATATGGTTTAGAAAATATTTGGTTAAAAACTCAGAATATATTAAATATAGTTTTGAAGATATTCAATTTAAAATAGAACAAAGTAAAGTAAATTATATAGTGGAATTGAATAAGAGGTTATGTAGTACCCCCGGTTTCTGGTAAGTAACCCTTGTTTTATGATTTTTAAGTACATGAAGCATATGAGAAATGGTTGGGGAAAGTTTGGAGTCTTTTAAAGTTTCAAAGGGAAAAAGGTAGTGATGCACAGGCTTCACACGGGTTTCCCAAACCACGCGGAAGCTGTGCAGGTGGTGTCACCTTGGGCAGAGGATACCGCACGGTGTGCACACGGTTTGGGAAAACCGTGCGAGGAGGCCATGCAGAGAACCCCTTCTAAGCAGTGACTACTGCACGGTTAGCACATGATTTGACTAATCGTATAGACTAACCATGCGCGGGGTCAACTTAGATCCTATTTTTAAGGATCTAATCCATTTTATCTTTAAACCCACTCGTTTTTGCTCCCAGACGGCCCTAACTCAGGATTTCTCTCTGGTAAAAGTGGGAGAACACTTACCAGGTGTTGTGGAAGTGATCTGGAGGTTTGCCTTGGCGTTTAGAGGCTGGTTGATCAAGTCAAGTCTCGTTTCCTTGAGTTTTCTTGGATCTTCTTGTTCCCTCTTGATGGATCCTTAGATCTATGCCTAAGGTGGGTAGATCTAAGGTAGTGGATGACTTTTAAGTCGGGTTTTGGTCTTGTTGGTTATAGGGTAAGGAATCTAAGGAGGTTTCGTGGTGTTTCGACCCAGTTCTTGGTTGGTTTTGCCTATTTTGTTGAGGTAGGTGGCTTCAATCCCAATTTCTCTTTATTAGAACTTGAAGGTTTAGTTTCAAAATGTTTCCTTGATTGAAATGGTTTATTTATCTGCTGTGAAGGAATGGTTGAAACCCCTTTTTAGTAACAGGTGATGGAAATTGTGTGTTTTTTGAAAGTGTTTGTTGAATTGAATTTAAAATGGTGATTTTAAACTAGTTATGGTTTTTCTTCTTGAAAGAAATGGTTTTCAGTAAAAGGTTGGATGCTTTATTGAAAGGTTTTGAACACACTTGGTTTTGCAATGGATTTTCATGGGTTGTGGTGTGTGTTCATATGCATTGGGATGAATAAGGGTGAGAAGTACCCCCATAAAAAGGTTGGATGGATAAGGGTGAGAAGTACCCCCATAAAAAGGGACAGATAAGGGCGTAAAGTACCCCCGTCAAGGTATTCCACTAAGTGACGACTTAGTGGAAGGATAAATCACCACTCACGGGTATAGAGAGGTCGAGGTTGCATGCATGGTGGGTTGTGTGGTTTTGTAAAATGGAATGAATGTGCCAAAATGGAAATGGGAATTTGTTTGGGAAACTTTTCTTGGTTTCTTTTCTTAAGAAAGATGGGTTTTTTTGGTAAATGGTTTTGACATGGAACTTGTTATATTGTGAACTTTTTTGGAATTGTTTTATATAATTTTTTTATATAAATGTGCTAACATGTTTTGTCCTAGAGGCATGGGTTGGGAAGTCATCAGTGAAAACCTACTGAGTTTCATTAATCACCCCCTTATTTGGAACATTGGTTATTTTTTAGATGTCATATACTAGGATGTTGGAAAAGGTAAAGTGTCACATGTTTATAGCATTACTTCATGATATTTGGACTGGTTCATGATGATTGGAGATTGGAGCTTGTAAAGCATGGAGTTGGCTTGTCATCTTGTAGTCTTTTAGTTTGTCTTTCCGCTGTTTACTCTAATTTAGTGTTGGTTTCATTGTGGTACTCTTGGTTGGTTTATGATAAAATAAATGGTTGATTTATCTTAGCTTTTATCATGCATCATTCAATTTATTAGTTTGGTTATGGTTGTTGGTTCTGTGGTATGTTCTAAAAGGGTAAATTGTCCCCCACTTGTACCTATCCTCTTATATAGTCATACATTGGACAACAGAGATAAGAAGTAAATAGAGTATTAGAGTAATCAACTTTATAGTATATAACAAGTGATAAATATATATACTGGAAAGTAAGAGTATAACTCAAAATGTAAAATAATTAGAGTGAGTGAAGAATTATATAAAAGTTTGATTCATCTCAATATCTAATATAATTTCAATTGATCATCAAATTTATATTCTCTTGAGATTTTTATTTAAATATATCTTAGAGATTATATGAAAAACAACTTGTAAATCCTTATCTCAGATCTTTAATATCATATGAGAATTATAGAGTGACGAAAATGCAGGCAGAAAGTTAGAGTATGATCTATGTGTTCAATATGTCCACCACACACATGTGCATGAGAAATATTCCACTAATTTAAAGAAAAATACATTCTTAAATTATCCATTTGAATCTAATAAAAAACAAATACTTTGATTATAGAGGAAATCCATAAATATTAAACTCCTATGAATTTTCATTAAATGCTCCAAAATATGGACAATAGAGTATTTAAATGACTTATATTTGAAATTAGACATGGGAATTCTAAACTTAAAAGTCACTTAGGCATGGTCATTGAGCTAGTCCTTGAGGTAGCTTGAGACTTTCTTTATACGGTCTCTTGAAATAATTATTGTGGTTGCTTGATATGATCATGCAATCACTTGACTTAGTGATTTTTTTAGTTTTATTAGATTGTTATCAACATATGGTTGCTCCAAAATTAGGGATTTTTTTCATCTATCTGATATGGAGTTGCTTAATCTATACTTAAAGTTGATTAGATATAACTTGTGGTTGGTCAGTAGGAACAGTCAGTTGAAACATATTCATGTAGTAACTTAAACACTTAAAAATATTTTTATTATCAACATAGTCGGTTTTTTTTCATGTGGTCCCTCTAATTTCTCTTATGGTAGATTGATGTATCTTTATTTTGTCACGTAGTCACTTCAAAACTATTTTTATGTATTAGATTCATATATTGTGTATTCACTTCCACACTTATTATTTTTCAAATATTTCATACAAAAATAGTTTACTAACATACAAACATATAATTCATTAATAAAATAAGAAATATGTTTTGGGATAATTAAAATATGGAATTGCTGGACTAACCCAACAATCATCACCTTTTTTATGATCACAAATCCAAAAAAGATAAAATATAGAGTGAAACAAATAAAATTTTAAAGTATAAAAAATAAGTAGAGCATAAAATACTAAAGTAATCTTACTCTAATAAATTCCAAAATAATTTCTCCCTTTTTGGGTTTATAAAAAAGCAATAAAATGAATAGTTATAAATAGAAATAAAGAAATTAAATAACTTAGGAAGGAATAAAAAATGATATAGCATTAATCTCAATGGTTTAAAGATACAATACTATATAAACACATATCATCCCTATCATGTATCTTAATTAGAAACTAAAGAATTAACCTCTCTTATGGAATGAGGATCAACACAACCTTCGACTTTCTCCTGATATGGATGATAGGTAGGCTTATGTGTAGTATATGGTTGAGAAGAGGAAGGGAAAATAACATAAATTCTACTAGATATAAGTCATAAATTCTAAATCACCCTCACTTGAGTAAACCCAAAAAGAGGTGCAAAGATAGAAGAGTAGGTAGGAACTGTAGTGGTATAATTTACCTACACTTATGGTAGATGAAAATTTTAAAGTGAAACTATGGAAGTGTGAGAACTGTATGGATAAGGATCTATAAGCTATGTGAAGTCCTTTAGGTCCAACGACCTGTTATTCGTAATTTAGAAAAATTGTTCCATCTCTTTCATAAATACTTCCAAAAGTGGAGCCATCACCTTTAATTTATCAACTTGATCTTTAAAATATTAAGTTAGTAGAGACATCTGAATTTCACTAGATATAGATTGAAACATGGTTTTCAAATTATATTTGGTGAAGATTCTATTCAAATAATGATCGATGGCTCTTTTGATAAACTCCTCTTCTCTTCCAACTTACTGGTAATCAACTCTTACTAACTCAAGGGTCTCAACTGCATGAGTTTTAAAACTAAAAAGAATTATTTCTTTAGTTTTTTAAAAATAATTCATCCCCAATATGATTTCTTCCTATAAAATCCACCACAATAAAGTCTCTTAAAAGTATTAAGATCAGTAGTAGTAGGAGGGGGTGGAGGTGTAATGTAATAGAAATATCCTGACATTGTATTCAAGTATCTTTGTTCAATATTTCTCACAGTGTTAAGTAAATAAGAATGTAGTGCTCCCACTTGACCTCTTAAACAATAAATCTCTTGATTCATATGCTAAATATTTTAAAATAAATTAGGTTTTATATGAGAAACAATAATATAAACAATCTTGGAGATTTATTCTTCTTTGGATGGTTCCATTTCATCTCTAAATACTAGAAATAGTTCATTGAGAACAGTCATTAGATTAGCTTTAGCTTCACTTAAATATTCCTTAGTAACAAAAGAAGAAGTAGGGGTAGTAAAAGAAGAATGAAAAACTAGTTTAATAGGTTAATTCACACCAACCACTTCTTTTAATATAGGAGTGAAGATCCTACTTGGTGTTTGTGTTGTATTTTTATCAATGACCATGTCAATAAGTCTTGAAGAATAAGAATATGTTGTAAGTTTATTGGTGTTCCCAAGCATGTTTTAAGACCGATTTCCATCTATGGAAGATCAAAGATCATATTTTGAGGTGAAGTGATGGTACTTGGATAATTTTTATGGATTAATTTAATGTAATGTGATGTCATACTTGCATAATTCTTCATATAACTCTGAAGACTGTTGAACTATTTTGAATGTTTAAAACATATAAAAGAGGTGCTTGGATATTGAATATTGTTAATACAACTATTTCATGAAGATATTTGAAAGCCATGAAGTAAATTTATATTTTAAATGAAGAATTATTTGGGAGAAAGGAATTTTATTTAGTTGGTAGTACTTATTAATTTCTAAGTATACATTTTTAGTGGGACTTTACTTAAAAAACTGGATAGACCATAGCCAACCAAGGACCCCCTCACCCAATTATGTGGGACCCAAGGGGTTAAACACTTAGGAGAGGGTCAACCTGGCCTTTCGTAGGTGGAAAGTGATGATAATGGGATTTCATAGTGTCTATATGGATCCCACAGGCTAAGAATGAGGATCTAAGGATGCATAGTTCCCATAGGGTGCACATGAGGCACATAGAGGGTGTCTATGGACTATGAAAGTGTGTGGAGCGGGCTGTATGGGTGAGTGTGTATGAGTTTTGTGGGTATCAAACCCCATTACTGTATTGAATGATTAATGGAAGAACTTCACTTATCAAGTGGCTAAATAATGCATTGAACTCTAATGTGGGACAAAGCTGAACATGGGTATTGTTACTCCCCCAAAAAATTTATGCATATTTCACGGGGCATCCAATCTATGCAATGTGATCCATCTGATCTAACCATTACATCATCTTCAACCTCTGCTTATCTGCTTAGTTTATGAACTCCTTGAAGTTAATGGTTTGATTCCTTACCTGACGTAAAATCATATCTAGTGACCATGTTGAAATAATTATACCTTCATGATCATCCCAACATCATTCATGCAATTGATGTCTTGCATGCATGCATTTATTTGAAGAAAAATCATACCACTAAATATGATACAAAAATAAAGTGAGGAATTCATATATGATTTCATGAAAGTTAATGAATGTTCCCTTCCCACATTCATGTGAGCGATTCATTGAAAAATAAGAAGTCAAGAATGTGTTAAAAAGGATGTCACCATTTTTAGTGTTGTAAAAACCATGTAAAGTTTAATTTACCAAATCCTTAGAGATATTAAAATATTTTTCCTTGAATATACATGTTTATCACACATGAAATGAAATATAGATTCAAGGTGGTGAAAAACAATATCCAAGGGAGAATAACCTTATCTATAAATATCAAGTCTCCCAGTTGAGATACAATTATTGAAATATTTGATATCTCTAATTCTTATTTTTAAAAATAGAGCATTTGAAAATATTCACACATCCACCAACCCGAAGGATAGTCACACATGCCTATTCGGTTACATGAAGGAGGTTCTGTGCACTCTCTTTCATGATGTAAAGAACCACAAGACTCTATTGAGTTCACAAGGAAAGATCCCCCAAGCTACTAGGCTTCGTGAATAAGGAAAGATTCATGAATAATTCATGTGTGAAGATAAAACCACATATCATATATGGTATATGAATACCTTTTAGATAACACAAATAGAACCTAGTCTTCTTGAAAAAGGAGTGGTACTAAGCTTGGTTTGTGTGAAGAAGAATAAAACTACATGAGTACTTACATGACGGAAAAATAAAATATAATTTTTATCCTATAAAGGAAATAAGATATCTCATATACATATACATGAGGGCAGTGTTTTTTTAAGATATAGAGTTTACATGAAAAAAATAAATATCTTATGAACCTAAAGTGAAGGAATAAAAAGTGTGCATGCAATATACAATTTTTTCATGCACATGTAATAAAAATTTCATGTGAAGGAATATAGAATCATTCAAGGTCAAAAAATCATATTAAAAGTGTAGTGTGACTCAGTTACACAAATATTTGATGCACCAAGAATAATAGAGGAGAACTGATACAATTATCATTGTTGATATTGTGTATTGAAGAAGGATAGAATGACACTACTACCCTATTACACATTATTGTTTGTTAAAGATCACAAGAAGAATATGTGAGTGGCCAATCAGTATCATTTTTATTGTTATTTCGGTTAGAAGAAGCTGAGTTATTTAGTTCACCACATATTCATATCTTTTTGACTAAATAAGAAGAAGAGGAAGCCAACTGATTAATGTATACTTGATATAATCCATTTATTTCTATATTCAAGGCATCCATTTTTTTTCTAAATTGTGAGGAAGTTTCTTAGATTAAGTAGAGTCTACAGAAGAATACTTGTGATATAATTTTGATCACTTAAAAAGGGAAATGATGACATCCAGCATCCTATGCTTCACATTTAAATCTTTAATTATACTTAGTTAGTGCCAGGATAATAGGTTCAAGGTCCTACCCTTATATGTTCTTCCTTTAATAATAAAAAGAAAGCTATGTGTGAGTGGGATAATAACCACTATACACTAAGGATGTAATCATTTTACACTAGAGGAAACCCCCATTAAAAGTCTTGATGTTTCATGTTCTTTATTGTTTTACATGCATGCTTGCTGACTATAGTTCAAGAAGAAAAGAGAATCATTCACTAAATAAGTGACTTTTGTATAAAAAGGGATTAATTTTTAAAGTAATTAACGGTCATCTCACACTGATCCATCCCCCTATTAGTGTTTCCATCCCAAATTGATACTAACAAGGAGTTATCTCTCTAAAAGGAGACACCCTACCAAAATCTTCAACTTCTTCTATCTCAAATTTTATTTCCCTTTGAACAACTTATGAATCACCAGTTACAATCAATTCTATCTCACTAGATCCCATAGAATCTAATTCACCACTAGTAATAGAAATTTTTAAAGATTTTCATAGATATATAACTAAACATACTATCTAAGGATTCTTG
This sequence comes from Viscum album, assembly GCA_963277665.1. NCBI lineage: Eukaryota > Viridiplantae > Streptophyta > Magnoliopsida > Santalales > Viscaceae > Viscum > Viscum album. The sequence goes on from OY728140.1 coordinate 574,493,814, forward strand.
AATTAATACATTGGTTTCACCTTTAAGGTAGCATAGGTCTAGGAGAACTATGATCATTTTTTTCCATAAGATATATCTGAGATATAAGAGATCCATTAGGATCTTTGGATAAAGTAGAAATGGTAGGTCTACCATGTTTAGGTGGAGTTCCCCCATTATGTTCATCACTATTACCTAAACTATATTCCTCCCCCTCAGGATATTCTACCCCTTACTTATGCCTTGGAGTACTCCCTATCTCTGGATGTTATTCCTATTCACTAACTGAGGGATTGGAACTCTTATTAGATACAAATTCATCAAACCTAGATCCTATCTCAAAAAGACCATCCATAGACTATTTTGAATATTCTACAGCCTATGAAATCATATTAATAGATACAAGTATATATTTCTAATCTATCACATCATCAAAATATTCTTGCATAGAAGGTAAATAGAGAGTAGGTTTAAAAGAGACAAAGGAAACACCCTTAGGAGTAGAGATTCCTGCATCTACTGGCTCGTGAGATCCTCTCTCTTCTTCATATGATATTTTTTCTTCTTCATCCAAATACGTTATGTCTTCTTCTCCATCAATAACCATAACATCTTAATTTTACTCAAAAGAGTATTCGAAAATTTCATTAGTTAGTAAACCTGGATCTATTTTATTCTTTTGATTGGGATCTTCACTAGATTAAATCCATCATATACTTTTTCATCATCCTCAACCCATATTTTCCTCCAAGAGTTCAAGTTCAATTTCATCCTTTTAAAAATATTTTGACTCAAAAAAACTCCACCTAAAGTAGTAGACATATCCTACCCCCATGGAAAAATATATTGGATTCAAATATAGGTAAAATGAAATTAAGACATGGAAAATAACTAAACATGGAATTAGGATTACACAACTTTTCTATATGACTCATCAAATATCTGGGAATACTGATCCACACATCATGCTTCAACTGATAGAGAAAGAAAATATATGAGTGCCTCAGCATACTAAAATAGACACAAAAAATATGGAATAAATTTAATAAAAAATATGCCCTCACCATTTAGATTACCAACATTAGGCCTTCAAGGGTTTTAATCTTCAGTTTTCTCCTCTAGAAATTTTTCAATTTCAAAATGAGGATGACTAGTAGGATAATAATTTTTAAAATCCTCATACTATCCCTTATGTGAGATATTTGAAATATTATCCAATATCTTTAAATAAACTTTCAATTTATCCCCATTTATAGTTATTTGAATAAAATATCTTTTCTCACAAACTTTAGATTCTATAATTACATAAAACTCATTCACAAGCCATGGATAAAACAATATGTTGTTCTTACCAAACCACTTGATACATCCCTACTATTATACAACTTTCCAAACTAGAAATATTCTAGATATCATCAACTCAACATGAATTTTATTTTTTGAAATTATAATTTGGTTTGAAATATGTGGATTTAGAGATTCCACTGGTGTACTGAAGCTCATTTTGGTTCACTTTGAAGGAGGTGAATCTTCCTAAAGTGAAGAATCTAGAGCATGCTTAATTCTAAAAATATTTTAATGTGATTTGAAGATATAGAGGCTAGGTATTTGTTGGAGGTGGAATAATAAAAGATAAGGATTAAAAAATAAAAGGGTTTAGGGTTTTGAGAGGTAGATAGAGAGATAGGTGTCTATTTGAATTCTAATTTATGGGTATTTTAAATAATTTAGGGCTTAAAAAATAAAAATCAAGTAAATAAATAAGTAAATAAATAAATAATTATATATATATATATTAAAATATAAAATTTAAGAAATTATATAAAGTATCTTGAATAACTATAAACTTTATGACAACTTGGATTAGCATGGTAACTTAACATACCATACAAATAAGGTCCACAAGAGATTAAAGTAATATAGTAGCTTAACCAACCGCATGAAAAAATATTTATGGAAGTTTAGAATATTATGGTATCTTGAAAACTTATGATCACTTGTGGCCTTTAGAAATAATATATCAATGTTTTAGTGTTTAAGTATGAACACTTATACATAATTAAGAAATATCATATATAAGACTAGAATCATTATAAACATCATCAAGAACACATTGTAGTATAAATATAATAAATATTAAATATATTATTCAATCAATAAAGTATTAAGAGTAATTAATAATTCCTATTTCATGTTTAATATAATTAAAACTCTCTACATTCAAAGGATTTATATATATGTTAACAAGTTAATTTTTAATGTCAATAAACTCAAGAGTTATGTCACCTTTTTGAAAATGATCTCTAATAAAGTGATATATTATATGAATATGTTTAGTCCTAGAATTTGTTACAGGATTATAGGAAATATTAACAGAACTTATGTTATCATAGTTTATAGGGACATGTCTAAAATGATAACCATAGTATAGTAATGTGTGTTTCATCTACAAAATTTTCACATAGAAACTACCTACAGTAATGCAGTCTGCTTTTGTAGTAGATAATGAAAATGAGATATGCTTTTTATTATACCCAAATAATAGATAATTTACTAAAATAAAAAGTTATAGAAGTGATTTTTATATCAAACTTATCGCCATTAAAATCAGAATTTTAATAACTAACCAATCCAAGTGCATGCACTCTAGAGTAGAACAATGCAACATTAATTGTATTTTTTAGGTATTTGAAAAATTATTTTAAAAACATTTAAATGAGATTCCCTTGGATTTACTTGAAAATGAGAATATAAATATACACAATATATTATATCAGGATGAATAGAAGTTAGGTATAATAAACTCCAAATCATGCCTTTATAAGTAGTTTGGTTAACTGGTTTCTCAATTTCATTCAAATATACTTTACAACTTATACTCATTGGAGTATCACTTAATTTGGTGTCATCTAATAAAAAAACCTTTTAAAAGATATTTTTTATATTTTATTTTATTAAAAAAATTCCCTATTGGTTTTAAAAAATCTAAAATCTAAGAAATAATTTCAATCCACCCATTAAAATCACTTTGAATTCATTTTTTATTAGCTTTGAAAATTCAATTCATAAAGAGTTTTTATTTGAACAAAAAATAATGTCTTCAACATAAATTTTTATAGCAGAAACATATTTTAAAGTTATTTTAATAAATATTGTAGGATAATCTATACCTTTTTAAAATCCATTTAAAATTATGAAATAGCCAATCTTGAAATACCAAGCTCTAGGAGCCTATTTTAAACCATAAAGTGCATTTGAATGTTTAAAAAATTTATTTGTTAAATGAGTGTTTGAAAAGCTATGGGGTCATTAAAAAAACCATCATTAATAATATAATCATTTAATAATACACTTATGACATTCATTTGATAAAAATTTAAATTTATATGAGCTGCATAAGCTAATAATATTCCAATGGTTTCATGTCATTTTACTAGTGAAAAAGTATCTTAATAATCAATACCTCCCTATTGAATATATCATTGTGTAACAAATCTGGTCTTATTTATAACTATTGTGATAGATTCATCAACCTTGTTTTTGAATACCCACTTATTTCCAATAGTAAGGTATTCATTAGGTCTTTTAACTAGTTTACACAATTTATTTCTTTCAAACTGATTTGGTTCATCATGCATTACCATCATCCACTGTTCATCATTAACTAATTTAGTGATGTTCTTAGGTTCTAGATGAGATAATAAATCTTTATGTTCAACTTAGTTTCTAAGATAATATCAGGTTTGAGTTCCTTTTTCTATATCATTAACTAAAATATCTATAGGGTGGTACTTATGGGTCCTAATGGTTCTGGGAATTGAAGTGCTTGGGTCCTCCAAGTCTTTTTTAAGGTTAGATTGGTCCTATTTGTCTCTTCCAGAAGATTTATCATGTAAATCAGAAACATGGTCATAGTTTTTGGAGGTATTATTGATATTCAAATTTTAAATATCATTCCTAAGGTTTTTATGGGAGGTTTAGGTTCATACGAGACTATATCATCAATTTTTACATGTAAAGATTCTTCAAAAAATCTTGATTATTTATTAAAGAATATACATGCTTTACTGGTTGTTAAATTAACTAGAAAAATTCCATCAAAACTATTTATTAAAAATTTTTCTAGATTATATTTTTTGTTTAGAATAAAGACTTTATAACCAAAGACTCTAAAGTAATTCACCTTTGGGTTTCTACTATTCCATAATTCATAGAGAGTCTTATTTAAGATATTCCTTATTATAAAACTATTAATTTGATAAAAAGTTTTGTTTATAGCCTCTTACCAAAAGTATATATGTAATTCATATTCACTAAGTATATTCCTAGCAATTTATTGAAGAGTTATGTTTCTCCTTTTAGCAACCTAATTTTTTGAGCTGTTCAAGGCATAGATAAATTGTGATTGTAGCCATGTTGTGAACATAAAGATTGAAATCCATGATTCTAAAATTCATATACATGACCAATTATTATAGTTTTAATGGTAATCCCACTAAGGTCTCTATATTTTTTTATATTTAGAAAAATAGTAAGGTGGTTCACTTTTGTGATATAGAAAAAAAACCTAGGTGTATCATAAATAATAATTAACAATCTTATAAGAATAATGATTTTCACATAGACTAGAGACTCTCTAAGGTCAAAAAATATCCATGTGAATCAATTATATTGGTTTAGAGGTAGGAACCTCATTCTTTGGTTTGAAATATATTTTTTGTTTCTTTCACTTTTGAAAGGGATTTCAAACTTTTTCTTTTAGAAATTATAGTTTTGGTAGAACCTTTTATAACCATAGAACCTTTGTGATGAATTTTTTTAACCAGTTTTTTGTATTTGTTGAAAAATAATATTTTATTTATAATAATTGTTTTTATTTAGGAATCAGACTCAGTCCATCATAATGAGGTTTGTTGAAATTTTCTAAAACTTTGAACCCAAAGATAAAGGGGGAGAAAATTTTTGTTTTACATATTTTTTTGTCACATAGAATCAGATTTAGGTACACCGGCATGACATTGTAGATCATCAGATCCAAAATAATCATAGGCCTAAATTAATTATTTATGGAATTTTTATTTTTATGTAATATGAGAAAGAAAGAAGTTGATAAGTTAGAAAGTTAGATGTTTCTATTTGAATATGCTGTATTGTTGCTGAAGAGTTTAGAAAGAAGATTGTGAAGTCAGGTTTAGAAAGTTTTCATACTTTCTAAACAAATCATATGAATCTTTTTTGATCATGGAGTTCTCAAAAATCATGAAAACTATCATGGTAAAATATTTTGAAGATATGGAGGAATCCTAATGATTGTATCAGTTTCAGAAATAAAGACAAAGTTTTCTAATAAGTAATAGCTAAGGAGGTTTTAATATTTTCAATGTTACTGAGTGGAGTTATCATCAAATACACTTGATCTTAATGAGGAATATGTCGTAATGGGGATTCCATATTTATAAAATATCCATCAAAGGAAGAATATTTATTAAATAAGAGAATGGTGAAGTTTTAATAATTTCAAAGTTTTAGAGTATATAATTCAATCATTATAGAAAAATCATTGTAATGGGATTTAAATAGTTATGGGAAAATCCATAATAATTGGAATTCCATCATAATGAGATGATAAATAATTAAAGATCACAATGAAATAAAAAAGAAATAGGAATCATAATGAGATGAGAAAGAAACAGAATCGTAATGAGCTAAGAAGGAAACAAAATTCATAATGAGATGAGAAAGAAACAAAATTCATAATGAGTTGAGAAAGAAATAGAAATCATAATGAGCTGAAAATGAAATAGATTTGTAATGATATGATTATGAAGAAGACTAAAAAATAATGTTCTATAAGTTTTATTATGTTTTGAAGAGGTCAAATGTTAAATTAAATTTTGCATATATCTCAGAGAAATCTAAGGAGGATTGAAGAAGTCAAATTTGAAGTTTAAATGAGAGAGATTTTCAAAGTTTTGAAATTTGTGGAAGGGGGAAATTTTTTTAAGTTTCCCACATTTTTTCTGAGTCTCCTATAGATACTTACTTAGATCATTTGTTTATTTTTAACTTTTATGCAAGCGAAAAGGGAAGAGCACTAAAGAAATCAAGTAAATTCATTTTCATCCAAAAATATCATGATTAGGATTAGACAAATGAATTCTTATTTACCAGATTGGGCAAGATCATATTGAGAGGATTAGATTGATTCAATCAGATTGATGAAGATCATATTTATCATTTGATAAGATTTTGATTTTTGTAGATTGATAATGAGTTCATTATATTGAGTCCATAATATTGATATAATTGGATCCAGACTTATCATATTAAGAGAATCAGATAAAAAATCATTATATTGAGAGAATTAGATCCAGACTCATCAAATTGAGAAAATTGGATCCAGCTAAATCAAACTGAGGATTCAGACAGAGAAATTATGGATCAGTTTCAATAAAATATTTATTCTTTTGTTTGGATTAATTGTTTTATAAGAAAATTTTTTTAAACTGATGGGAGTCAGTATAATCATTCATATCAGGAGATATAAGGTGTCTAATGAGATTTGGCACAAGTTTTATTCCCTTATTTATAATAGTGGATTTCCATAGACCCCTGGGAGTGGATATAGAAAGGATATAGGTACTCACACTGAGGATTAACCTTTTAAATATTGTTTGATTTAATTTATTTCCTATATTTTCAAGCATAAGTATTTATAAAAATATAATAAAGAAATTAATCTTAATAGGTTGCAGAGGTTATGCTTTGAAAAGTATTGGAACTTATAAAAAGTGAACTACTAATTCAACCCCCATTCTCAGTTGTTATTAAATCATTTGGAACTTCATTTGGTATTAATGGTAAGTTTATCTTGTTGAATCCTTATCATGGATAATATCAATTCTATCAATAGTATAGGAATTCTTCCATATGATGGAAAAAATTATGATGATGAAAAAATAGGATGATTCTTTATCTCCTATCTGTTATCCTGGAAGTTTTTGATGTTGATAATATTTTCCTTCCACCTATTTTGAAAGATTATCATATGATCTTTATTGATAAGATAAATATAAAATTTTATGGAAAGGATAGAAATGAAATCCTTATATCTTTATCATAGAATATTTATAAAAAGGTGATGAGTATCAATATTTCAAAAATTATGTGGGGAAAGATGGAAAGTATTTTTAAAGGGAATACTAAAGTTAAGGATGCAAAGATACAAATATGGAATAGTAAGTATGAATACATCATAATGAGAGATAAAAATCCAAGATGTTGAAGAAGCTAAACATTGTGAGTCTGAAGATAAGGAAGATGATGAACTGAATGATAAGATTATGCCTCTTATCTCAAAACAAATATCAAAGAGAAAGAGGAAAATTTTGAATTAAACATCCCATAAAATGTTTTGAGTGTGGTGGAATTGGACACTTTGCTAGGAATTTCACCAATAAGAAATTTGGATAATATTGAGATGATTCTGATAAAAAACCTCGATGGAAGAAGTGGAACAAAAATGATAAAGAAGAAAAGTCTTCCAAAAAATAAAAGAATAAGTTTACTGAAAAAAATAAGTATGTTGAGTAAGAAAGTTTAATCTAACTCAACTAACATGAATTATTTTGAATATGAATGTTTAGAAAAATTCATAACCTTCATTTCAAAATTTTAGAAAAGAAAAGAATCCCCAGATAGTGAAAAAGGGGTGAAGAATCTTATAGAGAGTATCAACTCAAAACAGAATTTTTTTTGCATGTATAGAGAAAAAAAACTCTCAATAAAAAAATTCGAGTTATAAAGAAAGATTGTGAATAAGTTTTTGATGGAATAAAATATGTCATCAAGTAGGTGGATGAATACATTCCTGAGACCTTAAGTTACAAACTAAGAATTACTGAATATGGAAAGATAACTGAAGATCTTGGTAAGAATCTAGAATCTAAGGAAGAAGAAGTTAACAAGTTTTAATCAGAACTTCTTGAGTCTAAAATTACCTTGTGGAAGATTAATGAAAACTTAAACAAATATTTGGATGTAAAATATGAGACTTCTAAAGTTGTTGAGAAGGATCTAAATGAGATTCAGGTGAAATATTCTCTTACAAAAAATAATGTTTCCTCCTATTATTTTAACATTTTAGGTTTTTAAAAAAGTATCGAAAATATTGGTTCGATAAAGTTTGTGAGAAACCTATAAAATCTAAAAAATTTGAAAAATCACCCAAAATAAAAGATGGTCCATGTTCGGAGTATGTTAGAGTTGAAAGAAGTTACCAACCTCAACAAGGTTTCTACAAAGAAAGATATTTCTTAAGTAGAAAATCAATATTTGATGGATATTTCTGGTGTTGTGGAATATATGGGAATAAGGAATATAATTTTTGGAAAAAATTATCTCTACCTAAAATAATATTTATGTAATGTGGAGAAATAGTGGATGTGGGATGAGTAACTTTCCTATCTTACAGAAAGTTGAAAAAGAGAATTCTCAAGATGTTGAAAACTTTCTAATAAAAAATCAACTTTAATGTTTGAAATAATTTTTTAGAAGATGTGATCAGTCTAGTCATTATGCTTAAATATGTATGATACTCCTTCTAGGAAAAGTTTCTCATGATAGAAAATAATAAGAAGATTAAAAAAGAAAATTAAGGAAATAGATTTTGTTATTGAGACAGCTTTGAAAGTGAGTAAAAGGAACAAACCATGGATACTTGATAGTGGTTATTATTCACATATGAATGATGATATAAAAAACTTGAAACATGTTTAAAGTCCTGATGGAGGAGTAGATACCTTTGGGAATGATAGTTCCTTACAAATCGGATGAATCAGAATAACTGTGATTAAATTGGAAAAAGTTGAAATATAATGAAGTTTTATTTATTGATGGGATAAAACATAACTTACTTAGTTTAATTCAATTTTGTGATGATGGAAAAGAAGTTGTTTTTAGAAAATATTTTTGAATCATTAAAAGTGTGAAAGATTTAAAAGTTATTACAAAATGAGAAAGAAATAGTGGGAATCTCTTCTAAATAGGAGAATATAACAACTAATATTACTTGAGTGTGGAAGATGAAACAAATTGTGGTACCTAAGACATATGAACCTTGTATATAAAAGTATGTACAAAATTACTAAATTTTATGCCATTCAAATTTTCCAGAGTTAAAAACAAGAGAAGATGATGTTTGTGTAACTTGTCAAAATGGGAAGATGACTAACAAAATTCACAAAAGAGTTGACATTCAATCTACTAGACCACTTGAGCTTATTCATTTCGATTTATGTGGGCTAATGAGACATCAATCAATAAAAAGGAGATTTATACTTTATCATTTTTATCAATGATTTCACTCAAATTACAAACATTATTTTTATGAAGCACAAGTCATAGGCTATTTAAATGTTCAAATTCTCCAGAAAAGATGTTGAGAAAGAGATGGGAGTTTCCATAAAGAATATGAGAATAGATAATGGTACCGAATTCACAAAAAATACTTTTGAAACATATCTAAGAAATCATGGTATCAAAAATTAGTATAGTTCTCCCTATACTCCACAAAATAATAGAGTAATAGAAATAAAGAATAGATGTTTGGTGGAAATGGGAAGAAACATGTTAGAAGAATACAAACTTTTAAAATTCTATTGGAGATAAGCTGTTAGTACTGTTGTAAATGTTAAAAATAGATACTTGTTGAGACCGAAAACTATCATGACTCCTTATAAAATGTGGTATAACAAAAAACCATCATTGAAATACTTAAAAGTTTTTGGAAGTCCATGTTTTATCAAAATAAAAAATCTGGATTTGGGAAAGTTTGATGAGAAAGTTGAGGAAGGAACTTTTATTGGTTATTCACAAAATGGAAGAAGTTAAGAATTCTAGAACAGACATTTATAAAAGTTTTTGGACTCATATGATGTGAAATTAGTTGAAAATAAAAATTCCTTGACAAATGTTGATGAGAATGCTGAGGAGGATAAATAAGAGATTTCCAATAATAGTGAAAGTAATTCAAAAAATTCTTATCAAGATTTAGAAAATTTATGTGATGAGGAAAGTTTAGTTTGGAAAGAAACTTTGAAATTTCATACTTTACAAAAAAATTTTGAGTTAAAATTTTTTATTGGAAATCATAAGGCTTCATTTTATACAAGAATAATGTTGAGATTAGATAATTATTATCCACTTATATCAAAAGTTTAGCTGGAATCAGTTTCATAATATATTAAACACAAATAATGGGTGGATTTTATGAATAAAGAGTTGGATAAAATTAATAATAATGAAACATGTGAACTTTTTTCATGGATAGAAAATAAAAATATTATCAGAACCAAGTGGGTTTAAAAAAAATTAAATTAACATGGAGAAGTTTCATGAAATAAATCTAGGATTGTTTATAAAGGATATGCATAGGTGGAAGGTGTGTATTTTGATGAAACTTTTTCTTCAGTTATAAGATTAAAAACAATTAAAATGTTTCTATTAGTGTCCGTATATCATAATTACAAAGTTTATCAAATGGATGTAAATTCACCTTTCTTAAATGGTCACATTGAGGAAGAAGTTTACATTGAACAACCTTGTTAGTTTCTTCTTGATGGGGATAATTTTTTTCGTAAATTGAATAAAGATTTGTATGGGCTAAAACAAGATCTACATGCTTGGTATTAAAAACTTGATAATTGTTTTAGAGTATTAAATTTTTATAAAGGAAATGTTGATAACAACTTATATGTGAAATATGTTAACTTCAAAGCTCTAATTTTTATTGTGTATGTGGATGATATAATTTTTGATGGGGATATAAAAGAGGTTTGTAAAACATTTTTTGAAGAAATGAAGAAGAATTTTGAAATGTTAGTGTTGGGATAATTAACTTTCTTCTTTGGATTACAAGTTCAACAAAAAGGAAAATACATTTTCTTATCTCATGAAAAGTATTCCCAAGAATTTTTAAATAATTTTGGAATGGTAGAACCCAAATAATTTTCTACTCCCATTTCAATGAGAAAAATGTTGAGTAAAAATGAATCTTGAAAATGTGTGAATCACAAAGTTTTTTAGAAGATGATAAGAAGTCTTATTTATCTTACAGCCTCAAGGACATATATTGTTTATACTATGAATTTGTGTGTTAGGTATCAAAGTAATTTGAAAGAATCAGATATGTTGGCAGCAAAAATAATTCTAAGATATGTCCAATGAAAAAATTCACATAGGTTGTTATAAAATCGAAATAGTGAGATGAAGTTTCATGGGTTTACTGATGTCTATTGTGATGGAGATTGTAATGATAGAAAATCAACCTCAATAGGAACATTTTTCTTGGTGAATGTTGTGTGAGTTGACATAGTAAGAAACAAAGTTTAGTAACTTTGAGCATAGATGAATCCAAATATGTTGCAGATACTCGAGTTTGTAATAAAATTATGTGGATAAAAGTTTAGCCAAAAGATTTGAAAGTAAAATTTTATAAATCATTAAAGATACTTTATGATAACCAAAGTGAAATTGATCTTTCTAAGAATCCTGTACAACATTGAAGATAAAAACAAATTGATATAAAGTTTCAATTTTTAAAAGAGAAATTTGTTGTTGGAGATGTTTTGCTGGAATACATTTCAAAAAAGTATCAGATTGTAGATATCCTTACCAAAACAATGCTGAAAGAAAGATCTATGGGATTGAGGCTATAAATTCATTTTTATAATCCTCCCATGTCTTCCTAAACCTCATAAGGAAGCACCCTCACTATTATTTTGATTATGTTGAAAAATGGGGAGAGAGGGTTACAACTTTCTACTTTGTAATAAGTTTTTACTTATCTTTATTTTATGAATCTAAAATTGTGGTTATCATAAAATGGGGGAGAGAAAAAGAAATGTGAGAGAAAAATAAAATTGAGGGAGATTTTATCTTTACATGGATGCAAAAGTTTCTTGCCACCAAGGGAAGGAATTCCTTCAAAAACATTACTTTATCCAGTAGTGTGGTTTCAAGACACTCTCTTTTGAGAAAGTCTATGTTATAATAAAAGTAAAAAAACTTGATTTGTTTAAAAAAATTTAGCTGTAAATTTTTTTAAGGGTTGGAAAAATTGTTAATGAGGGTTTTCAATAAATCCAATGGGGATACTGAAGAACCTTTGTAATGAATTTTTTTAAAAAAGTTTTTTTATTTGTTGAAAACTAATATTTTTATATAAAAATGTTTTTTCATTCCAAAATCAAACCCAATTTGTTGTAATTAAGTTTTTTAATAGTTTCTGAAATTTTAAACCCAATGATAAAGGGGGTAAAAATTTTATTTTAAATAATTTTTTTTTCAATATTAGAGAATCGAATTTAGGTCTATCAACATGACTTTAAAGATAATCAGATACAAAATAATCAGAGGTAGAAATTTTTGATTGATGGAAGTTTTCTTTTTCTGTAATCAGATAAAGAAATAATTTGCTAAGTTAGAAAGTTATATGTTTCTATTTGAAGAAGTCTTATTGTTGCTAATGAGTTTTGAAAGAATATTTTGAAGTTAGGAGTTAGAAAATTTTCATATTTTCTAAACAAATTAGATGATGCTTTACTAATCATGAAGTTATCAAATGTCATGAAAACTATCATGATAAATGATTTTGAAGAAGTGGAGGAATTTTAATGGTTGTATCAGTTCCAAAAATCAAGACAAAGTTTTCCAATGAGTAATTGTTGAGGAGGTTTGAAGCATTTCAATGTTGATGAGTAGAGTTTTCCTTAGATACACTTGATCTTAATGAGGAATCCATTGTAATGGGGATTCCATCATTATGAAATATCCATTGGAGGCATAATATTTAAGGAAGAAGAAGAATGGTTAATCTTAAAGAATTTCAAAGTTATAGAGTGAATAATTCCATCGTTATAGAAAAATTATCATAATGGGATTTCATCGTAATGGGAAAATCCATCATAATGGGAATTCTATAGTAAAGAGATGAGAAATAAAGGAAGATCATAATGAGATAAGACATAAAAAAATCATAATGAGATGATAAATAAATAGAGTCATAATGAGCTAAGAAGGAAACAAAATTCATAATGAGATGAGAAAGAAATATAAATTTTAATGAAATGAGAAATAAATATAAATCAAAATGAGGTAAGAAGGAAATATATTTGTAATGATCTGATTATGAAGAAGACTCAAAAATAATATTATAGAAGATTTATGAAGAGTTTAAGAGGTCAAACATGAAATTAAAATTTGTGTAAATCTCATAGAAATATAAGGAGGATTGAAGAAGTCAAAGTTGAAGTTTAAATGCAAGAGATTTTTAGAGTTTTGAAATTTGAGTAAGAAGGAAATTTTTTCAAGTTTACTACTTTTATTTTCTATGTTTCCCATAAATACTTACTCATATCATTCATTCATTGTAAACTTTCATGAAAGTGGAAAAAAGGAGTGCTGAAGAAATCATGTGAAATTCATTTCCAGCTAGAGATCTCATAATTAGGATTAGAAATCTGAATGTTTGTTTACTAGATTGAGCAAGATCATATTGAATCAATCAGACTGAAGAAGATCATATTGAGAATTTTAGAAGAGTTTTAGTTTTTAAGATTGATAATGGTTTCATTGTATTGAGTCCATCGTATTGAGAGAATTGGATCCAGACTCATCGTATTAATAGAATTAGATATAGACTCATCGTATTGAGAGAATCAGACGTAGACTCATCAGATTGAGAAAATTTAATCCATCTAAATCAAACTGAGGTTTGGGACTGAGAAATTGTGGATATGTTTCAACAAATTATTTATTATTTTTTCTAGCTTAATTGTTTTTATAATAAAACATTGTAAACTGATGGGAGTTAGTATAATCATTCTTATCAGGATATAGTTGGTTTATTACGGGAGTTGTCACAATTCGTATTCACTTCTTCATAATATTGTATTTCCATAGAACCTCAGGAGTGGCTTTGTAAATGATGTAGGTTCTCACATTGAGGTCGAAACCTGTAAATCTTATGTTCTTTACTTGATTTCATATCTTTTAATGCATGAGTATTTATAAAATATGAAAATGAAATTAATCTTAACATGTTGCAGATGTTATTTTTTGAAAAGTATTGAAACTTATAAAACGTGAACAATTGATTCAACCCCCCTTCTCAGTTGTTATTAGATCCTTTATAACTTCAATAAACCTTTTCTAGTTAGTGTCCTAAGTGATTGAATATTTCCATGGTCTTGTATATGATGTCACAACCAAGATTCTATATGAAAGGCACTAAAGTAGGAAACATTTTAAGAAGATAAAGAATCTAAATTGGCAGCATAAACATTATCATTCTTTAAGGCAGTAAAATTCATCTTGAAATAATAAATTCTAAAAGAATTATTTTCAAATTTAACATTATAAAAATCATAAAAAATTGCGATATTATAAGAAGGTTATATTTTAGACCATCAACAAAAAAAACTGTTGAAATTAAAATAGTTTCAGGGTTACCAATTTTTCTATGTCTAATTATTTTTCCTTTTTCATTTTCACCAAAAGTAACATGCACACTATCTATTTTCACTAAAATCTTAAATCTTGAATAGTATCCATTAATGTGTCTATAAAATAATCTATTCATATACCATAGACTTTTACTGGACCTCTTCAAAAAGTTTATCTATAGAAATTAAATTAAATTTTTTTTGGTACCCATAATTTCTTGGGTATAGATAAGTTAGAAAATAATGATTTTGGAATCCAAATATTTTTCATAGGATTTTTAACTATATAATTAATAAATTTTAAAAGAAATTCCTTCTTAGTTCTAGGATAATTAGATTTCTTTCAGAAGTTCCTTTATTATTATAGATTAATTTTTTTTAAATATCTAGGAACAAAATAATTTTTTTATAGCTTCCTTTACTATTAAAAATTATATCCTATTATATTATTAAATTTAAGAGGTTTTTCACTAACAAAAATCATATTTAGAGTATTAGTTATATTTTTATATTATTCCAAATCCTTATTAAGTTTTTCTTTTTTTAGTTTATCTCATTGTTCTCCTTTAATAATCAATCATTCTTCTATTTTTTCAATTGTAAGATCACTTTTATCATGAGAAAACAAAGCATGAAACTTTTTCAGATTCTTGTATTTATCTTTAAGTTTATTCATAATATCTTCCAAAATAGAGAAATATTTAAATAGTTATTCATTATTAATTTTACACTCTTGTAAAAAATCATCACCAGAAAAAGTTTAAGTACAAGAAGTATTTTGTACCTCAAGTGCATTGGCCATAAAAACCAAATTGTCCTTTTCACCAGCATCATATCTAATAGAGGAAAATTCATTAGAGATGTCATTAGTTTCACTCCAGGTTTCTTTCCTTATATTATTTGGTTTTTTCTCTCTATAAACACATACCTTTTTTATTTTAGCTTAGGGAAATCATCCTCATTGTGTCCTTTCCTTTTATATTCATAGTATGTAACATCACTAACGAAGTCATCTTTTCTATAGTCTTCCACTTTCTTCTTCTATCATAAATTATTTTATAATTTTAATTTTGAAATTTTTTTAACTTTTTATAGTATGTTTTAAATATTTTGGATAGATTATCCATCTACTCATCACTCCCAAAATTAGATTCATTCCCAATTGAATTATCTTCAATCTCTTCCTTTTATCTGGAGTTAAATGTCTTAAGGGATACAATTGTCTTCTTAATTTTAGTATATTTATTTTCCACTATTAATTAATATTTATATATCATCATATTTCTAATAATTTCCTTGAATCCCATCTTAATTATGTCACATTAGTCACTAACTAAAAAACAACACTTCTTTATCTATGATGTAAACATCTTAGTAATCCTAGAAATTGTTTCTTTCATTACACTGATTGCTAAATAAACTTCATAATATTGA
This sequence comes from Viscum album, assembly GCA_963277665.1. Lineage (NCBI taxonomy): Eukaryota > Viridiplantae > Streptophyta > Magnoliopsida > Santalales > Viscaceae > Viscum > Viscum album. The sequence goes on from OY728140.1 coordinate 574,509,731, forward strand.
TTATTTCATTGAATCTATAAAACATTTTAGAAATGGATTTATTATGTTTCGTCTTAAAAGTGTAATATTTCAATGTATATGTATTCAATCACATTTCTTTAACATTAGAGGTTCCTTTATGATAAATATATAAAGTGTCCCAAATTTCATAATTAGTATCACAAGTAGATATTATATTAAATTAATATTCCCTTAATTCACAAAATAATGCATTCATAGCTTTGAAATTATAGTCACAAACAACTTTAGTTGGAGCATCCCGTTCTTTTCTATAAACTTTGGTATTTTCATATTTATCCTCCACAATTCCCCAAATATCAAATCCAATGCTTTATTAATAGATTTTCATTTTGATTTTGTGTTGACCATAGTCAATTACATCAAAGAAGATAGGTCGATTGGTAGAATAACATTCATGTTTAACATCCATAATTATTTAGTAATAACCAAAAAGAAAGATCTTATTCTCAAAACTAGATCAAGATCAAGGGTAAATAGAAGAATAGATAGAAATACCACTTTGATACCAAATGTTATCCCTACTAGAGTGATCAATAGGGATGAATCAAGCATACAAATGTTTCTATTAAAAATTAATAAATCAAAACTTTTGAAATATAGAGACCCAAGCCTTTTACATATATTGTTACATGATTTTTAATATAAATATCCAATAAATAAAATCAAAGAATTAAGAGGGATAATATCTTTTTAATTATAGATATATAAAAAATCAATATGAAATTAAAATAAAAAACTTTATTTTAATATCTATATTTGATCTTTTAAAATTTCATAGGATAACCTAGGGAATGCATATAAAAAAGGGGTGAGTTAAAAATATCAATAGGGGAATAGACATGATAAAGAAGCATAACATGTAAGAAAAAAAATCATAACATGATATCATAAAAGAAAAGGCTCATGAGTAATCAATGGGAGAATAACATATTGAAAATTTTATCATAATATCATTGAAATATAGGAATATGGAAAGAACATAAAACATGACATAAGTATAAGTCAATACTTACTTCCAAGACAACATCACATGGAAGATAGAGTCCCATATTGGATTAGGATTACTACCTAATCCCATACATACCATATCATGAGACAAAAACATTACCCAATGAATTAGATAGATATCTTACTGAAATCATCATAACATGTACATTCTTCGATGTTCCATAAAAGGAAATCAATCATAAGGTATAAACATAAGAATTATGCATAGAAGGAAATGAGTTTCATAATCTTACCTCATATCATAATGAAAGGAGTTTTCATAAAGATTCCAAATAGAAGATGGAATTAAATATTTTGGATGTTCATATCTAATTACATAATCATAGGTCTCAAAATATGGTGTTAATTTGAAAAAACATCATGAGAATGGGTAGATAATTGGGTATTGAAATGAACTTTCAAAATAATTTTTTAAGGAATCAGTTAAAAACATTAGAGAAATAATAAGTATGGAATTTTATTTGAAAACAATAGGTAAAATAGAATTGTTATACCTAAAATATTACTAAAATTGTGAATTGTAATAATGAATTTAAATTAGAGTTACATAAAAGGATTAAGGGATAGAAAATTTCCTTTTAATCATGGGTGATTTTAAAGAATACATTTGGGAAATGAACTTAAGGTGTCTATTAACCCATCAAAGGAAGATAGAGTAAGCTAGGTATATATGTAAAAGAAATATATACAGAATTTATAAGTATTCAATAACAAAAAAGAGAGATATAAAATGAGTTAGAGAGAGAAATATTATAACCCAAAGAAAAAGTATGGTTCAGAGATATCTGTTACCTTATGTTCCCGAATCATTCTAAAATTACACTTAATTTCCTAAATAATAAAATTAAATTCATTACATATTTAATTAATAAAATTTTACATCTATATTTTATTTAATATAATTTTATTATGTTCATTTTAAACAATTTCAATGAGATATACTATTTAATTTCGTTGTTTGGAGGGTGTTCGTTTCATCATTCCAAAATTAGATCACTTATAGATAATTATTGATATTCTTGCTGAATGGGATTACAACTATAAAAATGAAGTAAAATAATATTAATTTCATTATATAAATTTAAATGGTCCCAAATATCTCTTTTTGTTCTGAAATAGGAACAAATCATTAAAATGTTAGCATTATGCAGTTTGTTCATTTAGGTGGTTTTTCCAACTATCATGAACTAGATTTTTTTATTTAATATTATGGCCATATATTAGTTAAAAAAAATTAAATTAGTTATAATATACTTATTATAATATTATTTAATAGTAATAATATTTTTATGACCAAACTTTAATGCAATGATGAAAAATGAAGTGCGTTGTTCATGGTGGCAGTGAACCAACCATATTCTGAATAATGTATTTGATTAAGAATCAAAATAAGGGAGGGGGAGAATATGGATATTACAATAAAAAAAATAAAATTATAGTATATTTATGATACCAGAGTCATTATATCATGTTGTATGAGGGAGGATATGGCAAGGTAGAATAAGAAATGAATTTAAAAGAGGTAAATAGAGAATATTAACTCTTAAATGTAATCTCCCTAAAATACCTCTTAAGGCACTTAGAATTTTTATTTTTGGGAGAAAATAAGTACTAAGACATGGGGGGAGAGTATTAGAAAGGTAATTGGGTATAAATTTGTAAATCTATAAGGTTAAAAAGTTGTGAGGAGAAGGGGTGGTACTTATAAGGGGAGGAGAGATGTATTTTTGGATATTATATTCATTAGTTTATTATTTTGGACCAATAATGCCAACGATATTGATTATTGTGACCATATATAGTAAATGATTCAATTGAGGCTAAGTTAATGGTCACTTACATAACCTAGAACTCATTTTTGTGCATATTTTTCTCATAATGGAATTTATCACAATTTGGTGTATTTTACAATTCACAAAAAAATAAACTATTTAAGAAAAATAACAACAATTAATCCTAAAAGAAATTTAAACATAAATATTAAAAAATTAAATTAAATTTATAATTTTTCCCTAAATATGATAAATTTAATTTTTAAATAAAATCCATATTTATTTGAAAAATATCAATTTTAATATTATGATCAATTTTCCGAACCTTAGAAAAATTAATTATAGTATAATAAAATTATATTATCATTACAATTAAAATTAATATCAATTTATAAATCCATTTTATGAAAAAACAATTATTTAAATCAATATTATAATAAAAGTGCAATTAAAACATTTATTCATTACAAAAATACAAACACCTAATATATCAATTTTAAAACATTTATTTACTTGTACCACGGTATAAATATATCATATTTTTATCTTATAATATGCCTAAATATTATTTTTCACTTCTATAAGTGACAATACTATTCTAATGGTCAAGTTACTATTCCTAACGATCAGATCACTATTCTAACAATTATATTACTATTCTAATGGTTAGATTACTATTATAATGGTCAGATTTGTAATAGTCATATGGGTTCCCTAATTTCTATAAATACCTCATATTTAATTAATTATTCATTAAATTCTATTTTATCTAAATATTATATTTAAATTTAAATTTTTAAAATTCATATTAAATTATTAATATTTTTCACCATTTCTATAGTGTTGTTCATGATTGAGATTATTCTGGGGGGATTGAGAAGATCCAAAATTTACTATTATTACTATATTATTTTCTATTTTTGTCTCATTATAATAATTTAAATTATTATGTCCATATTTATTCTCTAAATATAATGTTTGAATTAATATTATAAAATGTTTTTAGTTTCATCATATGGTGAATGTGCTTTATATAATACTACATTACTACGTTTGACACAATTACATAAGAAGGGAAATTCCATTGATAAAATTTTGGGTCATTAAATTCACCCCCCTTAAGAAATATTGTCCTATAAATTTCTTTTTTACATAATATAGTGAAAATAGATGAGGGTAATTCTACTTCATGGGTTCCTTCGATTCCCATGTAGCCTCCTTATACTTATGGTTTTTCCATAAAACTTTGACTAGGTGAGCTGTCTTATTATTTATAATTTTATCTATATAGTCCAAGATCTTCATAGGATTATCCTCATATGAGAGACCATTTTCCAAATATACCACCTTTGAATTTAGTACATGCTAGGGATCTGGTATGTACTTTATGAAAAGGGATACATGGAATATATCGGGTACTTAAGACAATGTTGTTGGGAGCGCTAATCGATAAGACACAACTTTGATGTGATTAATAATATCAAAGGGGTCGATGTACTTGGGAATTATATTTCACTTCTTCCCAAATATTATGAATCTATTCTATGGAGATATACATGGGAACACTTTATCTTTGACTACAAACTCTCAGTCTCTTTAACGATTGTCAACATATCTCTTCTATTGACTTTGAGAATCTTTGACGTATTGATGAATGATATTTATATTTTCTAACATTTATTTGACTATTTCAGTTACTAAAAACTTGAATTAAACAAATTCATCCCAACACATAGGTGTTCTTCATTTATTCTCATATAGAGCATTATATAGATCCATTTGGATGATTAAGTGGAAACTATCATTATATGAGAACTCCAACAGAGGAAGATGATGATACCACTCTTCTTTGAATTCCATAAAGCATGCTCTCAATATTTATTCCTGTGTTTGAATAGTCTAATCATATTTTCCATCATATTAGGGGTTATAATACATACTAAAGTTCAACTAGGTGTTTTGATCATGCTAGATAATTTTCTAGAACTTAGAGTTAAAATTTAGATCTTGATCAGATACAATTGATAGTAGTGTTCCAGGCTGCCTCACCACTTCCTTTATGTATATCCTTATAAGTATATTAAGTGAGAAGCCCTATAAAATTGAAATAAAGTGAGTAGTATTATTAATATGATCCACCATAACTCATATAACATTATTTCCTCTTGATGTATTTGGAAGACTAGTGACAAAGTCCATGGTGATATATTCTCATTTACATATAGGTATTATTAATAGTTCCATAATCCCATTATACATTTTCCTTTAAACCTTAATATGACGAAATACCAATAATTTTGATGTATATTCTGTTATGTCCTTCTCCATATTTTCTTACCAATAGTGCTCTCAAAGATCTTGATACATCTTTATTCTCCCTGGGTGGATGGATAAGGTCAAGCTAAGTTAGTCATTCAATAGATCCTTATTTATCTCAATATTTAATGGTACACATAGTCAAGAACCAAATATTTCAACTCCTTCTTCATCAATTTTTTACTCTGAGGATTTCCCTTTTCTTATAGATTCCACCTTCTTTTGTATTTACACATCATCTCTTTAAGAATCCTTTATTTTCTCTAGATGAGATAGATGAATAATAATTTGAGAAAGGAATTAAGATGTTCATTCCTTTATGATAACCATTTCTATCCTTTATAATTCTAAGAAGGTTGGATCCTTCTAAATTATTATCATTGACAAGGTTGTTAGATCCTTTATACTTAGAACATCTGCCACTTTATTTTCTTTCCTAGGATGGTATGGATTAAGAATTCATAGTACTTGATCACTTATAACCATATTTTTTAGTTCATATTAATCTACTTATATGTAAATATATATTCTAGTCTCTTATAATTCATATATATTTCACTCTTCTCCCCATAAATATAATTCCACCAAATTTTCAACATGAGGATCACTACATCCAACTCCAGATCATGCATTGCATAGTTTTCCTCCAAATATTTTAGCTACCTTGAGGTATATGATATCAATTTATCATTATGTATCAGTTAATAACCCAATCCCCGTTTTGAATAATCACTATATAACATGAATAGTTCCCTACTTATAGGTAGTGGAAGTCCTAGTACAATGATAAGATTCATTTTCATTTCCTTAAATCTCTCTCTATATTCATCAGTTCAGAAAAAATTTACTCCCTTTCCAGTTATCTTGGTTATAGGGTTTGATAATCGTAATAATTTTCTCACAAATTATCGGTAATACCCATATAGTCCAAGGAAACTATGTATCGTCATTAAAAATGTTGCTCTGGTCTACTACTTAATTTAATTTATCTTATAAGGGTATACAGATATCCCTTTACTGGTGATTATATTCCCCAATAATGATACACCCCTCATAAAAAACTCACATTTATTTTACTTTGCATATAGAGTTTTCTTTCACAAAGTCTTTAACACAGTATTCAAATACTCATGCTCTTCCTTAATTTTGGATTATATCATAATATCATCTATAAAGGCTATTAAAAATTTTCAAGGTAATATCTAAAGACTCTATTCATTAAGACCATAAATATTGGTAGATAATTAATGATTCTAAAGGGTATCACTATGAACTCATAGTGTCCATACCTTGTTCAAAAGGTATGAATGAGAATATCTTCCTTCTTTACCTTTAATTGGTGATATACTAACTGAAGTTCTATCTTAAAGAAATACCGGGTCCCATGTAGTTGATTAAAAAAATCTATCTATCTATGGTAGTGGATACTTGTTATTTATTTTGATTTTTTTGAGTTCATGATAATCAATTTTGAGGTGTGCTGACCCATCCTTATTCTTGATAAAGAGTATCAATGCACCACATGCTAAAGTAATCAATCATATAAAATACTTTTGTATATTCTCTTATAATTTATTCTTTAGTTATTTCAACTCAATAGTGGATATTCTATAAGGATCCTTGGATATAGGTAGGGATCCAGGTATAATTGCAATTGATAACTCAACCTCTCAAGCAAGAGTAAGAATAAGAAAATATTTAGGTAATACATAGTGTATTCTCTCATAATGGACATCTCTACAAGAATGATTCTATCCTATGACTCAATAATTTGAGCTAGATATGCATTATCATAAGGCAATAATATCCATGCTTGAGTTGCATATTTCAAGGTAGATTCACCCTCTTCCTTACACTCGTATAGAATTAGAGGATGACTTGGGATGTGAAGAGTGATCACTCTCTCCCAATAGTTGATATTGGATTTATATAAGGACAACCAATGCATTCCAACTATAACATTGAACTCCACTAAAGGAATCAAAAAAAGATTTTCTAGGAGGTTTAATCCACAAACATTGACTAGGAATGAGTTATATACTTGGGATGTAATAATTTATCCATTTATTTTTCTCATAGATAGCTCAACCTCCATGTTTTCAGATGGTGTTTGAATAGTTCTAATAAACTTGCAATATATTAAACAATGTGTAGAATGAGAATCAAAAATTATATTTTCTTTTCTTGAATGAATAACTATCATACCTATCACTACATTGTTTTCAGGATCTAACTTAGTCGTAGTGATAGTATACACCCTTCTTTATTATCTAGTAATTGTAGTTTTTTTCATTGATTATCTCAAAAAATCCTTACATTTGGGCATTGGTTCACATAATTACCATTTTTCTTAGTTGAAACACTGGACTATAGGATGCGTATTGATTTGGACCTTATTTTCTTCTATATTATTAGTGGGTTTCTTTGTCTCACTTCGACATCAGTTAGATTGAATCCACTCTTTTTTCATATATGAAGAATCTCCCAGTTCCCTTGTGATAGTTTCTAGGAAACTTATTCCCACATTTTTGACAAATGGTCAGTTGGGTTTTCTTTCCTCTATGAGATTTATCTGTTGATCCTTCCAAATCAAACTCTGTTTTACACTTTTTATTTCCATATCCATGATACTATTGAGATCATTTAATCTCTATATCTACCTTGAAGGAAAAAAATAATAGATATTAAAGTCTCAAATTTCAAAATATTTTCATAGACATGGATTTAATCCACTAAATAAGTGTTCCACCTTACTTTTAGTGTTGAAGACAAAACAAGAGGCATATTGTGCAAGCCTTATTAAGTTTTACGCACATGCCCCAATATAATTATCTTCCTTTTGCTTTAGTTTGTGGAATTTACTCTCCATTTTAAGATGAATAGTTTGGTAAAAATATTTATTGAGTCCTTTATATTACATATAATCAATTTACTCTTTGGACTTGTTGTTCTTAATCAGTGTCCACCACTGATCGACTTCCCCCTCTATATAATAAACAAGCAACACAAAAATATCTTATTACAAGCATTATATGATAGATAATATATATTTCAATGGAGTTAATCAATTTTTCCATGATAAGGGTATTAGAATATCCACTAAAGGTATGAGTCCTTTTTCACATAAATGAATCAACCACAACATTCTCTCTCATATGAGTTGGAGGGTGTTCCACACAACTCAAGTTATTATTCATTACATGAGTCAAAATAGACACTATTTCCATGAATTTATCATCTCCCTCTCCCATAAGGTTTGGAATCTCATTAGAGAGATCATCACATTTCCTATCACATTAGATTTTGGAATGGTTTCTCTTATTTCCTGTGATTAACTAAGATAGAGAAAATAAAAAAAAGGAATGAGAATAATCAAACAAAAAAATATATAAAAAGGGAAACTATAAATATAAATGGAATAAATTATAAATTGAACATATATCCTAACATATGAGTCTATAGGTTTTAATCTAGTTTATCCATGGTAATTTTTCTATTAGGTTTTCTAACCTAATAATTTATTCAAGTACTTCATAATGGTATGTAAAGTGTTTGTGAGTTTTCCAAAGCATATCATTAGGGAGTTTCAAACTAGGTGTGTAGTAATGACTCTTTTTCATGCACAAGATGATTATCGAGTTAATACACAATCTTCCCTTTTCATGTATATTGTCCCTAGGTACAACTATGTTAGAGTCACATCCACTTGTAGTATCCATAAAAGGATGCAATTTATTGGAAATAATTTCCTCTATACTTCACAAAAATTTCAAGATATTTTCCTATACTTAGACTTATACCTATGGTTTTTAATAAATTATTCTAGTACTAATCCTAAAAAAAACTAGACCAACCTATGATACTAACTATATAGACCAAATCCTTTTATACATATTGTTACATGAATTTTAACATAAATATCCAAGAAAAAAACCAAAGGATTGAAAGGCCTAGTGTATTTGAAAGTTTTGGAACATAAAAGATAAACATGAAACTAAAATAAAAAATAATTATTTTAATATCCATAATGATATCCTAAATACTTTGAGCTCCAAAAAATTCATAGGATAACCTTGGAAATATATATAAAAATGTGTGAACTAAAAATCCCAATAAGAGAATTAACATGATAATGAAGCATGACATGTGATTAAAAAAGCATGAAATGATATCATAAAAGATAAGTATCATGATTAATCACATGGGAACATAAAATAAAGAACATGTTATCATAATATCATGTAAAAATAGGAATGAGGAAATAATATAAAACATGACATAAACATAAGTCGTGGTTACCCACCAAGAAAACATCACATAGTGGACAAAGTCCCATCATAGATTATATTTACTCCTTAATCTCATATATAACGTATAATGAGACAAAAAAAATTTCCCAATGAATTTAATAACTATCTAGGAACACCCCAAATAACATGTACATGCTTATGTGTTCCACAAAAGGAAATCAATCATAAGGCATAAACATAATAATTACCCATAGAAAAAATGGGTTACATAATATTTCCTCATAACAAAATAAAATGATATTTCATAAAGATTATAAATATAGGAACAAGTATTTTTTTATATTCATATTTGAGTACTTATGAATAGGTATCAAATATGGTGTTCATTTTTAAAAACATCATGATAAAGGGTATAAAATTGGGTATACAAATGAATTTTTAAAACAGTGTTTTAAAGAACCAATTAAAGATTTTGGAGAAAGAATATGTATGAAATTTTATTTAAAAAATAGAGGAAAATAACAATGGTTATAAATAAAATATTAATTTATCTAATGAAATCATGAATGTAAATTTATAACTTAAATTAATGTTATATAAAAGGATTAAGGTGTAGAAAAGTTCCCCTTAATCGGGTTTGATTTTAGAGAATGAATTTGAGAAACGAACTTAATAAATTTATTACCCCATAAAAGGAATGGAGAATAAGATAGGTATAAATGTAATAGAAATATATATAAAATTTATAATAATTACATAACATAAATGAGGTAGTGAAATTTAGTTATAGAGATAATGGTTATAACCCAAAGAAAATGGGTGGTTCAAAGATCCCTTACCTTATGTTCCCGAATCAGTTTTCAGTTTAAATTAATGTCCCAAATAATAAAATTTAATTAATAAATTACTTAATTAATAACCTTTTAAATATTTATTTTCTTTACTTTAATTTTATTATATTCATTTAAAATTATTTTAATGATATATAATGTTTAATTTAATTGTTCTGAGGGTGTTCATTTCATGGTTCCAAGGTCGGATCACTTATAGATAATTACTAATGTTCTTGATGAATGGGATTAAAAATATAGAAGTGAAATGAAATAATAGTAATGTACTTATATAAAATGAAATGGTCTCAATTATTCCTTTTTTTCCAATATATAGATGAATCATTGAGTAAAATTGTCAACATTTTATGGTTAGATTATTTAGGCGGTTTTACCGACCATCATGAAATAGATTCATTTTATTTAATATTATGGCCATATATTCTTTCAATAATATTAAATAAGTAATAATATAATTATTTTAATATTATTTAACCATAATAATATTTTTATGACCAGACATGAATGCGGTGGATAAAAATGAAGTGCGTTGTTCATGGAGGTGGTGAACCAACCATATTCTGAAAAACGTATTTTTTTAATAATAAAAAAAAGGGAAGGAATAAGAAGGATATTACATTAAAAAAATAAAATTTCATTATATTTATGATATTAGATTCATTATTTCATGTTGGATGTGGGAGGAAAGGTGAAGGTAGAAGAAGAAATGAATTTAAAAGAGGTAAATTGAGAGTATTACCTCTTAAATGTCGCCTCCTTGAAATACTCCTTAAAGAACTTACAATTGGTCTTTTGGTGATAATATAAGCACTAGGACATGGTTTAGAATATTTTAAAGGGAATTGACTAGAAATTTGGCAAGCTTTAAGGCTTAGAAGTTGTGAGGAGAAGAGGTGGTATTTATAAGGGGAGGAGAGATGTGTTTCTAGATATTATACTCATTAGTTTATTATTTTTGATCAAGAATAACAATAATATTGATTATTATGACTATATATAGTAAATTGTGAATGTGATTATTATAAAATGGTCACTTACATAATCCATGGCTCGTTTATTCATGTATTTTTCGTATAATGCAATTTATTGTAATTTTGCCGTATTTTACTATTCATTAAGAATTCAACAATTTTAGAAAAATACCAAAAATTCACCCTATTTTTTTCAACATGTGGATAATAAAAATTAAATCCATTTTATGAAAATAATTTTATAAATATGAGAAATTTAATTTTTAAATAAAATCCTCATTTATTTGAAAAAATATCAATTTTAACATTATGATCAATTTTATAACCCTTTGAAAAATCAATTATGGAATCCTAAAGTTTTCTATAATTATAATAAAACATAATATTGAATTATAAATCCATTATATGAAAATAAAATTTCTTTTAAATAATTATAATTATTATAGAAGTGAAATTAAAATATTTATGTTTTACAAGCATACAAACACTTAATTTATCGTTTTTAAAACATTTATTTACTTGTACTATAGTATAATTATTCCATATTTTCATTTTATAAGATACATAAATATTATTTTACACTTCCATAAGTGAGGATACTATTCTAATATTTAGGTTACTGTTCCTATTGGTCATATTACTATTCTAATAATCAAATTATTATTCCAATAGTCATATTTCTATTCCAACAGTTAGATTTGGAATGGCCATATGGGTTTTCTAATTTCTATAAATACATCATATTTAATTCTTTATTAATTAACTTCTATTTTATCTTAAGGTTATATATATATATATATATTTATTTTCAAAAATGCATATTTTATTACTCATATCTTGCTTCATTTCTACAATGTTGTTCATGAGTGTGATTATTCCAGGGGATCGACCAAATCTAAATTTGCATATTATTGTTATCTTATTTTTTATTTTATATCCCATTGTAATACTTTTAATTCTTTTGGATATATTTATTCTCTAAATTTAATGTTTAAATTAATATAATAAGATGTTATTGGTTTTATCAGGTGGTGAATGTGCTTTATATAATACTACATTACTAAGTATGACACAATTATATAAGAAGGGAAGATACTTTGATAAAATTATGGGTTTTTACATGAAATCCACCAATTTTAAAACAAACTAGTTAATTAATATAATACATATATATAATTTTATGTTTTGAAATATATTCTTAAGAAAATAATCAATATTTAGTTAAAATAAATGAAATTACTTTAACCTTTGAAAATATCTTACTCACACCAAATAATAAATATATCACCACTAAATTTAACTATCATGGTTTATTTTTCAAATATGGTATAGAAAATAATTTGTTGAAGATTTAGAATATAATAAATATAATTTTAAATATATTCAATTGAAAACAGAATAAAGTAATGTAAATCACACAGTAGAACTAAAAAAGAGGTTAGATCCAAGATAGAGATTAGTCAAATCCACTTGAAAATAATACACCACCAAGCATGTTTATAAAAAATTAATAAAAAATCCACAATATGGATTGGTTTTTACAATAATAACTATACACAAGGCTGTCCAAGATATAACTATCCTTTTCCATAGTTATATGTGGGATAAAAAAGTTAAAGAAGTGAAAGAAGGAGTATTATATTAATTCTATTTATGGAATAATAGAAGTGATCAATATATATATGGAGAATTAAAATCATAACTTTTAATGAGAAATATATATATTTAATGAAGAATTATAGAAAATTTTAATCCATCTCAATCTCTAATCGAATTTTAGTTAATCAACAGGGTTAAATTCTCTTAATTTTTTTCTTAAATCTATCTTTGAGATTATATGAAAAGGATATTGTGAATCCTTCTCTCCAATTCATAAAATAATATGATAAACAAAGATTTATGGAAACATAGATACAAATTTAGAGTATGATCTATGTGTTCAGTATGTCCACCACATGTGTGTACATGAGAAAGCATCCACTAGTTTAAAGAAAAAACCCTTATTTAATTATCCTTTAGAAGATAATCATAACTAATTTTTTTGATTATATAGGAAATACATAAATCTCAAATTAATATAAATTTTCATAAAATGCTCCAAAATATAGCTATTGAAGTATTTAAATGACTTTTATTTGAAATTAAACATAGAAAGTCAGGACTTTAAAGTCACTTAGACATGGTATCTTGAGTTGGTCCTTATTGTAGGTTTATAATTTCCTCATATGGTATCTTGAAATACTTCTTGTGGTTCTCTTAATGTGATTGTGTGGTCACTTGACTTAGTGAGTCTTTTAGTTGCAGTCACTTGGTCTCAACATACAGTCACTCTATACTTGTAATTTTTTTCACCTATCTATCATGAGGTCACTTGATCTTTACTTGTTGTTGATCGACTATAACATGCATTCAGTTGATGAACATAGTCATTTGGAACTTCTTCATGTGAAAAATTAAAAATTTAGGCATATTTTATCTATCTGGAATGGTTGGTTGAGTTGCTCATGTGGTTGATCTGATTTCTTTTGTGGTAGTTTGATATAGATTTATTATTTCATGCAGTCGGTTCAACACTGTCTTCATGTGGTATCTTCATATATATCATGTTTTCACTTCCACACTTATTGTTTTTTAAATATTTACTAGAAAAAAATTCCGTAACATATAGACATATAATTCATTAATAATATATGAAATATGATTTGAGATCATTAAAAAATAGAATTTCCTGAATAACCCAACACTTATATTCAATCATGTTGAATGATTTTATTTATAATGGTGTTTTGAGTATGGATATTTCTTGAGAGTTGATGATCATGATGGATTTGTTAAGTACCTACATGTATATATATTCTTTCTATATAAAATGTAATTAGATTTGTCAGCCATTGATGTACCAGTACATTTCATGGGATGTGTTTTTAATCTATGAATTAGTATACCCCTTCCCCTATTCTATGGGATAATTTGAGGACCTAACTATGTATACACCTCCCTCATTCCTTAAGATGAACTTAAACACTATCTGTAGAAGTGTACTTGGGTGGGATGAGATACATGATTACCCTACCTTCAACCTATATGGGATGGACTTTATGATTTCCCTACCTCCATTCCGATATTGAAACCATGAATTCCTAAAGAAGGTGAGGTTAGGGGAGTATAGGCATGGACCCTCCTGGTATAAGGGGTTACATTTTATATACTTTGATTATCTATTATTCACATGTTGTTTTAATTTCTATACTTGTTTATTGGTTATTTGTGTATTTTTTTTACTATTATATTTTTGTAAATGATTAGACATGTTCATGAATACACCTGTTCATTCACCATTGTGTCAATGCATGTTGGTGATGCCCTACTGAATATGTATATGCTCACACACTGTATAGACACTCTAATGGACATGAAACTCTATATGCATTATTTTTCAGGTGCCTCTTTGGAAATGGAGTATTTATAGATCTTATAGTATAGGGTTTCATAGGATTCATACCCTCATTGAGTTTGGGGACCAAGTGGAGTCTTTTAGAGTTCCTGATGGGTGTGGATGGTGGATGTATGAGGGTTATACAAAGATATTCTTATAGGGTTTACATATATTGAACATTCTCATTTTGGCCCTCAAGTTCATATTTAGTTTTATGTTATTTATGTATAGGGGTTATGACTAATTTTACATATATTGTAGTATTTATATGAGACCTCGAGTTGGTTGATTATATGTACATTTGATATATAGTCATTGTATTGTATTATTACATATTGGAGTTAGTTTTCTAAGACCAAATTTTTATACTTTTATTACATGTACATTCAATGTATTGAATATTAATAAAACTTATTATTATATATTGTTTATTTTTCTACATGAAAATAATAATGTCATAGAGTATACATCGCATTGATAAGGTCACAACTATTCTCCGCTATGATGAGAACATTTATGTTCTATAATTATATTCTCAAATAGTGTTCTACAGTTGGAAAATGTACTATAATGGTACACATAGTACATAGACTATCAGATGCGAGTACTCATAACCAGATGAGGCTTCTTCTCATGAAGTTCACACTTGGTAATCTTAAAGATGAGAGATTATGAGAATATACCTACTATTAAGAACTCCTCATGTTTTGGTGTCATCAAATATTCCTATATACAAGCATGTATTAGGGTCCGTAAACTTTAAGATTATTATTAATGCATGTTACAACTCACATAGTTAGATATATTTCAAAAACCAGGATGATAATAGTTTATGGAGAAGTTGGATACATTGGGTGTGTCATGAGTGGCATTCCATTAATGAATAAGTCAAGGAAGGATTTTCCCCTCCATATTTATGGAAGCTGATATCTCTACCCATTAATTAGAATAGAACCGTCACATTAAATTCCACGACCATAGTGTAACAACGTGTTTATTTTAGATAGTCAAAGAAAGACATATTGAGCATATAGGTTGGTGACACAGATGTGAAACCTGCTTAATGAGATATTTTGATAAAGGGATTATATTACACAATGAACATTCATATGTGGTTTTCGACATTATGACATTAAGTTCTTTCTCTTGGGTGCCCTGAGATGTTTCTACATAGTAATCTTGGACTTTAGGAAAGTCCGCCTAATTCTAATGATAAATAATCCTAGAGGGTTACACACTAAGTATTTCTTTTGATCTCAATTAAATTCTTTTGAGTTTAATTAATGGACTAAATATTATTCCCAATTCCAAGGAATAATTTTATTCATGTTATATTGATCAGATGAATTAAATAAATATTTATTCATCATCTTATACATAAAATATTATTATTTTTGAATATTTTAATAAATATTTATTCTTTAGATTTTGAATAAATTATTTATTCAGTTGTTCAATAAATTCTAGAGGAGTTCGAACGGATCAAGACTGATTCTGGTGAAAAATATTAATTAACAAGACTCTTATATAATATTTTTATTGCGCAAGTTGGTGCACTCCAAAAAGTAATAATAATAATAATATTATTATTATTTGGAATGGTATTTAAAGGCAATAAAAGTTATTTAATTGAGGGTATGTAATTAAATAATATTTTAACTTAAATCCCAACACTATAAATATGCGTCTATTTCTTTTGTGTAGAGCATCCAAAATCGAGAATAGAGAATTATTGCTCATAATGAATTCTCTATCTACTCCTCATTCTCTCTTTCTCTATCAAGAATGAGAAGTGAAAGAGAGATTTATTCAAGATAAAATAATGAGTTATTAAAAACAAATAACATAAGACATTTGACTCACTGTACTAGCACCCGGAGATCGAGTAATATTTCTCAAAGATCACAGGAGCACATGTGGATCACCACTAGAAGGATTCTATCCTTGGATCATCATAGAATTATAAAGGTAACCCAAAAGGGTATTTTTGGGTGATCAACATTCACAAATGAATAAATTTCATAATCCAAACTATTTATTTCTTCAAATATCAAATAAATTAATTATAAATTTGACATGAAAGATCCCTGCTCTTGGTTTTGGGAAAATATTATTAAAATTTTAATATATCTATCACCTATTCATGATTTTGCTGCACTCGAAACCATCAAGTGGTATCTGGGAATTCATGTTTAAATTTATAATTATTTATTTTATTGTTGATATATGCACAATTGTGGTTATATTTTCATTTCAAGTTATTATTTCTTTAATATTATTTGAATTAATATCTTACTGACATACTAATCATGTTCGTTCAGTATTTCATTTTACTAAAGGTTTAATAAAAAATGAATAATGACTGAAGAAGCTATTGGAGAGTGCCAAATCTTTGGCCAGTAAAACTGGGTTATACAATGTGTAGTTAGAGCACATGCCATATACCCACACATGTTATATCTAGACGAGTTAAGCAATTCATTACATGAAGTGCTTTTATTACACACCACATGTTGACTATGAAAACCTAGCACATTGTAAGTGGATACTGGGTGTGTAGTTGACATGTACACACAGTGTATTCTATCCAAGTTAACACACCAAATCCCCAAGAATGTGGCTCAGATATACGGCGACTGAGGCACATGGCATGTTGCTGCATGTACACATTGTGTAGTCTCCCATTAATGAAAAAAATAAAATAAAATTAAATTTTAAAATTGAAAAATTAAAACCATATTTTATTGATTAGCGCACCATTTTTCGTTTGATAACTTAATAATGGTTTTAAATAATTTTAAATGCTCAATTAATTTATTGTAATTAATATTAATTATTGGTTCTATCTTTTATTTTCCATGAATTCCATTAATGATGAGTATCTCTAAATAAGATCGGATGATCATTAAAGATGAATAATATTTAATTAATAAATAAATTAATAAATTAATTAATGAAATCAAATTTATATTAAATAATAAAAGAGATAATAAAGAAATGAATACTAGCCATTTAATTTTTCATATTAATTTCATGTATGATCGTTCATGAGCTTGAACAAGAACTGTGTATGTGTATAATGTTTTAATTTAATTTATTTCTTGAGTTTGAAATTATTTAAAATTAAATTAAATGATTCCATGTGAGTCATCCCTTAATACATTATTATGTAGGACATACGTGTCTAAGGATATTTATGTAATACCCTTTAACCTATCCATTGGTTCCCCTCACCTGCATGTGAGTAATAAATATTTGTAATTAATGGATCATCCCAAGGTGTGTGGAGGCGGTTCAAGATAGAACCATAATGATGCCAACCCAGGTGATTCATAGGTGGAGAACTGGAATGGTGTAACTCATGCTAAGACTGAAAATAAGAGTTATTTTTCCTAGGTCAAAGGATGATTTAATGGTCACTCATTAAATCAACCATTAGATAAAGATTATGAATGAGTTAATTAATTAATTAATTAATTCTATCTATGTAATTATTTATTTCATTAAAGAAATGATTCCAAAACATAAATAAATGAATTAATATATAAAGATAGAAATTAAATAAATGAATTATGTGTAAATGTTTTACCCAACATGGTTAATTAATTAATTAACATACACTTAATTTTAAAAAGATGTGTAAAGGGTAAAACAAGATAAAATTTATTCATAATAAATTAAAATACCTCAATTAAATATTTGGTTAGACTAATACTTTTGTTACTCTATTGGGAATGAAACTATAGAACTAAGTGTAGTACATGACCAAAGTATGGACTCTTACTTTTATCACGGAGTTCTCATGAGAGTTTTGGGTATAAAAAACTGAAATTGTAGTGAGTTTAATGGAAAAAGTCTGTTCAATAAAAATTTGGATGCAAGTGTTGAGGAAATCCAAGTTAGGATTTCAAGATAGGGGAATCCACTCAAAATATCAAGGATCTACAAGTCCACAGTTGGAAATACTTCCTACCTAATTACTTTATTGTGGTTTTCATGGTCAATGTCTAGATCATTAAGAAAATTAACAGGGATCCTTTCCACTGTAATATTAAAGAAACTAGATATTCTGAGTTCAATGGAGAGAGCTATTGAGACTTTATAAAATAGAATGAGATTTAATAAAAAAATAAAAAAACATTTAATTTATTATATCTCACTTATTTTTTTAATCTAGAAAAATACTAATAATTTGATCTTTAAAATTGTAGAATAATTTGGAAAGTTTATCATCCAAACTATCCCTATGCTAAATATTGGATAAAATAACCTCCTAACTGGAAGTAACTTCTTGGAGTTGTTTAGATTCCTTCAGGTTATGCTATGCTATGGAAAAAAGCTTACATTCTAGAAACTTTAATTCATGATCCTCCTTCTGAAGAAGTTGGTGATGAAGAGTTACTTTTCTATGAAAAAAATTTAAGTGGCACAATCAATGTTCAATGTTTGATGCTTTCATAAATGTCTAGTTAACTAATTAAGTCTCATAAAAACATGAATGTGTATAGCATGCTAGATCACCTATGTGGTCTTTATCGATAGAGAAATAGACAAGAATGTTTTGAGATTTACAAGGTTCTCTTTCAAAGAAAGCCTATAGAGGGTGCCCCAATTAGGATTCACATAGTCAAGCTCATTGGATACATTGATCACTTAGAGGTTCTAGGGTTTAAACTCCTCGAAGAGCTAGGCACTGAACTTATTCTGACATCAATCCCTTAGAACTTCACCAACTTTGTTGTGAATTTTAATATGAACAAAATTGATAATTCTTTTCTATATATTATTACTCTTCTTTTCCAAGTAGATAAGGATACGAACCATGAAAAAACTTCCATCCTTATGGTGAGAAAATTGAAAGGGAACACAAATATCATTAAGCCCAAAGATTATTTACACCCTTCAAAGAAGCAAAATATCAAAGGGAGATCAAGGGAACAAGATTTTTTCTATTTAACATGTGGAAAGAAGGTCCACTAGAAGAAAAATTTCACACAAAAAAAGAAACAAGGGGAAGCTTTAGGTATGTTTTTTATCAAGTGTAATTTATCTGTTTCTAAAAATTGGGTATTAGATACATATTTTGGTTCTCACATATGTATTAAAATATAGGAACCAAGTAGATTCAGAAAGATTAACTGAGGATCAGTAGATATTTGAGCAGCCAACAAAGCTAAACTTGCTATTGTGGTTTTCGGGGACTACCAACTCACATTGTCGATCAAAATGATATTTTTTTAAAGGGTTGTTATTATGTTACTTCAATTACTAAAACATTATTTCTATATTAAGAATTGATATGGATCGATTTATTCTAAACTTTTGGAATAAATGTTGCTTCTTTTATAAATATATCATTTTTATGGTAAGAAACACTTAAATAATGGTTTTTATATGTTGGATTACACGAACCAAATAATGGAAATCGATAACGAAGTTACTTCACATGAATCACACCACACCCAAATTTGATATCACCGACTAGGTCATGTAAATGAAAATTGATTGGCTAAATTAAATCAAGATGGATATTTATATTATTTTGAACTAAACCCACTTGGTGTATGTCACACATGTTTACAAGGAAAAATGACCAAACCCCCATCTAGTGGGATAGGTGAAAGGACTTTAGGTCTTCTTGAATTAGTTCATACCGATGTTTGTGGACTATTTCCTATTGAATCAAGGGGTGGGTACTCATACTTCATAACTTTTACTGAAAATTTTAGTAGATATGGATATGTCTACTTAATGAGGTATAAGTCGAAATCTTTTAATAAATTCAAAGAATACAAGAATGAAGTTGAGAACCAGCTTAGTAAGAATATTAAGAAACTTCGATCAAACCATAGTGGAAAATATCTTAATAATGACTTAATTGATTATTTATGAGAGTTTGGGATTTTATATCAACTCAATCCTCTGTATACGCCTCAATGGAATGGTGTAAGAGAAAAGAAGAACCACACCTTGTTGGACATAGTGAGATCAATGATGGGTCATGTGAGTCTTCCATTATCCTTTTTGGGATACAAATTACAAACAACAACATATCTACTAAACCAAGTTACAACTAAAGAAAAAGATGGTATACCATACCAATAATGTAATTTAAATAAACCCGTGTTGTCTTACTTACATGTATGGGTTTTTGAAGCATTTGTTAAGGCCTCTTTAGGTAACAAGATTGCACCCCGATGCACAAAAAGTATCTTTATAGGATATCACAAAAAAACATAGGGATTACACCTATAAATTGTTTTAGAAAAAAAGGTTATGGTTGAAATATATACCATATTTCTTGAGGAACTTATATCTAAAAGAGATAGTGGGAGCATGAAAGACTTTGATGAAGTCTAAGCTCAAGATACATAATATTTGTTACATGAAAAAATTCCACAAATCCCTATAGAGGAAGAAATTATTCTAGAGACACAATTACTTTATAGGAGTACTAGAGAGATTAGAGAACTAGAATGGTATGTTTTTTAGTCACTGAGGATGGTGAATCATTACTAGTTGATAAAAATGACCCTCTAACCTACAAGGAAGAAATAAGTGGCACAAATGATGCAAAGTGGCAACAATCCATGAATTATGAAATGGATTCCATATACTAAAACCATGTATGGATTTTGGCAGAACCTTTAATAGATGTAAATATCATTGGTTTCAAATGGGTATTCAAGAAGAAACTGGATATGGAAGGACAATCCAGTACATATAAGGCGTGACTAGCTACAAAAGGGTTTAAAAAACATCAAGGCACTAACTACGATGATAAATTTTCACCAGTTGCAATACTGAAATCCATCATAATTCTAATTTCCATTATGGCTTTCCATGATTATGAGATTTATAAAATGGATGTTAAAATATCCTTCCTTAATGAGAACCTTTAAGAAGACGTCTATATGACATAACCTGAAGTGTTTGTGACTCTAAAGGACGCCAATGAGGTATGTAAGTTGAAAATATCCATTTGTTGATTAAATCAAGCATTCAGGTCATGGAACATTCATTTTTCTGAGGCCATAATGGAATTTAGTTTTATAAATAATGAATTCGATCCATGTATCTATAAAAACTTTAGTGGGAGTGCAATCATTTTCTTAATATTATATGTTGATGAAATATTACTAATTGTAAATGAAATACCAGTCATATAGTCTATTAAGGTGTGGTTGAATAAATGATTCTCTATGAAGGAATTGGGTGAGGTAATATATATTCTTTGGATCAAGATACATCATGATAGATCCAAAAGGTTTCTCAGACTAAGTCAAATTACATACATTGACAAGATACTAAATAGATTCAATATGGAATAATCTAATAGGATATTGTTTCAAACATCACATGGAATTCATATTTCTAGGAAAATGTGTCCTTATAAACATGAGGGAAGAAATAGAATGACAAGGATTCCATATGCATCAACGATTGGATTAGTCATGTATGCTATGATCTGAACTAGGATATATGTCACCTACACATTAAGTGTAGTAGAAAGATATCAAGATGATCTAGGTGTCCTCCATTGGATGGTAGTCAAGAATATCCTTAAGTATCTAAGGCATTATAATGATATGTTCCTAGTTTATGTAGGATATGAGGAACTAGTCATCAGAATATATTCAAATTCTAGTTTCCAAACCGATCAAGATGACATGAATTCACACACGATATACATCTTCACTTTGAATGGAGGTACTATGAGCTAGAAGAGCTCAAAGTTGGATGTGGTTTTAGATTACATAGCATATTATGAGTATATTTCAAATTCTAAAGAATCTAAAGAAGTAGTATGGATACAAAAAATCATCCAAGATCTTAATTTGGTATCTAGAAGGAAATATCCCATCACATTATATTTTGATAATATAGTAGTGGTGGATCTTTCAAAATAGATAAGGTCACATCAATAGCTGAAGCTCATACTTTGTAAGTATCATCTATTGATGGATTTTTCTCAGAGAGGTGAGGTTTTAGTGAGAATTATTTCCACAAAAGAAAACTTGGTGGACCCTTTGACTAAATCCTTTACTCAGGGAAACATAAATATCATGTGAGTTCTAGAGGACTAAAGCTCTTAGGAAGTTGGTCTAGTCCAAGTGGGAGTTTGTTGGAGTTAGTGTCTTAGGACCAAATATTTTTACTTTGATTACATTTATATTTGATTTATTGAATATCAATAAGACTTCTTATTACATATTGTATGTTGTTCTACATGACTCTAATTCAATAATATCATATAGTATAATTCGCATTGATATGGTTATAAGAGTTCCCCGTTATGATGGGAACCATGATGTTCTCTGATGATATTCTCAAATAATGGTCTGCGGTTGGATAATGTAATATTATGGTACACATTGTACATAGACTATCAGATGTGAGTACTCTTAAGAACATGAGGCTTCTTCTCATGAAGTTCACACTTGGTAATCTCAAAAATAGAAGATTATGAGAATAAAACTGACAGTAGGAATTCTGTATGTTTTGGGGTCATCGGATATTCCTATCTATGAGCATGTGTGATGGTCCTTAGAATTTAATATTATTATTAATTCTTATTACAACTCACGTACTTAGATTTATTTTATAAACCATAATAATAATAGTTCATAGAGAAGTTTGATACATTGGGTATGTCACGAGTGACATGTAATTAATGAATAATTCGAGGAAGGATTTTTCCCTTCCATATTTATAGAATATAATATCTCAGTCCTTCGATTCGAATAGAACCATCACATTAAATTCTATGGACATGGTGTAATGACATGTTTATTTTAGATAGTCAAATAAAGACATATTGAACATATAGGTTTGTGACACGTACGTGAATCCTAATTTATGAGATATTATGACAAATAGATTATATTACACAATGAATGTTCATATGTGGTTGTATATGCTGTGACATTAAGTTCTTTCTCTTGAGTGCCTTGACCCATTGCTAGATAATAATCTTGGACTTTATGAAAGTCTACCTAATGCCAATGAGAAGGAATCCAAGTGGGTCACACACTAAGGGTTTCAATTGATCTCATTTAATTTCTATTTGAGTTTAATTAATGGAATAAATATTATTCTCAAATATAAGGAATAATTTTATTTAAGTAATATTGATCACATAAATTAAATAAATATTTATTCACTGGCTTGTGAATAAAATATTTATTTTATTTATTTAATATTTCAATAAATATTTATTCGCAAGACTATGAATAAAATATTTATTTATAAATAAAATAATTATTTGGTTTTTTAATAAATGATAGAGGATTTTGAATGGACTAAAACTGAGTCTGATTAAAAATATTAATTAACAAGACTGTTATATAATATTTATTATTTCACAAGTTTGCGTGCACCACACAATAATAATTATATAATTATTATTATGTGACATGAGATTTATTAAAATTAATAAATGTTATTTAATGTTCGGTATAAAATAAAATAATATTTTAACTTAAATACCAACTCTATAAATAGACGGCTATATTTATTGTGTAAAGCATCCAAAATTGAGAATAGAGATTTTTTGCACACAATGAATTATTTCTCAACTCCTTCTCTCTCCCTATCAAGAACGAGAAGTGTAGGAAAGATTTATTCAATACCAAAGAATGAGTGATCAATAAAAAACGTCACATGACATTTGACTCACCATGCTAGAACTGAAAGATTGAGTGGTGTTTCTTAGGGATCATATGAGCATGTGTGGATCACCGCTAGAGGGATTCTATCTTTGGATCCTCATAATGGAATTAAGGTAATCCGAAAGGGTCTTTTTAGATGATCAATATTCACCAATAAAGAAAGTTCCTAATCCCAGGTATTTATTTCTTCAAATATTAGATTAATTAATTATAAATTTTACCTTCAAGATTCCCGCTCTTGGTTTCGAGCAACGATTATTAAAAGAGATTTTAGTATATCACTCACCTCCACACACATCATAATTTCAAGCTTAGTTTTATGTTTTTATATATAGTAGGTTCTAACTCGTTTTATATCTATTGTGGTATTTTTGTGAGACCTTGAGTTGGTTGATTATATATACTTTTGATATATAATCATTATGTTGTATTATTATATTCATGGAATGATTAACAATTATTCCATTGATGAGTGATAATATTTTGGTCCTTGTGTTCGATAACCCCTCAGATCAAGTTGAATTTTCAAAAGGCTATAACTTTGATTTATTATTGTATTTTAAAGGTCTAAAACACATAACAATTGGTTTTATTGAACCCTATATGTTTACACCATCCTCTGATGACTGGTAGGTGCGCTCGAGGTCTTGTGGAAATCCGTCCTGTTGTCATTCGAGTGATTGGGCGATGGTCATTATGAAAACAATAATTATTCCCAAAACATCACATCAATGTAGGCTTGTGCTGAATTTACATAACTTTAAACTATATCAAAATATATTTTGATATAATTTATAAGCATATAATGTAGTTATATCTCATGTTAAGTATTTTAATTATTCATTTATTTATTAAATACCTATTTAGTATTCATTTATATAAATAATTATATTATGGATGCTGGTATGATTTGGTTTGAATTATTTAAATTATTTTTTTATAATTTCCATGCCATTAATATAAGAGTTTCATGCAAGGTACAACATAAATATTTATTTTCTTTAAATAAGACTTTGATTTGTTATTTTAGTTATAAATTAAATAATGAAGGTTGATTATGATTTATACATATTAGGTGCTAAATTTGTATCATAATTAAGGTAACTTTTGAGTATTAATCTATGGATAGTGGGACTAAAAGTTGGAATTATCACTGTCTTAGGAGATTACTATCTTCAAAATTGGGGGTTGGATATCTGTCGCACCATATTTTATCTAGTGGGGATTTTAGTTTCATATGATTATAATCCTTTACATGAAATATTTTCACATACCTTGTGTATAAAATACATCTGTATATGTGTGAATATAATTAGCTTTTATTTTAAATATATAACAAAAATCATGAGTTGTATAAGGTATTATACATTAATATGTTTTGAACATATTAATTTTTTATTAGAATGGGATTAAAAACTAAATTGTTAGAAGCATGCATATATATAGGAATTATATGAGATATAAATATTATATGAGATGAAATAGTTATATATTATATGCATAAGATACATATGAAAATGGAGAGACTAATATAACCTCAAAATACTTAGTGTGTGATTCCTCTAAAAGTGAACAAATTTCATAACCTTGACCATCCAAGTGGATAGGTTTATGCTAATTTTTTTCCCAAGCATAATTTTTTACAATGCATATAGAATGTGGATAATCCTAAGACTTATGAAAACATGTTCCATAGTGAAATTTGGGTTACACTTAGTTAGGAAACTTTGAGACTTATGATATCAATAGAATAGAGTTGATTTTATTCATATGATAGATTTGGAAAAAATATTGTCCACAAAAAAATCTAAAATTAATATGTGATATGATTGGCATGAAGACTTACCCAAATTTATAATTTTTGATAGAAACAATAAAGTGAACACAAAATTTAGTGAAATTTGGATATGACCCACTAATAGATATAATGTATGAGTTTATAATTTTAATGGAATTATAATCAATAAAGGTCCTTATTGAATTGATATAAGACATTATAATCACCCAAATATATATCCTTTTGTAGATTATGATATACATTATAGATAACCTTTTGAAATCTATTATATATCAGAATTATAGTTTAAATTATTTGTATGTATGGTTTAAAAGTTTTCTCAAGGAAAATAATTTAGAGTATAATAATGTGAAAGTTATAAAAAAATATTTTTCTTTAATTCTTAATCATAGGTATTAGATTCCAAGTGTACATCACACATTCATGTTGATAAAAACCAACTCAGAATTAAAAGATAATTGATTAAAGGAAAGGTAGATATATGTGTTGGAGATGAGAAAAGAGTTTTTTTATTAGAAGTTAATAATTATAATATAATTCTACCTAATTTATTAATTCTTGAATTATAAATTTATTAATATATTTTAGTCATAAAGATAAATTTAACTTCCATATATTATTTGGAAAAAAGGGATTTTCAGTCATGATTAAGAATAATTTATATATATATATGAATAAAATGTTTTTGAAGCATTAGGAATGTGGTAAATGGATTATAAATCCTAGATATGGACAATATAGTCTAAAAAATTCAAAATAATAATTACAGGGTAGTTGATTCATACACCAATTATCTTTGAAATTGTCTCCTTGGGAATATAAATGAGAAAAAAATAATTAAAGACTATATAGAGATGTATTGATGAAATAATTTTATTATTAATCATTTAAAAAATGTTAATATTGTTTATTAGAAAAAACGACTAAATAATATTTTCATGAAAAACTTTAGAGGGTAAATGAGACATTGAATCTAATACATTATAATGTATGGTAACTAATGATCAAATAAGTAGTGGGTATGTCCACTTTATAACTTTTAAAGATGACTTCAATTTGTATGTTTATATATTTTTCATGAGTCACAAGTTTGAAACCTTTGAAAATTTAAATATGTTTAATAATGAAGTATAAAATCTATTGTTACTAGTATGACCATGAAGTCCCATGTGGGGGGGGGGGGGGGTGGGGTAAATCAGTGTGAATAAATTTTACCAAATTCTTTTCATTTTTAATTACACATCTTAATATTTGAAACTTAAAACATATTAGAGTGAATGGATATCATATGTTCTTCTCAATGCATTCTCACCACATGGAAGATAAAAATTAAAGAAATAAGGTCACATAATATTTTTATATGGTTCGATCCTAGGTGGGTATTTACTCATTATTGTGTTCTAGTTGAGTCTGAGAATTAAATTTTATCTTTAGTGTAGAAAAGTGATTAAAATAGGTAGGGAGTTTCATCATTAACCCCAAACATGAACTTGATGATTTTTATTCTAGAGGAAACTATAGGGCATGGTCGACATCCACATAACTAAGGAAATCACTATCTCTTGATATACGGAGTTTGGATAAGATTATACCAGATAGCTTGAGTCTTCAATGAACCTCTTTTTTCTCTTATGAACAAGATATTTAGTGTTATCTTAGATGTTTTTGTATCATAATGTAAGATCATATTTCTCAAATGAAGGTTTTCTACTATCCAAGAATTAAAAATACCACAACATGTAGATCAAACTTCTTACCATCCTTTTAGAGTGATTAACATATGTTTGATATCATACAAGCATAAATTGCCTTCCTCCTTTTCAATAGTAATCTTTTTGGTGATCAACATCAATTTGTTCTTAACTCAATGAAGATTATGAATAAAAATAGTAGATGATCACCAATTTTACCTTTTATTATTTATTCAACACCTTTCTCTTCATTTTATTTGAAACTCCTATTTTTTAGTAGTAGAATGTTGACTTTCTCTCCTCTATTTTATTTTTATTTTCTTCAACAAAATATTTATTGTACATAATGGAAATGCTAGATTATATAAATTATTTCTCTCACTAATTTCTTATTATCATTTATCTACTATATAATAACATAATAACATCACATAGATATATTTAAAATAATATAAATATATAAACTCTAGAGAAATTTGTTCACATGATAATATGTTTAAAGATGCTCAAATATTACTTAGAAAGTATCTAACTTTGACCTTCAATAATTAGTTGAAAATATTCATATTTGAAACTCATCAATTATCATTTAGAGGTATTATCAAAATTAATCTTTTATTTGACTCACACATTGGAATTTCCTTTCCTTATTAACTCCATAAAATCCACTTTTTTGTTACTGTATGTCTATATGAACACATGCAGAAAAACTTGCGACATGGAAACCCTCATTATAGAACAAACTTCTTCCTCAATTATCATCTCTATTATTCTTATTTATAATCTTGGTTATTCAAAGAATCATGATATTTAAACTTGAAGCTTATTGAAACATCATATAAATTTATCTTCCTCCAAATCCTAATTTCAAAACTCTTAACCCATTTCAAATAAATAAAACTTATATATCACCTCAAGGAATTTGAATTACCCTTCTAAAACTTTAGGTGAATCATATGTATCACCATGTCACTATAATGTGTACTTCTAAAAGTCATGGTGAATCTTACTTAAGAATCTATAATTTATGACGACTCTTACAAATTATTCATAAATTTATACTTATCCTTACATATAATTGTGATTCCCAATATTTTTCCATTTTCCACTCTATATGTTTTGGAAGGATATTTCATGACCTTTGACACTCCTCCGATTAATATGATATAATATCATATTCGATATTACATGGATTTATTTCTAGAAGAAGTTAATCAGACATATATATAGACATTTAAAAATTAATTTGATGTTACCAAATATTATTCATATAAAGCATCTAAAATCATTCATCCACAACACCTCATTATTCCCATGTAGATCAGTTACTGCTAAACTGTTCTGATGCAGAGACCAGTTGAATCATGTGTAACATTTTTTCTAATCTCACATTGGTATATATGATTCATATAACAACTTCATAGATTATTATAATTTCCATAACTACCTCAAATGAATCCTTTTTTATTCTAATCTTATAATTCCTTCTATAATAGTGCATAATCATTCACCATGAATTGAAATACCATTTTTAGCTCTAAATTGATTCCATTAATGTAAAAACCTAGGTAATGTTAGAATAAATATTTTTCATGTTTTATTAATATTAATTAAATATATTTTACAGAGTTATAATAATATTATGTAATTTTTTAGTCAATTTGAAAAATATTTGTTTAACCAAATTGGATTTTCATGATTTATATGATTTTATTTAAAATATTGATTTCAAAATTATAGAGTTTTAATTTAACAAAATTAACTTAATTTATGAATTCATCAAGTCAAAATAATCTTAGGGTGATTTTTTGGATATATCTAGAAAGTTTGATTTTTCATGGATAATGAAAAATGTTGATTTTTATTGAAAAATTTATTTTCATTTAAAGAATTTAAAAGATCAATTTTGGTTTAAAACAGTTTCAAAAAAATATTTATTCAATTATATTATTAATAATCCAATTATGGTATTTGGAATGAATTTTATACTTAAATTTGGTATAAAAACATTTTTATACTCAGAAAGAGATTTTTATGAGACACCATTTTTCAACAAATTTTTTGGGGTTAATTTTAAATTAAATTCTACCACTTTTTTGAATTTAATATGATAAAATGAATTCAGTATTTATAATATACATAATTAATTTTTGGTAACAAGAACAACTTAATTTTTTGTCATATTATATAAGATCCCGACCTTTCTTGGGACCTTCCATTACTCATTTTAGGTACCTTTTTACCCCTGTTTTAATCTCCCTTTGGTTTAGGATTATCTCAAGTGTATTTGGGTGAGTTTTGGAAGTGTTTGGGGGGGGGGGTTGGGTAGTTCCTAGTTGGAACACTATTTTCCCAAATTGTGAAGTCTCCCCCAAAAAACTGTGCACACTAGGACATTAGGGGTTAGTATGGTTGGCACACAGTTTAACAAGTCGTGAACTTAACGAAGGGAAATTATGTACCCAAAACAGTAGGGTAACATAGTTAGGGTTCACAATTTTTCTAAATATATAGACCATCTAAGAAATTGTGTGTGTAGAATTTTAAAACCCTGAATTTTTAATTAAAAATTCCTAGACCCCTGATTTTTATTCCTACTCACCCCCACTCAACCTAAATGAAATTACATTACTTTTTGAGAATCTTGAGAGGATTATAAGGCCCCTAGAATTTTTTCTATTATGAATCAAATACCCTGTAGAAGAAATCATCTCCTCTTTAATATGTTATCTCTTCCTTGATTTAGGTTATCTATGACAGTCTAAATCCAGAATACCCGGAGCCGATTCCTTGAAACATGATGTGTAAATTTTTAACAAAACATGCACTGATATATCACACATCATGTCCCATACAGAGGATCGATTCGATTCAGGTTTTGGGAAACCAGCTACTTCTAACTTGCTTCTCCAGTTGAAAACTGTCACCTGAAAAAATTTATTAAAAAAATATAGGGTGAGCATACGAATGAACAGTAAGGGGTTTTAAAATCACATAATATACCAATTATAAATTTTGAAAACATTATTTAAAACTTTCCATAAAAATTTTTTCTTAAGAAAAGCTGTAACACATATAACATATCATAATAATAAAAGTGCACAATTAAAATCATATTAACAGAATTTAAAGGGAACATGATTCAATTATAGGCATTCTCATTTTGTGTAATAAGTAAAATAAATTCTAAATATATTTAACTTATGAATATGAAGGTACAAGTTTAATAACTAAGAGTAATAAATAATCAGAGTTTCTCATAAAGGTAACAAAATCAATGACATTCTTTACTACTGTGAAATATTCGTTCACTAATAAATCATTGAGTGCAACATAAAAATCATGCCATAAGCATTTAATTCTTCTGATACTAATATGTACTGGCTCTTAACCATGGATATTTTACTAGTCAAATATCCACTTGGTTAATTAATTACCATAAACATAAAGAGGGGATGTATAATGAGGGACAACATAACCATAACGTCAAGGCCTTGTGCCAAGACCATAAATAATCATTTTTTCAAGGCCTTATGCCAAGACAATAGTTTGTCTCATGAGACCTACCAATGCACCGAGGGGCTGTAGCGGGACCCACCCAACACTTACTATGTCCAATACATTGCTCATATTCCAAATCAGGTCATATATTCAAAATGTCCCATACCACTTTGAATATTTAATTTCTCATTTCAAATTATTCAAGGTGTCCCATACCACTTGGAATAATTTAATTCATAATTACATAAAAGGTTATAAGAGTTATAATTACATTCATTAACATTTACATATATATAGTGAATCATGCATATAAGTATTAATTATAGAACTATCAACTTCATGGCTATATCATTGACTGGTGAGTAAGATGAGCAGATTATGACATATGTGATGACAACTAATGCACTAACAGAAATACATGTTTTGTTACCTAAAATTATAACCCTATAATTATAAGACTTTATAAATCAATAGATATTGTAATTTCACCTGGATGCATAATGAATTAAAATGATAAAGAAAATATTTCATGTGGGGTATTAAACTGATAGATGCTCATACATTTATTATTGAAATGCTTTGGTATAACACATCACAAGGGTATACATAATGATAAAAATGGAAAGCATGTGATTCAACCATAACTAACAACATTTAATATATATATATATATATAAGTAATTCAAACAAATGGATATAAAAGCTGCAAAACCCAAATATTATACTTATGTATTCTCCACATTTACTAAACACATCATAAGTATAATATTTGGAATATCAACAATTAGTGATTGTGTAAATTGTTTATATAACAAGTTGTATATAAAGAGTAGTGTTTTAAACAAAAAAATATTTTGAAAACACATGTTTTATTCTTTCTTAGTAATCCTTGAAAAATTCTAAGTAAAATTGAGGATCAAAGTTTATCTGCATTCATATATTTTTACATATCTGAATACACATTATGTATTAAAGGGTAAAAACCAAAAATCCATTGACACCCTTATAACATTAATATATTGGTCACATTAATTAACACGAGTCCCTAAAACTTTAAACCATAATATAAATTTTAAAAGGGTTTATTTATTAAACAAACTTACATAAATTTTTATGTAAACATATGTAACATCATGTATAATCGAGTCCTGCACCAAAGTTAGTTAGCACATACTTATTTACCAAAAACATAATTTAATCATAGAAGTTCAATGTTAAAAGACTTAAAACTGGTCTAGAGGGTGAGTTATACAAACTATATAATTATATACAATTGTGCATACAAATATATATAGATAGATAGATACATACATACATACATACATACATACATACATACATACATACATACATACATACATACATACATACATACATACATACATACATACATACATACATACATACATACATACATACATACATACATACATACATACATACATACATACATACATACATACATACATACATACATACATACATACATACATACATACATACATACATACATACATACATACATACATACATACATACATACATACATACATACATACATACATACATACATACATACATACATACATACATACATACATACATACATACATACATACATACATACATACATACATACATACATACATACATACATACATACATACATACATACATACATACATACATACATACATACATACATACATACATACATACATACATACATACATACATACATACATACATACATACATACATACATACATACATACATACATACATACATACATACATACATACATACATACATACATACATACATACATACATACATACATACATACATACATACATACATACATACATACATACATACATACATACATACATACATACATACATACATACATACATACATACATACATACATACATACATACATACATACATACATATATATTTATATAAGTTTTGTACAACACATAATTATTTATGGTTTGAAAATCTACATAAACTTGAGACTCAATGTTTTAAATGTCTTTAAACTGGATATACTAAATATTTATGTTAAACTGTATGGTTGTATATATATATATATGTAATCGAATATATATAAGGTATGTAAACAAGTTTTGTATGGGATAAATTATGCTTCAGGTCTAATAATACCACATAAACCCAAAATCCAGAAGTCCTGAATTAGGTATAGGAGGGTTTATGTCCAAACCGTAAGGCATTATACTTATATATATGAGTATATATATATATATATAATTTTATATACCTTCCACACAACAAGTCAAAAAATAATAATTCCCTCACACCCATAATACTACTAGAACTCAAAAACCAAAAGGCCAAGGATCGGTATAGCAGAAAATTAAACTAAACTGCAAGGATTATAAATATACTTTTTTGAGCATACATACATATATGTATATACTATAAAAAAACAACATCACAAGAAAATTTAACCCTTACCTTAGTTCGAGGAGGATGAAGGGCTCAGGAAGACTCATGGGAGCTTGTTGGATGTTCGAGTGGGGGAAGAACTGAGGGGTTCTTGGGGTGAAATGGGTGGTTTATAAATTATATTATGTATAAAATATAATGGATATTTTAAATTCTACTACCAGAAAAACTGAGCCCTATATGGTTTATTAAATGACTAGGGGAAAGTCCTTGTGGAAAAAGTATGAAAGGACAGGGGCCTGCGGGGTAACAGGTGGAAAACAAAGAGAAGAGGGGATAGGGTTATTGTCATAGCACATGCGAAGGAGAAGAAGAAGATTCCATGAGAAGAGAAGAACTGGAAAATGAATAGACAACCAGGATCTGATTTGGCCTTGATCTGATGGTTGGGGTGCATCTACAAGATTTAAAAGGACGGAAATTCGCGATTAGAACGCATGAGATCCAATGGATCAGGGTGATGCGACGTTTTAAAATGTCTCGAGTAGACAATATTATATCCATGTCAGATCAGACGACACACAGAAACATGGGAGTAAACCATGAACGCTGAGGATCGAGCACCGAACTGAAACAGACGGCCCAAATTGTACGTGGTGAGATCTGACGGCTTGGATCTGATCTCAGTTGAAATTCTCTATCCCACATTGAAATGGTGAGGCCCATTCAACTTCTTTATAAGCCTGATACTCTGATCAACCGCTCAGAAATCTCCTCCCTCCCCTCCTAATACCACCCCGTACCGGGTTCTGTGGGCACCCTCTTGAACCCATCCACGCCTCTGTGCCACCTCACACGATGGTGCCTCTGGTTACCTCGTGCGCTTTTGTGTGCCCTTTGGGGTAGCTATGCCCCTTCTTAGGCTGGACTGTGCTGAGGCTAAGGGCCAGGCTCAGCCGCCTAGCGCGTGCTGCCTCCCTCGACCCGACTAGAGGGCTGGCCTCTAGTGGGGTTTATTTTTTTGTTTAACTTTAATACACTAAGTTTACACAAAAAATAGGTGCTTTTCAAAACAAAAATTCCTTTAGTTTTATAAACGCTAAAGTTTTAAAACACAAAGTTATAACTTTAATATATCCATATGAGCACTTTTTATACTAGTATTATAGAAATCAAAACATATTTTAGTTAAAACATTGTTTAATCATTAAGAATAAAAACTTTTACAAGATATTTGAAATATTTATAAGATGTTTGAAATCCTCATCACATTTTAAAATCACCTAAAATATTACACCATTTTACTTATATATTTTATAATAAGAGGTTATATTTTAACTTCAATTCATAACTTAAATATTTTTGGGAAAACAAAATTATACTTAGATACTTTTAATTAATCCACCAAAAGGCCAACGACTATAATTATAGCTGTTAGAACTCAATGGTCACAAGCATCTCCAATGATCACAAAAGGGGTAATAGTTGGGTAGATGCCTTATAAAACCAAACATTAGGGTATCTTAAACTCGACAAAAATAAATAATATGGTGCTTTCTATACCACTGATGGTCAGTATGGTTTTCATGATTTTGGTTGTGATGTTCTTCGTTATGACTGACTCGAAGGATATTCTTTATTTACTAGGTCTCATATTTGTGTTAAGTGGTCTCCCTGTGGCTTTGATAGGGGTTTTAGTAGGTTTTTTTGGTTAGTATAACTTTACTTTGATCTTACTGTAATGTAAACACTTTGGTGTTTAATTTAATAAAATTATTTTTGTGTTTAAGTTCAAGTTTTTGTTTGGTTGACATGAAAATTAAACAAAATAAAACTATAATATTGTTATTACATGAGAAATTATTTTTGGGGAATCACAATATTCCCCTATACAAAGAATTAAATCCTCAAAATTCATTTCAAACAAACACACTAAAAGAAACTCTCTGAAGCTCTTTATGACATTCTCCATTGTGGAGGATCCTCAGGTGTGGTTAGATGAACACCCAAGTTGGTGTTCAACTACTCTACTTCCCTGGCCTAAACACACCTTAGACAGTATGGGTTAAACTCATGCAGTGTACACTCGGGCTTCTAGAGGGAGGATCGAATGGTAGAGAGTTCATATATGTCCGAATGGATAAAATCTCTAAGGACTCATCAGACCGTATCTCATCTGATAATGTCAATGACATCGATGTGGTCATACAAACTGATGCTCAAAATCTAGTACATGTAGGATACACATAGGTCCCCTTCCAAGGCAACCTCTTGAAACCTTACCTTGGCCGTGAAGTTTTTAGATTGGGTAAATCATAGGAAAAGACCTTCCTGGTACTTTCCCCTTCATCTATACTCAGCGAGTTGAGCATTCGCTATATGGTGGCAGATATAGTAATTCCCTTGGCAGGAGTGGAGAATGTTCGGATTGTTCGATATCCCATAAAAATGTTTACACGTTCTTCACAGGTTTACAAAGGGAAGGTACTCTTCCTCATAGGTTCTGACCATATTGGCCTCCATTATCTCAATGGGAAGAGATAAAATGTGGGTTTGTCCATCCATCTATAAATAGAATTTTTTCATGAAAGTTCATTCTATAATACACAAATACAAAAATAAAGAAGAAAGAACAAATTTGTTTTATAAAACAAATGGTACACTACACCCAAAACTAATGGTTTCCCCAATTCCCAGTTACACGAATCCCTAAAACAATTTCAAAACTCTCAATCTCCTTGAACAAAATGAAACCTGAGCAGTCTGGTTCAATCTCATGGGTGCACTTATGGTGTCTCCAGAGTGTGACATGAGGGGTGTATAACTGAGAGAAATAAGAATGTACTTGATGTCTGTGCACAAAATGGGAGGATTTAAATTCAAGGATCTCAAATTCCATTACTTGACCATAGTGGCCACAGGACAATACTTGACACATATATGCTGTGTGGAGGTCCCCTGCTGCTGCAAACTCTTGGAAATCCATAATGGACTGGATGCCTTCCACTATGGTGAAACATCTAAAAATTACCTCATAGTACTTTCCCTAACATGCGTAGGATGGAAATTGGGATTGCATCATAAAGAGGTAGTCCAAACCTACTCTTCGGTGGAGGTGAAGTACACGGGGTGAGTTGGACACGTCGTAGAGGTGTTTGCATGTCATATGAATATGGGAATAGTTTACAATATTCTCGTGGGTGGAAAGGGAAATTATGGTTTTTAGGGCCTCAATAGGAAGAGACAAAAGACTGGTATTTCCATTTTCCATCTGAAAATTATGAAAACATCATACTTAGTAATTCTTAAGTAAATTTTTCTTTGTTCAATCCTAGTTTTCTAGAGGTACCTAAACCAGATCCTCTGATACCAATTGTGACAGTCCAACTCTATAATACCCAGAGTTGGTTCCTTGAAACATTATGTGAGGATTTTTAACAAAACATGCACTGATATATCACACATCATGTTCCATACAGAGGATCGATTCGGTTCAATTTTTGGGAAACCAGCTACTTCTGACACGCTTCTTCAATTGAAAATTATCACCTGAAAAATTTATTACAAAAATGCTGGGTGATCATACGAATGCCCAGTAAGGGGTTTTAAAATAACATAATATACCAATTATAAATTTTGAAAACATTATTTAAAACTTTTCATAAAACATTTTTCTTAAGAAAATCTGTAACACATGTAACATATCATAATAATAAAAGTTCACAATTAAAATCATATTAATAGAATTACAAGGGAACATGATTCAATTATAGGCATGCTCATTTAGATTAATAAGTAAAAGAAATTCTAATTATGTATAACTTATGAATATGAAGGTACAAGTTTAATAACTAAGACCAATACATAATCAAAGTTGCGCATAAAGGTAATAACATCAATGAAATTATTTACTACTGTGAAACATTCACTGACTAATAAATCACTGAGTGCAACATAAACGTCATTCCATAAGCATTTACTTCTTTTGATACTCATAGGTACTGGTTCTTAACCATGGATATTCTACTAGTCAAATATCCACTTGGTTAATTAATTACCATAATAATAATGAAGGGGGGACTTTAGAGAGATGTGAGACCATCTATCTCTAAAATTCTTGAGCAGCTAGGGTTCTTTGGCCCGGTTCTCTCAATTTTCTATCATGGAGGATTTTCTCACGTCGGGAAGGTTTTAATATCATCACTTCCAAAATACACGGATGATACAAACTCCTCTTGCGCAACGTATTATAGTGGAAAAGCATGAAGAGGATCCCCTTGATGAAAATCTTCATAATCGCTCGCTCCCTGGTAGATCTCAAGGGGTATCCTTTTTAGATGCTCTGACGAATACATGCTTATGCAAAGACATCTCAACAAAGCCTCCTCTTTACAAGCGACTTGAGGATGGTGGTTTCTTGGTGGAGGCAGACCCAGATGCAATTCAACAACACACACAACTATGAAAACTCTCTATCATGGGTCGCATCTCCTACCTCAAAGGTGACCACCCTTGACCCTTTCCTGATTTACAATCACACATTTCACACTACTGGAATATATCGAATTAGAAATTGATACCTATAGGCAATGGATATTATCACATTCTATTGAAATCACAAGATGATCTAGAAAAGGTTTTGAAAACTGGTAATATTAACCTAAAGTCAGGATTCCTTAGAATAACTGAACGAGACTTTTCTTTCAACCCGCACACATATAGGAATACCATGGAAAAATTTTGGGTTAAAATACATGGCCTGAATTGTTTTTTTTTGGCACCCAAAAATTCTAAATGATATTGTTTCCTGCATCGAATCCCCTCTCAAAATCAACCAAAGAACTTTGAATACTGACTTAGGACTCTTTGAGAGAGTAATGGTGGAAATTAATTTAGATTCAAATCTATCAAACACGATCAATTTCAATGCTGAAGATTATAAAATTGAAATTAGAATATAATATGAGAGAAATCCTCCCTTTTGTGAACTTTGTAAAATAATTGGACATATAATCTCTAATTTTAGGGTGGTTAGAAAACAAGTAAATCGGCCAATTAAAAATGACTGGAAATAAATAAGGAGAAACAAAAAATACAAAACTCACAAGGTGGACATACACTACTACAAAAATGGGCAAGGGAAACACTACGCCTTTATCAGCGCTAAAAAAAGTGCTGATAAAGGGGGCCTTTATCAGCGCTAAAAAAGCATTGATAAAGGGGACCCCTTTATGAGTGCTTCTTTTAGTAGCGCTGATAAAGGGGGGATTTATCAGCACTGAAAAAATTTATATTTCAAAAAAAAAAATCATGAAAAAAAAATTATTGTTATATAAGTATATTTATTCAGATATAAATATAATATATATTTTTTAAATATGTTTTAGATACATATAATTAGACTATTACATTTAATATATAAGAAATTTAGTGGAAATGGCTTTAAAATATTTTAAATAAATATTATTAATTAATAATTTGCTAATTATTATCGATTAAAAATTATTTTATAACAATTTAAAGACCCAAAAAATCAAAACAATTAATAAAAGATCTAAAATAAGTTGAAAATGTAACTCAAACTTCAAACGACGATAACTTTTGATCCAGATGTCCATTTGAGCTCTAAAACATATCAAATTGAAGCCTGCGATGAGCTCTATGTGATGGTGACCCAAGAAAAGTTTCTATCACATTTTTCGAGGCCAAAAAGGCCCATAAGGCCTCCAAAACTGAGTTTTTAGTCGGGATACCCCGATTTTTTAACATTCAAACAAGTATAACTTCTGATCCAGATGGTCATTAAGCCTGTACCACATATCATATTAAAGACTGTTTCATTTTCTTCGATTTTAATGGTTGTGCAGTTGGAAAAAGCTTCTATATTATAATTTATGGTCGTTTTAACATTCCATGGATTTTCAAATACACATATATATGTATTTATTCGTACATATATATGTGTCTCTATGTGTGTGTCTGTGTGTGTGTGTCTATGTGTTGTATATATATATGTATGTATTTATTTATAAACACACATAAAAACATATTATTTAATAAATGTATTTAAAATTAATCTTATAAGTATATATTAATATACAAATAAATATATGAAGAAAAAATTATAACTAAATATATATATAAATATATATAAATAAATATAAATATATATTAATATACAAATGAATATATATATATACTAATATATGAATAAATATATTTATATTAATATGAATCTATATCAATATATGAATAAATATAACTATATATATATATAGATATCATTAAATAGATAAAAAATGAAATCGCTTAGTGGTAAAGGTGCAGCTGCGAAAGGGTGGAGGTCGCGAGTTCGATTTCAGGTTGAATCAAAGGGGTGCACGCGTGTGAGGATGTACAGGAAGGGAAACACGCCACCTAGTTCTAATAAGGGGGGGGGGGGGTCAAGCAATGTTAAAAGCTCTCCCGCTGCATATATAATTCTTTTTTATTTTTTTCTTTTTTTTTGACTTTTATCAGCGCTTTTAAAAAGCACTGATAAAGGTCCCTTTTATCAGCACTTCGAAAAGAACTGATAAAGGAGTCTTTTATCAATGATTTTTTAGCACTGATAAAAGGGACATTTATTAGTTCTTTTTAGAGCGCTGATAAAAGGGACCCCCCTATATTAGCGCTGAGCTATACAACGCTTTTTTAGCACTATTAAAGACCGTTTTGAGTGCTTATAAAGGCCATTTTTGTAGTAGTGATATCTAAACCGTCCAAAAAGAAACCTGAAATCTGGGTGAACAAATCACATAGCCTGACACACATAGGGGAAGATTCGGGTAAAACCTGGGAAGATGTAGTTGAAGAGGAAGAAAAATCCATGAAGGAACAAAGTCTTATAGAAGAGATTCAGAATCTAGTTCTAGAAACTGTTAGACTATACAATAATGATAATGAGAAATAAGAACTTAGTACTTGTCCATTTGAACAGGTATCTAGCTCATACCTCATCAAAAATGCTGAACCCACACTGGGTAGGAGGGGTACAATATCTCCACCTGTTCAAATAAAATTCAATGATTACAGCTTAAGAACTGCAAATAATCACAATGTTGATCATTTTCTACAAACTGTGGTTGAACCCAGCTACTCAGATTTGATTTCTGGATAGAACTAAAAACCCTCCCTATAGAATTCTACTGCTACTCAAGAGATAATAAATGAGACCAACAATCAGACAAATGGTTTAGGTTCCCTTCCCTTTGTTCAAAAAATGACATAGTACAATACTGCTAAGGTTAATACTGGTACTAAAGTCTTAGAATCTTTAAAATCTATAAATGAAAACACACCCTCGATGCAATTTCCTCTAAAAATGCAGGATAATAGTGACTCCGGTGAGCAGAAACAGTGTCCATAGATGCTTTGGACACTGTCTAGGCACCCTATGTCACAACTGCTTCTGTTGTGGAAGTGACTCCAGGTACGCTGCCTCCCACTTTTCCTCATTCAGGTACTCAAGCTGTAGGAAATGACTGTATTGATCCCTTGATTCTATGTAATTTTATCTCTATGGAATCAACTCTAAATACTTCAATGAATGAAACTACTAAGAGGACTATCAAAACTAAGGGTTCAATCAAACCACCTGCTATTTATAACAATGAACCTACTCTAGAGATGAAGTATGCAGACACAAACAAGGCTAATGAACATGGATCTTCTCGCCCTAATCACATTAAATATTTTAACAGTCCTAATGAGATGAAGACCACTGGTTGTCCTATAAATTCTAAGAATCCTAACATTAGTCCAAAGTCTGTTTAGGCTAAGACAAAAACCAAACATACTGAAACTGATAAACAAGGTTTTGTAAAACTAGAACCTGTAAAACATACAAAAGGAAGCACTCCCTCGGTACAGGAACCCATGCTTATGCAGGAACTTCCTAAATCCCCCGGGCAGAGGCACCTTACATCAGTTCCAGATGATGTTAAGTAGCAGGATATAGATGCTTCAAAGGACCCAAGTACTCCTACTCCTCATTCTATGAATTTACCTTCTGATGGTGTTCAATATGTAGATAATAAAAACTGTTCTGAACAGCCTGGTACTCTGTTAACTA
The DNA here is from genome assembly GCA_963277665.1 of Viscum album. NCBI lineage: Eukaryota > Viridiplantae > Streptophyta > Magnoliopsida > Santalales > Viscaceae > Viscum > Viscum album. Next base: position 574,551,545 of record OY728140.1, read on the forward strand.
ACCAAAAAACCATTTATTTGATGCTATGTAATACGAATAGTACAGACTCAATTATGAATGCTTCAAGAAATGACACTACAAAGAAGAACCTTGTCATTATAAATAATTAATAAGAACATACCACTAACAATACCAATTCTCAAAACATTAGAAGTTATTCTTGAAATAAAGGCTCTAAAAATAAGAAAAAATGGAGTTCTAACTCCAAAAACAGGTTTAAATGAAGATTCTTTTTTGGAATTGTCAGGGTATTTCCAACTTTGACACGTTAAATGTTATAAAAAGAATTGTTAACACTCACCGTCCCATGTTATTTGCTATTGCTGAACCAAAAATTTATTGTTCTTCTAAATACTCTCACTTGTGTCAACACAATTATATCCTTGCTGGAGCAATCTCAAATACCTACAATGCTAAATCTCTATGAATTTTTTCACACTATTCCTTACAAAATGTTAACACCTTTAATGTATCTGATCAAATTTTTACTTGCAATTTTAATACTGATGGAATACACCTCCTCTACTCTTTTTTCTATGATAAAAATAGATACCAAGAAAGAAGAACTATTTGGAATGACCTTTCATACCTAAGAACTAATATTAATGACCCTTGGTTTATTCTTGGATACTTAAATTCCATTCTCAACTCAAGTGAGAAAATTGGGCCTTCTCATGCCTCTATTTACATGAGAGAATTTAAAGCCTCGATTGAAGACAACAATCTCATTGAAATTAATCTCACTGGTATGAAATACACTTGGTATAGAAAAAATTACAATAGAGTGGTTGATTCCAAATTAGATAGAGCCTTCAAAAATGTACATGCTTTAGAAAAATGTGACACTATCTCTAGCACCACTCTTTATAGGCTGAACTCTGACCATCACCCCATTCTTGTCAATGTCTCCACCAAAAACACGAAACCCCAGTTACCCTTCAGACTTAAAAATGTGTGGTTCTCTGATGTTGATTGCACTATTTTCATACAAAACTATTTGTCTTCAATGTCTCACAATAATGATTCATTTTCCTATAATGCCAAGTTAAAAAATCTCAAACAGGCTCTCAAGAGTTGGTGTAGTTTCAAAGCCAAACAAATTAATAATGACATCCTTCTTCTTAAGGAAGAAATCAATGATATTCAAAACAAAACACCAGCTCTAACCTCAACACTGACTCAACTCAAGAAATAAACCTTGCAGTTAATCTGAACTCTCTACTCACTTTTAAAGAAAACATGAGGAAACACACATTTAAAATCAAATGGTTAAAATATGGCAACAGAAATACGAAGTTCTATAACTCTCTTCAAAGAATCAGGAAGACCTATAAGCCGTTAACCTTTCTAAAATATGGAGACAAGATGATTGACATTGAATATGACATTGCTCATCATATAGTCTCCCACTATGAAAACATTTTTAATGGTCCTAATATCAATAAGGACCTCCTTCCTGAGATCATTCCGATGGTGGTCACTGATGAAGACAACACTTTCCTTCTCAACATCCCTTTGGATCATGGAATCAAAGACACTGTCTTTAGTCTAAACCTAGATAGTGCTTTGGGTCCATATGGTTTTAATAATGGTTTCTTCCAACATTATTGTAATATGATTCCCATTGATGTTTGTAAACATGTTAAATCCTTTTTCTCTAATGGTGTCCTTCCTCATTCTCTTAATTCCCAGTTTCTCACCTTGATTATAAAAGTGGAAAATGCCTCTAAGATTTATCTATTATGACCCATTTCTCTCATCAACACTCTTTAAAAAATCATTACTAAAATCACTGCTAATAGACTTTCAACAATCACCAAAAAACTTGTCTCCTGGAACCAATTTGGTTTTATTAGGGGCTGATCCATTCAAGATTGCATCTGTCTTTCTTCTGAGTGTGTCAACAACTTGAACAAAGCTAATAGAGGCAGTAATATTGCCATTAAACTTGACATCAAAAAAGATTTAGACACCATGGATTGGAGATTTATCTTTAAAGTCCTTTAAAGTTTTGGTTTCAGTGAAAATTTTATCACTACAATCAAAAAATTTTCCAACTCGACCTCTATCTCCATTTTGATCAACGACTCCCCCAAAGGCTACTTTACATGCTCGAAAGGTAATATACAAGGTGACCCCATCTCTTACATTATATTCTCAATAGTAGATGACTATCTTAGTCATTTGATCACCTGTATAGTGGACCAGAATAAACTAAAACTCATCCACGTCTCTAGGAATATAAATTTTCCTACACATCTCTTGTATGCGGATGACATCATCCTTTTCCTTCAAGGAGACAAAATAAACATTGTCAACCTCAAAATTTCTCTCTCACACTATGAAGAGGTCTCTGGTCAAATTATCAGTTGGAATAAATCTTGAATTTTCTTTGGAAAGAACTTTCCTTCCATTAGAAAATGTAATATTATCAGAGACCTAAGTCTAAAAGAAGGTACAATCCCTTTCATTTATCTTAGTGTCCCCATCTTTTGGGGTAGACCCAAGGCTTCCCACTTTGCGCCTATTTTCGACTAAGTTCTAAACTATCTACCTTCCTGGAAAGGCAAATAACTCTCTATGGATGGTAGGAATTGTCTTGTAAAATCCACCATTGTCTCCAAGATGGTCTACTCCATGATGGTCTATAAATGGCCTATTGGGTTTATAAAAAAAAATGAACACTGCTATTAAGAATTTCATCTTTACTGGTAGTATTCTTGAAAGAAAACTTGTGAATGTTCCCTTGTCAACTTGCTGCAAGCCCATTGAGAAAGGTGGTATAGGCATTAAAAATTTAAAATTCTTTAATGAAGCCCATCAAGCTAGGATCAATTGGAACCTTTTTCAAAATACTTCGTAAGCTCTTACCTTCCTCAAAAATAGATTCCTTGATAAACTTAAGAAGGTTAATTTGAATTTTATTAACTCCTCTATTTGGCCCTCCATAAAACAACATTTTTCCATAATCATGAATAATTCCAAAAGGATGGTCTCCAAGAATTCCTCCATGAAATTCTGGTTGGATAACTGGGCTAGCACACCTTTAATTTCTATGATATCCCCCGATCTGACGCTTGATAATATTAACTTCTCTTTTAGAGAAACCTTAAACTCTCAACTTGACCAACTCCCTGATACTATTATGAACATCATTGAAAATTACTCTTTCACTCACAATAATGATTTATTAATTTGGGATCCTACTTACAATGGTCTACTAAACTCCAAAAATTTATGTCATCATTTTTTCTCTAACTCTAATAATGATTATAGTTGGTTAAAATATTTCAAGAAGCCTTGGATAAAACCTTCTAGATTCAATATCGTATGGAATCTTGCTCACAACAGAGTTACCACAAAGTTTTGTCCTTAATATTTTGGTATTCAGCTCTGATCAAAATGTAATTTCTGTAATCAACATAGAGAAGATACCAACCACCTCTTTCTTTCTTACGCCACTACTTCCACTATTTGGAAATATATTATTGACATTTTTGACTACAAATTGTTAAATTATGACTCTACAAAAGTTCAACTAAAGAAATGTGTAGAAATGGAGGGCTCTCAACAAATCAATAACCTTTTCCTATCTATAGTTGTTGAGATCCACCATGTGATCTGGTATGATCGAAATGCAATTATTCATACGAATTACTCATACAATCAAAATGTTGGTCGAGTGCAGATCTTCACTACCATACATGAAGCTGCTCTAATGTAAAAGGGACACTGCCAAAACACTATGCATGACTTCGGAATCTTGAAACGTCTTTAGATTAATAGAAATTTCAGTCAACCTCACTGCACTCTGGAGGTGTTCTGGTGAACTCATCTTTCAATATGGATCAAAATCAATATAGATGGCACCTCCAAAGGCAATCTGGGACTTGTGGGATGTGGTGCTATCTTCAGGAATCATCTCGGTCAGATACTTGGTTGATTCATGGGTAGTTGTGGCATTTCCACCTCCCTTGAAGCTGATATGGTGAGCTTAATTCATGCCATCACCTTCGCAAAGCTCTTTTGTTGGAACAATCTCTGGATCAAAAGTGACTCGATGACCATCGTGCAAGAAATTTGGAATGACATTATTCATCTTTCTTGGCCGATTACTACCCGTTGGATGGATTTAACTCATTCTTTTATAGATCTCAACTATATCATCACTCATGTTTATTGAGAAGAAAATACGGTTGCTGATGGACTGGCCAACATGGGAGTAAATCAAGACATTACATGGTTCAAAGACCTCCCTGTTGATCTTATTTTCTTACATAAAAAATATTGTAATATGATCCCGTACTTTAGACTCTTGAAAACATTCTTTTGATTTATTTATTCTTTTCTTTATTTCAAAAAAATAAACATAATGAAGGGATGTATAATGCGGGACAACATAACCATAACATCAAGGACTTATGCCAAGACTATAAATACTCATTTTGTCAAGGCCTTGTGCCAAGACTGTAGTTTGTCTCATGAGATCTACCGATGCACTGAGGGGATTTAGTGGGCCCCACCTGACACTTACTATCTCCAATACATTCCTCATATTCCAAATCAGGTTGTATATTCAAAATGCCGCATACCACTTTGAATATTTAATTTCTCATTTCATATTATTAAAGGTGTCCCATACCAATTTGAATAATTTAATTCATTATTCCATAAAAGGTCATAAGAGTTCTAATTACATTCATTAGAATTTACATATATATAGTTAATCATGCATATAAGTATTAATTATATAACTATCAACTGCATGGCTATATCATTGACTGGTGAGTATGATTAGTAGATTATGGCATATGTGATGACAACTAATGCACTAACAAAAATACAAGTTTTGTTACATAAAATGATAACCCCATAATTATAAGACATTATTAATCAATACATATTGGAATTTCACCTAGATTCATAATCAATTAAAATGATAAAGAAAATATTTCAGGTGGGGTATTAAACTGATAGATGCTCATACATTTATTACTGAAATGATTTGGTATAACACATCACAAGGGTATACATAATGCTAAAAATGGAAAGCATGTGATTCAACCATAACTAACACAATTTAATATATATATATATAAATAAGTAATTCATACAAATGGATATAAAAGTTGCAAACCCCAAATATTATACTCATGTATTATCCACAATTACTAAACACATCATAAGTATAATATTTGGAATATCAACAATTAGGGTTTGTGTAAATTGTTCAGACAATAGGTTGTATATAAATTGTAGTGTTTTAAAAAAATAAATATTTTGAAAACACATGTTTTATTTTTTATTATCAATCCTTGGAAAATTCTAAGTAAAATTGAGGATCAAAGTTTATCAGCATACACATATTTTCACATATCCGAATTCACGTTATGTATTAAAGGGTTAAAACCAAAAAATCCATTGACACCCTTATGATTTTAATATATTGGTCACATTAATTGACATGAGTCCCTAAAACTTTAAATCATAATATAAATTCTAAAAGGGTTTATTTATTAAACAAACTTATATAAATGTTTATGTAAACATATGTAACATACATGTATAACCGAGTCCCACACTAAAGTTAGTTGGCGCATACTTATTTACCAAAAACATAAATTAATCATAGAAGTTCAATGTTAAAAGACTTAAAAATTGTTCAGAAGGTGAGTTATAAAAACTATATAATTATATAAAACCGTTTATACAAATATATATATATATATATATATATATATATATAAGTTTTGTACAATACATAATTTCTTATGTTTTAAAACTCTACTTAAACTTGAGACTCAATGTTTTAAAAGTCTTAAAAATGGATACAACAAAGATTTATGTTAAAATTTATGGTTGTATATATATTTATAAATATATATATATACATGTAACCAAATATATATAAGGTATGTAAACAAGTTTTTCATGGGATAAATTATGCTTTAGGTCGAATAATACCACATAATCCCGAAATCCAGAATTCATGAATCGGGTATAAGAGGGTTTATGCCCAAACTGCAAGGCTGTATACTTATTTACATGAGTATATATATATATATACATTAAACAGAATAAGTCAAAATAATAATAATAATAATTCCCTTACACCCATAATACTACAAGAACTCAAAAACCAAAAGGCCTAGGATTGGCATAGAAGAACATTTTAACTAAACTGAAAGGATTATAAATATACTTTTATGATAATACATATATATGTATATACTCTCAAAAAAAACATCACAAGACAATTTAACCCTTACCTTAGTTTGAGGAGGAGGAGGGGCTCGGGAAGACTCGTGGGAGCTTGCTGGAGGTTCGAGTGGGGGAAGAACCGATGGGTTCTCTGGGTTCAATGGGTGGTTTATAAATTATATTATATATAAAATATAATGTATATTTTAAATTCCAATACTAGAAATACAGATCCCTATATGGTTTATTAAATTACCGGGGGAAAGTCCCTGTGGAAAACGCGTGAAAGGAGGGGGGCATGCAGGGTCATGGGTGGAAAACGAAGAGAAGAGGGGATAGGGTTATTGGTGCAACACATGCGAAGGAGAAGAAGAAGACACCACAAGAAGAGAAGAACTGAAAAATGAATAGACATCCATGATCTAATCTGGCCTTGATTCGATGGTTAGGGTGAGTCTGCGAGATTTAAAAGGATGTACAATCGTGATTGGAACGTATGAGATTCAACCGCTTAGGGCGACACGACGTTTTAAAATGTATTGGATGGCTGAGATTAAATCTGCATCGGATCTGATGGTGCACAAAAATGTAGGAGTAACCCCCGACCACTAAGGATCGAGCGTCGAACCGAAATGGATGACCCAAATCACACGCGGTGAAATTCTTCATCGCACATTGAAACAGGGAGTCCTACATGACTTCTTTATAATCCTGATACTCTGATAACCCACTAAAAAATATCCTCCCGCCCCTCCCTATACCGCCCCGTACCGGGTTCTGCGGGTATGCTCTTGCGTCCACCCACGTCTCCATGCTGCCCCGCATGACAGTGCCTCTAGTTACCTCATGCGCTCCTGTGTTCCCTTCGGGGTATCTATTCCCCTGTTCAAGCTGGCCTGTGCTGAGGCTAAGGGCTAGGCTTAGCCGTCTAGCATGTGTTGCCTCCATCGGTCTAGCTAGAGGGATAGCCCCTAGTGGGGTTTTGTTTTTTTATTAAACTTTAATACACTAAGTTTACAAAAAAATAGGTTCTTTTCAAAACAAAAATTCCTTTAGTTTTATAAATACAAAATTTTTAAAACAAAAAGTTATAACTTTAATATATCTATATAAAAACTTTTTATAATAGTATTATAGAAATCAAAACATAGTTTAGTTAAAACATTGTTTAAGCATTAATAATGAAAACTTTTGCAAGGTATTTGAAATATTTATAAGATATTTGAAATCCTCATCTCATTTTAAAATCACCTAAAATATTACACCATTTTCCTTCTATAGTTCATAATAAAAGGTTATGTTATAACTTCAATTCATAACATAAATATTTTTGGGAAAACTAAATTATACTTAGATACTTTTAATTAATCCACCAAAAGACCAACGACTATAATTATAGTCATTAGAACTCAACAGTCACAAGCATCTCCAACGGTCTCTCAAGGGGCAACGGTCAGGTACATGCCTTATAAAACCAAACATTAGGGAGTCCTAAACTCAAGACAAATGAAGAAGATAATGATTTATATACCACTGATGGTCAGTAAGGTTTTCATGATTCTGGTTGTGATTTTCTTCGTTATGACTGACCCAAAGGATATTCTTTATTTACTAGGTCTTTCTGTTGTGTTAGGTGGTCTCCCTGTGTCTTTGATAGGGTTTTTAGTAGGTGTTTTTTGTTATTATATCTTTCCTTTGATCTTACTATAATGTAAACACCTAAGTTTCTAATTTAATAAAATGGATTTTGTGTTTAATTTGCAAGTTTTTGTTTGGTTGACATGAAAATTAAACAAAATAAAACTATAATATTGTTATTACATGAAAAAAGAGTTTTGGGGCGTCACATTATCTCTCTCCCATTTTCTATCCCTTTTGAGAGGGATGAATCCCCCAGTTGTTGATGGTATAGATCCATATATTAATGTATTATGCTTCATTGGATATTGATCATGGGTTTTTATCCTAGATTATATTCTCTATTTTGTTTCAGGTTGTTTTACCTCAAATCAAGGGACAATGTTTTGTAGATGTTAATCAAAAACCCCAAGGTAGATGGTATACATACTAATTCACATAATATCAATGATGATCTTTTTTTGTAGTTGTATAATTGTGTATCCACGTTACACAATTACATTTAAATTTAGAAAATTTAATTGAATCCCTATGAATTTGTGATACCCTTTAAAAATCTTGTTGGATCCATTGAAGATTATGAGATCAGGTTTAATGACTACCCAATGGGTGTGCCAATTTTATTGAAATGATAATTATGGAATGAAAAAGTGGAATTATAGGGTTTATGAAATTAAACCTTTTTTAAATGTGTTTATCATATTAACATGTTATAAATGATTGTTTGGATTAACATGGAAGTTTTAATGATATGTGAGATGATTAATGGTAATTAGGTCAAATGGTTATAAAATAATTGTTCATGTTTATAATGGGTTGGAATAATATTAAATGGATATGTTGAAAATGAAATGGTACCAAGTTATATATTTGAAAAAAGTTCATTGATATTGAGCCTAAATATGTTTGAATAATTGAATAGAATTGGTGTTGGATTGATTCACATATTACTCATGATTTTGGTCCTAGAATAATGAATTAAGTTCTTGTGATTTTTTTTATTGACTGATTCTCCAAGTACCCATGATTTTGGTTCTAGACTAATTATCTAAGTAACCATGATAATGATGATGGATTGATACTCCAAGCATCCATGATATGGTACCTAGAATGATGATCGAAGTTACTAAAATGAAATTTTAATATAATGATAATGAAATCACTTGTGAAATAAAGTATTGATCCTATGATATATAGTGTATACTCTAGCATAGAGAGAAGCAGGTATGATTGACTCAAGTGTCATCAAGAACCTGAGGGATAATGCAGTTAATTAAATAATATTAAAACAATGTGAAACTTGTTCACTTCTTCTTGACCTATTTATTATTCCTCATAATATGTAATACACTATTATAGATTGGATATTTATTTAGAAACTGTTGGTGGTACCCTACTGATTTATACCCACACCATATTTGGGCCACCAATTGGTACCTGAGTAGACTTCATGTTTTTAGTTTAGGATAAGGGAAAATGTTGTATGTTATATGGATGAGTTAGGATTTGTGAATGAGCACATATGAGGGACTAGAAATTATTTCAGGACCTATTTGGGAGTTTTAACTATGTATTTATTTTTGGTTTTTAGTCAACACTTAACAATTACATGGCATGACATATTTACAATTTTGGTTTATGCTTATTTTACCTATTTTGGGATTTTATTATGTGATTCATGGTCCTTGTTGGTTATTGATAATTATTTTCTTTAATATTGATATATTTATTTATACTATTGTATTATTTTGATAAAGAGTTCACAGTCATCCCATGTTTCATGTTAGACCCTCACTACTAGTTGGCAGCCTCTGATGTATAGGGATACACAGTTGAGGTCATGTGAAAAATCATGTTGGGGAACAAGTATGTTGCACCTGGGTTGGGATGTTACAAATTGGTGTCAAAGATGGTTTTATTTTCAGTCATTTTACTATTTGGGAAAGTTAATAAAGAGAATAGTATTTTTAGGTCTTAGAAATGAGCTTGTGCATGGGATTATCTGATCCATATATGAGGGAAAACCCAAGTTCCCATAGTGGGATTATAGTTATTAATGTTTTCTGTTACAGTTGAATGTCATTTCACCTTGGGTGATTCACTTGTTTTTGTGTTATTATTTTATGATATTTTACTCATGTCTCAGTATGAAATGAGAGTTGAGTATGTATGCATCATTCTATCCACTCAAGGATATATGTGAAATGCTTTATTTTAGGTATGCATGGAAATAAAGGTTATGAATGATTTGTGGGACAAGAAAATGATCTTATTTAATTATGTGATTTAAAATAAATGGTTCTTAATAATTAATTTATAATTGTTAAAAGATATTGAAGCTTTTGGGTCTGACGATGGAGTTTGTGTGCAGGGTTATGAAAATTGACACCCAATTGGGTTTATTTTCAAAGGACATCTATGCTATATAAGGGGTTTTCCCATTATGTCAGTGAGTATCATTTCCTTTGGGATCTATATATAGTTGGGATGTCAGGTTTTGAATTGATTTTGGGTGTGGACTGGTTGGTATCAAACCACACCCATATCTATTGTTATTGTAGGAGATCAACCTTCACATCTCTTAAGGGTGAAAAATATGTTCATTGTGGATAATGGGATATCTTGGTAGGTCATGTGGGTCTAGTTCATCTACAATTGGGGGAGATCACCACCCATGTTGTGAGTTTTTTTTGGATGAAGGGGGTGTAAAGTGTAGTGTCTTTCCACCCATAGTGGATAGGTTTCAAGATGTGATTCACAAGGACTTATCAGGGTTTGCACCAAAGAGAGATATTGAATTTAGGATTAAGATAATGCCTAGACTTGAACCTTCCTTTCGACTTTGAATAATGGAACCTACAGAGATTCAAGAGATTAAGTCATAGTTGGAATAATTGATGGATAATGAATTTATCCATCTAATTACATCACCATGGGGTTCTCTACTATTGTTTTCCAAGAACATTGATAGAATTTTATGCATGTGAATTGATTATAAGAAGTTAAATAGGATGATAGATAATAACCGACATCATCTTCCATGTATCAATAATCTTTCTTACCAACCAAGGGGTTCTTGTGTGTCCTCCAAGGTCAATTTGAGGCTAGGGTATCATCATCTAAGAGTGCGACCTTATGATATACCATAAATTTTTTTTATGAGAAGGTGTGGCTTATATGAGTTCATTATAATGACTTTTAGACTAAAAAACACTCATATTGTGTTCATGGCCTTATTAAATTGAATCTTCCACCTTTACTTGTATTAGTTTGTGGTTGTTTTCATTGATGACATCTTGATTTATACCCAAACTCATGATAAACATGTCAAAAATCTTGACATAATTTCAAGTACACTGATAGAGAATCAACTATATGCCAAGTTATCCATCTGTTGTTTTTAGATTGATATATTTCAATTCTTAGATCACATCGTCTCATAGGATGGTGTGTTAGTGGACCTAAAAAAATACCAGCCTGTTATTTCTTGGGAGCAGTCCAAGAATGTTTTTTATATATGAAGTTTTTTGGGTTTGGTGTCCTATTACTGAAGGTTCATCATGTAATTTTCTCATTTAGAAGCACCTATTTTGGGCCTAACCAAAAATGGTATTGAGTTTGAGTGGTCTGTAACATGTGAGAATTCCTTCTAGGAGATAAATAAGAATTTTACAATTGCAATGATTTTTATCCTACATAAGTTGGGAGAGTAGTATAACTTGTTTTATAATGTTTCTGATATAGGAATTGGGTTAGTGTTGATGTAGAGTGATTGAGTAATGGAATATGGATCGTGAAAGTTGAGGCCACATGAATGAAATTATCCTATGCAGAATCTAGAGTTGGCAGTGGAGGTTTATGACTAAAAGTGATGGTGAGATTACCTTATTTATGAAATATTTATTGTTTTTACTCACCTAAAAAATGTTAAGTAAATATTTTATCATCCGGATTTAAATCTTTATCAATGGATATGGGTCGAACATATGCAATCATTCAATTTTGAGCTCACCTATATGCCAGGGAAAGGAAATAGTGTTTCTGATACTTTATGCTTAAAGACATAGATTTAGGATGTCTTGGAGTCTGGTTCTGAGTGGGAGATGATATCTTTTCTAGCTAAGATGTACGTAGATATTCAATAAGAATGGGAACATATTAACCTTGTATTTTTATCCGTTGAACCTAAACTCTTAACCCTTATCAAGGAAATCTAGTATGAGGATCTAGAGTTTCTGGCATTGAGGGATAATTTTGAAGGTGGGGATCCACCACCTGATTAGACTATATATGAGGATAATATACTCTATGTTCGAGGCCTAGTTGTTGTGCCTAATTGTATGCGGGAAGAGTTTATGTGAGAGTTTCATGCATCAAAGTGGGTGGTGCACCCTAGTTTGACCAAAATGTACCATGATATTCAAATATAGTATTGGTGTCTAAGAATAAAAAAGTATATTGCAGGTTTCATGAAATAATGTGACACCTTCCAATAAGTGAATACAAAGAATTAGTGACTTATTAGGATTCTAAAACCTTTTCCCATTCTGAATTGGAAATGGGATGATGTCACTATGGACATTTTGGTTGGCATTCTCAGGACTCCTCAAAATAATGAAGCAATATGGGTGATTGTAGGATGGTTGAAGAAATTGGACCATTTATTTCTAATTTGGGAAAATTTAATGCTTGATCAGTTAGGAGACTTATATGTTCGGGAGATACTGTATTTTCACAGGATTCCTCAAAATATAGTTTCAGATCATTCAACATAGTTTACTTAATCCTTCTATCAATGATTGAAGGAGGTGCTTGGTACTTAGGTGATTTTGAGTACAACTTCTCACCCAAAGACATATTGGAAATTAGAGCAAACTAGTCAGGCATTGGAGGACATGTTGCAGGAATGCTTCTTAGAATTTGGTGAATCTTGGGAAAACACTTAACACTAGTTGAGTTCACTTATAATAATAGTTATCAGGGGAATATTTAGACGTCACAATACATGGCAGTCTATAAAAGTCCATGAAGATCACCTATATGTTGGATAGAGGCAAGTGAGTCTGAGTTTTTGAGACCGAGTCTCATGTAGGTTACATCAGAACTGGTTTACTTAATTCAAAAATGCGTGGATACATTTTAGAGTATACATAAGTATTATTATGATTTAAATCATTGAACTATTTATTTTATATTGTGTGACCATGTATTCCATCAAGTGTCCCCAAGATTGGGTCACCGTCAGATTTAGAAGTAGGGAAGGTTGATGACCAGGTTTGTTAAACTATTTGAGATTGTGGAGAGGATCAAACTGGTGACATATCAATTATCTTTTCCAAATAGGTATAGTTATATTCATGTTGTCTTCCACATATCACAACTTCAAAAGTATCACCCCAACTCTTATCATGTGATTGATGTTGATGATTTTTATCTTGAGGATGATGCATCCTTTGAGGAGAACCTGATTCATGTTATGGATCATAGTGAAAACGTTTTGGGGGGAAAGATGGTGTTTTTAGTATGAGTACTATGAAGGCAAGGTCATGTTCAAGAGGAAACATTTTAAAGGTAAGAATATATGCATTCCTAGTGGCCTAACATTTTCACCATTAAATATTAATGGTGCTTGGGAGTGTGGCTTGAGGATGACCTATTATAAGGTGGGGAAATTTTATGATCCTGAACTTTCTTAGGACCTTATGTTACTCATTTTTAGGTAGAATTTTATCCTTGTTTTAATCTTATTTTGGTTGGATCTTGTCTTAGGTGTGTTCGAGTGAGGTTTTAAAAAATTGGGGGGGGGGGGGGTTGGTTAGTGCATGACTGGTGCACAGTTTTCCAAAACCTTGTGGCCTCCCCCATAAAAATTTTCACCCAAGGATAATAGGGATTTTCATGGTTTAAAAAACCATGTACCTAACTAGAAGAAACCACACACCCTAGATAACATGAGTGCATGATTTGGGTGCATATTTTCTATAACCATGCAGCCTGTGCAAGAAACCATGAACACAAAATTTTAAACCCTTTAAGTTTTAATTAAAAATTCTCGGACCCCTAGTTTTTATTCCTAATCACCGCCACTTGACCTAAATTAGATTACTTTAATTTTAGAGGCCCTTGAGAGGATTCCTAGGCTCCTCAAACCTTTTATATTATGAATTGAATATCTAGTGGAAGAAATCAACTCCTCTATGGTATATTCTCTCTTCCTCGATTTAGGTTCTCTTTATCTCTCTATCATCTTTCTTTCCCATTGGATAGGGATTAACCCTCCCATTATTGATGGAATAGATCTGGGTTGTAATGGATCTTGTTTTGTTGGATCTTAATCCTATGTTTTGATCCTATATCATCTTATCAATTTTGTTTTTGACAGTTCTACCTCAAATCAATGGACAAGGTTTGTAATACATTCCTTAATGAACCTAAGGTAGGTCGTCTACATGATAATTACCATAGTTTTAATGATGATCTTATGTTATAGTTTTATCATTTCTTTTACATTATATATAATTAATTTTAAAATTATAAAATTGAATTTAATCCCTAATAATTTGTGAGACCTTTCATAGATCTTGTTGGATTTGATAAAGATTATGAGACCAGGTTTAATGGCTACCCAAGGGGTGTGATAATTTTATTAAAATGATAATAATGGAATGAAAATGGGGAATTATAGGGTTTATGCAACTAAACTATTTTTAAATGTTTTTATCATGTTAAATTGTTATAAATTATTTTTTTTAATAACATGGAAGTTTTAATAAGATGTGAGTTGATTGATGATAGTAGGGTTAAATGGTTAAAGTGTACTTATTCATGTTGTTAAAGGGTTAGAATAATGTTAAATGGATATGTTGTAAATGAAATGGTACCATGTTTTATATTTGATAAAAGGTCATTAATGTTGATCCTATACATGTGTGAATAATGGAATAGAATTGGTGTTCGACTGATGCCCTAAGTACTCATGATTTTGGTGCTATATTGATGCTATAAGTACCTATGATTTTAGTGCTGGACTGATACTCCACGTACCCAAGATTTTGGTGCTAGACTCATGCTATAAGTACTTGTGATAATGATACTAGATTTATGCTCCAAGAATACATGATATGGTACCTGGATTGACTATCGAAGGCACTAAAATAAAATTTGAACAGAGTGATAATGAAAGAACTTGTGAATTAAAGTGTTGATCCTATGATATATGGTTCAGACTCCGGAAAGTGTCAAGGAATGATTGACTTGAGTGTCACTGAGAACCCGAGGTCCAATGCGGTTAACTAAATAATATTAATTTTTTTTGAAAAATGTTCACTTCTTCTTGACCTGTTTATTATTCCTTATACTACTCTTTACACTATTATAGACTAAATATTTTTTATACACTATTGGTGGTGGCCTAATTTGTTTTACTCACACCCTACTCAGGCTGGTGATTGGTACCCAAGTAGAATTCATTTTATAGTTTAGGATAAGGGAAAAGGCCCTATTTTAGGTGGATGAGTTGGTATTTGGGAAGGATTATGGATGAGGGGACCATAGGAGATGTTGTTACCCATTTTGGAGTTGATAATGTGTCTTTATTTTGGATATTTATTCAAAACATGACACTTACATGGAATGAAATATTTAATATTTTGGTTTGTGGTCACTTTCCATGTTTTGGTATTTTATTATGTGATGCATGGTCCTTATTTGTTTCAATATTTTCTTTACTATTGATATATTTATTTCTTTTGTTTTCTTGATTTTATAAAGAGGGTATAGTTATCCTAAGTTTCATGTTATACCCTCATAGCTAGTCGATAGCCTTTGGAATATAGGGAGACACGCTTGAGGTCATGTGTAGAGTTATCTTGGGGTACAAGTATGTGGCACCCAGGTCAGGACGTTACATAATGATTAGTAAAAGTAACAAAAATCTATTACCATAGTTAATGTTAAAATAGGTTGATCGGGGGTTAAACTAATGAGATAAGAGTTAAAATGACCTACAAACTTGTATAATTTCTATTTTATAGCCATATTTATACCCCAAATCATCAAATATTTAGAAATTATACATTTTAGATCCATTTTTCTTTAGTAATACATTAATATATTTTATTATTTTTAAAAATTCCAACTGTGTCCTCTCCCCCACTTATAAAATGAAACCCTCTCTCCTCTCCTACATACACTTTAAGAGCCTATTTTTTTTCAAAATAACCACCCAAATAATCATTAGACATTATATTTATCTCAAATCTTGATTAATTTTATAGTCATTAACTTTATCTTGCAAAACGTACTTTCTTATTATCATTATACATTACATTTCTCTTAAATATTCATATACTTTGTATTATGGATATGATTATTTCTTAAACTGTATACCATTTATACCTACAAATTTTTTACTTTGAAAGTTATTTGATTGAGTATAGAAATATTAATATTCCATATTATTTACTCAATATATAATTTTTTTGATATTACATATTGTTAATGAATTAAATTGATTATTCAATATATGAGGAATTCATTGGACATGTAGTTATATCTAGGTAATGTAATTATATAGATCCTTAATGCATCAATAGGTCTTAGGGGAAAAACTAGTTTCCTAGCCATATTTAAATAGGTTTTGCTGTATTTCTATCCATATTTTAAACTGCCTTGGTGCAGAGCCTTGATAATAGAGGTATCATGATATCTGAGACCATGAAATTCAATAATATGCATTTCATTAATTTAGAATTTAGTTATTGTTATCCATGATATTATTACATTTGATATTATCCCTAGATGCATTTCTTGCTCAATTTATTGATTAAATAGAATGCGTTTTCAGTTATTTACCTCTCCATATTGATTATGAATTATTAATTCATGATATATTCTACTGCATATAACTCTTACTGAGTATATGATTTCACCCTTTATTTTTTCCTTTCACCAGGATATGAAGAAGGATATTATGAATAATATCAAGGATGGAAGAATGTTTTTTATATTTCCAATGTAATATGGGAATCGTGTATGCACTTAATTCTTCAATACTACTAAACTAATATATCATTTGGTATGATATCCTTTGTATCTTATACCAATGTAATAAAGTTGGAACTGCCTCTATGTTATTGGATTTGGGGTTGTTATAATTAGAATCAGCAGAATTTTAGTAAAAACCTTGGGAATTAAAAATTAGATAAACATAACTAACATGAGAATTATGATAAGCCCTTAATATTTTTTAGAACTTTAACCATTATAAGGGTTTTATTTTATGGATAAATATTTATGATGATAATTATCTGACTCAGTGTGTTCCATTATTTAGTGATGATGCTTAATGGAATAAATGAAATCAACACCTATAGAAAATTTAGAGATTACCTTGATGAGAAATCCAATAAAGGAGGTATTGGAATTGAGTATATCATGGCCATATTAGGGAATATTACTTAGGTTATGATGAATAAACTTTCCCAAATGGATAAACCTATTGCTACATAGTGTGATTATCCTATGTGGTACCACTTCATGTGACAAAATACAATATATTTTAGTGAAATTACTATCCATTTGTATCTGAGAAATGTATTCGGTTTCTCAAAAATATATTCCTCACTTTTGGATATAATAAAAGTGAAAAAGATATTTTGGCAGTGTATTATTTTAAAGATGATGCAGATCAATAAAGGTCATTGAAAAAACCAATGAGGTTTAAAAAGTATAAATCAAGGAATGAATAACTTTTAAAGTGATTTTATTTAAGAAATACTTCCCTTGAGAACAACGAGCTGAAGTAGAGAGGAAGTTACTCACTTTAAAGTATAAATAAGAAGAAAGTGTGGAAGAATATGAGGATAACTTTATAAGATTATCCAGACATGCTTCAGATTATATAAATAATCCTAAAAGCAAGATTAACCATTTCTTGTATGGGCTTATGCTGAGTCTGTAAAGGGAAATAGTAAAATCAGAGCTAAGATAAACACCAAGAAAAAGGGAATGATTCAAATAAGAAGAAGAGAATGAAGTAATTTCTATAATGTGAGAATTGTGGATAGAAACATCTAGGAAAATTCTTTAAGGAAATTAGAGTTTGTTACAAATGAGAAGAAAAGGGTCACCTCGATAATGAATATAAAGAAAATAAAGAGACCAATAATATTCAGTTCTTCAACTCTAATGAAATGGGGAGTTATTTAAAAAAATGTCCCAAGTATCAAGGGAGTCTATTACATAAGAGGCCAAAGGGTGAAGTCTAATCTTATACAATCACTATAATTGAGGTTGAAGTGCCTAAAGATGTGTTGAAAGGTACTCTAATAATAGCCTCATATTTAGATAATTATTTATTTGACTATATATATTTACAGTATTTTATATCATCTATTTTTGGAAAGAAAATTAAATATTTCCATGACACCTTAATGAGGGATTATTCAGTCAAAACTCCTAGTGGAAATCTCACTGCAACAATGATGTTTCAGTCAATTATCATTATAGAAAATAAACATTATTATTTTCAGACCTTATTATTATAACTATGGTTTATTTTTATATAATCCTTGGTGTGTATTTACATTAAAAATATAAAAAAAAAATTATTATAAGGAGAAGGAAACTATGATTCATGATGAAGATATGGAATTCCTTATCTTTAGAGGGGAGAATTAATTATCCTAATCATGTATGAATCCCCCCCAGTAGAACTTTTGAATGATATCCTTGGGGAAGAAGAGAAGAAACAACATATAGATGGAAAATGTAATCTTCAAATTTGGAATGTAAATATTGTTTAGGAATAAATTGATGCATTTTTTGATGAATTACCTTGACATCCACCTGAGCATAAATTTGAATTTCCCATTGGTTTAATCCCAAATTCAAGCCTTATATTAAATAATCTATATAGAATTACCAAAATAGAATTAGTAGAGTTAAATAAACAATAAGAGGAATTGTGTGGTAATGAATTTATACACCCTAGTGTTTCACCTTGGAGATCCCATGTTCTTTTAGTTAAGATGGAATATGGATCTATGAGGCTGTTCATTGATTACTCAGAAAGTAGTGCTATTATGATAAAGAACAAGTATACCTCACATTGAATTGATGAATTATTCAATTAACTTAATAGAGCTCAATATTTTTCAAATATTGACCTTTATTTTGGGTATCATCAATTGCAAGAAAAGGAAAATACATTCTAAAGAAAAAATTTCATACAAGGTATGGAAATTACAAATTTATAATAATGAAATTTGTATTAACTAATGTGCACTCTATTTATATGGATCTAATAAATAGAGTTTTCAAGTAATATCTTGATATTTTTTTGTTATATTTATTAGTGAAATCTTGGTATATTCTAAAACCTATGAGGACCAATAGAATCACTTTTGGATAATTCTTTAGAATCTTATAGGAAAAGTGTTATATGGGAAATTTAGAAAGTGTGAATTATAGATTTAAAAGGTTTATTTTTTTAGCCATATTGTATACAATGATGGAATCCCACTTGATATTACTAAGAAAAAGGTAAAAAAATAGTGGACTACACCAATGAATATTACTGAGGTATATAGTTTTTTTGGTGTGGTAGGTTACTATTGTTGTTTGTTTTTCAAAAAAAACCCCGATTGGATAACTCATTAACCAGGTTTACATGTAAAAGGGTTAAGTTCATATACACAAAGGAATGTGAAAAATGTTTTGAATAATTGAAGAGTATATTTTTCAATACTATGATTTTGACTATTCTATTAGGAATTGATGAATTTTTGATATATAGTGATGCATCAAAGAATGTAATTAGTTGTTCCCTTGTAAAAAATGATAAATTTATTGACTATGCATAAATATAGTTAAATATTCATTAATAAAATTATCAAAATCATGATATTGAGTTGTAAGACATAATGATTTCTTTGAAAATATGAAGACATTATCTTTATGGTGAAAGGTGTGAGATATACACAACTCATAAGAGTTCGACATATATATTTTCACATAGAGAGATAAACATGAGGCAAATAAGATATATTGAAATACTCAAGGACTATGATTTCTCACTACACTACCACAAAGGGAGGGAAAATAAGGTAACATATGCATTGATCAGGAATGATCATATAAATCTATCCAAAATGAGGATCGAAAAGGATCATATGTTTATGGATTTAGTAATGGTGGATTTGGGAATTATTAAATAAGGGTAAAATCACTCCTTTTTTAAATGATTTATAAATTATATGTATTATAAAATATAAAAATTTCTTATCCTAATGATGATTATTTTAAAAAGGAAATTAAAACTGTGAACGATAGGAAATTGGAGGACTTAATATATGAAGATAAATTTCTAAAATTTGGAAGAAAACTATGTGTTACATCTATACGTAAGATAAAAGGGAATTATTAGATGATTCTCATAGCATGAATTTATCTATACAACATGGTAGAACCAAGATGTACAAGCATTTAAAGGAACATTTTTGGTGGGATAACATGAAGTAAGAAATTACTGATTATGTATCAAGATGCTTGGGTTGTTAATAAGTAAATACTGAGAGACTGCATCCTAGAGGATTAATGTAGCCTATACCCATTTTTATGTGTAAATATAATGACATTACTATGGAATTTATAATTATATTACCAATAAATCCTAGAAATCATGATACAATATGGGTTATTGTTGATGTCCTTACCAAATTTGCACATTTCATCGCTATAATAGAATATTTTCCTCTTGATTGAATTAAAAAAATCAATATTAATGAAGTTATAAGAATTCATGGTGCACCAATTTTAATTGTGTTATATAATGATTCATTATTAATATCAAAATTATGGAAAATTATTTAGAAGGCTCTTGATATCTAGCTTCATTTGAGTACCATCTATCATCCTCAAACTAATTGGTAGTATGAAAGGAATATTCAATCATTTGTAGATATGTTGAGGTAATTATCACTTGACTTAAAAGGTATGTGGGATTAATATTTACCTTTGGTCAAGTTTTCCTATAATAATATCTTCCATCCAAGTATTTAAATGGATTCCTATGAGGCATTATAGGGAAAGAGATGTCGCACTCTAACTTGTTGGGATGGAGTTGGTGAAAGGAAGATTGTAGGACTGGAAATTGTAGAGGAGAAAACAAAAAAGGTAAATAATATTCAAAATAATATTAAATTATATCAAATCATGAAGAATAATTATGCCGATAACCAAAGGAATGATTTTAAATTTCAAGTGTGAGGCCACATTTTATTGAAAGTATCTCAATGGAAGGGTATTATAGGGTTCAGTATGAAGGAAAAAATGAGCCCTAGGTATATCAATTTTTTTTAATTTCATTAAATAATTAGAGATGTGTCTTATCTATTGTATATTCCAACAAGGATATCTAAATTACATGGTGTGTTCTATATATATTTGTTAAGTAAGTAAATGCCAGACCCAACACATGTGCTCACCTCTAAAGAAATAAAGCTAAAACCCAATATATCATACTGTAAATAGGATATCTATATTATTGAAACTAGAGATCAAGTTTTGAGGAATTGGATTAATTTAATTGTAAAGGTACTTTGGAGAAATCATAAAATGGGTTAAGAAACATGGGGACCTAAAGATGTTATGAAGAATAACCTCCCTCATTTGTTAGAAAGTAATATCCATGAAAATTTAAAGGATGATGTTTTTATAGGAGGTAATAATGAAACAACCTAGATAATACTATAATAAATCACTTTAATGTCTTATTAATATTAATTAATTAAATTATATATATTTATAAGAATATTAGGAAATTTTTCATTCAAAAGGAAAAATATTTATTTCCAACCAAATCATATTTTCATGCATTATATGATTTTATTTAAAATATTAAATTCCATATTATAGAATTTTAATATTTTAATATGTAATTTATTTTTGAAGTCATCATTTCAAGATTATCTTAGAGTAATTTTTTTTATGAAAATTTTTACTTTTCAATGAATAGTGAAAATACTAATTTTTATTGAGAACCGTCTTAAAGTAACATTTTATTTTAAAATTGTTTAAAATAATTTTTTTCAATAATATTATTAATAATTTTCTTATGGTATTTATAATTAATTTTATACTTTTATTTGGTATAAAAACATTTTTATACTTAGAAAAACATTTTTCTGAAAAACTGTTTTCATCGCATTTTCAGGTATAGTGTTAAATTAAATTATGAGACTTCTATGAATTAAATACGATAAAATGGATTAAATATTTTTTATAAAAATAATTAATATTACGTAATATTTTCAACTTATTTTTTGGTCATAATGAATATTAAAAATATTAAAAAACTATTACTATAATTACAATTAAAACCTGTTTACAGGGGCGTCAAACTAATGCGATAAGGTTTAAAATGAGCTGAAAACTTATATGATTTATATTTTATGGACATATTTAGAACATATATTATATAATATCCATTAATATACCATTTTTATCCATTTTTATTGATTAATACATTAATATACTTTATTCTTTTTAAAAATTCCAAGTGTGTCCTCTCCATCATTTATAAAAGGACACCCTCTATCTTCTCCTCTTCACACTTCAAGAGCCTTTTGGTTCATAAAATAACTAACCAAATACCTTAATAAAATCTATCCCCATGACTCAAAGTCTTTGGTTATATCCTAAAACCATCCTATGAAATATTTAGGTATAAACCTAAAGAGGTTTTATGAAGAAGGCGTATAGTATTTAACCGTGTGTTTTCATTTTATT
Organism: Viscum album; assembly: GCA_963277665.1. Lineage (NCBI taxonomy): Eukaryota > Viridiplantae > Streptophyta > Magnoliopsida > Santalales > Viscaceae > Viscum > Viscum album. Next base: position 574,574,174 of record OY728140.1, read on the forward strand.
TATTTTTCCACCTCCTTCAAATTTTATTAAACCATATTTAAATAATAAGGAAATTATATTAAATATAATAACATGTTATTATGTTAATTTAATAATATATTTCCATCTCCTATTCTATTAAATGAGAAGTGAAACTGTCGTTTGTGTGTATGGCAGATAACCGCCCCACGAACTGATGTAATTCGTTTTCCATCACCGCCTCTCATAGTTGGTTATAATGATGGATTTAATATATATATATATATTATATTAATTAAATATTTATCATTATATAAAATTAAAATATCTTAGATTTTATTACCTTTATATACATTGAAAAATGATAACATCGTTCGTGTGTACGTGTGGACTATCACCTCCACGTAGCGATGTGATTCATTTTCACCAGCACATCACATGATTTATATATATAAATTTATTTAAAGAAATAATATGTTTTTTAAGAAATAATTATAATTCTAAAAATATAAAATATTAGTTTCTTTCCATCATGATCATTGAAAAATGGAAATGTTACTCATGCGTACGCATGACCTACTGTCTCTATGATACATAGTTCATTTTTCATAACCATATTTACTGATTGGTTTGAAAATTATAATTGATATATAAAAATTATAATTATTAAATTATTATTATTTTTATTATTTAATAAAGATATCTATTACCATATTCAACCTAATGATGTCATTTTAGATATATGAACCAAATATCGTTAAAACATCCGATTTGAACTTAATTGATTAAGTAATTAAATAAAACATGGTAATAAATAAAATAAAAGAAATAATAAAATTTAAAAATGTTATTAATAAATTAAATAATTAACATAATTTTATTATTCAAGAAGATAAATAATATACTTGATGATTCAGACCTGATGTAAGGGATTTCATCTAAATTTCCACTCTATTGAGACATATTTGGTATTATACACCTATTTACTTTTATGTGTTGTATACACCTCACCTTAAAGGTATTAACATTAATATAATTTTATTCATGATGATTAAAGTTTCAATTCAATTTTACTCTTTTATGGGTTTACAATTTTAAATTTATCAGAGAGGTAATAATTTATTTTATATTCTAATTTTTGGGATTTATCTTATTTTATTTTAAGGAATATTATAATCCATCCTTATTAAAATCCATATATTTTATTATCCTATAAATATTTAAGGATTTTAAATATCTTCTTTGAATTTTCTCCCCTATATCACTTGAATCAAGAAAAGAAACATTTAAATGAAAGGGTAATCTAATTTACCTTTTAAAATGGGTATATTTTTCTTCCATGTCTATATTTTTTAAAAAGTGTTTTAGAAAGGTCCTTTTTATTACTCAAATGATTTATTAATGAAATTTTACGTTATCCTTTAATTTTTACATAGTTTGAAAGGAATATTTCTAATTTTTTCCTAAAAGGGTCATATTCAACTTTCTTTAGAAAATTCAAAATGAATGTTTTATTTTTAATATATATAGTGTTGATGGACTTTCCTGATACCATAAGTGTTTTATGATATTTAACTTCTTCTACAAAATTAAAATTATTTTACAAATAAAAATATTTAAGAAAATTTATTTTAAATTTTTTTCTTCCATTTTATATATTCTATAAAAGTACTAATTTTACTGCAAAATCTACTTTTCTAATAGCCATCTCTCATCTTTGGATTAATTTTGTAGTCAATAAATTTCTCTTAGAACATTTACTTTATTTTGATCATTGGAAATTATATTTATCTTAAATAAAAATATTATTTTTATTATGGATATACTTGTTACCTAAACTATATAACATTTCTATATACGATGTTTTAATTTCAAAGTTATTTTTTTCACTGGGGAAATATTAATATTCTGTATTCTTAACTCACTACAAATATTTATTGATAAAGAAGATTATTAATGAATTAAATTGATCATTAAATATATGGGGAATTAATTGGACATGAATAAATGAGTGGGTCATTGAATTATATATCCCCTTGATGCATCGATAGGTATCATGAGACAATCTAGTTGGATATACTTATTTAAATGGGTTTTTGGTGTATTCCTAGCCATTTTTTAAACTATCTCAGTATAAGGTCTTGGTGGTAGAGATATCATGATGTTTGTTATCATGAATTTGGATAGTATGCACATACTTTATTAATAATTTAGTTATTATTATCTAGGATATTATTTGATTTTATATTTTCTATGGATACATTTCATGCCCAAGTTATTGATTAAATGACAAGATTTTTTAGTTATTTACGTTTCTATATTGATTATTCCTTATTGATTCATGATAGATTTTGTTTTACATAACTCTTACTAAGCATCTAATATCACCCTTAATTTATTTTCTTTTCCACAAAATATGAATAAGGATATTATGAATAATATTAAAGATGAATTAATGTTGTTATACTATGTATTTAATATTTACAATATAATTTAAGAACTATGTATATATCTGATTATTCAAGACTAATAAACTAATTGGTCCTTTGGGATGAGATATATTGTATCATATACCAATGTAATAAAGTATACATTGGTTCTAGGTCACTAGATTTGGGGTTGTTACATTCAAAATAATTCAAGTTTGTTTTCATATAAATTACTACTTCAAAAAACCCAAGGATGATTTCTCAAACTTACAACTAGATTTGATTCTCTACTTAACAAATCATCAATCTATATAACATCTAGCATGGATAGTAAATAATTATCCTCCTCATTAAACTATCAACACTTTTAAAGAACTTATTAAAATATTAACACAACAATAACCACAATATAATTCCTTAAATATATTTATATTAGATTTATAATCTGTTTACACCCGATTTTTAATAAAAAACATCAACATATTCTTTTTTTCATTATGAAAACATATCATAATACTTTGTTTCCATATTAATGGATATTAAATGGTTTCTTCAATATAGATCAGTTCCTTTTTCTCATATATATATATATATATTTATTTATCTACTATAGAAGTTAAATTTAATCTCTCATTGACCCAACATATTGACTTTACCTCTTTATCATCACATACAACTTATTGAAATAAAATTCATCCTTAAAAACCCAATAGGCACTCAAAGTTCCATATTTGGATTTGTTTTCAGTACCTAATCCAATATTTTTTCAATATAAAGTAACTATTCACTAGATCTTATCTATATTTCTTATTAAAAAAAAGATAAAGGCACTTTTATAGGGGTGGTATCCCACCATATTTAAGAAATTACCCCTAAAATTAGCCAAGTCTACATCTTCATGAGTTAACTCAGTGAAGATAAAAAGAGTGATTAATCAATACATAAACGTTTTCCAAAAAATACCTCAACATGTGATACCAACTCAAATGTTCTCTTCATGGGATATTGAAGAAGATTATAAAAATTACCACACTCACTAAACTCAATAAACACATTATAAATAGTCAATTAAAAGTTAGTTTCTCCCCCTTTCAAGTTACTTATTTTACATAATATTCCTAACACATTTACCCATTAATAAACAAAATATATTCTATAATAGGTATGAGAAAAGTGTTATTATCATAACTTAAAATTATATTTTCCAGCACTTTCCATATTCTCACACGAAATGATAAATTTATGGAAAGTTTCTCATATTCTTAACTCCCCCTAAATTAACTTACTCCAATAACTCTTCATCATCGATTATCTCTTTTTCAAATAATCTATAAGAATCTAATTTATAGGGAATCTTCAAGAATTTATGCATCATGAGATAAATTAATCTAGTATATATTTCTTAACATTTATCATTAAAACATTTACCAACTTCTCCCTCTACATGAATGTATCATATTAAATTCCCTATATAGAAAAAAATAAAACAATATATATAGGCAAATAAGGTGCATATTCTAAGTATCATCATTAAGAGAAACAGGGTTGAGAAATGTTTCTCAACCCATAAACTCCTTCAATTATAACACTAATTTTATGAGAAATATTCATGCATACTCCTCATTTAATATTATAGATTTGGGTCTCCATCAATAGTATGGTATTATTTATTTCTAAAAATATCTTCCTATGTGGAATTGTTCTTTTCACATTAGTTAAAAGAGAATATGAATTATTTTTTACATGCTATTTTTTTTACTTTATCTAACTATAATATCCATATAATCATGTATTCATTTGGATTAAACTTAAATTTATTATATATTTTGTATTAATTATCATTAATACTTGAGATACCATTATTTGATAACCTCTCATGAAATTCAGATTCTTTTTCCTATATTTCTTCTACCAAACTAGTCCACTTATTTATTTTTGTACCGATTCTACTTATTTCTCTAGATTTGTTATTTTATCATTAATATTTATGGATTACATACAAAGGTCCATAATATGTAATTTTATAACCCAATATAAGTATCTCTTCTTTGATATAACACCCTTCAAAATCTTCCTGGGTTTTTTTCAACATGCTTATTTTTCCTACACCCCAAGGAAATATAAAATTTGATTATTCTTTGTTTATTATTTATATCTTGTTGATTTTTTTCTTAAAAAACATGTGATTTATTCTTGGAATGTATAAACCACCAATCATTATCATAGTTACCAGATTTTCTTTAAATTACATAGAAATTATCAAAGTTATCAAATCTATTAGAAGTGGAAAAATTTATTTTTTCTATAGACTTTTCTCAAAATTATCCTTCCCCCCCTTTGAATGGGACATCTATGATTTTCAAGAATTATTATATTATTAAAAAGTTCATTTCCTTGTATTTAAATCATCTACAAAACCAAAAATGAACAATAAACCTTAATCTTTTTTCTTCTACTAAAATATATACATATTTAACATGAGAATGTTTTTAAGTAAATACAAAATCACTTTCCACTCTTTTAGGGATATTATATTATTAAACATGATCATATCCACAAATAAGTTTTTGTATATTTATCATTATTTTTATTCACCCATATTTTTCTAAAATGTTATTTAAAATCTATACTTTTCGTATAGAAAGCATTAATGCACACAAAATTTTCTATAATAACAGTTAAATATTTAATTGATCCTGTTGTAGGTATTTATCTAGTTGATTTCCAGATTCTGTTTCCACAATAATTATTAATTTTAGAGACAAGAATATTATCAAATTCATTTAAAGCAACACCCTTTTTCTCATATTATTATAAAGATTCTGCCAATATCACTTCTAGATATTTCAACTTGACCTCTAACTCAAGTCATTTCAAATTTAGAGTATTATTTTTATATTTTAGATATTTCAATCTATATTCACATTATTTTCTCATCTCAACTTTATCTTCATGAAACTCACACTTTTCATGTAAGGATTTTTCTAGTTCCTTTTTCTTTTTTATCTTTGATTTCCAATTTATTATTTTTGACACCAATGGAATCAATTTTTATTTATTTTAGTTCATGTATTGTTTTTTCACAAGATTTTCTTGTCTTAAATTTCTCATCATTTTTTTAAAATATTCATTAGCCATGGTTTTTTTCTTTTTAGAACTATAAAAATTATTCTTTAGCTTTCACATATTTGATGGGAGTGTTTTACTTTTTATCTTCTAAAAATACCCAATTTTCATATCATCTTCTTTCATCTCCAAATGTAAATTTCATCCTCTATATCTTTAATGTATGAAAGTATAAAATTGATAACTTTAATTAGAAAATTTTACATGTTATCCTTTACTTTGGAGTAAATATCACTATGTTATTATTCTTGGACATATTCTTCACAACTTGTACTAGATTATTCATGAGAATAATTATTAACTGTCATTAAAGATAAATTACCACTTTGATTTCCTTCAACTAGTGGAGTATCCTTTTTATACTCTCTCTTAGGAGTGATCTTCTTTAGATTATTAGCTTCCATTTTATTTTAGTTCTTTAATTTCTTGATAGAAATATATATATTAGAATTAAAATAGAACTTAATAATCACTTTAAATTTTTACTCCATATTTAACATATAAACACAATTGTAAAAATTAATTTGATCTAATCAAAGGTAGAACTTGGATTTTCTCTGAAACCACTTGTTATGTCTAGCTGGATTATACAGTCACACGGGGGGGGGGGGGGGGGGTTAATCAGTGTGAATCAATTTTATAAAATTATTTTATTTTTTAATCACCCCTCTTAATATTTTAACTTAAACACCTATTAGTTTGAATAGATATCATATGTTTAACTCAATCCATCTACATAAAATGCAAGATAGAAAGTAAATAGAGAATGAAACACAATATTTTTACAATGTTTAATCCCAATATGGGTATCTACTACTTGTCATGTTTTGGTCAATTCTGATATAACTATTTCATCATTAGAGTAGAAAAGTTATTATAATATATGGGAAGGTATCATACTTAAACTAACATATAAACTTGATGTTTTTATTCTAGATACAACCTTAAGGAAGGGATAACATCCACATCCCTAGGAAAATTATTATATCTAGATAATTGGGGTTTGGATAAGATTATATTGGTTATATCTAGTACATAATGAACATCCTTATGATCTTATAAACAAGATCTTCAATTTTCACCTGGATATTTTTGAATCATAATATAATATATTCTTCCTAAATTTCAGGTCTTTAAAAGATATAGAAATAATAATACCATAACATAATCAACGACCTTCTTCTCATCCTTTTAAAGCGATCAATGTGTGCATGATTGTATAAAAGAATAAATTTCCTTCTTCCAACTCAATAGAAAGACTTATAGTGATCAATATTAAGTTTTTATTACCTCAGTGCATGTTAGGATAATTTCAGGTATGGCCCACACTGGGGGGGGGGGGTGAATCGGTGTTGGTAACTTATTAATTAATTCAATCCTTTACCCTTCTTTAACTATGCACTTATCTAGGGAATAAACCTCACTCTCTTATCTTTCACTACTTTTGGTTTTCATGCATGTAATATAAATAGGAATGAACACAACAATGGTCATCAAGGTTTATTAGTGAAATTCACCTCCAATATGGATAACTATATTTTTAGTGTACGGTGGTTAGTACCCATATTTCCCATAATATCTATTTTATCAATAATTGAATATCGGGAAAGAGAATATTCTTAGACCCGTATTACTGGCACCAACCAAGTATAATGCAATAACCAACTTACAACTTCTTTAAATACAAAAAATAGCTTTTACATCCTTTAAGTAGATCAATAGTGATGGATTTTTTTCTCTCCAAGATATTACAGATCTAATATCTATCCTTAATGTGCCATAATCCAAGTGTCTACCTATTCTATTCTCTAGAACATGAAATATGGGGATATTATAGGAAAATCTTCCAAGTATTTTTATTTTTCTATAATTATGATAAATAAATGAATGGATGGTCTCTTACTTACTATTCTCCTTATTATTATTCAATTCACATGATCAACCTTAATAGTAGTGTTGGAACTCTTTGATCTTCAACATACAATGTATAAAATATAATCACAGGGTTGGATCCTTCTCTCCCTTCATCAAACAAGGTCTACAATAGGTTACAATTTTAATAATACTTCTTCTTCCTTATAATCATAGGATATATAAGATAATATCTGTATTAGATCACATTTTTATTCTTATCTTCCATTTACTATTTATTATACCTATATAAAAAATATCATCAATCTTCTTTCTATATTTGAATATGAAAATATCCTTTATTTGTGAAAGTGTATCTCATATTACATTATCATTTAAATCCCTATAATATATTTATTTAAACATTTTGATAGACTTAATATTTAAACTATCTACACTATATTAGAATCATCATGGGCCCTATATATTATAAAAAATCCAAAACCATTTATTTTATCCACATTGGCATGTATGTTCACATGCATCAAATCTCATGGTGCAACCCCTCACTTTATAGTGTGAGTGAATTCACACTTTTATTATAATAAAAATATTTATGGAGTGGAAATATTCTTCATAGATAAAAATATTTCTTTATAAATTCTTCATGAACCACATAATGAATCGTAAAATTTTAGAATAGTTTATATTTTTAAATGATAATTGAACATATCAATATTGCATGGTTGTATCATCTATAACTCCTTGTATCATCCAAATTTATCCAAATTTTAGAATTTATTTTCCAAAAGAGGAAAACATATCTTATGTTTTTCTCTAAACTTTTCCACCATTTCTATTTTTCCACTTCAAATTATATTTTTTAAGATTAAAATGACTCTTATAAAATCCTAAAATTACTATTATGAATTCTGTAACAAATATTAGATTTTTTGTGATGGATATTATGAAATTAATTTGTAATTACCTAAATTTTCTATTTTTAACTTTATATTTCATTCTATAAGATTAAATTAATATTATGAAATCTAAATTACTCTTATAGAATTATGATAACCCTTATAAAGTAGACAAACATTTCTTATTAAATATTACCTTTATCAAATAATTCGGTAAACAATATCATCAGAAGAGTAAATGAATCTTAAGTAAATGTGAAAAAAATATTATAATGTATAACTAGCACTTTTAGTATTTCAATTAATTTTCAAATTCTTCATATTGCGTGAAATTAATCTTATGAAGAGTTTTGATGTATTTTACAAAACAATCATTCTTTTTTAAATTCATTACTCTGGGATAAAATGAATCTTATGAAGATTTTTAATGACTCTTATTGAGTCAACCATAAGGATAAACCACTCTTATGAAATCCATACAATTTCACTTTCAATATGTATTCCAAAATTCTAGAATTTAACTCAAAACATCTTTAATCATTTCAAATAACTTAAGAATACATTAAAATCAACTCTAAAATAATTCCAAATCAAATGAAACAAATTAATACTCATCATAAAATTTCAATAGATCTTACATCACCTTAACTCAATTTTTCATCAATAATCTTCCAAGTACAATCACATAAGATATAACGCTCATTAATATTGATAAATACAAGGATAAAATTAATCAGAATATAAGCCAGTCTTTGTTCAAATCTAGTTTCAACTAGCTTATTCATTGATACATTATATTCAGTACTATGAAAACTATATGGAAATTACTTAATCAAATATTCTCAAACAGTTTATCCTCAAAAAATTATGATCATTAGAATTTCAAACATATTTTCCATAATTAATTGGATCTCCAATAATACTTTAATGGAAGTACCTCACTTTCATTTTCCTAGTAATATAACAACATCTCCATAGAATTTATTTTCCATTTGAACAATGGAAACAACCAATTTACAAGCATCAAGGAACATATTAAATCCTTATTCATTGTCTATAGCTCAAAAATATTATCAACTAGAATTGGGAACTCAAATAAATATTCTCATCATACTTGTGAACTACATCTTACTTCAAAGAAACTCTTCTTATGACATATTGACATCATGCTTGATACTTTCTTATTTATTGAAAAAAATACAATACAAATAGAAAGTGGGAATAAAAATCTCCCCCTTTGTATGTGTTGTTAATACCACCCATAGATTATGCATATCAACATGTCTTCTCTAATTTATTCTCCCCCTTATTAACAACAAATACAAAGAACATGATATAGGATGGTATAAATCAACATATAGCAATATACATCCAATTATTCCACCTTTAGTCTACACGATCCATACTTAGTGTAGAAGAAAATAGGGTTGAATATAGACAAAAACGTTATCCATAATCCAAATAATATAACACTAAATAAAAATTACTATCATGGGGACTCTTAAAAATATTTCTAAGGTTGATTTAAATCTTTGATACTAATTGTTACAAATACTCTCATGAGATTTTTTATCCTAATTTTTTTTTTCCAATGATATATTTTCAAGCACATTCCATAATCCCATATTTTTATGTTCTGATAAGTCTGTAAGCCACTCAAAACTTCCCATCAATGAATAAATTCAATCTTCACTTCACCAAGAGTGATCTCTTTATTAAACAAACCTTATAATACTAATTATTGAGATTACACCAAGACAATAACTTCCAATTTTTTTCTATATTGATAGATTTATCATTTTTATCAAAGATAATCTTTAAAAAAATATTCTAGATATAAACTATTAGATAATTTTAAGATAGTGGTGATCATAAAGTTTGTAATAGTTATTCCATCTTGAACATCTTTATCAGTTATCCCCTAAGAACTTGTATCACCATGAATTACATGAATAGAAAAAAAATATGTATTATGATAATGTGAAACTTATTTGTTCCTTAATGTAAAAAATAGGGTTGATAATTTATTCTCAACCAAGATAATTTTTTATTTCTATATCTATGTTTGGGAGAACCCATCATGCATTCATTTATGATTTTCCAAGGGTTATTATTAGACACCATTGATTCCTCTACTATTTTATCTTCTTCACATGGTATCTTCTTATTAACATGATCCATTAAAGAACATGCATATTTTGTTTTAAGATTCATCTTATTTATAATATATACTTGAGTTTTAATCATGATAAAATAATATTTTTAAATATTTATATCCTAGATACACCTCCAATATATATTATCATGAGTTATTGGGGTCCTATTCTCTTAAAAACCTCTTATTAAATTTAATTTCTTATTCATATATAACCTTTGGTTTCGCTTTATGGATCCCATTATCTTGTGATTTATATATTTCTCTAGCTATTCCTAGTTGATCAGGTCATATGATCATGGATTATTTAGAAGCGTGGCCAGATTTCTTAGAACTTCCACATAGTCTCCTAGAAATGTTCACCACCAAATATTTTTTTTTTATTTTTCACTTAGACTAATATTAATTTCTTATATAGCTTGTCTCTTTATATTACTCTACTGATGGATTGTTTAAAAGTGTCTATTATCACGACTTAATCCAATGAGGCTCGAGCTGCAACTATCCCAAGCCCACCTCGATAGGCTAGTGGCTAGCGATAAGCACCAAAATGCATATCTAATATGGGAGGACTTTTCCTAATGTACCGGTTTTCACACATCTAACCATGTCAATAGATAAGTGTATAGGTATAATAATAAAAAGATGCAATATCTATAATATAACCAAGTATGAAAAACCTCTTGGGTGTACAAGAGTACGACAGTGTAAGATAAAAAGTAAAGGGAAAAAATACATGCCCAACCAAAAAAATGTTCCCACCTGAAAAAACTATAAAGTAAAAGTGTTGAGAGATCCCAACTACTGATCTCCAAGTGTCAACCACTATACACAGTCCAATTCACCAAGTATCCCTAAGATACTCTATAGTCACTACTATCCCATTCCTCATCTGCACAAGACACAATACATGTGGGAAAATCCCTTGTAGGGGTGAGTATATACATACAAAGTAGAATGCCCTGAAATTTTAAGAGGGATTAGTAAGAGACATGATAGTAATAGAAAATAAACAGATAGCTCATCACAAAGAAAGAGAATAAAAAAAATCCAAAGACCTAGACACACACACACACACACATATGCTCAAACTAAATAAACCTAAATGAGAGAGAAGGAGATCTGCATCTCATATCCCACCCCAATAAAAGAGTGAAATATGTTCTAGAAGTCCATCATAAATTCCCAACATCTTGCGTGCTTTCCTAGAAGAAATATCCAAGTCAAGTCACACCTCAAAACTGTACCACATAGTCGAGGGGCACAATCTCAAAGTAGAGAAACCATGTCTTAGTACAACAGGAGGGTTCCACTCAATAGTTTATAGAGGATCCATACCATACCTAGAAAGAGAGTTCCAGTCAAGTAAATAGTATAGGAACCATGCCCATACAAGCTAGAGGGTACCACACTAATGGTTGGTAGAGGGTCCATGACCAACCTAGCTAGAGGGTTCCACTCTAATAGTTAGTAGAGGACCCATTCCCATCCTAGTTGGAGGGTGCCACTCTAATAGTCAAGGACCCATACCTTGATTTCATAGGAGGGTGACACTCAAATAGGAGATATAGGACCCATATCCAGCTCAGCTGAAGGGTGATCCTCTCATAATTGAGGACCCATGCCCTGACTTTTGTAGGAGGGTGCCACTCAGTGGATATGTAGAGGATCCATGCCTTATATCAGTAAGAGGGTTCCACTTTAAAAGTAGATATAGGACCCATTACCTATCCTATAGGATGGTGAAACTCTATAGACAGGTAGAGGACCCATGCCCAACCCAACTAGAGGGTGACACTCTAAAGCCCTTAGTGATATTGATGATCACCACCATCATCAAGTATTGCCTAAAGAATCATCCCACTTGAAACATATCACATCCTATCTAAAAGGTCACTACAAAGGACAAAATCACACTATACATGAAAAAACAATCCAGATAGGCTAATCATGGGCCAAAATATGAGTCCAAATAAAGGAGATATGAGATGTTAAATTTTTCTCCGAAGGAAAGAAGGGGTACATGGCATGTGAGGGGACACATGACATTTGGTCCCACTTAATCAACTGGTTGTGTCCCCACTAGTACATGAATCAATTCCAATATAGGGATACACATTGTATAGAGGATTTACACAGAGTGTTTGAGCCACCCAGTGTCTTTTCCATGATCTCTGTTCATGTCCATGTACTTTGATCGTGTTCATGTACATTGAAAAAAAATGTGTTCCTGGCCATGCCTATTCTCGTGTACTCTCAGAGTACATGTCGAGTCACCAAAACATGTGTCCCATGGTTTGTGGGTATCCCACATGGCATGTGATACTTATCTTGCCGGAAACCCTAGTCACCGCATCCTGGGACCTACACACCATGTGTTCTTCGGACTACATGATGTGTAGTCACGATTTTATAGAAATTTATATTTGGTCTCTATGCTCTATATTTGGTATCTTAGCCTTTGTATATGGCATCATATCCTCCAAAAAATGGTGGTTCTCATGCCCATTCATTGTTTCTAGACATCTGATGGTTGAAAAGTTAATTCTATTTGGGTTTTTCATTTTCTGCACAAACCTCCATTTACTTATGTGAATCTCATCACCTCCAAGTCTCATTTGGATCCCATATCAACAAAACATTCACCCTAAACCCAAAAATCATCTTATAACATCCTTGATTCATCTTTATTTTCATTATGCATGAATCATTCACAAATACTGGGGCCTGATCGATATCAGTCCCGCCTGACAATGTTAAATCGTGAACACATGGTCCAGTGATGAATAACACGAAGAGCAGAGGGACAAGTGCACAAAAAAAGATCAAATGATATTTAGACACTTTTTTCTTGGAAAAAAGATACAATATTGGGGTCCTGGGGTGAGAAAACTTAATAAAAAAATAAATCTATAGTCGGGCATATACAATGGTCCACAATTAGCACAAATCAAAGGTAAGGAGACGATCTTTCTCAACAATTTAATAAATTGAGGTAGAATACAAAAATTATGACTCCTAATTAGATATTGTATTTTTTTCATCAAAGAACTTGCATGCCAATGATTGAGAGGAGTCGTTGCATTTGATGTGATTTAATCTGCTTTGATATGGAGTCTCATCATCATCAAATGAAAATTCACCAATGAAAGAGATGAAGAATGTCTCTTGGTGATCCAAGGGTTATGTGGATAACCTTGGGAAAATATCCATAATGACTAATTTATAGGAATTTATTTTAGGTTAATTGATTTAAAATAAATAAATAAAATTATTTATTTTAACTAAACACACCCGCCAATGGTCGATATTTCTGAACGCCCCAAACTGACCCATTTTGGGTTGCGCCTAGGGTAAACATCGTGTTCTGGACTCAATCGTGGTCTCATATTGCTGATCTGATATTACTTTTTATATTTATCCCATTTTCTTTATGAATCCATGTATACATAGTATAAAAATATTTAATATTTTTATAAAATTAATTTTAACCACACCAAGCCTCGGAATCGCATGTCGTCTCAGTGCCTGGATTTAAAAATATATATAAGAATATTAAAAAGTCTTAAAAGGTAAAAAGGGTATCTAAATCATTCTCTACTTCAAATTTTTATTCCCTAAAAACCAAAAACTAAGTAAAAAGGTCAAGATAATAAGCCCACATATAGATCTCCTAGTCATAGGACCTCTCTTGCATGCTCCAGTATTTCCACAACACACGAACCAAAGGTATGGTCCATTAATAATGGGTTCCCTTCTGCCGATCCTCAATCTGCACTGGGCGATCCAAAAAAGTGCATCCATACTTGTTTTCTAGCTTTTATTAGTCAATAACATGCATGGGGTTATGCATGTATCTCCTCAACTGCGACATATGGAAGACAGTGTGCACCCATTCCAATTGTGGGGATAGGGTGAGGTGGTAAACAACCTCGCTAACCTTATATAAGATCTCAAACAACCAAATGAACCTCGTGAATAGCTTGCCTCTCCGGTTGAATCTCTAAAATACTAATCATTGTGAGACTCTCAAGAAAATGTAGCCTCCTTTATCGAAGTCCAAGTGCCTACAATGGAGATCTTCATAATATTTATACCTGCTCTGGGCTATCTTCATCCATTCATGAATGACCTTGACCTTCTCCATCATCACCTACACTATATATGAACCTACATGAGATGCCTCTCTGATCTCTATCCAGTACAAGAATATCCTGTAGGGTCTCCCCATACAGGGCCTCAAAAGGTTCCATGATGATATTAGAGTGATATATATTATTTTATGAAAATTCTACCAAGGTAAAGTGTTCCTCCTAGCTTTAGATGAAGTCCAATATGAAAGCCCTATGCTTATCCTCCAGAACTTGGATAGTGTGCTTGGTCTGAACATCTGTCTGAGGGTGAAAGGATGTAATCATCCTCATATGGGTACTTAATTTCTCATGAAGTCATGTCCACAAACATGACATGAACCACACATCAAAACTAGAGACAATAGTCAAGGGAACCCCATGAAGGTGAACAATCTTCTGTACATACATCTGCCCTAAAATCTCAACCAAACTCTGCCCCCTGATAGAAAAGAAGTGTTACAACATCATGAGTTAGTAAAATATCAACCAGATGGCATCATGGACCTTATATGTACATGTAATACCTATCACAAAGTCTATGGATATGCTATACCACTTCCACTTTGGGATATCAAGGGGCTGCACCAAATCTGCCAGAACCAGGTGCTCAACCTTCACCTACTAACATGTGAGGAATTGCGAGATGAAATCATCCATGCTATATATCATGAAATCCCACCAAATATTCCACTAAAGGTCTCTGTACATCTTCCCCACACTGGGATAAACAACTAAATTAGATGTGTGGAAATCTCACATCACCACCCCCCACATCACGACAGAGACCACCATCCATACCTATAAAAGGATGAAGTGATTCTATCATTTAGAAAATCCATCAAGTGAAACACATATAAATATCTAGTCATGAAATACCTCACAATTTTTGTCCTATAACTGGTACTCCCTCACACGCTTGAGAAGCAGACGGGTCAACACCATCGACTGAAGAAAAGCTACACCCTCCTGCTCCACCGGGGTCAACTACAAGGAAGCCAACTACTTAGAAGACTCCTACACCATGTGAGCCTGAGACTTCATACTAATGGAATATTCTAACATGTTTCCCTTCCCTAGAGTATAGACTATATCAATGTTATAGTTCTATAGGGACTCTAATTGGCACCGCTGTCTCAGGTTCAAGTATCTATGCATGAAGACATACCTGAGACTCTGATGGTTTGAGTAAACCACAAAGCACTCTACTAGAAGATAGTTCCTCCACATCCTCAGGGTGAAGACTAAAAAATAAATCTCTAGGTCATGATACACATAGTTATTCTCACGGGGTCTCAACTACCTTGACCCATATGCAATAAATGCTTGTCTCTGCATTAACATGCATCTGAGCCCAACTCCCAAGGAATCAAAATATACTACATACTTCATGCCCTCTTATGGTATTATCAACATAGAAGAACTCATAAACCCCAGCCTCAACTCCTTTAATGACCTATGAAACTTCTTATTCTAGGTAAAAGTATATAATTTCTATGTTAGGGTGGTTAAAGGGGATAAAATCCTAGAGAAGTATTCCATAAACCTCATGTAGTACCCTTCCAAGCCAAGAAAAATCCGCACCACTGACATGATCTTATATGGATCCTAATGAAGAACTAAATTGATCTTTGTTAGGTCCATGGATAAACCATGATTAGAACTAGAATGACCCAGAATTTGAACATCATGAATCTAGAAATGACACTTCGAGATCTTACCATAAAGATGGTGCTCCTAAAGAAAATATAGGACCATCCTCAAGTGCTCTACATGCTCATCCTCTAACACAGAGTATATGAGTATGTCATCAATGAAGAAAACCAAAAACTGATCAAAGTATGATAATAATATCTAGTTTATCAAATCTATAAACACTGTTGGGGAATTCATCTCACTAAAGAGAATCACCAAGAACTCATAATGTTTATAGCAAAATTGGAATTCCAGCTTCGAAATATCATCCTCTTGAAATCTCAACTGGTGGTAGCCGAACCTAAGATTGATCTTTGAGTACCATATTACATCTCTAAACTGTTCAAAGAGGTCATCAATACTCAGAAATGGGTACTTTTTTCTTATCATTTTTTGGTTTATGAAATCATAATCTATACAAAACTGTAAGCTCGCATCCACATTTTTCACAAACAACACCAGTGTTACCTATGGGGATACACTGGGCTTGATGAAACCCTTCTCTTGAAGGACCTCCAACTACAACCAATGTTTCCAAATCTTATTAGGGGAAATAAAATATGCTATAGAAGATATCAAAGTGGTCCTAGGATGAAATTTGATACAAAAATCCATCTCCCTCCTTGGAGGTAGTCCTAGGAAATCCTTGGGGAAGACCTTTATAGAATCCTCCATGATTGAAGGAATCCAAATTCCTGAATAACTTGATGAACCAAGGGTTATACTCACCAAATAATGGGTAATTGGATGAGGACTATTTATCTCAAAACATTCTCATCCCACCATGAGATATCTCTCACCAAAAAAATGAGAATCTCATCCCATTAGTGAAAAAGCATCTGACTTGTCTATGGTGATAGTCAATATAGACTTGGACCATGGATAACCAACAAGAACCCAATATGAAGGCATAGGGTTCCATCATGATGGAAAAAAGTCTCATGTGAACCTATATCCACAAATAGATAGCTTTCACTTATATAAAATAAATTATATAGAAGAAGTGTTCTCCATAGGAACCTCAAGACAAAGCTACTAGGCTAGTGCCTAAATGGGGAGCTCCAGATCTTGTAGTAGGAGTAAAGAGATAAAATAATGGACTAAAATTATGTATAATAATATCAATAAAATAGTATAATAAACATATATCATACCTCTAATCATATCATGTACCATTGGGTCATATGGATCCATCACCTGCAACTATCTACAACCCCAACCGCCAGCTCCCAGAGCCTGAATTGGGCCACCTGGTGGTGGTGGAAGGATCACATAACATCATCCACAAACCATGGATCCTCCTCCTAGAGATCCTACTACTCCCATTCCATCTCCTCCTCCATGAGGGATACCTTTTCCTCTCTGGGAGATCCCTAATCACGGTTTTGCCTCTACCGTAGAGATCCATCAGTAATCTATCTATGATCCTCGACACGGCTGGCCAAGAATTCACATTCCATGTAACATCGCCCATCACAAGTATAGAAATACCCCTCTCTGAGATTCCCTGGTCATCTATGCTATCCTTGACCACATGATCGAGCCTGGTACTATGAATATCTCCCATACCAAAATCCTATTGATTGGTATTTTCTTACTACTATAGATGAATCAGACCCGTGACACCCACTTCTAGCACCAACCACCCGACATCCCTCTTACAAAAATGTCTCTATCACCAGTGACCACTCCAATGCCCTAACATAAGTGGGATGGAACAGGGGTACTACACTGACACAAATCTCTCTGTGGAGTCCCTGCTCAAAATTCTTTGATTGTATGTAGACATCCAAGATCATGTCAAGGGATTAACGTGTAAGGTATGTGAAACTCAAAACATAATAAACCATAGTTATCTCTCCCTATTGATGCTACAGAAGCTACTAAATCCAAACTGATCATAGATGGGAGCGATAGTACTCCTCATGGAAAAACTATTGGAAGTTAGTCCCCAAGAGTGTCGACTCATCATGCATTTAGGTAAAAAGAGTCCACCATCACCCAACTGGTTCATGAAAAAGGACAGTTACCATCACAAACACATGATCCATCAATGTCTGAATAAGCATGAAAACATGAACCATCAACTCTAGACAATCGTCTGATTCCTTGGGATTTGGCTCACCCTGGAACCTTAGTGGTATTTGGTGATGGAACTCACAGAGTGCACTAAGCCTGTGCGCGTCCTCAGCCTAGCCTACTGGTATGTCCTATTTCTAAATAGGTTCCAATGCAGTTACCTGTCCACTTGAAGGAAGGATCTCTCGGGATGAACCCTAAAATGAGGCCCCATCACTCATCATATCGTCTTCATGATTCGTAATTGGAAACCAAGCTGTTTGTCATCACATAGGCATATTAAAAATTTAATCATGACATACCAGGGTTAGATGAGAATATATATATAAACAATATAGAGATGACTTAATAAGGATAGTCAAATACTCAATACTATATGATGAATTTACAATTTGACCGCTCAAACCAATATCTTGGTATGATGAGTTGAAAGGTAGGTGGTTAAGGTCCTAGTGAATGGATACATCAACTGCCGCACTGACATTGGATTCCCTGGCCTAAAAGATGCACTCAAAACACTTTGATGATGTTTCCATAAATTTCAACTAAATACTCACAAATGGAATACTATAAGCACAATTATAACGATTGAACCACCTTTAATACCAATATGTCATGACCTAAACCAATGGGGATCAATCCGAAACTACCTCAATCCCACCTCTATAGGCTAGGGTATAGCGACAAGAGCTTAAAAAAATATCTAACATGGGAGGCCTTTTCCCAATGTACCTACATGCACACAAACAACCATCTCAATGAAAAAGTAAAGAGGTATAATAATTAAAATATTCAATATCTAGAATATATCCAAGTATGAAAAACCTCTAGTGTATATAAGAGTACTATAGTATAAAATAAGAAGTATAGGAAAAAATACATGCCCAACTTGAATGATTTACCAACCTGAAAAAATTGGAAATTAAAAGTGCCGAGAGAGCCCAAATCATGATCTAAAAGCTCTGACCACTATACACATTACAATGCACCATGTATCCCTAAGATCCTTTGTAGTCACCGCTGACTTGTCCGTTATATGTACAAGACATGAAACATGTGAGAAAAACCCATACAGAGGTGAGTATATACTTACTTAGTAGGATGCCCCAAAAGTTGAAGGGGGAGTAGTAAGAGACACGATAAGAATATACAGTAATCAGATAGCTCAAACCAAAGTAAGAGAATAAACAGAATTAAAAAACATGGATATATATAATATATATACTCAAACCAAAGAAACCCCACTGATAGAGAAGGGGATCTCCATATCATATCCTAGCCTAGGAAAAGAGTGTCATCAGTTCTAGAAGTCCATTATTGATGCCCAATATCTTATGCGTCTGCCCAAAAAAAATATCCAAGTTAAGAAACACCTCACCACTGTGACACACAATTGAGGGGAACAATCTCAAAGAGATAATCCATGCCCTGGTATAGTAGGATGGTTCCACTCAATATTCTATAGAGGACCCATGCCCTGCCCAGTAGGTGGGCACCACTCTAATTGTTGGAAGAGGAACCTTTCCCAGCCCAGTTGGAAGGTAAAACTCTAATAGTCAGTAAAAGAACCATGACCAGCCCAGCTAAAGGGTGAAACTCTAATATTTTAGTACCCACAACTTGATTCCATATGAGGGTTCCACTCAGATAGTAGATAGAGTACCCATGCCCAGCCTAGCTGGAAGGTGCCACTCTCATAATCAAGGACTCATGACCTAACTCTGCAGGAGGGTGCCACTCAGTGGAAAGGTAGAGTACCCATTCCCTATCTCAGTTGGAGGGTGCCACTCTAATAGTAGATAGAGTACCCATTACCTATCTCATAAGAGGGTGCCACTTTAAATCCCTAGCGATCCTTCATGATCACTATAATCATCGAGTTTCACCTAAATAAGTTTCCCACTCATAAAATATTGCATCGTATCTCAAAGGACCCTATAGAGGCTAACATCATGTTATACGTGGAAAAAAAATTCAGGATAGGCTACTCGAGGGCCGAAATTCATATCCAAAAAAGGATATATGTGAGGTTAAACTTTCCTCAGAAGAAAAGAAGGGGTATAAAATGTGTGAGGGGACCCACAAGGCATGTGGCCCCACTCTATTACCTATCCATTTCCCTTCTAGTACACAGATCACTTCCCATAAAGGTATACATGGCGTGTTTGAGACACCTGGGGTCCTTCCAGTGCTCTCTTTCCAAGTCTGTGTACTTTTACCGTGTCTGCTTAATTTGGAACACGACATGCGCATGGCCATAGCCATTCCCATGTACTCACAAAGTACATGTTTAGTCTCCAACACATGTGTGGGTCCTACATGGGATGTGATACTTATCTCATCCAAAACCCTAGCTGTTGCTTCCAGAGCCCTATTGACCATGTGTTCTTCAGACTACATGGTGTGTAGTCACAATTGTTTTTCAGAAAATTAGATCTGGTCTTTGTCCTCCATATCTAGTATCTTATCCTTTATATTCAACATCATATTTTCCTAAAAAAGTTGGATTTCATGTCCATTCACTGTTCTGGCCATCTTGTGGATGGAAATTTGATTCTGTTTAAGTTTTTATCTTTCTGCATAAACCACCATCACCCCATGCACCTCTCATCACTGCTAAGTTCTGGTTTGGATCCTTTATCAAAAAAACATTCACCCACAACCTAAATATACTCTAATATAACCCTTTATTAATTTTTCTGTTTTTTTCACGTGAATAATTCATGAATCCAGGGGTCTGATCAAGCTCGGTCCCACCTGATAATGTCGAATTCTGACCATGTGGTCCAATGATGACTAATATAGAGAATTAAGGGATAAATTCACAAGAAAACAAAGGTGTGATGGTCTTTTTCCAAGATTTTATGACAAAAGAATATAGAATTGGGGTGTTGGGGTGAGGAAACTGAATAACAAAAAAATCTATACTCAAGAGAATGAAATGGTCCACAATTGGCGTATATTAAATGTAAGAAGATAATGTTCCTCAACAATTTAATCAAATGAGATAGAATCCAAAAATGTTGATTTGAACCTAGATATTTGATCATTATTCATCAAATAAAACACCTTAACATGATTGATAAGAGTTTTTTCATTCTCTATGCTTCGATCTTCTTTGATCTGGATTATTGTCATCAACAGATGTTGATTCTACAATAGAGGAGAGGAAGAATGTCTATTAGTTATCCCTGGGTTATACGGATAACCCTGGGAAAATTTCCATAACAATAAATTTATATGAATTTATATTAGGTTAATTCAATTCAATTAAAAAAATTTAATTAATTATTTTAGATTAATTGACCTTCCAGTGGTTGTTATTTCCAAACACCCTACGACAACCCATTTTAGGCTGCACCTAGGGTAAAAATTGCATTTCATTTTTAACTATGGTCTTAGGTTTCTGATCCAAGATTAATTTTATGATTTATCCCATTTTATTTAATAAACTATGCATGCATAGTATAAAATATATTTAATATTTTTATAAAATTGATTTTGGGCACACTGGGGCTTGGAATCACATGCCATCTTAGGGCCTGGATCTGAAAATATGTATAGAAATATTCTAAATTCATACAAGGAAAAAAATATAGTCTTTACATATATGGTGTATAATCTTCTATCAAAAATTAAGAAGCTCTTCATTTTTGTGTGAATTTATTCTTGGAATTCTTTGGTTTTATTTAAAATAGATTCTTCTTTTATTTATTGCTCAAGGATAACTCAAATTTTTTTTTATAACTTCTTAGAAAGGTTATTTTCAATATTTTTCTTTTAATTGTTTCCTAGGTATTATTTCCTTCTTACATCAACTTCTATGGCCGTCTATTATCATTTATTTTTGACACATTCTTAGATTATTTGAACAGGAATGAACCACTTCTGTGACCAAAAATATTTAAAGTTTCATTGTGAATCTTTAAAATCATAAATATGATTGTAATAGACAGATTTACTCCTTTTATTTATGGAATTTTCATCATATCAAACTTTCTCCACCTTAATGAAAGTTACTTTGTTTTTCAAAATTTGGAATATTATACTAATAATCAGTGGCCTTTTGCCTAATTATACCATGACACAAGAAATGAATAACAAATATTGATCTTTTTATCTACATAACAGTTTGTCTTTAATTTCTTATTTTCTATTTTTGTTTCTTTTTATCCTCTAGATTGGATTTTTAGGGGAGAAAATTACCCTACAATTTAATATATCCACCATAGATATAATGGTGGGTTCCTCATCATTTTAATTCATCTATTTTTTACAAATGTTTTTTTGAAACATGTATTGAACCTGAAACTAGAATGAGCATAAAAATAGTTTTCTAGAATGGATGGTAATTTTTAATTTGAGGTCACTGGAGATTGAATAATAGATTATCACAAGATCTTATTTCCACCAAATAAAGGTTTTGGAATAAAGATTATCCATGGAAGTATGTATGAAATTTATTCTATTCTCATATTTTTGCGAACAATCATATTTTTCCATTTATAGATTTAAAAGTTTAATCTTATATTTAAGATACATCATATTAAGGATATTTCTCTCATATTATGATGATCTCAATATATCTTCATAATCCTTTATAATCTTCTCAACTTGATCCTCATGCATTTGGTTATTCTATTTTATCAGATTATGAATCTATTTAATCTTCTTTGATCTTACCTCCAGTTGTGAATTCTCAACTTCAATGTAAGAATTTTTTTATTATAATTCATATATCTTTTAATGAAGACCATTCTTGACTTTCTCTCTCTAGTGTTGTACTAAGCCACTAATTCTAAAAAATAAAGAATCATTCTTCAAGCTTCATATACATTACAATCATGTACCATACTTATTTGGAGATCTTTAAATATATCATCACTTTTCATTCTAAATCTTCTTATTTCCATCAAAATCATCTTCAAGATGGGTGATATCCTCTTAGATACTTTTAAAAGATTCATAAATGATAGTGAATTTTTCTTTGGTAATAAGGTGGAACCTATTTGTTATGTAATGTGAATCCAAAGGTTAAGAATTGTTTCTCAAACAAGATAATTATTTCTTTCAATATTTGTGTTTTTGATAACCCTTCATGTAGAAAGTTTTTATTTTCAAATTAGTAATATTGGGAAGCATGGATTACTTCATAGTTTTAGATTCTTTTTGATGTTTTTTCTTCTTTACATGATCCATGAAATCACATGAATATCATGGTAAAATATTTATCTTCTTTAGAATATCTAATTTAGTTGTAAAAATTATAAAATTGTCATTTTAAATATTTCATTTCTACTTAAACATCTCACATATATTATCATGAGTTATCAGGGCTATATTATCTTGAAAACCTCACCTGCAATTAAATTTATTCTTCCAACAAAAAGTTTGGTTTCCATTTAATAGCACTATTATCTTGTAATTTATCTAATTGTATAACTATTTACAATTGAGATAACGATATGATTATGCATTATTTATAAGAATGGAAATATTTCTTTGAAATTCCACATGGTATCCCAGAAATTTTCACCACTAAATCATTCTTTTTATTTTTCACTTGGACTGATATTCCTTTTTTTATTTAACTTGATCCATCCAATTCTTATACTCATAGATTTTTCAAAAGTATCCATGGTGTGTACTATTCTCACCAAAAATAAGTAGAACCTAATTTTTTATGTAGCTTTATTATTGGACTTATTGGGTATACTTTAAACTAGATTATTATTTTACTTACTTCTCAATGATAACTCACTAGACTTCTTTTTTAACTTCTTGGGAAAGTCCTTTTCAATATTTTTCTCTTGATTCATTCCTAAGGTAGGATTTCTAACTTTTATTAAATTATATGGTATTCTATTATCATTTATTTTTGACACATTCTTAGTTGATTTTAACAAGCATTAACAACTATTATGACCATAAATATTTCAAGTTCTATAGATATCCTTCAAACTATTGAATATGTTTATAACAAATCAACTTTTCCCTTTCATTTTTGGACTCTTCATCATCTTATCCTTGAAAAACCTTGATAAAATATCCATTTGATTCCCATAAGCTGATATATTATTCCAAAAATCAATGGCCGTATGCCTAAATCTACCAAAACATAAGAAATGAACAAAAAAATATTGATATTTTCAACTGCACAATAATATATAAAGATTTTATTATTTTCTATTTTGATTTATTTTCATCCTCTACATTGGATTATTTAAGGGTACAACTTCTCTTAAAATTTATTACATCCACCATAGATATAGTAGTGGGTTATCCATTAATTTTATTTATATATTTTTATATAGATTTCTTTTGAAACCAGTACTGTACATGAAACTAGAATTAACAAAAAGAAATTTGTTTTAGGATGGATGGTACATTTCAATTTGGAACTACTAGAGATTAATCATTATATGATCCAAATATATTATTTCCCTAATATAGAGGTATTTTTGCACAAATATTCTCCTTATAATTATATGTGACATTTTAGCTACTCTCATCTTATTGTGAAGTTTCAACTTGTGTCACTTTCATATTTACAAGTTCAATCTTCAATTCAAGAAACATATTATTGAGGATATTTGTCTCATCCTTTAATAATCCGAATATATCCTCATAATCCTTTCTAATATTCTCAACTTTATTATCATGTATTTGGTACTTCTCTCATAGAATATTACCAATCACTTTAATATTATTTTATTTAACCTTCAATTGTGAATTATTGACTTCAATGAAAAAACTTTTGTTTTTCTTATAATGCATAGATTTTTTCGTCCAGATCATTATTGATTTCTTCTCTCCCTTGTATTGTATTGATCCCCTCATTACCAATAATAAAGTATATTTCTTCAAGCTCTATTTGCATCACACTCATGACTCCTACTTATTTGGAGTGCTTTACACATGTTATCACTTTTTCTTCCAGAGCCTTATTTATTCCTTAAAAATTAACTTCAGGCTAAGTTTTCTTATCCAAGGTACTTTTAAAAGATACAAAAATGAGGGTGATGATTTTTTGGGACAATTATGTTAGGTATCCTTTAAAAAACCCATTGATTCATCTTTTGAATCCTCAGAATTGTGATCTTCCCCACTTGTGATTGGATTATCTATAGGACAATTTTGGCATGATATTTCAGTTACCTCATTATAATCTGGAACTTATAAGGTGGAAAGATTATTAATTTACTTATTAGTTGATTCATCCACTAGATTTTATATTTCCATTCTAGATTTACCTTTATTATAATTAATCCAAAACTTAAAACTTCTTCAAATACAAGATTTATGTTATAAAACCTTGAAGTAGATCATTACTGAGGATTTCATGTCTCTCCAAGATAGAATAAATATAATATCCTTCCCCAATGTGCAGAAATCTAAGTGTCTACCTATTATTTTCTTTAGGCCATACACTATAAGGATATTGTTGGCTGGTCTTATTAGTCTTTTTCTTTAGTCAGGATAATGATCAACAAATTACTATCTGATCTCTTCCTATTTTCTTTTTTCTTCAATGCACAAGATCAAACCTAAGAGTAGTATTGGAACTCTTCAATGTTTAATGCAAAATGTATGAAATATAGACCCTGGGTTGGATCCTTCTCTCTTTTAGATTCACAAGGTCTATAATATGATGTAGTATTGGGTATAATTATTTTTTATTTGGATTATAGGATATAGAAGATAATAGAAGTGTCAAATCACATTTTTCTCCTCATAATCCTCCTCCAATTTGTTATATTAGTACAAAAAATCTCATCGATATTATTTCTATATTTGAATATAGAAATATTCTTGATTTGTGGCAGTGTATCTCATCCTATATTATTATTTAAATATATCCAATATCTTCATTTAATAATTTAAAGAGACTTTGGATTTAAACTCTCCATTATATATTATAATTATGAACCATTCCACAAAAATACATATCCATTTATTTTATCCATACTAGAATGAATGTGCACATAAATCGAATCTCATGGTGAAAACCAGCACTTAAAAACAGGAGTAAAGGATCACATTTCTTATAATAATAATATTATCAGGGTGAAAATATTCTTCATAGTGTGAAATATCCCATCATAAATTTTGTATTAACCTCAGCATGAATTATAACTGACACTACCACAAAAACAGTTTTTTCCCAGCACCAACCTTTATCAGCGCTAATGAAAAAGCGCTGATAAAGGGGGTGCCTTTATCAGCGCTAAAAAAAGCACTCATAAAGGGTCCCTTTATGAGCGCTAAAAAAAGCGCTGATAAAGGCACCCCTTTATCAGCTCTTTTTTTAGCGCTGATAAAGGGACCCCCTTTATCAGCGCTGTTTTCGTAGTGTGGATAAAGGATGGCCTTTATCAGTGCTTTCAAAAGCACTGATAAAGGGTTGAATTCAAAAAAAAAATTAATTAAAAATAATACAATAATATATAAATATATAAATATAGTTATATTGATATAAATATAATATATAATTTTTAAATATATTTTAGATAAGTATAAATATACATTTACACATAATATACTTAATATATAAGATATTTAGTGAAAATGGCTTATAAAAAAATTTTAAAAAATATTTTTAATTAAAAATTTGCTAATTATTATGGAGTATTAATCATTTTATATCAATTTGAAGATTAAAAAATAAAAAAAAGTAAAAAAAAAATATCCAAAATATGTTGAAAACACAACTCGAACTTCAAACGGCCATAACTTTTTATCCAGGTGTTCGTTTGAGCTCTACCACATATCAAATCAAAGCCTGCGACGAGCTCTATGTCGCTGTGACCGGGGGGACCATGTTCAAGGTTTTTTTAAGGCTAAAAAAGGCCCAGAAGCCCTCTAAAACTGAGTTTTTAGTCGGGGTACCCTGATTTTTAAACATTTTGTAGATTTTCAGCCTCGTTTAAGGGGGTATTATTGCCTTTTTTTGGTGGGAAAGAAATTTATTCCGAGGTATTACATTCATATTGATATTATGTCTTTGAAATTTCATCATTTTTTATAATGCACTACTATTTATAATCAAATATATAACAATATATACATATTTTTTATATATTCACACCTAAAAATTTAATTATAAATATAAATAATAAAATAGATTTACATATAAAATTTATTAGCTTTATCTAAATAGTAACTAATATCCATTTTATTTAAAATACAAATATAGGAATATTTATATACCTATATTTTAATCTAACTATATATATATATATTAATCTAACTATATATATATTAATATAACTACATATATATATATTAATATTACTATAAATATATATATTAATATCACTATAAATATATATATTAATACCACTATAAATATATATAATAATATAACTATATATATATATATATATTAATATAACTATATATATATATATATTAATATAACTATATAAATATATATATTAATATAAATATATATTACTATACGAATAAATATAACTATATATATATAGAGAGGTATATATTAATATAACTATATATATATATATATAAATAGAGATATATATTAATATAACTATATATATTAATATAACTATATATATTAATATAACTATATATATTAATATAACTATATATATATTAATATAACTATATATATATATTAATATAAATATATATTACTATACGAATAAATATAACTAAATATATAAATATATATATAGAGATATCATGAATTGGAAAACAAATCAAAATAGAGGAGTGGTAAGGGCTTAAGCGCGTAGGGGGGAGGTCTTGAGTTCAAATCCTGGCGGAGGCAGGGGCGCGCGCGCATGGGGGAATATTGGAGCAAGCGCTGTTAAAGGGTAGAGGGGGGTGCGTGGGGCGCTGTAGGGGGCGGAAAAGTGATGTAAAAGGTGGGGTTCAAGTGCTATAAAATCCACCCCGATTGGCATTATTTTTTTTAATTTTTTTTAATTTTTTTAATTTTTTAATTTTTTTAATTTTTTTACCTTTTATCAGTGCTATTAAAAAAGCGCGGATAAAAGGGGTCCTTTATCAGCAATAAAACTAAAGCGCTGATAAAGGAAGTGCTAATAAATACATCTTTTATCAGCACTACAACAAAGCACTGATAAAAGACCCTTTTATCATCCCTTTGTTTTAGTGCTGATAAAAGACCCCTTTTATCAGCATTTTTTCAGCGCTCATAAAGGTGGTCTTTTTCAGTGATTTTTTGAGCGCTGATAAAGGGGACCCCCCCCCCCTTATCTTCACTGGCTTTAACAACACTTTTCTAGAACTGTTAAAGGCCATTTTTAGCACTGATAAAAGCCGTATTTGTAGTAGTGTGATTATAATAGTTGTGATTTATGAAACATGAATGAACAAAATAATATCATACAATTTTCTCTTCTATAACTCTATGTATCTTCCATAATTTTCCAAATTTTAGAAATACTTTTTCATAAGAGTAAAATAGATTTTACATTTTTATCTACACTTCCTTACCATTTCCATTTTTTCACTTCAAAAATAACTTTGAGTAAAATGGATCTTATAAAATCCAACAAGGAGTCATACGAACCTGAAAATTACTCTTAAGAGTTTGTTTAATCAATCTTATGAAATTCATCTATAACTCCCTACCCTTAATAGTTTTTCACCTTAGATGTATTTGTGTGAGAATAAATGACTCTTATAGAATATAAATGACTCTTGAAATTTTATGACCTTAAAAAAGTGGTCAAATTACTCTCATAGAATAATCCATTTGAAAATAATTTGGTGAGTAATATCATCAGAAGAGTAAATGAATCTTGTAGAAATGAAAATGACTCACATATTCTAAATGACTCTTACAAAGTTTTAAATGGATCTTAAAATATTGTCATATGTTTTATCATTCATTATTCTAAGCTGAAATGAATCTTATAAAGAGTTATAATAACACTTACAGAATTGTGATTCCTTTAACAACACTTCACTTTGGGTTAAAATGACTCTTATGAAGATTCGGAATGACTCTTACGAAATCATCCATAAGGATAAATGAGTCTTACAAAATCCATCTATTATCACTTTAACTGTGTATTATAGAATTACAAAAATCAACTCAAAACATCTTCATTCATTTCAAATCAATTTAGAATACATTTATATCAATTCTAAAATAATTCTGAAGAAAATGAAGCAAATAAATACTCCTCAGAGTATTCCAAAAACAACTTCTAATACCTCAAAACAATATTTCATCAATCATTATACAAGTATAATCCGATATGATAAAAACTCATAATTATTGAAAAATATAAGGATAAACTTCATCATAATAATATAAAATATTTTTTGAACTCCAGTTTCAACCATATTCTTCATAGATAAAAACAATCTCGCACTATGAACACTCCATAAAACTTTACATTATGAAATATTCTCAAATAGTTTCTCCTCATAAAATTACAAACAAAAAAATTTCAACCATATTTCCTATAAGTTATTGGATCTCCAATAACCCATTAACGGAAGTAAGTTACTTTATTTTTCATAGGTATATAACAAAAACACACTTTTATCACCTTTTCCATATAATAATTTGATGCAAACAACTTCTAAGCTTTAAGGTGCATCTCCAGTTCCCATTCATTGTTCATGGCTCAACAGATATTTTCACCTAGACTTGGAAACTCCAATAAATATTATCATCATTATTTGGAATTAAATCAACATTAAAATAAACTATTATTACTATATATTGAAATAATTATTTTTTCCTTCTTCTTCATGGAAAATAAATACAACGCAAGAACAATGTGGGTTAAAAAAGACCGATGATGCACAAAAGTATTAAGTGATTGTCAATATCATATTTTCTTCTTTTTATTCTATATTATTATCATTTATCTTACTATTATTATTCTTATTATTTTAAACCTTTTATTTTCAGTAGCATCAATTTAGTTTTCTCTCCTATCTATTTTTTGTTTTTTATTTTCTTCATTAATGTAAAATATATTTTTGAAAAATAACATCGAATTATCTCTATTAGTTTTTATTCTCCTACACCTGCTATAAAATAACATAATAATACCTTGTAAAGATATTTCAAATATTCTAAATATGGAAATTACATGGAAATTCAGTCACATGATATCTATTTAAATATGTCAAATGTTATATTAAAAGTTTCCAAATTTGATCTTCACTATTTAGTTTCAAATATTTGTATTTGAAACTCATCAAATATCATTCATATATGTTCTAACAATTATTATTTTATTTTACTCAAATATCAGTAT
Organism: Viscum album; assembly: GCA_963277665.1. Taxonomy (NCBI): domain Eukaryota; kingdom Viridiplantae; phylum Streptophyta; class Magnoliopsida; order Santalales; family Viscaceae; genus Viscum; species Viscum album. The sequence goes on from OY728140.1 coordinate 574,604,789, forward strand.
TTCCTTTACTTATTAATTCCACAAAATTCTATTTCTCCTTACTATATGTCTACATGAAACAGTGCAAAAAACCCCTAGTGGAATGGAAATAATCATAAGGGAATAAGCTTTTTTCTCATTTCCCAGCATCATTATTCTTGTCTAGAATCATAGCTATTCAAAGAATCATGATATTCAAGCTAGAATATTGACATAAAATCATATAAATTTATCTTCTTTTGAACTCACTTTCTATAAATCTCAATTCATTTCTAATAGATAACGCTTATGTATCACCCTGAGAGATCTAACATATCCTTTGAAAACTTTAGGTTATTTTTATGTATCACCTTATTACTATTATGTGTTTTTATGAAAATTATAGTGAAACTTACGTGATAATTTATAATTTATGATGAATCATATACATTCTTTATAATTTCAGTGCTACACTTACATATCTCTATGAATCCCAATATGTTTCCATTTTTCCACTTTGTATGTTTTGGTAAGATATTTTGTGTTTTTTGAAGCTCCCGAGGTTAATCTATCATGGTATTATATTCATTATAAAATAGATTTATTTCCATAATTACTCAATCACATGAATCTATGGATATGTTGAAATTAATCTTACATGAACTTAGATTATTCATCAGTAGCATCTCAGATCATTCATCGGTAATGCCTATTTATTCCTATACAGCTCATTTGCTGCCAAATTGTTTGGATGTAGTGAATAGTTTAACCCTATAAAATAAATTTTTCAATATCAAATAAGTATATGTGATTCATAAATGAGACAGATATTGTGAATTTTAATTTTATCCATCTATTATTTCATGAATGTATTCTTCTACAACTCCTCTTTTATGAATTTAATCTGATAATAGAGGTGTTTAATCCTACATGAGTCACCTTCCACCAGTTTAAACATATACATCACTCAGATTTTCATTTTATTTATATATAGTTTCTAAAACCTTCTAAAACCTTCTAAAACATATTCCAAACACCTCTAAATTATCTATATCTACTCAAATTTATTCAAAAATACTTCAAATGACTTTATAGGATTCATAAGAATGTTTATAAAGATTTTTAACATAATATTATATTAATTAGGTCATATACTAACTCCATAATGTATTTCAATGCCCTTAAATACCTCAAATAACTCCTTTATATTATTATCTTAGAATTAATTCAATACGAGTTCACAATTAATAAATATTAAACGAAGCACCATTTTTAGGTCCAGCTTGATTCCTTCAATGTCATCCAAGAATGTCTGAATATAAATAGTTGCTTCAAAAAACACAAGTATGATTTCTCAAGTTTCCATCCATCTTTTATCCTCCACTTATCAAATCTTCATGCTTTCTAAAAACCATCATGTAGTAGATAGTGCTCCCCATTAATAACATATTAGCACTTATCATGAACTCATTAAAATCTCAGTGTAATACTAATTATAATATAATTCCTTAAAATATTTTCATGTCAAATTTGCAACTAAAAACATCAACATATTTTTTTCCCTTATAGTGGTATCTCAAACTCCTTTGTTACCATATGAATGGATATCCAATGAGTTATTCAACATAGATCCCTTTCTTTATGTCCATTATGTGGTGAGTTACCTACTATAATAGATAACTTAAATCTCTTATCATCTCAACATACTGACTTTACTTCATCGTCATCATAAGAATATTATTGAAAACAAATATAACTTCATAATCCAATAGGAACTTTAGAATCAATTATGAAAAATATTAAGATTAATTAATTAAATCGAGGTGGTGAATACTTGATCTAGGAATTTATAGATCATCCAAGAGATTGTAAAATTGTTTCATAATTTTCTCCTTTTGGAACATCATAGTGGAATGGTGCGTTTGAGAGGAGGAATCATACCTTGTTAGACATGGCTCAGTCGATGATGAGTTTGCATAACCTTTTTATTTATTTTGAGGATATTCTTTGGAAAATTCTACATTCTTACTTAACAAAATTATATCTAAAGTAGTCTTAAAGACTACTACAAAAATCACTATATACATCGTTATCCTTTATTAGCACTAATAAAAAGATCTGTTAAATGGACATTTATCAACACTTTATTTTTTAGTGATGATAAAGGGTACTTTTAACAGTGAATTTTCTATCACTGATAAAGGTACTGATCACATGCGTGAGTCCCACATCAAAATAAAAAATGTTCAACCACTTATTTATATAAGATTCTGCCATAAGATAAACTAACAAGCCTGCTTCGGGGATAGGCTCTAGTATACACTATACACACACTCATATGGGCTCGCACGGGCCTTTTCCTAATCTATGCTTCCCTTGGGCTTTAGCCAACTTGTATACACATGGATGGGTCCTACTTGGCCCCTAACCCATATTTTTTAATACATACTAATAAAAAAAACACAATTATTAAAAAAATAAAAAATTGAAATAATTTAACAAATAAATATAAAAAATGAATAAATGAAAAGGTATTAGAATTTTATTAATTAAATAAATATTTAAAACATTAATATATATATATATATATCAATAAATAGTATATATTAAATATAGACATATAAAATGAGTAAATTTAAATAATTAAACAAATAGAAATAAAAAATGAGTAAACTAAAAAAATATTAAAAATTTGTATTAATTAAATAATTATTAAAAAATGAATAAATTTAATATATATATATATATATATAAATTATTAATATTAATAAATAGGTTATATTAAATATAAATATATAAAATGACTAAATTGTAATAATTAAACAAAAAATAAAAATAAAATGAATAAATTACAAAAAATTTAAAAAAAATTATTAATGAAAAATTTATTATTAAAAATAAATAAATTTAATATATATATATATATATATATATTAATTATTAATATTAATAAATAATATATATTAGATAAAAATATAAAAAAAGAATAAAATGTAATAATTAAAAACATATTAATATGTTGTTTATTTTAATGGGTTTTATACATATTTATACATTAATTTAATTAATATTTTTAATATTGAAATATATTGAAATATACTTCGATATATATATATATATATATATATATATCAATATATATAATATTATGTAAAATATGTTTTATATAACGTGAAATATTTATGTTTACATTAAATAAGTCATATATTTTGTGAAAAATGGTTTATAATTAAAAAATAATATTAATTAAAAATATTAACTAATTGTATTGAGTAATGGACATTTAAATGATTATCTTTTGATTTTTTAATTTAAAATATATAAAACATGTGTTAAATTGATTTCAGACATACATATACGTAATTAATGGATTTATATATATAATGCACACACACATAATATTTCTGTAATTTATTCATCTTTTAATATTCATTTTTCAATTATATTTATTAACATAATATATTTAATATATATTATGTTTCTAGTTGGTAAATTTTATCCTTTTTTTATATTTTTATTCAATATATACTATTTAATACTATTTAATATTTTTTTGAATTATTTCATTTTAAATATTATTTATTCATTAATATTATTAATTGTTTTTTAATATTTTTTGTAATTTATTCATTTTTAATTTTTCATTGTTCAATATGTTTGTAATTTTATCCATTTTCAATATTTATTTATACATGTTTATTCATTAAAATTTAATGTTTTTAATATGGCTATATTTTATATAATTAACATGTATTCATTAACATAGATCAATATTCATTTTTAATTTTTTTAAATTATCAATATAATTAATAACAGTTATTATTTTTTAAATTTATTCATTATTATTATTATTTATTCCATTAATATATGCTACAGATTATACAACTTTATTATTCAAATTAATATATATGAAACTTGTATACACACACACACAAACACACACACATTAATTTCGTACTCACAAATATTTACGTAATTAATGAAATCTTATATAGAAACACATGCACCAAATATTTATGAAGTTTATTAAAATTTTAATACTTATTTTAGAATTTAATTTATTAACATAATATATTTAATATATTGTGTTTTTAATCGGTAACTTTTTTTTAATATTATTACAGTTAGTATTATTTATTCATTTTTAATATTTTTTGGAATTTAGTCATTTTATAATATTTATTTATACAAATTTATTTATTGTGTTTTAATATTTTCAATATTTATACCTCTTCATTTCAATATATATATATATATTTTATTTTTTTAATAATTAACATAATTAATGAAACTTATCCATTTTTTCAATATTTTTAAAGTCTTCTCATTTTTATTTATTCAATTTCACTCATTTTTAACATTATGTATTTAATATTATATATTCATTAATAATGTTAAAAATATATTTGTAAATAAATATTTATAAATATATATATTTATAAATGTATATTTATTATATTCATAAAAAGATATATTTATAATTATAAATAAATTAATATAATTTTTTAAAAAGTATTTATATAATTGTAACTAAATAATTATATATTTAAATAATTATAAAATTATAATAAATATATTTAAATTAAGAATATATTTATTACATTTATATTTATATTTATTTATATTTATTAAATATATATATAATTATGTAAATATATAAAAATATTAATATATTTATAATTATAAAATTATAATAAATATATTTAAATAATGAATATATTTACTATATTTATCTTTATCTTTATTTATTAAATATATATAATGATATAAATATATATATAATTAAAAATAAATAATTATAAATATATTTACAATTATATTTATTTATAAATATATTTATAAATGTATATTTACTATATTTATAAAATTACATATTTATAATTATAGTTGAAAAAATATATTTTTTTAAAAGTATTTATATAATTAAAAATAAATAATTACATAATTAAATATTTATAAAATTATTATAAATATATTTAAAGAATGAATATATTTAATAATATTTATATTTATATTTATATATATTTATTAAATACATATATAATTATATAAATATATATAATGATATAAATATATTTATAATTATATACAAATATTTATAAATATATTTACAAATATATTTATTTATAAATATAATTACAAATATATTTATTTCTAAATATAAATATAATTTTTTTTCGAAAATCCATCTTTATCAGGGATAATTTTTTAGTATTGATAAAGAAGGATTTTAGGAGTGCTTGTTTAGCTCTGATAATGATATATCTTTTTCATCCCTAAAACATCACTAATAAAGAGGTCTTTTATCAACACTTATTTATCAACACTTTTTTGGCACAACTGATAAAATCATCCTTGATCTTTTTAAAGCTACCCTAATCGATACAGTTTCAGTCTCACCTCTCAATCTCTCATGGAAGTACAATGTTGCTGTCTCTCCCCCTTGTCCTTCTCTCTGATGAATCTAGCCTTGAATCTAGGGTATGTTATTTTTTCTCCTCCTCTCTCATTGTATTCTTGTTCGGGATCTATGGTGTACGTTAGTGTGGCGTTTTCTTGGCTTGGTGCTCTCATGGGTTCCACAGTTTCCTTCTCCTTTATTTTATCCTCTATCCATGTTCTTTATTTTTCTCCCTCAACATTTTTTTCTCTTCTCTGAACCTTAGTTGGGTTTATGTTCTAATCTTTTAATGCATCGATCTGTATGGAGTTCCGTTTTTATTTTTGGATGGGTTTGGTTGTTAGTTATTGGTATGTATTTTTATTATTGGAATTTATTTCATCTTTATGGTTATAGATTCTTGAATTAGGTTTCATTTTAATGGGATAGTTATAGAGGTCTAACTTTTATGGTATTTATTGATTCGGGTTTGTTTTGGGGGTTATGAATTATAAATTTGATGAACGATTTGTCACATAATTCATGGTTGTTTTTTATTCATGTATTTGAAATATGGTTATGGGTTGAATATTTGGGATCTAGGATTGGTTAGATTTAGTGACATGTAACCAATTTTAATGTTTGTGTCATAGGTTTAGTAGGTGCTTCAGTGTATCGATTTCAGACTTAGTGGTTGTCAAGATTCATGTAAATATCTCCTAGAAACTCTCTGGGATGAGAATACATATAATGGGGAGGATCTAATAGTATTCCATGTTTTCCTTTTTTTGCATCAATTAAGGTCTTATGCATGGAGTATAGATTTCTATTTTATGGTTTCAATGGTATTTTTTTATAATCAATTGTAGTAGTTTTTTTTATTTGGTTTCTTTTGTTAAGAAATTAAAGTTCTATAGATTTTTGTAATGTCCTTAACCCGAATGCCACTTAGAAGTGCCCCGAAATCAGTTGGCCACATTGGCTCAAGTACATCTCCTTGAATTCCAGAGGCTTCCGACTAGCAATGAGGGCCTAAGGTATGTTTATGGGGAGACTATTCCCTCATTAATAGAGTGTATCACAATAGACCAATATGATATCATATAGTAAATAGTGGAATCAATATAATAATAATAGATAGTATAATATAAGGAGAAAAAAAATAAAAATAAATGATATAAAATGTATCTAGAAAGATAGAAAATATCTATTCAAGAAGCATACATGTATGTTATACAAAAGTAGAAAAAATGAATAAAAAACAATCCCAAGTATCTAGATCTCCAACTTGGTCATCTTCTACTAGCTCCATCCTAGTATGGAAAGCAATCAAGTGTCCGAAGCTACACACTTCCCTTTTCCAACACCTACATCCATATATTCTACCCGGGTACTAGAGGCACCCAGATAGGGTGTGAGATAAATATAAGTATACCACCACCAACGGTGTCTATAACATCATTTCTAGGTGATTTAAAATGAAAAAAATGCAAGCATGAATATATAAAAATAGAGTAGTACAGTAATGTAAATACCCATGCACCTACTTCATCCCTCAACTGGTGTCTAAACATTTAACTAGTCTATTAATTAATTAAGTTCCATTTTATATAAATATGTCACATGAGGCATATCCATCATTGACATCATCTTGTGATAATAGTAGTGAATGTTCTATGATTTAACAAGGCAGCTTATAATGATTATAATAATGAAAGGTTCCAATGTGATAACCAAGGAAACCAAGACCTTGAAGGGTCGTCAAATCAGTAGTAACTACAAAATGGCTAAGGGGTAAGAGTGTAATCAAAGGAACATAGTCCAAGGAATTCCACAATAATATGATCTAACTGGATCTAAGGATCATATTCAAGGTAAAATGGGAAAAAGTATGGATAGACCCCAGGATATAAATAATGCACCTCGTGTCTGTAGAAATAATATTGGATCTAAGGAGTGTATCCAAGGAATCATGTAATAGTAATTGGGGATCCTATGGTGTCATATCGGGCACCCACTAATAGACAAGGATCAAGTCCCAAGTGTTGGATCTGAATCTATAGATTATACACAAGAGGGGGGTGAATTGTGTCTATTGCAATTTTTTGATAACTCTTTTCTTGAACGAGTTCTGTCCTTTATACTTTATCAAATTTTATCGTCTAGTGGAATAAGTAAAATCATGAACACAAAGATGTATAGTGGTTCGGGGAACAGAAGGCCCCTAGTCCACTCCACCAATGCTCAACTCTATGAGCTTGGTGATTTTCACTATCTGGTCCTCTTTTCCACAGACCGATTCACAAATGAGTACAGGTAGTTGACACCTTTACAATCCAAGGCAAAAACAAAACCTTCTGGTTCAAACACAAACCTACATAGCTTAGAACGAGAAGCTGGTTACCTAAGAATAAAAATAATTTCAGAAAGAAATTTCTAGTTGATCTTCACAATTGCTACAGAATGCAATTGACAACAGATGGATCGAAGTCTCTAGAAATATTGATCTTCAAGACGAAGGAGTTCTGAGTTGATCTAGTTGCTGTAGATATAGAGATATGGTTCACAACTTCAGCAGTAGTAGATCTGCAATAGATATTCGATGTAGAATACGTGAATCTTCTATCGAGTTCCTTCTTCTTAAAAGAATAGAGCTTTGACGCTCCTTTTTGAATCAGCAGATCAACGTGAATAGTTTCAATCTCTGTTTTTTACATTTTTCAATAACAGATCGATCATATACTCATGTACCTGGTGTTTCAGAGAGAACATATATAATAAAGCATATCTCATGCACATTTAGATCCATAAAAGTCACCTCCTGATTCGCGATATTCAAAAATTTGAATTTACAGAGAAGTATTAACTTCCATTAAGACTCGGCATAAAAAGATCCTTTTAATTCGATCTTAAATATATTAATAAAACAGCTTTGAATCAGTCAAAGTCGTACTTTAAAAACGACTTTAAATCCATCTTGAAATCCTCCCAGAAATCAGCTTACTGATCGCTGCACATAAATATCGTCTGTCAAAATTTACGACACCAAACGCAAGGTTGATGACATGGCCTACAGATATAGGGTTAATAACATACTCTTCAAACTTAAGTTTAATAACGTAAGGTTGAACACAAACGTAGGGTTGACAATGTAAGGTCGAACACAAACGTAGGGTTGACAATGTAAGGTTGAACACAAACGTAGGGTTGATCATCCATACTTTTTCTTCAACACTCAAACGTACGGTAAAAGATCCATACTTTTACTTGATCCATACTTTTCCAAGAACGTATGGTTGTTTACAAAAGTAAGGTTGATGAACCATACTTTTGAGAAACAAATGTAACGCTTAGAATTTACGTACGGTTCTCCTTCCAAACTTTGCTGATAACCAAAACATAAGATTCCTTCCTAACGTAAGGTTCTACTTCCATACTTTGCTAAAAACATATGGTTTTTTAACCATACTTTTCTCTTATCTCAAAAATTATACACTCTTTTCATCCTTACGCTATGTTTATCCACGTAGGGTATGAACAGTGATTCCAGAACGTGCTAAAGCAGATTCCACGCTATATTTATCTACATAAGGTATGAATAGTGATTCCAGAACATACTAAAGACAATTCCGCATAAGCAATAAATTCTTGTTATTTCATGAGTAAAATAAATTAATAAATTTCTGCAAAATACTAAATAAAATCATTAGAAAATAACTAAGGGTATTTGTGAGCATCAAAATTATCATAAAGAGATAGAGTATTATTTTCAATAATATCCCCCTTTAAATAACATTAACATGTATTGTTGAAAACAATACTTTTCTCAACAATATCCCCCTTTTTGATGATCACAAAACCCATAAAATAATTAAAATTATTTAAACAAAAATTAACTTTCAAAATTAGTTATAAAGTTTTAAATAAAAACTTCTCCGCCAAAAAGATAATTATAAATCCAAATTTATCATTTAATTTTCTCCCTCAATAAAATGAATTCTCCCCCTAAAAAAATGTTGAGGTTTTGATGTTGTGTTTATCCAAATTCTCCCCCTTTTTATGATTTCAAAAAGAATGAAAAATCATGGATTTTAACACTTTTAATATTGCACTAAACTATTAGTAAATGCTATAATGAACTGTTTATCAATAATTAAATCTGGAGTACTGACATATAAAAAATAAAGTTAGTAAAACAAATAAGGAAAGAAACAAACAAACAATGAAGAAAATTTTCATTCAAAACAGTAGTATATACATGACAATGATATACACAGGAATCAAGGTTTAGGTAAGATAGGCAATAGGGTCTATCTCCTCTGGATTACAGACTTGATTTTTGTAAACTTCCCCTGAATTCTCTTCATCATCCCATCTACAAGCTTGATAATGAGCTCTCTGTTCTCTTGAGTCATATGAATATCTTCAATTAAATTGACTCTGAAAAACTCATGCATCCTTTCCCCTTTTTCAACAAATACTGACAGCTTCTCTAGATAACTGATTTAACAGAATTCTGAGCGATGGCTCACTAGATTTCAGTTGATCCACTAAGAACTTCTGATTATCCAGTAACAATGACAAAGGAGCACTGTTACATCGAAGATCTTGTATCCTATCATTCATGTTGCTCATCGTAGCTGTGATAGCCTGAAACCTTCTGATTAAATCAGGTAAAGTACCTGATCCACTAACAACACTATTTGCAACTGATGCAAATTAATTCTCCATAAACAACTTCAGATATGATAAATCTTAATTCATAACCATTTCAGATTTTAATTGTGTAACAGCAGTCAACATATCCTCTTTAAACATTTCAACTTATTGACTTAAAACTGTATACTCCTTCAGCTTTTGAAATTTCAAAAGTTCTAAGTCTAAGGCATTTCACAGAGAAACATTCTCAGATTCCAACTGAGATACTTTTCTGTACAGTTCTTCAAATTATTCTTTCCTTGAATCAGATGCACCCTGTGCTTGATTCACAGTCTCAGGTTGATGTAGCAGTACCAAAGGCAATGATTCAGCATCAGATTTCTCATTTTCTATGTCCTAAGAAGGTTGGTCCACAGATTTTTCCTTAGAGTTTTCAAAATCCTCCATAGAAAAATCCTCTTGAAGTACCTCTATGTGAGCTTCAGAAGCATGATCACCACAAACATCAGCATCTATGCCTTCCATTGGGTTTTCAAGAACAATATTTTCAGTAGTTTCTTAAGGTCTGGCTACTTCTTCACCAGGCACTGCCTCCATCCCTTGTTCCCGTTGAAGTGGAACTTCAACATCAGCTACAATCTGCTCCTGATTTTCCCTTTGAGTTTCTTCTTGAGCTCTCGATTCCTCTACTGGAGCTGTTCTCTCAGTAACATATTCCATGGTCTTATCAAAAACAGCTTATCTCATAAAAGAATAAGAAAATAAAGCTTCTGTTGTAGTTTCCAAAGCAGTGGAAGTGACTTCCTCATTTACTGGCCTCTTTCTTTTTGATTGAAGTACCTCCTGATTTCTGTCTTCCTCAATATATTCCACTTCAAAGAGAATCCTTCTTGGTACATTGCTGACTCTTGATTCAGCTTGTCCTTCCTTGGACTTAGCAGGTTGAGCCTGAGCACTCTCTGAGTCTTCCTCATCTTCTACTGGCAGAAGTTTTCCTTTAATTGTGCTAAAAAAATATCCAACTTTCCTCAAAGTTCCAGTATTAAACGTATTACTGTGATGATAGTTAATTTGAACATCCACTAATCTCACCCTATCTTTCTTAAACAACAGTTTAGAAATAAATCTACCAAAAGGGTAGAAATTCATCCTGGCCTCGCTTTGACAGCAGTAACTGAGATACCTTATCATGTATCTTGGAAAGTTTAACTTAATATCACTTAACAGAAGAAACATTATATACATATCAGGGTACAAAATCTTTTCCATTTCTGCCATCTATGGAGCTATTTTAGTCTGAATAAATTTGACCAAAATCTACCGATCAGGCTCCAAATCCTTGACAAACATTTTCTTTATTGTCTTGGTACTAAAAAGAAAAGACATGACGTCTTCGGATTTATGGACATAATATTCTATATTCTTCAAGTCGAAATGAAAAACTCCCTCATGAGGGCAGTTAAGAATCTGACTAATCTCTACTAATGAGATTGAGAAATCCCTATCCTCTATCTTATCCATCATATTGTCCTCTGTATCTCCCAGACTAAACTATATAGATTTGAAGAAGTATCTAAGTTCTACTTCATACAGAAATTCCGTATTTTCACTGTTGAACATCTGTTCAAGATTCTGAAACGACATCGCTTGCTTCAATAACATATTTGTCTGAAATAACCAGTCGAGGTCGATTACCTTACCCTATAAGATTTTTCTTCCCTCGGTGCGTTGTCTCTTGGAATTGCTTGGCTCGGCCTCACTGGCTCTTTTAGTCCTTACCATTTCCGCAAGAGTCTCTAAAGGTTTGAAGGTTAGGTTTTCAGAGGTTTGAAGGTTAAGGTTTCAGAAGTTCGAAGGTTAGGGTTTCGAAGTCTAAAAGGCTCTAACAGCCTTGATTCCCGTGTAATCACTAATCATTACATATATTTAAAAACACATAAATTTTTCATATGACGAAAGAAAGAAAAACTTAAACGGTATTCAACAAAATTTACATAAATAAATAAAAGTAAATAAAAATTTAAAAATTATTTAAAATTAAATAAACCTAGCTCCCCCTTAATAAAATAAAACCTTGCAGTGGGAAGTGGTTTAGTAAAAATATCTACTAATTGAATTTCAGTATTTATAAATTCTAAAAATATATCTTTTTTAATAACATGATATCTTAAAAAGTGATGCCTTATATCAATGTGATTAGTTATAGAATGACTAATAGGATTAATTGAAATATTAATTGCACTTGTATTATCACATAAAATAGGTGTATTGTTAAAATTAAATCCAAAGGCTATAAGAGTGTTTTTCATCCACAACACTTGTGCATAGCAACTGCCAGCAGAAACATATTCTGCCTCAGTTGTTGATAGGGAAACTGAATGTTGTTTCTTACTAGACCATGATACTAAGGACTTTCCTAAAAAGTGTCATGTACCTGATGTACTTTTTATATATAACCTAAAACTTCCAAAGTCAACATCTGAATATGAAATCAAATTAAAATCAGAAGTTTTAGGATAAAGAAGAGATTTAAAAACAATTCCTTTTAAATATCTAAAAATTATCTTAACAGCAGTTAGATGAGATTCTTTAGGATTTGATTGAAATCTAGAACAAAGACATACTGAATACATTATATCTAGCCTACTAACAGCAAGATACAAAAAAACTACCAATCATACCTCTATATAAATTGTTTTCAACTAATTTTCCAGTTTCATCCAAATCAAGTTTTATATTAGTACATATAGGAGTTGTAAATGACATGCTGTTTTCAAGTCCAAATTTCTTAAGTAAATCAGTAATGTATTTGCTTTGATTTAAAACATTTCCAAAATCTTTTTGAAATATTTGAAGACCCAAAAAAAAATTTAATTCTCCCATCATACTCATTTCAAATTCTTCTTGCATTAATTTTGAAAATTCATGACAAAGAGTTCTATTAGTTGATCCAAAGATTACGTAATCAACATAAATTTGAACCAATAAAAAAATATTTTTCACAGTTTTCTTAAATAGTGTTGGGTCTGCCATGCAAACAGTAAAATCATTTTTGACAGGAAAAGAACTTAATCTTTTATAACAAGCTCTAGGTGCTTGTTTAAGGCCATAAAAAGATTTAGTAAGTTTAAAAATAGAATCATGTTTTTGAGAGTTTTCAAAACCAGGAGGTTGCTCAACATAAACTTCCTCCATTAAATAACCATTTAAAAAGGCATATTTAACATCCATATGAAATAATTTAAAATTCATATAATATTCATAGGCTAAAAGGATTCTAATGGATTCTAACCTAGCTACACGTGCAAAAGTATCATCATAATCTATTCCTTCTTCTTGATTATATCCTTTAGCTATTAATCTTTCTTTATTTCTAGTTATTGTGCCTTGGTCATCCTGTTTATTTCTAAAGAGCCATTTGGTTCCTATTACAGGATAATTCTTAGGTCTTTCCACTAATTCCCAAACTTTATTTCTTTTAAACTGGTTTAATTCATCTTGCATTGCTATTACCCAAATTTCATCATCTAAATCTTCTTCTATAGTCTTGGGTTATTGTTGAGATAGGAAGGAAGAGAATTCCACTAGGTTTCCTAAGTTTCTTCTAGTTTGAACATGAGTTTATAGGTCACCTATTACAATTTCTAAAGGGTGATTATTTAGGGTTCTAAGTTGTCTAGGTAATATATCTAAAGGTTCTTCAGTATCATGTTCCTCTGAACTGGACTGAATTTCTTTTATATCATTTTCAAAATAATTCTTTAAGTTCTCAAGTCTCATGTTATCATTAGAGTCAAGTTCATCCACTTGTTCTGTCCTTTTCTCAAAAGGATCAGATTCATCAAATTTCACATGAACTGATTCTTCAACAATCCTTGACTTCTTATTATAAACTCTATATGATTTGGAGATAGCAGAATATCCTAAGAAAATACCCTCATCAAATTTTGGATCGAACTTACCAAGATTATCCTTGGTGTTTAAGATGTAAACCTTGCATCCAAAAATTTTAAAGTAATTTACTTTAGGTTTTCTGTTATTCCATAGTTCATAGGGTGTATTTTTCAAAATAGGTCTAATTAAAACTCTATTAATTATATAACAAGCTATATTCACAGCTTCTGCCCAGAAATATATAGGTAGGCTATATTCATTTAATATAGTTCTAGACATTTCTTGAATTGTTCTATTTCTTCTTTCTACAATCCCATTCTGTTGAGGTGTTCTGGATGCAGAAAAAGTATGTTTAATACCCATATTTGAGAAAAAGGAATTAAATTCCATATTCTCAAATTCTCCACCATGATCACTTCTCAATGAGATAATATTGAAATCTTTTTCATTTTGAACAGATTTGCAGAAACTTTCAAATAAAGTAAAAGCTTCATTTTTAAATTTCAAAAAGAAAATCCATGTAAATCTTGAATAGTCATCAACTAAAACATATATATATAATTTACCAGATAATAATTCTACTCTTGAAGGTCTAAAAAAATCCATATGAATAAGTTCTAGAGGTTTAGATGTAGCAACCTTATTAACAGATATGAAGGATGATTTGTGTTGCTTGCCAAGTTGACATGCATCACAAAATCTGTCACTTTCAAATTTGAGACAAGGTGAATAAGAAACTAAATGTTTCTTAGATAACTTATGTAAAACATATACATTGAGATGACTAAGTCTCCTATGCCAAATCTAGGATTCACTTACTTTAGCAGTCAAGTAGTTTACTTGTTGTTTACACAAGAAATTTAAATCCAATGTATATACATTTTCAGTTCTTGGTGCTTTAAATTTAAACAGTTTATCTTTAGAAACAATACAACAATTGTTAGTAAAATAAACAGTATATCCATCATCACAAAGTTGAGAGATACTTATCAGATTGTGTTTTAGTCCTTGTACATAAAGTACTTTGTTGATTGATACTGTTTTTGGATTTCTAACAGTTCCAATACTAATGATTTTTCATTTGGAATTGTCACCAAATGTGACAAGTCCTCCTTCGTTTTGAGTGAGTGAAGAAAAATTCAATGAGTTTCCACTCATATGTCTTGAGTAGCCACTATCCATGTACCATATATCGTTTCTTCTCTGGTGGCCTGCTACCTGAAAATACATTCAAACAAATTGCTTTGGTACCCATATTTTGTTGGGTCCAGGGGTGTTAGCTAGAAATGATCTGGGTATCCATATTTGCTTTGTTCTTTTAAAATTAGCTGAATCATATAAGTCTTTTGAAATATAGGCTTTCTTAATACCACAAATTTGAGGTTTTCTTAAGAAATAGTTTTTAGCTATATGTCTCTCTATCCCACAAAAATTACAATTAACCTTTTTAGAGCTAGGAAAAAAATAATTTTTATATATCTTTGGGTTTTCTCCTTTACTGCCAATTGAAAATCTCTCTTTTTTAATGACAGTTTTTCCAAGAATTTCATTTAATGAATTATCTCCTTTTGTAAAAACCAATGCAGCCTGTTTGTAAGATTCTACTTCATCCTGTAGTGTTTTTATTCTTGATTCAAAATTAATATAGTTAGTGTTAATCTAATTGTATTTATCAGTTAATTCATTATGTTGTTTCAGCATTGTATATCTTTCATATAAAAAGGATTTATGTTTATTTTTTAGTGACTTATGTTTCTTAAATAGTGAGTCATATCTTTCTTCAAGCATATTGCAGTAGGCTGCAAGTTTTTCATTTGTGTAGCTTGATTCAAAATTTGATTCAGAGGAGTAATATGAGTGTACCTCATCAGTTTCTACCATGAAACACATGTTTTCCTTTAGATTGACTTTTTCTTTCTCTGATCTTGATTCAGAAAAGCTACACTCCAAGTGGATTTCATAGCTTTCTTGTCTTTCTTCTCAAAGTCATTTCTTTTGAAGAATTCCTTCTTCTTTGCATCCTTTAATTGTGGGCAATCTGTTCTGATATGCCCCATCTTTTTGAATTCATAACATCTTACTTACTTATCATCTCTCTTAAAGGATTTTTTGAAGCCTCTTTTCTTACTGTAGAACTTTCTAAATTTCCTGGCTAGCTGAGCCAGCTCTTCATCTGAGTTGGATGAGTCAGAGCTTTCTGATTTAGCTTTGAATTCTCTATTCTTCATCTTTCTATTATTTTTTTGTGAAGTTACCTTCAAGGAAATATCTTATCTTTTGATAAGAACTTTATGTTCATTAGCCTCATCTTGCATTTCAGCTGCATACATCATCAGTTTACCAATCAACTCTCTCATAGTTAGATCATTGATAGGTGTTGATTGTCTGATTGCAGCAGAGATACTATTCCATAGAGTAGTAAGTACTCTCAGTACTTTTAATACTTGATCAGCCTGCTTGATAGGTTCTCCTAGAGAATTTATGTTATTGACAATTTCTGTCAATCTCCCATTCATTTGGGTAATGTTCTCTCCTTCAACCATTCTAAAAGTATCAAATTTTAGTTTTGAAGTTGGATATCTCATTTGCCTCACATTGTCTGTTCCTTCATATTCCAAAGCTATTGTTTTCCACATATCATATGCTGTCGGGAACTGAGATACTCTGTTAAATTCATCTAGTCCTAGACCGTAGATAATTGTATTCATAGCCTTTGAGTTCATATCGTACTCTACCTCTATAGTAGCACTCCATGTCTCTGGATTTTCAGGAATTTCATAAGGTGTCAGATCCTATGAATAAACTCTATATCTGAGGTTTTTCAGATATATTATCATGCGTGATTTCCAGCAACCATAGTTGTCTCCATTAAAATATGGTGCTCTGACCATTGACATCCCTTATCTTGTATTAGTCATGATGCTCTATCGTATAATCTTTAAATTACTTCTAGCTTCCTAGGGCTCTATCCGAAGCTCCTACTTTGATACCAATTGTTGGATCTAAATCTATAGATTATACACAAGAGGGGGGGTGAATTATGTCTTTTGAAATTTTTCGATAACTATTTTCTTGAATAAGTTCTGTCCTTTATATTTTATTAGATTTGATCGTACAGCGGGATAAGTAAAATCACAAACACAAAGATGTATAGTGGTTCGGGGAACAGAAGGCCCCTAGTCCACTCCACCAATGCTCAACTCCATTAGCTTGGTGATTTTCACCATCTAGTCCTCTTTTCCATAGACCAATTCACAACTGAGTACAGGCAGTTGAAACCTTTACAATCCAAGGAAAAACAAAACCTTCTGGTTAAAACATGAACCTACACAAATTAGAATTAGAAGCTGGTTACTTAAGAATAAATATAATTTCAGAAAGAAATTTCCAGTTGATCTTCACAATTGCAACAGAATGCAATTGATAGCAGATGGATCGAAGTCTCTAGAAATATTGATCTTCAAGATGAAGCAGCTCTGAGTTGATCCAGTTGCAGTATATATAAAGATATAGTTAAAAACTTCAGTAGTAGTAGATCTGTAGTAGATATTTGATGTAGAACAGGTGAATCTTCTATCGAGTTCCTTCTTCTTAAAAGAATAGATCTTTAACGCTCCTTTTTTGAATCAGCAGATCAACGTGAATAGTTGCAATCTCTATTTTCCACCTCTTTCAATAATAAATCGATCACATACTCATGTACCTGGTGTTTCATAGAGAACATATATAATAAATCATATCTCGTACACATTTAGATCAATAAAAGTCACCTCCTGATTCGCGATATTCAAAAATTTGAATTTACAAGGAATTCATAACTTCCCTTAAGACTCGGCATAAAAAGATCCTTTTAATTCAATCTTAAATCCATTAATAAAAAGGCTTTGAATCAGTCAAAGACATACTTTTAAAAATGACTTTAAATCTGGCTTGAAATCTTCCCAAAAATCACCTTACTGATCGCTGCACATAAATATCGTCTGTAAAAATTTCCGACGCCAAACGTAAGGTTGATGATGTGGCCTCCAAACGTAGTGTTAATAACATAGTCTTTAAACGTAAGGTTAACAATGTAAGGTTGAACACAAACGTATGGTTGAAAATGTAAGGTTGAAAACAAACGTAGGGTTGATCATCCATACTTTTTTTTCAACACTCAAACGTACGGTAAAAGATCCATACTTTTACTTGATCCATACTTTTCCAAGAACGGATGGTTGTTTACAAAAGTAAGTTTGATGAACCATACATTTTAGAAACAAATGTAACGCTTATAATTTACGTACGGTTCTCCTTCCAAACTTTGCTGATAACCAAAACGTATGGTTCCTTCCTAACGTAAGGTTCTCCTTCCATACTTTGCTGAAAATGTATGGTTGTTTAACCATACTTTTCTCTTATCTCAAAAAGTATACAGCTTTTCATCCTTATGCTATGTTTATCTACGTAGGGTATGAACAGTGATTCTAGAACGCACTAAAGAAGATTCCACGCTATATTTATCTATGTAAGGTATGAACAGTGGTTCCAGAACGTGCTAAAGTAGATTCCACATAAGTAATAAATTCTCGTTATTTCAAGAGTAAAATAAATTAATAAATTCCTGCAAAATACTAAATAAAATCATTAGTAAATAACTAAGGGTATTTGTGAGCATCAAAATTATCATAAAGAGACAGAGTATTATTTTCAATAATCTCCCCATTTAAATAACATTAACATGTATTATTTAAAACAATACTTTTCTCAACACCAAGGTGGGTCTCAACCAAGGCAATCAAAATCCCCGAATCAGAATGGCATCCTTGAGTGCTCAAGGAATTCTATCAGGAATCCAAAAGCTAACCAAGTCAATCCACCCCTATAAATATGTCCTGGTAAATATATCCAATTAGGATCCTTTCATTTAATTAATTTTATTAATTAGGCTATTTAACACTCAAGCCATTTAATATATCATGACGTTTAATCCATTTCATTTCATTAGTGTAAAGTGTCCAATTGTGCATGAAACCATTTAATTAATACATTAATGTCTTATTCATTTAATAAGATTAATGTTCAAACTTTTAATTTCATTAGTGTGACAAGGCCAATGGTCATGAAATCATTTAAGTCAAATCATATAAGTCATATTCAATTCACTTGGTTCATTTTTCTACCTTCCATCATAAGTGGAAGGGGGTGGTACGAACATGGAACCAACATATCATTTACATTTAATAAGGCCAAGTCATATATATAAAACATACTTTCCAATTATATTGACATTTAATTTATTAAGTTTAGTTGAGAAACTTACCTTAGACGGGTTAATTGGAAAGGGTCATGGTACTAACTATTAGTCAATTCAATAATCATTTTATATAAGGAAGCATACCATTATAATGGTCAAGCTCAAACTCACCCGAACGATGGCTCAAAGGTGTCAAAACAACCAAATGATGGATTGTCCATTTTATAAAACTATATTAATATAATTCCTATAAATTTCCCAAATATTTTATGAACATCCTCAAAGTAACATTAACCATCAAATCAGTTTGTAACCACTAAGGTTTTCTTTACAACTTATCTTTCCCACAAAATGAAATAAATTTAATTGAATATTATTACTTTAACATCAAATAAAATATTAATCCTAAAGGTTAGCAATACCATTAAACTTATTTCCACAAAATAGAAAGGAATTATTACTAAAATAACCTTTTTATTAGAAACTATACTAAACCCATGGTTTATACTACCATAAATGTCTCCAAAAATACTCTTAATAATCTTATACTTTTATAATGTCAAACCTAAAAAGGGGTACTTATGAATTTTAAACTTATGATCAAACTTATAATTATTTACCTAATAAACATTAGGTTTATACTAGGTCATCCATGATTTTTGTATATTTAAGTCCTTCATGCTGGTTCATAAAGTGTATGTGAATTTTAAAAACATATCCTCGATGAGTTTCAAACCATGTTTGGAGCGAGGCCTGTTATCATATACTTGGTGATGATCAAGTCAAAGCCCAATATCCCCTTTTATAAGTTATTACCCCTAAATAAAAATATTCAAGAGCCACATCCACTTGTAGTATTTAATCACGCATGAAATTTCTTAGAAACCACTTGCTTTAAACATCACCAAAATTCTAGGACATCTTCCCACACATAGACTTATCCATGTAATTTTCTGTAGGGTTCTCACTAAAATATTCTAGTCCAAATACCACAAAATAACTAGTCCTTACTTTGATACCAACTATATAATTATGTAATTATTACTAGTATAATTAATACCACTCAGATCACTCCATGGGTGGACACACCTCATAGGTAGGACTATTACCACCATCCATAGTGGATTCCCTTTATCATGAATCCATTATGAGGATACCCTACTTCAACCAAATCACACAAGTGAGAGTTCCCAAGGATAAAATTTATTCCGCTACTCTAATACCAAATATTGTGGACTATTCCTTTTACACATATTATTACATTTTTTCAGCATAAATAATCATTTGTCATAACCCAAATATCATGAGACCTTGTTTATTTAGAAGAATAGTTTCATAATATATCAAAGTGAGACTAAAATAATTTTTTTAATCTCCATAATGATCACTAAAATAGTTTTTAATCTCTTCAACTACATGGGATAATCTGAGGAATATATAGAAAAAATGGTCGATATAAAAATCCCAGTAAAGGAATAAACATGATAAGGAAACATAAATCTTGATTCAAAAGTTTAACATGATATCATAAAAGAAGGATTAAGAGTAATCACAGGGGATAATAACATAAATAACATGGTATCATAAGATAATTGCATTTTAGGAAATGTGAAAACAATTTATAACTTTAAATAAATACGAGTCTATACTAACTACCTAGATAATATCATATGGTGGACAAAGTCGCATAAATGATTAGGTTTACTCCCTAATACCATACATGGCGCCTCACGAGATTAAGGATTTAAACAATGAATTTGAGTTCGATCTGAGTGTACCCATCATAACATGTTCATGATTTATTTATGCCACAAAAGGAAATCAATCATAAGGTATAAACTTAAGAATTACCCATGGAAAGAAAATGGGTTGCATAATCTTTCCTCACATAATAATAAAAGGAAATATAATAATTAAGGTATTTGATAACTGAACATAAGTTATGTATTACCCCATAAAATTAAGGCAGATGAAGCTTTGTATATATGTGACACAAACACACACAGATATATATATATATACATATATATATATACATATATATATAACATATAAGAAATCCATAACATAAAATGTTATCATAATTGATGAAAATGTATTTAAAATATTACATGGAATATATCTTGAGTAATATATTCTTTTCACTTTAAAAGTCACCTTTTAAATTTAAAAATTCTATAATAATAGGAAAAAATTCATGGAAAAGAATTATGGAAACTTGTAAAGGAATATTAAAAGAAATGAGTGGTCAAGTCAATAAGAAATTCCATTCATGATGAGTATGTTAAAATAAATATTCATTTCATATTTTTGGTAAATATTAAAATATACATTATTAGGAAAATTATAGGAAGATTCCTTTCAAAATAATTTTTAAAAATTAAAAAAAGGGTAAAAATAACTTTTAAAAATAATAATATAATATAAAAAAATTGAAAACATTTTTATAAAAAATGGACATTAAAGAAAAATAATTTTTGACCAAAAAGATGAATAAAGTTTGATTTTATTAAAAAACATTTTCTCAACCATTTTATATAGCAAAAAAGGGAAAATTGTACTATTACTTGAAAAAATCATAAATAACCAAGGGAGAATAAACATAAATGGGTTTAGCATACAATTATCAAATATTTTCTTTTAATGGAAATTCAAACATAAACAATCCCATATAATGATAGGACTGTGAAATAAAATTTTACCACTTCTGTAACTTTTAAATAATAATCCACATGAAAGAAATAAATTTTAATGAAATTTTAAATACGATTAATATAAATTTATTAATGTTATAAAATTTAAAATGGTTAGTATATACACCATGAAAAATAAATAAGTGGTGAATATGACATATGTCTCATAGAAATAAAAGAGAGACAAAATCCCTTAAAAATATCATGTCATTGAAGTGAGAATTAACCAATGAATTTATTATGTGTTTAAAATGTAAGTTACAATAAAAAAGTGTAAATAAAAACTAAGATAATCAATGGTCATTACACACATTATCTTATTATATCAAAGACAATTAATAAGTAATTTAACCAAATGAAATAATTTGAGTTATAAAATCACTTACCACGAGTCCAAACATGTCATGTATATCCTTTATCTTCTGTATAAAAAAATTATATAAATTATTTATTTTATTAATAAAATTTTTTCTGGTTTAGTAACTTAAATTTTAAATATTTACTTCATTTATTCTAATAACATATTTAATTACTTATTTAGTTATGTCTATTTCAGGTGTTTTGAGGACACTTAGTTCATAATTTCAAAATAATATCAGTGTACAGACCATGGGAAATGTGGTCATTATTCCATAATCTTGGGAATAATATTCATGAAGTAATTATAATTTTTATACATCAATTATACTTTTAAAACCAAACATGAAATATGGTTACAAAAAATGAACTATGTTACAATCATGGAGACGGTAGGTCGTACATACACATGGGTAACGTTTCCATTTTTCAAAGATCATGATGAAAAGAAGATAAGTGTTATTTTATATTTTAAAAATTATAATTATTTCATAAATATAATTTTATTTCTTTAAATACACTTAAATATACAATCCATGTGTTGTGGTAATAAAAAATAAATCACATCGTTTCACGAGGTGGTAGTCCACCGTAAACTTGAATAATGTTATCATTATTAAATGGATGGTAATGTAACAAGGTATAGGATATGTTACCTTTATAGAATTATTAATATTTAATTAATATAATATATAAACACTAAATCCATCTTAATTGATATCTTTGATAGGCGATGATGAAGAAAGAATTACAACCGTTCGTGAGGTGATAGTTCATCGTACACACGATGAAGGTTAAATTTCCCATTTGATGGATAAATATCATGTCATAAACATAATAACATATAATTATATTTGATATAATTTTATTATTATTTTTTAATTGTTAATACATAATTAAATTCCTAAAAAGATGAAGTGAAAAAGGAGTTCGATGAATATGATTACCTTCGCTTAGATGAACCTCATTTGGATCACTTATTAAAGACCCTAAAGTTGTATTTTGGGAATAAAAGAAGCTCTAGAATGTGTATAAGGATGTTTAGGAGTGATTATATCTAGTTTTGATCAATATAAATGGGTTGAGAGGTGTGAAGAAGTGATGGGAGGGGGTTCACTTTTATAATTGAGGAAGAGCGTCATTTTTGTTAATACCCAAAACTATTCAATAATGGAAAGTCAATATCAAAAAAAAGTAACTCCAAAATTGAAAAATAAGAGATTGGATGGGTCATATGTTCTATAAAAACCACCAATATTTGTAAATAATTTTTTTAAACATGTTAATCCATTTACCTCTAAAGTCGCTCACTTTTTACCAGTTTAATTTTTCACAATTGCAAATAGTTTTTTACTATTTTTACTATTCATTATGAAATAAATTAAGTTAAAATTATTAAATAATATAAATTATACTGATTAAAAATATTGAATCCATTTTATGATATTAAAAACAATGAATTGGTATAATTAAATTTAAAATTAAACCTATAAAATGTGTTGAAAAATAGTTTTTCCATAAATGCATTTTTCAAGCGATAAATGATATTATATTAAATATTTGACAAGAAATAACAATTATTTTAATTTAAATTATTATTTATAGATATATAATATATAAATTTTATTTAAATACTCCATAATTATGGGTTATTTTGATTATGTAAAATCTCTTGTTTTTGGACCAGATGATATTTCAAGAGTTTTTGAATTTTATTATTTGGTGGATGGGTTGTTATTTAAAATGAGTCTCAGAAAGTAAATAAGAGTTTTTTAATACTTAAAATTGTTTGTTTTAGACTTGGATAATGTACCGAGGGGTGCCTCTAGAATCACATTGAATTTTGGGAGTGTTGGGATCTAAAAACTCAAAGCCTGGGAGAACTAGTAAGGGCACACAGTTTGTATAAAACTGTGCGGACCACCAAAGGATAATGTGTGGCTGATCCAGTGGAGGTGGATATCTCCCAGAATTTGTTCTAACCATGCAATAGTATACTAATGACCATTTTCCTTTCTTCAGATCTAATATAGAGGGGGAAATCATGGTTTGTGTACGGTTTCCCTAACTATGTGCTTGAACTGTGCGACCTCCCTCCTTGGATAGTGGATTAAGAATGGTTAGCAATTTTTTTTTCCAACCATGAATCCAAAATGCATGACTCATTAAAGGAGATGGAAATTACTAAAATTCACCTCTGTCCTTATTTCTTCTTCCTCCCTTCCTTTCCCTCTCACCCATGCACAACACTATCCTCATGGATCTCCTCTCTTATTCCTCTATGTATGGGGATATCTCTCTCATACGACCTGAAATTCAAGTGTCCTCAACTAAGTTGGATAACTATCATTGATTATATGAATCCTCATACCTATTTTCCTCATTTATTTTCTTATTGATTGTTCTATTTTGGTGCATCCTAATTCACCCTATTTTTAGGGAATTCATCTGTTTCTTTTTTCTCTCTCGAACCCGACTGAATCAAGCCTCGATATTGGGAATGTAGGTTATCTTAAGTATGAGGTATGTGGTTCATATATATTCTATTTAAGTATTAGTGTTATATAAATTTATCCATTTTTTCACATGTTGTTATGTCTATGTGATGCCTCTTAAATGAAGAATTTAATTTTTAGAACCCCTTGCCTAAACTCTAGTTGCTATACATATCTAAATTTTACATTTTTTGATGGTCAAGAACCTCAATGTTGAAACCACCCTTAAAGTTATGTCTCTTGAATTATTTAATCAACCAATTTTTTTCTAATAAATCCCCTAGATGAGGTGCATTATATTCTAAAATACAATGGATGGATTAATTAGAATGTGGAAAGATTCAATAACCCACCATTTTATCTCTTAGCCCCTAAACCATCTTCTAAGAGGTTATGTCCAAAATCTTATGGAGCATTCTTAACGATTGTATATGGAATGCATGTTATCATGGCCTACCTTTTAAAAATCCATGTATGGTGTTATTTTACATAGGAGGACCACCTGGCCTTAACACATTTTATTAAATACATGGGTTTCATTAGTAAAGGAAGGTCCACTAAATCAATTAAATGGTATTTTAGTGAGAA
The DNA here is from genome assembly GCA_963277665.1 of Viscum album. Taxonomy (NCBI): domain Eukaryota; kingdom Viridiplantae; phylum Streptophyta; class Magnoliopsida; order Santalales; family Viscaceae; genus Viscum; species Viscum album. The sequence continues at coordinate 574,630,049 of OY728140.1, forward strand.
AGGTCCTCCTTTAGAGACTTGCTTTATTCTATGGTCCTATTAAGAGAATAGCCTCCCATTTTAGGTATAAATGGAATTGTATTATGGAATGATTATGTACATGTCACTTCTTCTTATCACTCATTTTATGTTTATGGGATGGATCTACACATGGAATCTTCAGTATTTAAATTTAAAGGTTATGAATGTTTTGTTTACACCTTGAGAGGTACTCGGGTTGCTTTTTACGGAATTCCAAGGATAGTCTCAAAGGATGTGAGACTTTATATGATGGGAGCGATACATGATATATATTGGATGGGCTCACCGTGAGGTTTACTTACCTCCATAGGAGCGATAACAATTCCTAGGGAAGAACCCATGGATGGGATCATTGGAGAGATTGTTACACTATTCCATGAGTGATACTCGAACCCCTTTGTAAGATAACAAGGGTGGGATCAGAGGTGATATATTTTACCTTATTCTGACAGTGATACTTAGGATTCCATTTATGGATCACCATGGATGCACTACTTTAGTTTTGGATAATTTTTATGCTCCTAGTTAAATACTTGGATTCCTTTATAAGGTTTGCCTTGGATTGGACCAGGATCCCATTAAATTGAATAAAATGGATTCCTCTTTAAATAATATATAAAATTATAATTAATTAAATTTAAGGATGCACCACTATGAAAAATCACATGCTTGGGATAGGTCCATTATTATTGTGTAGTATTGATGCCTCTTTATTTCATTATAATCTATCTATACATGTTGACCGATGTTTATAGACATTTCATCTTAGGCTGAAGTAGGTATGGTCGGTTATGTGTCCCTTCAAAGCCTAATCCGACATATTTATTTATATTTATTTATTGTTCACATTTCATTCCTTGACACTGCTGTAGTCTTTATTCATGGATTGGATTATGTTTTAGACACTATTAGTGGTACCCTACTAAGTATATCTCGAACCCTAATCAATAATCCATTACACTGGGGTACCCAAAAGACCTCATTGGCTATAAGATCAGGATCTATGGATTAATGCTTTTTTTGTGCATTGTACATTGGATTTAGGCACACAATATTAAGTTAGTACTCAAGATGATCAAGTAGATCTCCCTTGGGGACTTTTTGTATCTTTATATTTTCATGAATTATATAATATCACCTACTATATGTTTCCTTATTTATTAGATAACATCACATGGATTGCATGTATGGTTGTATTGGGCGTTGGATATGTTTACTCAGATATTATATTTATCTTTCTCTTATTTAGCTTCTATTTATATTGCTTATGTTACTAAATAATTTGTTCTTATATCTCTTATACAGCTGTGAAACTATGATCATGAGGGTATAGTGTCCCCATGTGGTGACCAGTCGGGCTACTAATTTAGTATTCAGTCATCCTGAGATGTTAAAAAGTGGTATTTGAACTTTTTTCCTTTATCTTATTGTTTTAAGCTAATAAACATGATACTAAGAATGCACCGGATCTTGGTAAATAGCCATGTCTGGGAGTGATCAACCCATGTATGGGGAAAATTCCAAGTGGATAGGGATGAGATTTTTGTTTATATTTTTCACTATTATATTTGATTATGATTTAACCTCATGTGATTGGTTTACCTTCTACTAATTACCTATTTAAGATATTTTAGTATTTACCTTAGCCCAGTATGGCAAGGAAGTAGCATTACATGAATCATATTAGGTACATAGAGATTCTGATTCCATGAATATTCCATTTCATATAGATTTTATTTCTAGGTTTTTTGTGATTTATTAATGTGCCTTGTGAGTTTATTAGAATGCCTTTTACATACCATATTAGGTATTTTAGTAATATGCTTAGTTCTATATCTTATTAGGTGTTACATTTGAATCCATCTTTACATAACACGATGTGTTATTTATTTAGTATTTTTTCTTTTACAACATGTATTTGTGATTTATTTATCATGCCTTTTCTTTATATTCCATTCTTTTGTGCTTATTTAGTATGTTTAATTTTCTTACCACTATGTTTAGCATGGATAGTTATAACTATAATATACAATTGGTTATTAATGTGTCAAAATTAACCTAAATGGTGTTTTCTTTCATAGATATATGGTGATACCTTAACTAAAAAAATTGTGGTGTTTAAGCCATGAACCATTTGTTTCTTGGGATGAAACATATGGGTTTCGATTACATGGAAGAAAATTTTCAATCTATAAAGTATACGGGTGATTTATAAATTATGAAATGGAATCCTATATAATCAAAACTTTATATAAAAGCATGATATACCTTGATAATTTTTTAAATATTAAATATGTTAAATTTTAACCTTAAATAAATTGGCTGCTTATGGACCCTATCACATGGATTGACCCAAGTAGGTCGGTCATGACCAGTTATAATTATGATATAGGTCTAATTCAACCTAAGTTGGTTTTTCATGGTGAAAAAATATAGTTTAATTAACCCAATAAGGGTGTTTAGGTCTAAATGTTTTCATGTTTCATTTTGATGAACCTAGGGTGTTTTGATCAGGAACCTTGTAGGTCTCATTTCTTTTGATATTCCATAGTGTTTAACCATAAAGGGGTATACTTATGTGGTATAAGGATAGTTATTTAAAGTGTCTTTAGCCACTTATATGGCTTTACATATAGACAAATTATGGAATATTACTTAACCATTCACCACTCAAATTAATAGAAGGCCCATTATTTTATTTTGAGCTTCATTATTTATGTTGATTCTATGAATTAAAATTCCAATGAAAACCAAAGGGGTGTTTTCCTCTATAAATTAGAATTTAAATTTTCTTTTACTAACCAATATTGAAATATTTTAAATAAATAAATGATGTTTAAAATAGAGTTTATAAGATGAAATACCTAAATATGAAAGGATTTTAGTTATATTAATATGTTTGAAATGAAGTTTGATATAACTTTCCTATATTTCCTTGTGTCTTCAGTTAAATAATTTACTATGTATAAATGTTTTACCTAATGGGTACTTGGTTTTTTTTTAAAAATTGAGCCTTTAAAATGTTTAAGGTTCTAATGAAAAAATGGTTTGATTAAATGAAACCTATAGAGGTGTTTTTAGCTTTGAACCTCGTGTAATATTAGTTTAAATGTTTTCCTTGAATTTTTCCTTGAAATAGAACGTGATCATTTTACATAGGTCTCTTCCTCTATAGCTCTAACATAGATAATAGACCCTTAATCCTAGTGAATATTCAGACGTGACCCCCTTGTAGGGATGGCACTTTAGGCTTCAGGAAGAGACAAGCCCAAGATAGGTAGTGCCCTCAAAACCTTTAATTAGTTCTAAATTCTTGTGAATATTTTTAGGAGTGTGGTACTATTCGGATGTCTTAGTTTTATGCAGGGCTCTTAGTTATAAATGATCCCTTTGTCCAGAATGGTCACTATTTGGTATTTTACCCTTTTATGGGTTGGATTATCATGTAATGATAAGTTTTAACAGGATAGACATTTCTAGGGAATGGTCGACCACTTAGTAGGTCATGTGACCATTCTTCTTTAACCTTTTCAGTGATATATAAATTAGGAGGTCATCAGCCTATTTGACAGTAGTAGGGTGTAATGTGACTTCACACTGATTATTTTTATAGGACATCAGATACTATATTTATAAGGTTGATAATTCTATCGATAGTGTCAAGGGTGTTCCATTAGCTTGTGAAATGTTAGGGTATTATGTGATGATATTTGTAATACTCATGAAGTTACTAAAATTGAATAGTGAACCATTTGATTTCAGTATAACTCATTAAATCCTGAAGATGCAACAATCAACTCACTGGTTATATTCTAATAGAGTGACCTTGGAATTACTGGAAACCATACTCATTATGATGTACAAGATGATATTAATAAAGGATCATGGGTTTTGATACTCTGGTTTGGTTAGTTTGGATTTTGTGGATTTGTTGTGGCATGTGTGTAAATAACTTGAGAGGAGAATCACACATACATATGGGGTAAATCTAATCTAGCACACTTTTGAGTGGGTAGTTTTCCCCTCTTTTCGAATGGGATCATGGTAAAAGCATGTTATCCAAGCTTATTAATAGAAACCAGTGGTTGATGGAGTGTGTGTTAGGGAATGAGTTCCCTCTATTATTAAATGATGAATCAGACACTCCTTAGGTGGTGAGCATTGCATTGATCTGGGTAATATCTGTCCTTCTAAGTAGAAGGATTGCAACAAATAAGGACCATTTGAATATGTTCAGTATCACCTTTAGATTCCCATGAGGCTGATAATATTTTAAACACTTTAGTGATTGTGATGAATCATGATGTTGATATAGTTGAATGGTTAGGAAACTATTGGAAATGCTGATAGATAGGTTAAAATTAATTGGTTTTGGTTGGGAGATCATGAGATGCCTCCTATGAAAAATGCATTGCGATCAATTAATGACAACACATCGTAAGGTGAATTCAAATTTTTTTCAAATAAATTCGACCAGTAATGGTTCAAATGATACTCACTATTAGTTGCGTTTGAGGTTGGTTAAGAACCATATCAATCACTTCATCTATGCTATAGTGGGAGTATCTTAGGTTCTTTTTGGGAATCATTTGATATCCTCTTGGTGTACTCTTTCCTTGATGATGATCATGTATCCTAACTAATCATTTTCTAGTATACACTATGAGAGAATCTGTAATATGTAATGCTAAATCTAAAAGTCATTATGTGTGATAAGTGGTCTCTATAATAGTTACATTTTAGAAGAATGGTTGTTGTCTAGGCATGGTAAGTCCTGAGTGATACTTGGGATCCCAAGTAGGAATGCCTTGGATAGACTCCTGAACACTATCTAGATCTTTTTTTGACTGTTGTTGGGCCCAGATAGTGTTTTGATATGTGGAATTTTCGTCTATGTACCAACATCTCACTTGTAAATGCCAGAGTATATACTACGATGGATGAGATCCTTGGAATTTAGTTAATGAACCTGATGTTAACCCTAATTTCTGTCGATCTCGGATAATATGTTTAAGGGGTGATGATCATAGTTTGTTGGATTAGGTACAATCCCATGTTCATTCTAAGAGAAAATAGTTTAAATGGATATTTTGGTTAGAGACGTCATTAAAATTCAGTAATGGTATTCAAAACGAATTCTCAAAGGGATATCTAGATACATTAGTTTAAAAGTTTTGGGATATAGTTTTGAAACTCACCAACCACCCATGATGATCATTTTTTGCAATAGTCAGCCAAAAGTGGATCAAATTGCTTCCTCTTTATGGAATGGAATCGGCAAGTGAGGAACCATTGTAGGTATGCTGTCAAGGAAAGATGGATGTAATATAATGGTCGAAAATGCCTTCCAAGGAAATATTTCATGACCAATTTTGAATTGGTCAATTGAAATTAAACCATTTCAATCAAATTAGTACGATATTACATCCTCAGATGTGTTTGAGTTTCCAATTTGAGAAAACCACACCAGTAGAATCGTTAGAACACTTAGGGAATAATTTGATAGGAAATTCCAATGGTGTTGATACCATGACTTAGAATTAGCCTTTAAATGCTATATATTATGGTGGGATCACTATAGGTCATATGATTAAAGAGGTTAAATGAATGTGTATCTATTTTAAAAGGCTTACTAAGCACCTTCTTGATGTTTTATTTTAAATATGAGTGTTAGTTCGAGTTTTAATGGTTCATGTACCATGCAATTAAGCAATTCATTAAAGTGAGTTGAGATTTTCAAAATGAAAAATAGTCATTTGAATGAAATTTCTTGGCCTATGTAGGTTGGTTGATGTTTTAATATTTCCCCAAGGCTTCCCAAGGACAAGAAATTTTAAGGTGTGGAGGTTGTAACATCCCGTGTTTTTTTACTAGATGAAATTCCAAGGGTTTTTTGAGTTTTATCATTTGGTGGATGGGTTGTTCTTTAAATTGAATATTTAAATGTAAATATGATCTTTATAACACTTAAAATTGGTGTTTTTAGACATAAATAAAGACTCAAGGGGTGTCATGGGTGTCACATTGAGTTTCGGGAGCATCGAGAACCGATAAATCAAAGCCAGGGAGAACTAATTTGGTCACAAAGTTTTTTTGAAACTGTGTGGAAGATATAATGGATTTGGAGGTCTCACACAGGTTGGTCTAACCCTGTAAGAGGAGACTCATGATTGTGTGGGAAGAATCTCATGATCTTGTGTCTTTCTACAGATCTTGGACATAGGGTAAAGCATGGGTTGTGCATGGTTTCTCTAATCGTGTGCATGAATCATGCGACCTCCCTCCTTGGAAAAGTTTCTTAAGAAAGTTTGGTGCATGATTTAGCCAGCCATGTGGCCAAATCTAGTGCCTCATTAAAGGGGTTGATAATTAAAAGAATTTCCCTTCAACCTTATTTCTTCTTCCTCCCTTCCATTTCATCTCACCTTCACACATCACCTCTCTCGTGGAGCTCTTCCATTCCTCCTCTAGGTATAAGGATATCTCCCTCATATATCATATTATTCAAGTGCTTTTAAATACTTTGGATAGCTCTCAGTGATTCTATGACTCCTCCTCTCTCTTTTTTTTGTTTAACTTCTCACCACATGTTATATTTTTGTGTGACCTAATTCACTATATTTTCAAGGTGTTCATCTGTTTCTTTGATTTATAACAAACCAGACTGAATCAAGTCTTGATATTGGATGTGTAGTTCATCCTAATTTTGAGGTAGGAGGTTTATATCTCTTACCACAAAGTATTACTATTTTATAAATTGTGTTGTTGTTCCATGCGTCAGTATTTCCATACGATGACTATTAAATGTGAAATTGAATTAGTAGAATCCTTATACTTAACATTAGTGTCTCTACATATTTAAATTTTACTTTTTTGATGGCCATGGACCTCAAAGTCGGAACCGCCATTATTGTTGTGTCCCTTGAATTATTTATTCAACTAATTTTTTCTAATAAAACCTCTTGATGATGTGTGTTGTATTCTAAAATACAATGAGTGGATTAATTTAAATTTTATGGGAAGAAATAACTCACTATGTTTTCTATTAGCCACTAAATAAATTCAAAGTGGTAATGGAAAAAATATTATAGATAATCCTTAATGATTTTAAATGGAATGCATGGAATACCACTTAAAAATACATGTATGGTGTTATCGTCCATGGCCAGACCACCTAGACATAGTAAATTTTGTTAAATGGTTGGATTTACATAGTAATAAGAAATAACACTTAATAAATTAAATGATATGTTAGTGGTTAAGGTCTTACTTTAGACAATTTATTTTTTTTATGGCCTACTTAAGATACCATCATTCCATTTTAGATATAAATGGAATTGTAGTGTGGTGTAACATCCTCAACCCAAGATCCACTAACTAGTGCCCCGAGATGGGTGGTTACATGAACTCAAGAGTGCCTCCCCGTATACCAGATGTTTCCGACTATCAGCAAGGGTATAAGTAGTTACATGGGGGGACTATACCCCCTTTTACTAGGGTAATCCATAGTTGTAAAAATATAAATAGCAGAAACACTATAAAAAACAAAATGCATAAATAAACCATTCCCAAACTGGGTACAACATGACCAACAGTAAGTATGTTATTCTATGATACAGTGCATATTGAACAAAAACTGAAATGAAGACAAACAACAGAATCCCCCAAAATGGTCCTAGTAGTCCCAAACCTCAACCGATTTCATCCTAAATCCTCACTCAACTCCCAAGCAATGGTCCCTTGCCCTTCTCCTGACCTGCAACCATGAAATCTACCCAGGTACCCAAAGACAACCCGAGAAGGGTGTGAGTATAACTCATTTGGCCACCACCAACAATGTCTAAAAAATATCCAGTGCATAGATAGTGCATGCAGTGGTAAAAAACAAGTAAATGTAACAGATTAGAAGGAAAATCTTAATTATGTTATTTTTAGTTAACCAATCAAATAACAGACAATCATTCCAAGATACTTTATTTATCAATTCAACCTTTATATGTGTTCAATAGATTAGAAAAGATCAACATTCACAACAAGAGAGAATTAAACAAGTCTTATCTCACTAGGCATCATAACACAACAATTTTCATTATCCTCAACTCGAAGCCTCATTCTTGGTGGATGAAACCGTTAGGGGAATGTAACTCTCTCCCCTTCCCTAACCCATGAATTGTGTGGGTGGAGCTTGGAACCTCAGTCAAAACATGACTCGTGGGTGTATAACCTCATGTCTATACCCCACACTACCAAGCCATGTGCACATGATTTATTTAACATTTATCATATTCAACCAAAATTAACAACCATGCATCACTAATGTCATTATCAACATCAGAACAATATCAATGAATGTGAATTTAACATTATTACACAATACATTAACACATTCTTCATTTCTAACCCACAATATTCATCCCCATTTCACATTTACCATGCCTATCTCACCAAGCATAATCATGTATAAATCTAATCTGTTAGCCTTTCCCCTTATCTCACTTAACCCCTTTTCAATCAAACCAAACACCCACATAGGTCACCGCCCAACCAATGTGTGTTACGAGGACCCCCATTCACATCCTTCAAGATTAATATCATATTCCCCAATGGATCTATGTTATCACACAATGGCCCTATATTTACTTAGCTAAAATCTAAGTACGGGAACGTGGGCCCACCCCATGGGTGGCCCTAACATAGGTCACATATTCCTCCATGAATCCCGCAGGGATCGTGAGGGTTAGATTAGGTTGTTTAAACACCCTAAACATCACATCACAATAATTTAATGAATAACTCATCACAAGAGGGTAAGAATCAAAACCCTACATGCACAAATCTCCTTAAAACTCAAGTGATATAACTTATAGACCACCTACTTAAAATCTGTTGATGAATTCCCTATCAACAAAGGCCTTAGATCCCGATCCAAAAACCTTGAAAGCCTCAAACATCAAACCAAAAAAGAGACTTTTGGGAGATTCAAATAGAAATCGCCCAAAATACAAGACCTAAACTAGAAATGAAAAAGGAGAAGAAGATTAGACTCATCTGGATCTTCGACTCACATCCAACAGTACTCCAAATAGCCAAGAATCTAAGGAGATCAATACTTAGAAGCTCTTTGTCCCTTCGGTTCATTCCTAGTGTTTCAAGGGAGGAGGAGGAAAATACCGAGTGAACATAAAAACCCCAGTGTGGAAATTTTGTAATTTTTAAATTTTTTTTGGGCCACACAATTTACTAGCACAATTTTCCAAACTGTGAAAAAACTGTGCGGATGCCCCTGTAAAAAATCCCAACTCCTACATGGTTTCTTAGGGTTGTTCACACAGTTAGCACTAACTGTGCACAGACCATGCAACCTACCTAGAAAACACATTTTTTTCTCTTTTTTCGTGTCCCAAACCCTCGTAACACCCCCAATCCTCCTTAAGGACTTGGGTAAGCACTTAATTAACCAAAATAAAGGGATTAAACTAAAAAATATGTTGAAATTACCTTACGGAGAAATCAAGGATCTTAAAACCTCCCCACCTTATATTGGATCATCCTCGAGCCACTCTTAGGAGCATCACTAAATTTCTTAGAAAAAAGTTTGGGCCACTGGGCCCATATATCCGATTATCACTCCTAAGTTTTCTCCTAAACTTTTTTGTGTTGCCACAACACACAGATCAAAGGCACAACCTTGCCTCACAAATCCTTCTCACTATGGTTCACAACACAAATCGAATGCTCCTCGAAGGACGCATCAATATCTAGCTCAACATCAACAACATATATGACATGATATGGGTCAGGTTGATATTTTCGAAGCTATGAAACATGAAACACATATGCATCCCAATATACTGCTATGAAATGTCCAATCAGTAAGCCACCGGCCCGATCCTATACACAATCTCAAATGGCCCCACATACCTAGGTTACAAATTTCCCTACTTCCGAATTCGATTGTGACCTAATCTTGGTGACACCCAGAGAAACACACTATCACCCACTCTAAACTCCAGAGATCTACGATGCCAATATGTGTAAGAATTCTATATACTCTTTATCATTACCATACATTTCTTAATCAAACTAACCTTCTCAGACATATCCCTCATGAGACTCAGTCCCAACAACTCAGAATCTCCCACCTCTAACCAACACAATGAAGATATACATGGTCTCTCATAGAGTACCTCAAAATGAGCCATCTGAATTGTATCCTAAGAACTGGTATTATAGGAAAACTCAACTAGAGGAAAAATTCTCTCCCACGATCCACCAAAATCAGAAACACAATCTATCAACATTTCCTCTAACAACTGAATCATTCATTCTAATTTCCTATCTGTCTGTGGGTGATAAGATGTACTTAACAACACTTGGGTTCCAAGCACCTTCTGTAACCCCTACCATAAGCACGAAGTGAAACACAGACCATAATCCAAAACTATGGTTCTTGGCACACTATGTAACCACACTAACTCTCAAACATATAACTCACCCAACTGATCAACTATAAAGGTATCATGGATTGGTAATAAATGTGCCACTTTCATTAACCAATCCAAGACCACCCAAATTGAATCACTCTTCTGAGGAGTCATCGAAAGTACAACCATGGATTCCATCGTCATGTCATTCTATTTCTAGTTCAGAATGGGAAATGACTACAACAATCCACCTGGAAACTGGTGCTTAGCCTTCACCTGTTGATAGGTAATGAACCTTTCCACAAATCTAAAAACTTTATTCTTTATTCTAGGCCACCAAAACTTCATGTGGAGGTCACAATACATCTTAGTAAAACCCAGATGTACTTACCACTTTGATGCATGGAACTCACACATCATCCCTTTTAGTACTCCTACCAGTACCAAAAAATAGTCATGAACATGAGAAACCCCATCATCGAAAAACACCCAGCTAGAAGGTGACTCCCCACCTTTAAGACTTTCCTTTACAGATAAACACTCCAGATCTTCCAACTATCTCTCTTTAATCTGGCTCAAAATCATAGATTCAACTGCTATGGATACAAGAGTCATATTCCCCATATCATCCTGTACCTCCCGGTACATCTCATAAAACAAGGTCATCAAACTCCACTCTGATGATGATTCTTGGACCACCCGATTCTGTGTCTTTCAGCTCAGAGAATCAACAACGCTATTCCCTTTTCATAGTGTGTAAACCAACTCAAAATCAAAGGATTGCAGGTATTCAAACCACCTTAACTATCGAAGATTCATATCCTACTGATAGAATATGTAATTGAGACTTTTATGGTTGGTAAACATCATAAAAGGTTCTCCCAACAAGTAATGCCTCAAACACTTCAAGGAATGAACCATTGCAGATAGTTTAAGTTCACGAGTTGGGTAATTTATCTCATGTGGTATCAACTATATCAACTCATAAGAAACAACCTGGTCGTCCTGCATTAGCACTCCACCGATTCCAACACTAGACGCATTACAAAATAAGGTATACTTCTTGCCCGGTTCAGTTAAAACTAGAATCAGTGTGATAGTCAACCGCTTCTTCATCTCTTGTAAAGAACCTTCAAATGCTCCAAACCACTCAAACTACACTCCCTTTTTTGGTCAAACTAGAGAGTGGTGATACCAAATGATATAATTCCTCAATGAAACTTTGATAATAACTATCCAAACTAAGAAAACTATGAACATCAGAAACACTCATGGGCTGTTCCCAAGACACCACATCCTATAATTTCTCTAGATCCACCGATACACCAAATTCCAAGATGATGTGTCCCAAAAATTACACCTCACCAATCCAAAACTAACACTTTGATAGTTTTGCGTAAAGACTATTCTCTCTTAGTGTACTCAAAATGATATCAAGATGTTGGGAATGATCATCATGAGTTCGGGAGTACACTAAGATATCATATAAAAAAACAAAAACGAACCGGTCTAGATATGGGTGAAATATCCAGTTCATCAAATCCATGAACATAGCTGGTGTGTTGGTCAACCCAAGCAACATTACAAAAAAATCATACAACCCATACCTGCTTTAGAAAGCTATCTACAGTATTTTATAAGGTCACATACTTAAATGATGGTATCCTGATATCAAATAGATCTTATAAAACACTGAATAACCTCTATGATGGTAAAAAAGATCATAGATTCTTGGAAGAGGGTATCGGTTCTTCAGTATCATATGGTTTAGCCTCCAATAATCGACACAAATTCTAAGTGACCCATCATCCTTTTCAAAAAAAGGACAGGTGATCCCCAATGTGATATACTAGGAAGAATAAACTCCTTGTCTTCCAATTACTCTAAATGAACCTTTAATTATTGGAGTTCATTAAGTGTCATATGATATAGAGGAATGGAGAAAAGCTCTGCTCCTAGTAAAAACTCAATGGTGAACTCAACATCTCTCTCAGGTGGTAAACCCAAAAAGTTTAAAGGAAAAACATCCTAAAATAGATCCAATACCATTGGGAATATTGGCTGCTCTTTCTCCCCATAATTTAACACAAGGCATGCTAACTGGTCCATGAGATCTCCCAACTGCTGGCAAAGAGGCCTGACAAAGCCCGATAGAGCATCACACTCACCATAAAGGAAATAGGTGTATCTATCGAGAGAGTTAAACATTACCTGATGTCGATAACAATCGATGTGGTCTTGATACAACACTATCTAATCTATGATCATGATCAAATCGAAACTTGAAATGTCTAGAATGAAAAGATACCACAAGAAACGATAACCCCCAATCTCTAGAGGACAACCCTTATAATTCCTGATTTTTAGGACACATTCTACCAATGAAGTATCAAGTGACATTACCCCATATGAAATCTACACGGTCAAACCCAACACAACTACGGATTCAGCAGAAAAAAATAATATGTAGAGTTTGTATCAAATAATGCACTAGCAAGCGTGGAAGCTACTAGAATCGTACCTTGAACTATGGACAATCATGCCTAACCACCCTTAAGCATAGTCTGAACCATATGGAGTGTACCCACCCATCTACCATGGGCCCCAACCTAAGTACCTTGCACAACACTATTCTAAAGGTAAGAATGGTCTCACCCTAGAGTTCCACATCCACCACCCCTATCGGTACGACCTATAGAGATCCAACTACTAGCCTGGTATGGGGTAACTGGCCCCCACCAGCAATCAGCATCTGCTTATAACTTCCTTCATTTCCCAGTTATCGTGGGTTCCTGCAGAACTTCTGTACATGACCTAACCTCCCGCACGCCTGTAACTCAATTGGTGGTAGGGGACACTAGCCACACATGTGCCCTAGCCTACCACACTGATAGAAAAAGATCTGGTCGACACTCTGAGAGGATGTTACCCTCTTCTGTCTACTATACAAACATCCACTTTTCTGAAAGTTTCCAAAACAACACTTCCTGCCCTTTGAAACCACACTACAGGTCTTCCCAGCTTCCCCCACAATCTCTCTACCTGAGGCCCCCTTGAGGTTTCCCTCAGAAATAAAATCCTGATCTACAACTTCAGCAAACCTCGTCAGATGAAATATTTTTACCAGAGACCTAATCTTGTGTCCCAACCCATCTTGGAAATGTTTCACCATAGCTTCCTCATCTCCAGTAAAATATGGAACAAAGCGATGAAAATAAGTGAAACAACTAGCGTATTCCATTACTGACATCACCCCTTAAGTCAAACTCATAAAATCCACCTCCTTTTCATGTCTCAAGGTATCTGGATAAAATTTCTTAAGAAACATATCCTAGAAGTCCTTCCATAGCATTCCCTCAACCTGTTCCATTTGGACAATGATGTACCACCAATGGTTTGTTTGGACTCTCATCATATAAGCCGCTGATTTGACTCACTTCTCAATAGGATTCTCTAGATGATCAATAATAGTCTAGATAGTCTCGATCCAGAACTCTGATTCCTTTGGACCACCCTCTTCGGTAAAGGTCAGAGGGTGTTGCAGCTGAAACTCTTTGGTCAGCTTGAACATACTTGGTGCGACCCACCATGGGTCCCATTCCATCATCTACATAAAACAATCAAATTTCTCACAGAACTTCTCTTCTTTATCACCCTAAACCATTGTACTCCCCTACTCTACTACTAAAGGATCATTCTTAGAAACATCTTCCAATCACCCAACTGGCATGCTTCTTCATGGTGACATTTCTCTACAATTCCAAACACAATCTTAGAATGAATCACTAAAGATATAATGAAAAGAAGGGATAACATAAGAAGGCTCATCACTATAAATAATCAACCATTTTTCATACACCATTCCACTATGATCATCACATCTTAGACAATACCCTTATCCATTCCTCCCAGGACCATGGCCAACACAGCTAACCAACTCACATAGTTGCAAGCCTTTATTTCTTACACCATTTCAAACCATTATGCATTCCAAGTTACTTTAACAAAATCTTAACCCACATTACATTCTTATTAAACACATTACTTAATTATCACACAACCTTTCTACACCCCTTTTTACCCTTTCAAATCATCTTATTAGGCATGACTTTATCACCTTTAAAATAAATAATGCATCCTAAGCTTTACATCCCACACACTCATTCCGTGTGTGTTCCTACCATGATGAATGTCACTTATCTTTATAGGTTCCTAGGATGATGCATGAATGCACAATGTAATTCCATTCCATCCATGAGTTAAATATCTCAAATCATAAAATCACACAATAAGTGCATCACCTGATGGTTAAATATCTTCAAATGTAACAACACATAACAATAACAATAATTCCCAACAAGGGTGACTTGGGTTTCCCCCCATACATGGGTTAGCTACTCCCAAGAACAATCTTATTACCAAGGCCTGACACTATCCTAAAATCCATCTACAATCTACAAATAGTAAGTAATAGAAATGTCCTTCTCTGATACCACTTTGTAACATTGTAACACCCCAAGATTTTATGAGAAGTATTCTTTTTAATTTATTTGATGTCTTGTGTTGTATGCTACACCAAGATTATCTGGTTCTATACACAACACCGTATTAGATTTCATTATACGCAACACTATTCTTGGAGCGTGTTACACACAATTTCAAGTTTGTTTGATAGAAGTTATTCTACGCAAAATTGAGTGTATATATATATATATATTCAATGTATAAATGAAATATGGTTGGATTCTATTATACGCAACAACAAAGGAATCTTGCACTACATGCAACCCTGACTTGGCTTGCATTACACGCAATCGTGACCTTCCTCGATAGCATGTGTTGTATGCAATATCGAGTTTCACTAAACAACGATATGTTATTAAAATATTATATAAACTAGCCGTTATGAATAGTAATACCCAATTTTTGAAATTTTATAAATTTTATCTTTCAAAATTGACTTCATTTTTGGATTCTGAATATCGAAATTATCCTAGGGTAAATTTTTGCTATTTTTCTGAAAACTTTCAAATTTAGTTGAATAGTGAAAAACACTAAGTTATAGTTTAAAACTGAATTTTTATAATTATTTATTTTATTTAAATTTATTTTAGGTAAAAATTGATACATAATACCTATATAAGTTCAATTTAATTCATTTGAGTTATTTTATAGTAATTTTAGATATATACAAATTTTATTGAACTTTTCACCCTCTTTTACCCACCTCCTAGGAGAATTTGCAAATTTACATAAAACTTAATTTTTCCAATTTTGTGAGTGGAATTTCAAAAATATGAGAGACATGGTTAATATAAAGGGTTAAAATGTGGTTCAATAAGATAAAAATAATTTTTTTTGAATAGTAACTTTTTACTTTTATTTACCATAGTTAAAAGTAAATAGGGTAATTAAGGGTAAAAATGATATTATTATTACCCTAACACATGTCCTAATTCTATTGGATAAGTGTAATTTGACCAAAAAAAAACCTATGAATAAAATATTAACCTTTATATCCACATGGATTAGATTTGGACACTTATTATTATTTTATTTAAAGAAAAGTTAAAAGTGTTAAAATCAAAGTTTAATAATTAAAACATTTTTAATATAGGGTTATACATAAGATAAATTAGACTATAAATATTAATTAGAAATATAAAAAGATTTCCTACATAATGGTATTTTATTTATATTTTTTAGTTATTAAATAATTTAATTTATTTATGACACAATGATGATGCAGTAATTACCATATTAATGAAATATTAACATAATTGATATTATAAATACCCAAATAAATGTAATTTGATACTTTTTATGAATTAAACTAATTTTATAGGTTAATATAACATATTAGGGTTGGTTAGAAGAATTTTTTTTAAATTAATAATTCTATTATGAATATAGAGAAAACAAAATTTCAAATAGTGTCAAAATCAACATAAAAGAGTTTCTAAAACAAATATTATATTATTAATTGATATAATGGTCCTAAAAATCTATGGTTAGGAAAAAAGACTTATTTAATAATATATATGACATTAATGAACCAATTGGGGTTCTATTGTCAGTTTATAATAAGTTTATTAACCATATAGTGCAAGAATACAAGAAGACACGGTCGAAGTTAAATTATTTAACTTAGAGTAAAATCTAAATGATAAAGTTAAAATGGTAAACTAAAATTGTCTAAAACCTATTGGTTGATATTTTTTTGACCCGTTCCCACCCTAGACTAGAAATAAGTCACTTTGGAGACATTATAAACTGAATATAAATTTATTATAAAATAATATTTTAATTTTTTCCTAAGGTGCCGCTCACCCCTGTTATAAAAGGGAAACTCCTCCCTCTCCTCTTTACACAATTTTGAGCCTTCAAGCTCATCCAAAACCTAAAAATTTCTATTCTAAACCTCTCTAGTTATATCATAGAGGTTCTGGTCTTCTCAAAAGACCAACTCTAGTTCCCTAAGAGGATGTTTAAAAGAGGCACGTCGAAGAAGAGGTAATCTCTTCTACCGATTCTTTCAAGTTTCTTTCTTCTTCAACTTCCTCTTCTTTAGTTGTTTCATTTTAAAGTAATAAAATCAGTATCAATAATATACTGATATGATATTATAAATATGAAACAATGCCATTTCACCTTCTATCCATCCTACGGAAAATGAAATCACCACGCGTGCGTACGTACAGAATACCGTCTCCACGCCGTGGTGTAATTAGTTTTTCCACCACCACCTTACTTGGATGGGTATAATGGTGTAAAGAATAACTATATATAGTTATAATAACATTATACTAATTCTGAGATATTATATCATCCACTCTAATTCCATTCAATAATTATGGGAATGATATCATTGCTCGTGCGTTCGTACGGACTACCGTCTCCATGAACACGATGAGATTCATTCTCCATGTTAGCTATTCAAGAATGATTATAAAGTATGTATATAATAAGTAATAATGAAACATATGACATAATAATGCTACTGGATTTATGTATATATATATGTCATTTACTTCCATTCAATTCAATAAGGAAACAAAAACAACGTTCATGCGTATGTACGGCCTACCGTCTCCATGAACGATGTATTTCATTACATTTATCGATCTATTATATATATTATATATATGAATATATTATATGTATAAATTATGTGTTAAATTTTTGAAGTAAGTAAATCATGATATAAGAAATGATATCAAGAACAACAAGTCCAAACACGTACGATAAATGAAACAATTAGTACCCAAAACATTGCTTTAACATGGAATTGACAAATGAACGGGTAATATAAAGACCAAAGTGAATCATATATGATATCATAAATATTATTATGGTTTTTTACAAGTTAATAATATGTTTAAACCCACTATAAAGGAGTTTTGGACACATACAGATGAAATTGGACCTACGGTAAGGGATAACTTTTCCAATCTCATTTTTATCCAAGATTGATTATTCGTAAGTATTTAATGGGGTCATATTTATCATCCATGTCCATGTTTTCTAAAAATGGTTTCATGTATTTTTAAATTCCTTTTTACCAATTTGGACTTTTACTATATTGTATGTAAGGAATATTTATTTTTTTTACCATACAAGGTACTTTTGACTTTTCTGGAAAAAGTATGAGAAGAATGTTTTTTTAACTTATACGGCATTAACGGATTTTTACGGTTTTATAACGCCTTATTTTCATGAAGCTTACTCTACAAGATTTCATGACTATTTTCCACAAAATCATTTTCTTTTAAAATTGCATGGAATTTTGTGAAAATAAAATGACTTTGAAGAAGAAAGAATATTTTCCTCAAGAATTAATTTCAAGTGTTTTATCAAAACCATTTTCCATCTAAGATGACATTATTTTCATATGTGTAAGTTTCAAGTATAACATCTTTATGATTTACATGTTTTCAATTTTATTATGATGAAATTATATCCATTTGTTTTATATGAATTTCGTTATGATGGGATGATGTTTATGAAACCCATTTTATTCTTTGGGTTATGATAAATGATTTATGTTTATTTTGTGGCACAAGTAAGAATGATTTCATTATTAGATGGGTGAGACCTATATCTCCATACAATTTATTGGGTAAAGATTTATATCTCATGAGATAGACATGGCTGGAATGAAAAGTTAATCCAATTTAGTGATACAGGACTGGAATGAGGAGTGAACTCGATTCAGTAAGGGACTTTGTCCACTAAGATGGTCTTGGAAGCAATGCCTTGGCTCCTATGGAAATCATATCATATGATTAATGGTTTTCCACAATTACATGTTTTATTTCCATGATATTTTATCATGATTGATGTTCTTTTATGATATATTCCTTATGTACTTCCAAGATTTATGTCATTGCTCAAGATTTTGATGTTTATATTTTCTGTTCAAGTTTTTGCATTCAAATGTTTATGGATTGTTTTATGTTCCATATGATTACCCTTAATGAGCATTTGAGCTCACCCTTTTTTATGTTTTCTTTTCCCCAGGATATAATTAAAGTTTTTAGGTAAGAAAACAAAAAGAGAAAGTTCTTTATGGGAGATATTGAAGATCATTCACCACGATTAGAAGATTTTGTTCTGAGTTTCCAAAGACACTAAACTATTACGGTCCCTGGGTGTTTGTTTTTGTTATGTATTAAGTATTCCGAAAAAGTAATTTAATGTCCATGTATGTAAAGATTTGTGTCTCTACAAACATCCCTGACCTGAGAGCCACTAACCGGTGCCCCGAGCCGGATGGTTACATGACCTCAAGCGTGCCTCCTCATATGCCAGAGGTTTTCGACTTGCAGCGAGGGTCTAAGTAGTCACGTGGGGAGACTATACCCCCATTTTACCAAAGTAAGCCACAAAAGTAAAAATATAAATAGAAGAAACACTATAAAACAAACAACACAATGCATAAATAAACCATTCCCAAATTGGGTACAACACAACCAACAGAAAGTATGTCATGCCATGATACAATGTCGAGTGAACAAAAACCAAAATGAAGAAAAACAACAGAATCCACCAAAACAGTCTTGGAACTAAGTCCCGAACCTCAACCAAGCTCATCTTGAATCTCGAATCAACTCCTAATAATTGGGACCTTTCCCTTTTCCTGACCTGCAACCATGAAATCTAACCAGGTACCCAATGGTGGCCCGAGAAAGGTGTGAGTACAACTCAGCCAGTAAAGACCAATGGTGCCTACAAAATATCCAGCCCATAGATACTGCATGAAGTGGTAAACAAAAACAAGTAAATGAAACAGATTAGAAGGCCAAGCTTAATTATGTTCTTTTTAGTTAACCAATAAAATAAACCACACTCATTTCGAGATACTTTATTTATCAATTCACCCTTTATATGTGTTCAAGGGATTAGGCAATATCAACATTCATAACAAGATAGAATTAAACAAGTCATATATCAGTAGGCATCATAACACAACAATTTTCATTATCCTCACCTCAAAGCCTCATTCTGGGTGGATGCAACCATTAGAAGAATTGAACTCTCTCCCCTTCCCTAACCCATGAATTGAGTTTGTGGAGTTTGGAAACTCAGTCAAAACTTGACCCATGGGAATAGAACCTCAAGTCTATACCCCACACTACCAAGCCATGTGCACATGATTTATTTAACATGCATCACATTCAACCAAAATTCACAACCATGCAGCGTTAATTTCATTATAAACATCACAAAAATATCAATGAATGGGAATTTAACATTATTCCACAATCCATTAACACATTCATTATTTATAACCCACAATATTCATCCCCTTTTCCCATTTCCATTGACTGTCTCACTAAGAATAATCATGTATAAAGATAATACCATAACATTTCCTTTTATCTCACTTAACCACTTTTCAAGCCAACAAAACACCCACATAGGTCACTGCCCAACCAAGGCGTGTTATGAGGACTCCCATTCACATCCTTCAATCTTAATATCATATTCACCCTGGGCTATATGTTCTTGCACAACGGTCCTACATTTACTTAGCTAATCTCTAAGTCTGGGAACGTGGGCACACCCCATGGGTGGACCTAACATGGGTAAAATCTTTCTCCATGAATCCTATGAGGATCATGAGGGTTCCATTAAGTTTTTTAGACACCCTAAACATCACATCACAATAATGGGACAAAGATCTCATCAGAAGAGGGTAAGAATCAAAACCCTACATGCGCAAATCTCTATAAAACTCAAGGGATATAACTTGTAGACCACCTACCTCAAATATGTTGATGAATGCCCTTTAAAACAAGGCCTTATATCCTGATCCAAAACCCCTTTGATGCCTCAACATAGATCTCACTGAAAAAAGAGTGGTTTGAGAGCTTTGAATGGAAATCTCTCAAAATACAAGGCCTAAACTAGAAAAGAGAAAGGAGAAGAAGATCAGACTCACTCGGATCTCCGATTGGAAACCAATGGCACTCCAAACAGTAAAAAATCTAAGGATATCGATCCTTAGATGATCTTGGTCCCTTTGGTTTGTTCCTAGGGTTGCAAGGGAGAAGGAAAAGTAAAATCCTGAGTGAACATAAAAACCCCAGAGTGGCAATTTGGTAATTTTTTTAAAGTTTCTGGGCCATAGGTTTTACCCACACAGTTTTCAATACCATGTACAAACTATATAGATGCCACTATCCAAAATCCCACCTCCTACATGGTTTCCCTGGGCCATCCGCATGGTTAGAACTAACCATGGACAGACCATGCGACCTACCCATAATACCCTTTTCTCCTTCTTTTTCGTGTCCCGAACCCTCGGAACACCTTCGAGCCTCCTTAAAGACTAGGGTAAGCACTTAATTAACCAAAATAAAGGGATTAAACTAAAACATAATAAGAACATACCTTACATAGAAATCTGGGATCTTACATGTGGCATGCTTATGTATATGACCCTCCTTGTTATCACTTGGTTTATGTTTATGGAATGGATATACACACAACCTATTTAGTATGTAATTTTAAAGTAAATTAGTGTTTTGTTTACACCTTGAGTGATACTAGGGTTAATTTTAATGTAATTCCAAGGATGTTCTCATAGGTTGTTGAGACTTTATACGTCATGAGTGGTACATGATATATCTTGGATGAGATCATTGTTCAGTTTACTTACCTTGATAAGAGCGATACTGATTCCCAGGGGAGCACCTATGGATGATCTATGTGGTAAGATAGTTACACTATTCCATGAGTGATACTAAATCCCATTTATGAGATACCAGGGATAGGCTTGAAGGGAATATGTTTTACCTTATACCAAGAGTGATACTTGGGATTCCATTTATAGATCACTATTGAACGACTCCTTCATCTTTGGATAATTGTTACACTTCTAGTGTGATACTTGGGTTCCTTTATATGGTTCACCTTGGATGGGCCCATGATACTGTTAAATTGAATACAAGAGATGCCTCTTTAAATAATATATAAAATGATAATTAATTAAATCAAAGGATGTGTTCTCTATTCCAAATCACATGTCTGGGCTCGGTCCATTATTGTTGCATAGTATTGATACCCCATCATTACATTATAATCTATCTGCACAGGTTCACCTATGTTTAGAGACATTCTATCTTAGGCCAAAGTAGGTATGGTCACCTAGGTGTCCCTTAGAAGCCTAAGACGACTTATTTATTTCTATTTATTTATTGCTTTCATATATTTCATTCACACTACTATATTTTATATTCACATACTGAATTATGCTTTAGACACAATTGGTGGTGGCCTATTGAGTATATCTCACACCCTGCTCAAGCCTCCATTGCTCTAGGGTACCCGAGAATTCTTTATAGGTTCCATGATCAGGATCCATGGATTATTTCTTGTGATGTACATTGTACATAGGATTTAGGATCATAGGACTGAGCTAGTACTTAGGATTCTCAAGGATATTTCCCCTAAGTCCATTTTATTCTTTTTCTTTGTTTATGTATTATACCATATTGCCTTCTGTATGCTTCTTTCATTATTAGGTAGCACCACATGGACATACATGAATGGTTGTATTTGGAATTGGATATGTTTACTTAGTTATTATATTTATCTTACTATACTTTATCTTCCATTTTTATTTATTTTACTAATGAATGATTTATTCCTATATCTCTTATACCGCTATGCTACTCTGATCATGAAGGTATTGTCTCCTCATTGTACCACCTCTAGACCCTCGCTACTAGTCGGCAGCTTCAGGCATATGATGAGGCGTGTTTGAATCCATGTAGTGACCATTTTAGTTGTTAGTTTATTATTCATTCATTCTGGGATTTTATAGATTAATGAAAATGGAGTAACATTATGCACCTTAAAATAATTTTAAGAAAATGTGCTTTAAAGACTAAATATAAACTTATCCTAAAATCTAGTATAAAATATGATTTAAATTTAATAAAATGGATTAAATATTAAATAAATAATAATTATATTACTTTTAAATAAAATTAAAATAATAATGTGACTTTTAAGTTATATAATTTTTTAAAATAAATTACAGTTTTATAAAAATTAGCATTTTCACTATTCACTGAAAATTCTATATTTTCCAAAAAATTCAATCATATAACCCAAAGTGAAATTTGATATTATAAATTAAAAAATGATTTTAATTTTATAAAATAAAATTTCTAAAATTTCTAAAAATTAATTACAATATTTTTCAATAAAATTTATTTTTGAAGAAAACATATTTTTAAGGCATAAATTGTCTTTAATGAAATTTGAGTAATTATTATTTTAAATTAGTCAATACATTTAAATTAGATAAAAGATTTAGTGATATTTTTCATAATATGGTTATTCTTCTTCAAACTGCCAATTTTCATGATAAGGTTATAAATTTTATATTTAAATAATAATATTTTAATAATACATCATCATTTGTTTAATATTAGTATTGTGTGTTATATATGCTATCAACAAAAGTATTATTTTAAAATCCTTCAGTGTTGAATTCGACCCCCCCATTAAATAAATTATGTCCTTGCAATTTTATCTTATGATCACTTTGAAATTTGAAAATTACTTTATGATAAACCCACATCATAAAAAGGGTTAATGAAACTTCCACTTAAAAGATGGAAAGGGAAATAAAAAGATCATATAGAATAAAACATGACTAGGTTTTCAAGTAGAAGAACATTGGTCAGACGTTAAAATACTGACATGGAAGAAAATATTAAATAATTATAAAGAGTGATAGAGATCATTTATCATAAGAAATTGAATGATCAAGAGTAAACTAAGAACTATAAAACCATAACTCTATAATGAATTAAAATTTAATTGATTCATCAGATATGAAAGTAAGAGGATAACGTTTTTTGTTTCAAGATCCTTTTCCTAGAGTTGATGTAATATTTTAATATTAAGATAGAGAACACCATAAAATATAGTTTCTTTATATATTTTTATTTCATAAACAAAATTTTATCCTTTGGTTGGGCTTAGATCACTTCCAAATTCACCACTTACTCTAAGGAATGAATATCCAATATGATTTTTATGCCTGAAGAACTAAAATTAACTTTTAACAGATCTTAAGATCCATAAAAGAGAAACAAACTATTCCTCCTATATTTTTTAAAATAAAAAACTTTTGTACAAAGTAATATAATAACCAAAATGAATAAGAATATATTAACCTCCAAAATTCAACACAAAACCAAACATTAACATAGATATTTCCATAAATAAATAATTATATATCCTAAATAACCTTAATCACCTCAACATTAAAGGATTTAATTATAATTTCCCCAATAATATTTCACGTTAAATCACATGTTATACTTAAGGGTTACATGTAACCAAATCCAATGCAACATTTCCCAAAATATCATTAATCACCTCAAAATATTAAAATTAAAAAAAAATTAATCCTAAAATATTTTTCCAAATATCAATATAATATTTATCTGTAAAATTTTTTAAGTAGAAAAGATTCCATACTAACCGGTATGTTGGCTAGTGGTAGGGATTATACCCTTGTCACCCTTCAATGGTGAGTTCAACCCCTAATGCATTATCATGTATAATGAGTTGTCAGACAACATGAGGGTTGTGATTTTTATAAAAATATATTAATATAATTCTTATAATGTTCCAAACTATATGAAAAACATACTTAAAATAACATTAATCATCAAATCATTTTGTAACCACTAAGGTTTTCTATACAACTTATATTTCCCACAAAATAAAATAACATTAATTGATTATTATTACCTTAACATCAACGATATAATATTACCTAATGGTTACCAATACAATTAAAATTATTTCCACAAAATATAAATTAATTATTCCTCAAATAACTTATTTTTTATTTTAACCCATACTAAGCCCAAGGGTTATATTACCATAATTATCTTCTAAAATAATCTTAATCATTTAAGACCACCAAAACTTAAAACCTCAAAAGTGGTACTTATGCCTTTTAAAATTATGATCAAACTTATACTTATCAACCTAATATACTTTAGGTTTAACCTAGGTGATCCATGATTATCATATATTCAATTCCTTTATGATGGCTCATAAAGAGTCTTTGAATTTCCAAAACATATCCCCTGAGTGTGTCAAACTAGGTGTGTATTAAGGAATGTTATCATGCACTAGGTGGTAATTGATTCAAACATCAATATGATCTTTTCATATTTATTACCCCTAGATAAAACAATCCTAGATTAATGTACCCTTTCTGAATCCATAAAGATATGTAATTACTTGGAGAACACTCCCTATAAACATCACCAAAATTCAGGGATTTTTTATTCTACTTAGAATTATCCTTATACCTGTCTGTAGAGTTCTCACTAAAGTATTATAGTCCTAATATGAAATAATAACTAGGACTTTATCTGTTTCCTACTATAGAGGTCTGGAATTATTAACATGGGATATAATTGATACCTATTAGAGCACTCTATGGGAGGATTTCCTTCTTAGGTAGGACTCTTACCCCCATCCCTAGTGGAAACCCTTTCCTCATGAAGCCCATGAGTAGAGAGCTATGCTTAACCCAATGCTAACATGTGAGAGTTCCTAAGAATCAGATTACTTCCTCTACTCTAATATGAACTATATAAAACCTTGAATTTTACACATATCATTACATGATTTTTAACATAATAATCATTAATTACAACCTAAATATCATGTGACCTATTTTATTTATAAGTATAGGTTAATAATGCATCAAAGTGAGACTAAAATAAATTTATTTATATTTTAATCTCCAAAAAGAGATCTTATATTATTTTATAGCTCCTAAAATGCATGGGACATCCTGGGGAATAGCTGGACCAAAGGGGTGATCTAAAAATCCTAGTAAGAGAATACACATGATAAGTAAGCATAACTTATGAGCCAAAAGTATAACATGATATCATAAAATATAAGTCTAATGAGTTATCACATGGGAGAATAATATAAATAATATGGTATCATAAGATCATGGTATCATAAGAAATGTGGATTTTAATACATAACATGTAATAAACATGAGTCTAGTATAACTTCCTAGATAATATCATATGATGGTAAATGCCCCTTAATGGATTGGGTTTACTCCCTAATCCCATACATGATTCCTTATGAGACTAAATCTTTTCCCAATTAATTAGATATCTATCTAGGGGAACCCATAATAACATGTTCATGATTTATTTTGGGCTAGAAAATTAAATCAATCATAAGGTATAAACTTAAGGATTTTCCATGGAATGAAAATGGGTTTCATAATCTTGCCTCATATTATAAAAAAGAAATTTTACAATAAAGGAATTTGAGAAATGAGAAAAAGGTATGTATTACCCCTTACAATTAAGTTATATTAGGCTAGGTACATATGTGAGAGACATTTATACATAATTAAGAATTATTCCATAAATTCAAATATTGTTGTATTTTATGAAAATGTATTTAAATTACTACATGGAATATTTCTTGGGGAAAATACCATTTTCACTTTGAATATAACTTTTAAAAACTAAAAAATTACAGAGGATTAGGGAAAAACATTCATTGAAAATAAATATGTAAAATTATAAAGTGATATTTAAATAAATGAGTGTTAATCTAGGTGAGAAATTATGTTTATGTCAAGTATGTTAAAACAAATAGTCCTTTCATATTTTCAATAAAAGTTAAAAAGTACCTTGTTTAGAAAATGACAGGAAGATTAATTTTAAACCATTTTTTAAAAATTCAAACATGGTTAAATATTTATTTAAAAAATAATAGTTTAATATCATTTTTTTAAAACATCTTTAGAAAATATAGATATGAAAGAAAAATAATTTTCAACCAAAAAATAGGAATAATGTTGAATTTCTTAAAAAAAAATTTCTCTACCTTTTTAAGTGCCAAAGAGAGGAAATTGGTAATATTAATTAAAAAATTCATAAATAAATAGGGTATATGATAATGAAAGTGATTTATTAGAAAATGATTAAATAAATTCATTTAATTAAGATTCAGGCATAAACAATCTTGAATAATGATGAGATTGTGAAATAAACTTTTACCACTTTGGTAACTTTTGAATCATAATCCCCATGAAAGAAATAACTTCAAATGAAATATCAAACACCATTAATATAAATATATTCATGATATAAAATATAAAATAATATTATAAACACTATATAAAATAAATAAGTAGGGAATATGACATATGTCTCATGAAAATAAAAATGGGACAAAAATCCCTTACAAAGATCATGTCATTGTCGTGATAATTAATCAATGATGTTATTATGTGTTTCAAATGTAATTAAACATAAAATAATTATAAATAAAACTTAAAACAATCAATGGTCATTATATACATAATATTAGCATATTAAATACAAATAATAAGTAATTTCACCCAAAGAAAGAAATTGAGTTATAAAATCCATCACCTTGAGTCTAAAATTGTCATGTATATCCTTTATCTTATATATAATAAAATTATATAAATTATTTGTTTTACTAAGAAAATGTTATAGGTTAATGCCTTATGTATAAAACATTTACCTCATTTATTTTAATTACGTATTTAATTACTTATTCAGTTATGTCCACGTCAAGTGTTTTGAGTATGATTATTTCATAATTTCAAAACGACATTAGTGTGTTGACCATGGTCAAAGGGGTCATTATTACATAAAATTAAAAATAATAATCATGAAATATTTTTAATTTTTATACATAAATTATTATTTTAAAGCCATCCATGAAATATGGTTATGAAAAATGAACTATGTTACAATCATGGAGACGGTAGACCATACAAACGCATGAGTAACGTTTCCATTTTTCATCGGTCAAAATAGAAATAAGATAAATATTATTTTATATTTCCATAACTATAATTATATCATAAATATAATTTTATTTATTTAAATATACATAAATATAACATCTATGTGATGTAGTAATAAAAAATGAATTACATCACTATGCGAGGTGGTAGTCCACTGTACACATGAATGATGTTATCATTGTTCAATGAACGATAAGGTAAGAAGGTATATGATTTACTTTTACAGGATTATTAAAATTTCATGAATATCATATATAAACATTAAATATATCATCATGAATATCCATGAGAGTATATTGTATAAAATTAATTACATTAGTTGGAGAGGTGATTGTTTGTTATACACCCGAACGATGGTCATAATTAATAGTAACCTTGGTAAAAATTTATCACCACAGTTAAGGGTGGGTTAAAATAAAGGTATAAGGCTTCAATATAACACAAAAAAAAACATACTTAAATCTCATTGGTTGGTTTTATTGTGATCTTAAACTTCTCTAATTTTAAACTACAACAATGTTAAGCTACTTTACATGCGTAATACATATATTATATAATATGGTTTATAAAATTTATTAGTTTTTCACCACCAAACTTATAAAAAGTCACCTCATCTACTCACTTATTAAAAAACATAGAGAAATATATACTGGAAAATCCATGATCAAATAACTTCTTACCTTACTTCCACATATCTTTGAGGTTTTTGTCTCACTAAAAGACCAACCTAAGAATGCTTAATGCATGATCCAAATGAGGTTTTCCAAAGAAGCGATATAACTCTTAACCGAGTTATTTTGTGTATATTAATTATTATAACTCTTTTAAATATATAAGAACCATTATTATATAATAAAATAATTATATAAAATATAATTAAATATTATTATGTTATATTATAAACGTTTTTCATCACCTTTTCAATCCAACGATAAATGAACGCAACACTCGTGCGTACATACGGGCTACTATCTATATGAAGTGATGGGTATCATTTTTCATTACCAAATATCATGAATTGTAATAAATATAGATTTAATAGATATATATTATGTTTATAAAATTAATTAATATTATTTAAAGATAAAATTTTATATACCCTCTTACCCTCCCATTTTCTAAAAAATAATAACATCGCTCATGCGTACGTGTGGATTATCACCTCCATAAAGCGATGTGATTCATTTTTCATTTAAACTTTATATAGATTATCATAATGATATATTTAATGAATATATATAATATTTATGACATAAATATGGTTTCTAAATATTAATCATTATATAATTTCTTTCCTTTCCAATCTTTAGAAAAATGAAAATGTCATCACGTGTACGTGCGTATTACCACCTCTATAAAAAATATATTTCATTTTTCAATAACCAAATTAAATGGATTATTATAAAATTATATAAAATGAATAAAAATTATATTCATGAAATTATTAAAATTTTTCAGATTATGGAACCATTTTATAACACATTTAAGCATATTCAATATACCAAATTATTTTTTGGGAATTTGATCGAACAACCTTAAGTGGATGATGTAATTAAGAAATATAAAATTAATGAATGTAAAATGAATATAACAGGATCTTAAAAAATTTAATATAGATTAAAATTTTCTTAATAAGGTATTTAATAAATTTAAATTGATTATTCACGAGTATATATCATGTCCGACCAATCAAGAATCCTAGGTAAGTGTTTTCATCTCAATTCCACTCCCTTGAAACATATTTTAGCTTAAGAATATTATTTCTTATATACATTAAATATAACATCCATTTGATATATTATATATTTAATTACTCTTTATTCATGGTATTTAAAGTTTCAATTAAAGTTTTCTCTTTAAAGGTGTTTTGATTAAAAAGTTTTTAAATTGGTAAGGGTTAATTTTACAATATCACTCTTATTCATATTGTTCATGTTTAAATTTATGTTGGAAGAATTATATTGTATTTAAATTATTAAAACACACATATTTTATTATAATCTATTTATTTATAGGTTTTTTATTTTTTATTCCTACTTTTTCTCTCTTTGTTACTCAAATACCAAAAGAATGTTTTTAAATTAAACTGTCATTATTTCTCTTTTTCAGTTGAGAATATTTCTCTTCCATATCCATATTATTAAAAAACAAATTATGTAATTATTTATATAATTTTAAATGATATGTAAAGGTATTAATATACTACATTTAAAATTTATTTACAAATGTTTAAAAGTAATATTTTTAAAGTTTTTCAAAAAAGTCATTTTTGACTTTATTTAAAAAGTGTGAAAGGAATGTTATTTTTAATGTATACGATATGAATGACTTTTACTACCTCTATGACCATTATTCACTATTTATATTACTCTATAAGTTTTCAAAGGTTTTCAAAGAAAATATTTTTTCCACTATTCTATAATTTTTTATTTTTTATATTAAAATAAAAATTAATTATTTTCTAAAATGTTAAAAATAATTTTGGAAATTATTTATAAATAAATTTTTACAAAAAAGTTAAAAAAATTTAAAGAAAGTTTTTTTAAAATTTTTCTTCTATTTTACTATCTAATTATCAAAGATATTTACATTACTTAAATAACTTCATTTAGGATGAATTTATAGTCCTCTATCATCCATTATTTATTTATAAATTATTCCTTATTTTGAGATTATTCACTTTATTGTAATCAAGTTCTTTATCACTCTTCATTATTCATTAAACATTATTTTTATACTTAATATCCATATTATCATTTTCATGGATATATTCAGAATAATTAATATGACTTTAATATTTTCTTAACCATATACCATTTCAATCTATGGTGTTTGTTGAAGGAGGATTATTAACAAAACTATTTCATTTACTAGGGAAATATTGATGTTCGATATTATTGATTCAATATTGATATTTATTAATAGAAAAGTAATATTGATTATGTATTATAATGCATATTCAAAATATCAGGAATTCATTAGACAGATATAAGTTATGGGTGGGGCCTAATTCTAGATAGACCCTTGATGCATCAATAGGTCTCATGAGACAAATAAGTATGGGTATTAATTAGTGTATCCCAGCCAATAAAATGATAAGGTCTTGTAACAAGGCCTTAATGGTAGGTAAAATGACTTTACATAAGGCCTTGGTGATAATTAACATGTCTCTAGACAAGGTCGTGGTGGTAATGTTCAATATTTCTTGGTATGTGGCCTTACAGGTAAGATCATGACATCCAAAATTATGAATTTCCTTTATTAAGATTTCATTTATTATTATCCATGTGATTACTATGTTGATATTAGACATAAATTCATTTTTATCCAATATTTTTGATTAAATGTAATGTGATCTAATTATTCACCCTTCTATGTTAATTACATGTTATTTATTCATAATAGCTTCCATTGTGCAGTACTCCTACCTAGAATTTAATATCACTCTTCTTTTCCTTTCCCCGGGATATGAAGAAGGGGTCCATGATTAATTTTCAATTATGTAGAATTTTTTTCCATGTTATGTTTTTAATATCCAAAGTAATATAGAAGTCATGTATGTGACTATTTTTTCTAGGATGCTAAACAAATCAATCCTTGGTGTTGTAATACCTTGTATCTTGTACCAATGTAAAAAACTAAACATTGAATTTTGGTTACTAGATTCAGGGTTGTTTCATAAATTACATAACTGCAATGTGATTTCATTTTTTCCCTTCATCTAACTCAAGTTTTCAAAGAAATTTCCCTCACCTATAAAATGATCTCTCCTCCATCCTCTCCAAACCACTTATATCATTTGTTTTTCTCTTGAATCCTTACACAAATTCCCTCTCTTAAAGTCCACTTTCATGTTTTCTTCTAATCCCAAGATGTATGCTTAAATACATCATTCTAAAGGATGTATTTATTATAATTATCAACTCCATAAATTATTCATCTAACTATTCACTATCCTTTTTAATTACTTTCTCATCACAAGTCATTCTAAATCTCATTCTTCACTTTAATGATGTTTTATTATCATCATTATGATTTTTTAAAATTGATATTACTATAATAAAACTCAATAATATTACTCATTAATTATCATAACACATTATTTTTTGGGTTAAATTTATCACCAACAAGAATGATGTTATAACACTTCTGCCATGAATGATTAAGAAAACAAAAACTCTAGTAATACGTGGTAATAATGATAAATTTAAATTATGTTTTTAATTCTAGAATGTATATATATATATGTAATTTAATTAATAAAACCAATTATTTTATGGATTCATTATTAAAAAAATGAATTTCTATAAATTTTCATTACAACCCATCGACATAGAGACCATGAAATAACTATAACCACCAAAACAAAGAAATCATAGAATGAATGAAATAATTAATATCCAGATAATAATTTTAATAACTAATTATTAATAAATATTTAATTATAAATTATAAATGGATGGTATTATGGAAAATAAATATAAATAAATTATATGTATAGTAATTCTAAATTAGTTAGACAGGGTGTTATAACATGTCAAACCAAGAAAGAATCCAAGGTAAGAGTCCTTAATCTCAATTTCCATTCCTTGAAACATATGTCAAATTATGCACTTATTACTATTTTACATGGTGTACTTACTTCCCCATTTACTTATTTTATCATAAATAAAATTTCATTCACGCATCTTACAATTCCATTTAATGAACAATTTTTAAATTCCTTTTGATTGATACGTTACCAATTCATAAGGGTTTTTGTGACTCAATATTCATTTACATGAGTCATTCACTCTCTTCTTTTACTTTGTTCTTCTAATATTAATATATTCCATCCCTAAAGCATATCATATTATATTTTCTCTTTAATTATAGGTAAATTACATTTTTATAATAACACTATTCTTTGATTTATTTATTACTTGAAAAAAGGAGATTTTGTTAAAAATAATTCCCATCCTCTGTATTTGTTATTTATCATCCATGAATATATTCTTTATTAACACAAATATTTTCAAAGATAAATATGTATCTTTTTATGAACACTTTACATTTCTCTTTATATATATTTAGAAGTAAATATTTTATTTCTTTTTATCCGTGTGTATCTCATTAAAATTGTTAAAAAAAGCTTAAATTTAACTTCATTCCAATTTCGTATACTTTATATCATCTA
This sequence comes from Viscum album, assembly GCA_963277665.1. Taxonomy (NCBI): domain Eukaryota; kingdom Viridiplantae; phylum Streptophyta; class Magnoliopsida; order Santalales; family Viscaceae; genus Viscum; species Viscum album. The sequence goes on from OY728140.1 coordinate 574,663,035, forward strand.
CTATATATTTATTTTAATTTAAAATTATTTCATTTTAAGGATCCATTATTGAGTTGTTTAAATTTAAAATATCTTCTTTCTCCCTTTAAAAATAATTTTTAAGGCGATATATAACTTCATTTTTATGACAATGCCACAAAAAGTAAAGACAACTCTTTTCTTATTTTGTATTACATTTTACCTTCTTTCACTAGAGTAACATCACATTTTTTTCAAATTAAAATTTTTATTAATGCTGAAAAAATAAATAGGAAATAGGACCAAGGGGGCCTAAAATGGTGAAGCCTAAGGGAACAAACCCTCACAATTTCAAGAAACCCAAGAGAAAGAGATCCAATGTTAGTAAAACACATACAAGAACTCTCTAAGATTAAAGAAGAATCCAAAAAATACATAGTACAGTTCTCTTCACACCAAGAGTTAATAAAGATAGTTTGGACATTAATAAGAGTCTTGAATCTTAGAATTAGATAGATAATAGACCATCGAAAAGTGATCCTACCTTGTAGAGAGTGAAAAATGGTCTCTAATTCAGTCTCTATATATGATAATAAGATGTTCTTATTGCTAAACATTTCCAGACCACCCTGCATTTCATAAACCTCCTCCAAAAGGGAATTACCAATACCATAAGAAGCACTAAAGGGAAATATAATAGAGCTACCATGATCAAGGACAATCCCTCCTACAGGCGTAAACCTAGAGTAGCAAGACCCATCTATATTATGTTTGAGACCAATTGATAGAGGGTTCCAACATATCCAATTACCCTGAGATGATGCAAGATTCTTAGGTGGATATGAGATTCCAACATGCATGATACTCCTGATGGATGAGGCGTTCTTCGACTGCTTAAGAAGTGGTGTCATCTAAAAAACCAAGCATCTCATTCTGGCTACAAGGAACCTTCCAAAAGCAGTACCCCCGTCATAGTGAGATTTGTTACTAGCATCCCAAGACTCCGACAACCAACCCCCAAGAGCTTAACCCATCACCTTTTAACTATTTCATATAACTCATGTTTCACCATCTAAATAATTTTATAATATATATATATATTTGTTAATTGAAGTTTAGGTATTATCCAATCAAATTCTTTATGTCTTTTATTATATACCCTATGAAATTTTTTGAAATCCATTTTGGTTCCTTAGGTTAATTAAATTTTGGTGTATAATTGATTTATTGAGTAAGACATATGTATTTTTTTTTATCATTATGTGATAGTTGGTCTTGAAAATATATATTCCTTGAATTCATTAGGTAATGCTTTATATCTCATGAGATTAGTATTGGACATGAGCAGTGACACAAAATCCACTATAGTTCACAGAAGGTGATGCCTGATCTTTTATGTTATGGGACGCATGCAGTGATTCTTGATCTATTATGCAATGATGGTATTAGTAAAAAATATAACATTTTTGAAAATTTTATTTGCCTATATTCGTGCCACATTCGTATATTATGAGTATATTTCTCTTAATTATTGTTTTTTGATCAAAAAAATTATATTTCATGGTATATGTTATGCATTAATGATGATCCTTTTGAGTTTATATGTCCTTATTACATGATATGTATTATTGTGTCACACATTATGATTAGTTCTTATGTTTACATGTTCTTCTTAATCTAGTATTTCTCCCATGTTCATGTTTTATGACATGTTTACAACCTAATAATCTATGACTAATTGATATATATTTGAGTTCACCCCTTATTATGTTTCCAATTTCCCTAGGAAATTAAATGCAGAAATATGTCTACGAGGATATCTTGTGTGAATAATATTATGGTAGATGTTAAATAATTGTCTTAAAATAATAAGGTTATGTATTTAATCTCGAAAGTCACTATACCTATTTGTTCCAGTGTGGGATTTATTGTGAGTCAAAATGGATATTCATGTGTAATAATGGTTTATTTATGTGTGTTATGGTTGGGTTATCTCAAGGATCACTAGGATCAAGGAGTCAGTGATAAGAAAATTAAACATATAGATGTCAAAAACTAATATACAATAATGGTTCTTTATATGGAAAGTGAGTTGGTTCCATGAGTAGTTATATAAATAGAATTTTTCAAGTTACACAAAAACCACAATGTTATGGTTGGATTTATTAGAAAGTAGATAGATTGATATTTTTTTTGAAAATGATAATGAAATAACATTAATATAGGATAAACCAAAAACCATTAATATTCCATCAAGAGTTTTAATTCCAATAAATGGTTATATTTTATGAGATTTAATATGGACTCCATATTTAATAAATATGCTTTTAATTGAGTGGATACACTTGAAGGGTTGATACGCATTAAGAATAAGTGAATTTTATATAATAAAACTAACATAGATGGTATAGTGTCAACTTATAGATCTTTCTTGATGGTAAACAGTTTTAAAAAAATCATGGTATTGGCACAGGATATATTTTTTCACCAATATAGAGGATAAATTCCATTAAAATATTTATTTCTTTAGAAAGTAATTTTAATTATGTGATAAATTAAATAGATATAAAATCAATTTCTTTAATGGGAATTTAGTAGAGTACATGTATATGATATAACTTAAAAGTTTAAAGTTTCAATTTATGTTGATACAACATGCAAGTTGCAATGATCCATTTTTTAATTGATGAAATATTCTCAGAGTTGGAATATCCCATTTGATCATGCAATAAAAGTGTTTGGTTATATAAAAAACATAAATTATTATTATGTATATAATAAGGTTAGTGGGAGTGTACTGATATTTCTTATGTTGTGTGCATATGACATACTACTTATTAGACTTGGTATCCAAACATTACATTCTATAGAGGTATGTTTGTGAAAGTTATTCTCATTGAAATGTATGGGTGAATCCTCAAATATTAGGCATAGAGATCTATAGGTATATATATAAAAGGATGATTGAATTGAGTCAGAAAAATTTTATTGGCAAAGTGATAAATAGGTTTAGCATGGAGAACTCCATGAAGAAAACTTGTATTATATAACATGGTTCACATAAAGACTCAATGTACCTATAAATAGTTATAAAGTAAAATCATGGATATAATTCATTATGTGTTTTACATAGGATCTATCATTCATGTCATGTTGTATACTCTAATGTATATCAATTTTTCTTTGAGAATAACAAGTATATGAAAATAAAATAGTTTTGAGAGTCATTGGATTACTGTGAAGAACATTCTTAATTACTTGAGAAGAATTAATTATTTTTTATTTATTTAGAGATAAAAAAGATCCCATTATAAATAAATACATTGATGCTTGATCGAAATTAACAAAGATGATATGGGGTATCGATCCAGTTTTTTATTTTTCCTTAATTGTGTATCTAAAAGTTGTAAGAGTTCCAAAAAACTCAGTATGAAGGAATAAAACATAGAGGTAGAGTATATCACTACATCATATGCTAAAAAGGAAGTATTTTGGATCAAGAAGTTCATAACTATAAATAGGGTGGTTCTTATAATTTTAGGATCAATTAAACTTTATTATAATAAAAATAGAGTTATTTATCAAGAAAATGAACCCTATTCTCACTAAATAACCAAAAAAAACCTTCATAAAAACCATATCATCCAATAAATTATCGATATGGGAGATGTAAAGATCTATTGGGTGGATACATTGGAGAATGTAATAGATTTATTAATAATTCTATTAATATAAAAGAAGCAAATAATTCATATAAATTTTATATGTATTATTGATATAATATTATATATATTGTGTTTTTATCCATGTAATTTTATCATGGTTTTATAGTAAAGGAAACCTTAACTTTTTTGTCCCATCAAAAATTAAACAAAACCAAAATTATTAGTACAAGATAAGATAATTTCCCCAAAAAATAATAAACCTTATATGATGAAAAACCACTTCAATATCTAAAATTAAAAAGTAAAACCAAAAGTTCAATATAGTCTATTAAATAAGTAATTTCTCTTAAAATTCCTAAAAATAATTCAAACTAAGATTTAAATACAAAATTAAGAATTATTTAATCACATAATATTCCATGATAAATTCTAAAATTTATCTCCAAATAAAATCAATCACCCTTGATGTCTCATACTAAAAAGAAATTGTCCTAATAACATATTCTCAAATATATGTTAATCATTTCTATAAATAACTTGAATCACTATAAGTCCACAATATATACATAGATTTTTCCAAAATATAACTTTAAATTTATTCCTAAAATAAAATACCATAGTATTATATTTACCTTGATCTTATATGGTTTCTAAAATAATGAATGTCTTTCGGAATAAAATTAATCACATAATCGTCAAATCATTTTCCAATCCCAAGGTTATCTATTCAATGAAACATGGGTTACAAAACTCAAATTATTCTTTATCCATCAACTCATTTAACTAAAATTAAAAACATACTAACCCCTAACTTCATGTATAAAAATGGTAGATGATGCACATATGTTACACTTCAATTGTGGGTTCGATTCCCACTTCCTTTCCAGATGCAACAGGTTGTCATCCATCCTACGAGTTGTCGTATTTCTAAAACTATATAATTCATATAACATTCCCAAAATATTATAAATACCTCAAAGATAACTATAACATGTTTTAGCATCAATTTTTGTCTTATAACTTTCATTTTTCATCCCAAAAAGTAATAACCCATAATTATCATAAAAAATAAATGTCTCCAAAAATAACTTTAAACACCTAAAAATTTCATAAATTAAAGCATTAAAAAGGTTTATAAGACACTGGACATATAATAAAATTAAAAATTATAATCTCAATATGATATCTCTAACTCTGAAGAAAACATCCTAGTCTCTAATATTCTCTAAACCATTATTTTATACCAACTCTAAGGACTATCCTTAAACATAACTTATTAAAGTGTTTTTAAAAAGAATTCAAATTCTAAGATCATTTCAGTTTCTAGTTTTATAGAATTAGGAAAAAATCTTACAAAGTAGACTCATAAATTATAAGTGGACACTTATACACAGTTTCAATTTTTTCCACCAAAGGAAACCATGTTAAAATAAAACATGATTTCTTTTCATGGCATGTATCCAATACTTTTATTATTATATCTTCTTTTTTCTTACTAATATTAAGACCTATGAAGAAAATTTTAAAACTTGGGAAGAGCACAAAAGATTAGTAAGGGACATAAATAAATAAAAACAATTATTCCAGTGAAAACCCATAAAATATTTCCTTAAAAAAAGACATAACTTTTTACCCCAAAAAAGAGATCATCATTTTTAAAAGATCATTATCTTACCTTTTGGAAATCAAATATTTTTATGAAAACTGATAAGAATACATATAATAAAGGAGTTGGTAACTTGTATGACATATTTATATTAAAATGGAATAACTATACAGTTGAATTTTGTACATTTAAATCTTAAAAATAGAATATCCATACTACCAACTTCAATACATTTCACTCTTACAAATGGAATAGTCATACGGTCAACTTCTATACCTAATGCATTGGAGGTCATAACATAACCACCTATATTTGGTTAATCATTTAACCACCCATAAAATCTCCAAGTACCATTATAAAATCATAAGACATAAAATATTTCAATTTTCATCATTTTAATCTTAACATTTTATTTTCAATCACAAGGAACCATTTCAAGATATCAAAATAATTAATCCATTTTCAAAACCAATTTATAACATTTAAAAAGAGGGTTTTGAATCAATGTGTCTCATATCATATTGAATAATTTGAATGAAACTGAAAAATTCAAATTATAAAATATTCATTTCCATATAAATACATTCATGAAAACCATTTGTAAAACATGAACATGAAAGATGATTATTTATAGGAATAAATTTTTAAAACATTTAAAATGATGTTTTAATTAAAGGGTCCCTTATCTTGAGTCCGAATCATCACATATATTCTTTATTGTCACAAATAATAAAGTTAGGATAATTATTTAATTTATTTAGAAACTTATTATATTTTATTATTCCTTTTATATCACTTAATATCATGTTATAGTAATTAATTAATTATTTAAGTTCACATATGACATTTTGACTTTATTAGATATATGAATCCAAAATGACATCGGTAAGTCAAATACGGTAAAATAGGTAAGAATTACATCATATCCAAAATAATATTCATGAAATAATAATCAATTTAATACATTATTTATAATTTTAAATCCATCCAAAAAATATGCATATGAAAAATGAACTACTTTACAATCATGGAGACGGTATGTCGTACGTACGCATGAGTAACGTTCCAATTCTTCATTGATCCTTATGGAAAGAAGGTAAGTATTATTTATATTTTTATAATAATAATAATATAATTAATATAATCTTAAAACATTAAATATACTTATTTATATCATGAATTTTATGTGGTGATGAGAAATGAATCGCATCGCTTCGTGGAGGTGATAGTTCGCATGTACGCACGAGCAACATTATCTTTTTCATGTGCATGGAAAGGTAAGAACATAATTGACATGTTATTATATTATAATGATTAATATGTCATGTATATCATATATAAACATTAATTCCATAACTATTACCATTATTTATATAGGGTGATGGAAAAAAATTATATCTGTTTGTAGAGGTGATAGTTCACACGTACGCACGAACGATAAATTATTTTCCCATTTGATGGACGTAGAGATGGATTTAGGTTATGATATTAATATAATAACATCTAAGTATATTTAGGATAATATATTTATTATTTTATCATGGTTTTAGTATATTTTAAGGAAGTGGAAGAATAAATTAAATCGAAATACTTAATTAAAAATGATACCTCTTCTTTAGACGATCTCCTTTAACACCTTAACACCTATAAGAAGGGTGAACTTGCTCAAATAAGACCTCCAAAATTATTGGAGGGATTATATAAAGATATTTTGAAAGATAATGTCTGAACCAAATAGGTTTTTATACGTGAAGAAAAAATAATAATGGGTTCCCTTTTATTTTAGAGGGGAGGGGCACTCTTGGAATTCTTCAAATTATTAAATTAATATAAATTAATTTTTAAATCCAAATGGTCCCAAACTGGTTTATTTAAAAGATATTATTATTTTGGGACAAATAACCCTCATAAAATTAAAATTATATAATTTTTGACTATTTTTTAATCCTTATCTTTTTTAACACTTATTAAGTCTTACCGTGAAATAATGAAATTTTCACTTTGAGGGTTAATATAATTACTATAACAAGCCAAAAAACCCACAAATGATACATTTATGACATGATAAGACTTATAAAAAATATTTTGATAAATATTATATTTTTATAAATTTTAATCATTTATTTAAATATTTTATATTTTAAAATATCATTAGTGTCAATTTTGACACTATTCAGTATTTGAGTTTTTAAAAATATAATAAAAACTTTATATCTTTGAAAAATATTCATTAAAATATCCAAAAAATCTAAAATATTACATAAAATTAGTTTATGGAATCAATTATGTCAAATTATATTTATTTTAACATTTTTAATATCATTTATTTGATTCTTCCATTAATAAAGCATTTACTGCATCATCATTGTGTCAACATTTAAATTAATTATTTATTTCCAAAAAATAATAAATTAATGAAAATGATATAGTGTAGCATCCCAAGTAAGTAATGAATAATAGATATTTTTATCTATGTCTATTAATGATTAAGATAGCGTTTTAGAGGCTTAAAATGAAAATAAATATAATCTTATGCATGGAATACACTAATATTCTTAAAAGATTGTTTTACTGCCTTTTGATGGTAAACCCTTTTTAAATAAATTTTTTGACAATTTTATAATCTATATTCGTCAAAATAAACATATTCATTATGATTGGGACATCAAAATTTACATTGGATAAATTTTTGGTATTTTTCAGATAATGTTCATTTTTTAATGAATAGTGAAAAATACTGCATTTTACATCAAAACTGATTTTTAATCTAATTTATTTATATGATTAGATTATCTCTTGAATTTGTTTTGAAGTGAAATTAGAATATATTTTTACCATTTAATCCAATGGTGGTCATTGGAATCAATTTCACTTTGAAATTGGACTTAAACTGGTGTCAATCTTTTGATACTTATTGTTTCATAAAAACACGCTATTTGTCATGACATCGGGAATTAATTATTAAATTAATTAATGTGACTTATATGTTTTGAATTTTGTAAAATAGACTTCATTTTTTAATTCGGAATATCAAATATAGCTTAGGGTGAATTTTTGGTATTTTTCTGAAAAACTTCAATTTTTGATGAATAGTGAAACCACTAAGTGGTACTTAGAAAAACTGATTTTTCGTTTAAATGAAATTTACCACTTCTGTGTTTTCAATTTCAAAAATCGGACATACATGGTTGTCATTAATAAGTAAAATGTGGTTCAATGAGATTAAAATAATTTTTTGGTGAATAGTAACTCTTAAGTACTTAATCGCGATTAGAGGTAATTAGTGTAGTTTAAGGTAAAAATAATGCTTTAATAAAATGAGATGAGCTTGACACATGTCCTAATCTCATTGGATGTGTCATGGCCGAAAAAGAAAATCCATGGGTCAACTTGGGGACCCCATGGATCCACTTTGGTTGGGAAATGACATAAATAACATTTTATTTAATGTAAAAGTAAAAATGACACAAACATGAGATGTTTTACTAAAACAATTTTTACATGGGGTTATAAAGATAATATTTTTGATTATAAATATTCATTGGAAAGATAAAACTATTACCTACATCATAGTATTTTTTTTATAATTTTTAGACTTTAAATAAATTAAATTATTTATGACATCATGATGATGCAGCGATGACCTCATTATTTAACGATTTAAATAAAATGGAATGATAATGTAAAATCTAAGACCTACACATGTCCAAAACCTATTGGATGGGTGGATTTCGAACCCTTATCACCTTATCCCTGAAACAAATCAATTTGGGACCTCTTAAATTCGAATGCCATTTTAAAATAAAGTGACTTTTCTTTACCTTCCAAGAGTGCCCCTCCTCTCCTCTTATAAAAGGCCCCCACCTCTACCTCCTTACCCACACTCCCAAAGCCTTTGGCTCGGCCAACCCCTGCCCATTTTGGCTCTCCACATCCCTCTTTTACTCCTTGAAGCCTCACTTTGGGCAGAAGTCTTCCCAAGAAAGCCCTTGAGCTCCAATCTAAGAGAGTTACCCGATTTTATGATAATGTCTTCTTTTGAGTCCTTTTGTTTGATTTTGCTTCTCCAACCCCCTAAACTCTTTTTATTATTTTCTTTTGTAACAACTACAGAATCCTCAATATACTAGGATGTTTTTATAAGAATGATTCGAGATACACTTACATACATCTACATCTAATGGTTAAAGTACATACTGTTTCCGTGGATGGTGAATTTATGCCTCCTGAAACGATGATTGTTCAACATTATTTTAACACCTTCAAAGGTGGCCATTAAGATGTCACTATATTTATATATGATATATAATATGTTTATGTTTTCCTTAATCTTCTGTATTTTTCATTTTGGGCATACGTTTATGGTTTCCATTATGGGTAAACGCGATATCTTCATTTAAGGAAGTGCGGACTACCGCCCCCTCAAAGTGATTTGATTCGTTAAATACCATATGTGGGACGTATAAAGGATGGAACTATGATATTATGTATGATATTATACTGGAATTATAATATACCTTTATATCATTATGATTCCATTCTATAAAATACGAAATAGAAATGAAAGTAGTGTTCATGCGTACGTACAGCTTACCGTATCCATGAACGGTGCATTTCATTTATTACCTATAAATGATTATGTAATATTATAAATGCACGTATATAATGGATATATATGATATATACATCATGATTATAATTCTGGATATAATGGATACATGAACAACTTGTAATTATAAAGGGTTTATTTTTGACTCAAGTACCAATGATCGTTAAAACAACCGTTATTAACTAAAATAATTACATAGTGTTAATGATATGGAAATAAGTGATATAAAAGGAATAATGAACTTGAAAAAGGTTCTTAAGAAAGTATAAATTAACTCAAGTTTATTATTCAGGACATTAAAGAATGATCGAGTCAAGTCGGACCCGAGGTATGGGACTTCGTCTCAATCTCCTTTCATTGAGGCATATTTTGTTTTATACACAACCTTCTTTTATACGGTGTATAAACCCCTTTTACTTTTACGTTTATCCAAAAGGAATATTTTTTATACGAAGCGTTTTACTAAATGACAAAAGGGAATGTTTTTGTCGTACGTATGCGGCGACAACGACTTCTCCGCCGCCGTGACCATTATTTGAGTTTAGGCATCCTCTACAAGCCATACCTTTTTTTAAAAGAAAAAATAAATACCATGTTTTACTTTTCTTTTATTTTGGTATTGAAAATTGTTTTCATAATATTTTTATATCGATGTGTTGTATTGATATCTTGTGATTGAAAGGTGGAAATGTTATGTTTCATTTATGCATGTTTTGTGTGATACGATTATGTTGAGGTTCTTGGGCATTATTATGAAGACGGGTGGTTCCGTGATAAACTAAGGGTGGGTGAGCCCGATATAGCTCTCTAATGCATTGGGTAACGCGAAGGAGTGAAATGCTAAGGTTTATCCGAAGAGATTTAGGGAATATACTGTGATGGGTATTCCAAATGTAACCAAGAGGGTAACTACCTACGTAAGAATGTTATGAATGCCTCAAGTTACCTTTATGTCTTATGATTTCTATGATTTATTCATGATTTGACAAGGTATGTTAAAGTGATTATGTTTTATGGGTAAAGTATGATTTCATTCTTATGTATATATGTACTCATGTTTCCTTTCCATATTTTTATATCCCTTACTGAGCTTTTTATGCTCATCCCAAGTTTTTTTGAAATGTTTTTCACAGGTCAAGGGAAAGGTACATGATATGATGATAGTGTCAAGGAAGTGTCAAGAAAGAATCCATGTTTTATTTTAAATATGTTTCCATTGATGGGAAATAAGAATAATATCTTTATGTAACCACTTTGTTTATATGTGGAATGTAATGAAAGTTTTATGATCTAATTCTCTAAAACTCTAAACCCGAAAAGATCCTCAATGTGTAATCTTTTAATAACTCAAGATTAAGTAAGGTTTAAGGATGGGGCCTTATAGTTGGTATCAGAGGTCGGTTTAGATAACTTTAGGAGTTAGAAATCTATTAAATGATTATCCAAAAATATTTTTTTGGTCAAATTGAAATGATATAGTATTTGAAGATTACCATGTTGCTTCATCTAAGACATGTTTGTTCATAATGGTTTTCCACAGAGGAAACAGGGAAGTAGTGCTAGGAAGGAATGCAGAAGGAAATAACCTTCCGAATCAGCATCCTGAGATGGTTGGAATTGGAACTAAATTGTTTGTTACAGTAAAGGCGCAGTTGACTCAAGCGATAAATGGCGGTGGTATCCATACACAAGATCAGCCAGATCAACCGCATAGGAACATGTCAGTGGTGGAACATTTCATGTGGCAACATCCCCCATCATTCATAGGATCATCTGACCCTGTGCTAGCTGAAGGGTGGATTAAAGCACTGGAGAAGATTTTTGATGTCATGGGGTGTTCAGACAATCAAAAGGTTAGTCTTTCTATTTATCGTTTGGAAGGTGAAGCAGATCAGTGGTGGTCGATGGTTAAAAATATTAGGGACGCTGATGAGATTGATGCTCTCGACTGGGATGAAATCAAAGGTATGTTTCTTGAGAAGTATTTTCCTAAGGCTGTTCGACTTAGGATGGAAAAGCAATTCTTGGAATTGAGGTAAGAGGAAGACTCAGTGGATGCTTATGAAGAAAGGTTCACTCGATTGGCAAGGTATGCTCCAAATTTTATCCGAGACCTTGATAGTAAAATCAATCATTTTACTCAGGATTAATGCCAAAATATCGAAGGGCATTAGCTTCTCTTGAGTTTAAAAGTTATGAAAAGCTTGTTCGATGTGCTGAGAAGGTGGAAATGGAGTTTGCCGATGATCAAGTGTTCTATAACAACCAACAGAAGAAGAGACCGAGGTGGTAGTAGAAAGGTAATAATTCTTCAAAAAAGTCTGATGGTAAGAAAAATAAGTTTCTAGTTTGTGATAAATGTGGCAAAAGGCATGCTGGGGAATGTCTTCTGAATTCTGGAAAGTGCTACCGATGTGGTAAGATGGGACATAAGGCTCGTGATTGCACTGGAAAAGATCAGGGTGATGGTAAGACCAAATTTGATTTACAGTTAGTGAAATGCTATAAGTGCAATGAGATGGGTCACTATGCAAACGAGTGTCCGACAAAGAGCTTGGGTGATGGGAAGCAGTTAGACTACAAGGAGAAAGGGGTGGTGAAATCCTTTTCAACTACTTCAGCAGATGTCGGGCCATCAAATGAAGTTGTATCAGGTACTTTGTTTGTTTTTTCAGATTATGCCAGTGTGTTGTTTGATTCGGGGTCTACACATTCTTTCATCTCTAAAACCTTTTCTAGTAAAATGGGAATACCATCTCAAGAAATGACTCCTGAACTTTTGGTAAAAACACCTGGGGGAAATGTTGAGGCAAAAAGAATTTATAAGAATCTTCGTATCCTTATCTGTGGAAAGAACCTACTTGCAAACCTTATTGTTCTACCTATAGTATAGTTTGATATTATCCTGGGTATGGATTGGCTCTCTATTTACCATGCTAAGATTGACTGTAGATCTAAAGAAGTTTCTTTTCAGAAAGACTTTCAATTTGTGTACAAGAATGAACCCTTACTGTTGATAACTTATCAAGAGGCCAAGAAACTTGTAAAAGATGGAAATGAATGTTACCTTGAGAACATCGTTGAAAATAAAGGAACTGTTCAGATTAATGATGTGCCAGTGGTAAATGAGTATCCTGATGTTTTTCCTGATGAGTTGCCTGGAATAATACCAGATCGGGAAGTTGAGTTTACTATTGACTTAGTTCCTAATGCTAAGCCAATTTCAAAACCCCCTTATCAAATGGCTCAAATTGAACTTTTAGAGTTGAAAGAGAAATTGAAAGATTTATTAGAGAAAGGTTTCATTCGACCTAGAACGTCACCATGGGGTGCTCCTGTTTTATTTGTTAAAAAGAAAGATGGTTCAATGAGACTTTGCATTGATTATAGAGCCTTGAATAACATCACTGTTAAGAACAAATATCCTTTGCCTCATATCGATGATTTGTTTGATCAGCCCCAGGGAGCTCAGTATTTCTCAAATATTGACTTGAGATCGGGGTACCATCAGCTGAAGGTAAAGGAAGCATATGTTCCGAAGACCGCGTTCCGTATAAGATATGGCCATTATGAATTTGTAGTAATGCCTTTTGGGCTATCCAATGCACCTGCTGTATTCATGGACTTAATGAATAGAATTTTCCATGAATTCTTGGATAAGTTTGTGGTGGTTTTCATTGATGATATTTTGGTGTTTTCTAAAAGTAAATAGGAGCATGAAAGACATTTAAGGGTTATCTTGCAAACCTTAAAAGAAAAGAAATTGTATGTAAAATTTAGCAAGTGTGAGTTTTGGTTGCAACAAATTTCTTTCCTTGGTCATATTTTTTCTAAAGATGGGAGAACTGTTGATCCTGCAAAAAAAAAAGTTGTTGAAGAATGGCCAAGACCCACAAATGTAACTGAGATTTGTAGCTTCCTTGGTTTTTCAGGATATTACCGAAGGTTTGTTAGAAATTTTTCACGGTTATCTAGTCCAACGACTAAGCTAACTCGGAAGGGTGTTAAGTTTATCTGGACAAAAGAATGTAATGATTGTTTTCAGGAATTGAAAAGAAGATTGGTGAATGCTCTAGTTTTGGCACTACCTTCCAGGAGTGGTGAGTTTGTTATATACAGTGATGCTTCATTGAAAGGACTTGGTTGCGTCCTAATGCAGAATGATCAGGTAATTTCTTATGCTTCACGACAGTTGAAAACTCATGAGGTAAATTACCCTACACATGATTTGGAATTAGCTGCTGTTGTTTTCGCTTTAAAAATTTGGAGGCATCATTTGTATGGAGTAAAGTGTGAAATATATACTGATCAAAAAAGTTTAAAGTATATATTCACTCAGAAACAGTTAAACATGAGACAGAGGAGATGGCTGGAATTAATCAAAGATTATGATTGTACAATTAATTACCATCCGGGAAAAGCAAATAAAGTGGCTGATTCTTTGAGTCGAAAAAGTAATGCTTCATTAGCAATGTTGCGTTTGGAACGTGATCCTTTGGTTAAGGTTTTGATGAACGTTGGCATAGAAGTTGTTGGTGTAGGAAGTTCTTCTGTTTTGTTTCAGGTATCAGTGAGATCATCTCTATCAGATAGAATCAACAAGCATAGAAGCAAGACAGTGAGTTGCAGAAAACGGTAGAGCTGGTTCAGAAAGGTAAGTTTCCTGAATTCAACATTGTTAATGATTGCGTTTTGAGATTTGGGAAGAGATTGTGTGTGCCTTGTGATTCACAGTTTAAGAGAGTGTTGTTATGTGAATCTCATAGTTCTCCGTTTTCAGTTCATCCTGGCAGTACTAAGATGTACAGAGATCTACGGGAGTATTACTGGTGGGATAGAATGAAAAGAGATATTGCTGATTTTACTTTGAAGTGTTTGACATGTCAACAGGTTAAAGCAGAGTGGCAGTTACCAAAAGGGATGCTTCAGCCTTTACCAGTTCCAGAGTGGAAATGGGAGAATATATCCATGGACTTTGTTGTGGGATTACCGAAGACATCTCGAGGTAATAATGCAATCTGGGTTATTGTTGATCGCTTGACAAAATATTCTCATTTCCTTACTATATGAGATACTTTTTCCCTAGATCAACTTTCCCTTTTGTATATTAAAGAGATAGTCAGGTTACATGGAGTTCCACTCTCCATTGTATCTGATCGTGATCCCAGGTTCATTTCTAACTTTTGGAAAGGCCTTCAGAAGTCGTTGGGTACTGAATTAAATTTTTGTACAGCTTTTCATCCTCAATTAGATGGGCAGTCAGAATGAACAATTCAGACATTGGAGGATATGCTAAGAGCTTGTTCGATGGATTTACAGGGAAGTTGGGACCAACATCTTTAATTGGTTGAATTTTCATATAATAACAGTTTTCATTCCAGTATACAGATGGCACCATTTGAGGCGTTATATGGGAAGCGGTGTCGAACTCCAGCTTTCCGGGATGAAGTGGGTGAAAGGAAGTTGATGGGACTAAAATTGGTAGAAGAGATGGCAGAAAAAGTTCAGCTGATTCAGAAGCACATGAGAACATCTCAGAGCAGGCAGAAGAGTTATGCGGATAACCGGAGGAAGGATCTATCTTTCGAGGTAGGTGATCATGTTATTCTCAAGGTTTCTCCTTGGAAAAGTGTGATGAGATTTGGTAAGAAAAGAAAGTTGAGTCCAAGGTTAATTGGACCATATGAAATTATGGAGAGAGTTGGATTAGTTGCATACCGGGTGGCTTTACCTCTGAGTTTATCTCAGGTACACAATGTTTTTCATGTTTCGATGCTGAGAAAGTATATGCCAGATCCATCTCATGTGTTAAGTCCAGAGGTAGTTCAGTTGGAAGAGAACCTATCTTATGAGGAACAACCGGTCCAGATTCTTGACCACAGGGAGCAAGTGTTACAAAATAAGGTGATTAATCAGGTAAAGGTTTTGTGGAAAAAACACATGATGGAAGAGGCAACATGGTAATATGAAAATGCAATGAGGGATAAGTACCCCCATTTATTCGATAAGTAAATAAATTGCGGGGACGCAATTTTCTAAAGGCGGGAAGGATGTAACATCCCAAGTAAGTAATGAATAATAGATATTTTTATCTATGTCTATTAATGATTAAGATAGTGTTTTAGAGGCTTAAAATGAAAATAAATATAATCTTATGCATGGAATACACTAATATTCTTAAAAGATTGTTTTACTGCCTTTTGATGACAAACCCTTTTTAAATAAAAATTTTGACAATTTTATAATCTATATTTTTCAAAATAAACATATTCATTATTATTGGGACACTGAAATTTACATTGGATAAATTGTTGGTATTTTTCAGACAATGTTCATTTTTTAATGAATAGTAAAAAATACTGCATTTTACATCAAAACTGCTTTTTAATTTAATTTATTTATATGATTAGATTATCTCTTGAATTGGTTTTGAAGTGAAATTAGAATATATTTTTACCATTTAATCCAATGGTGGTCATTGGAATCAATTTCACTTTGAAATTAGACTTAAACTGGTGTCAATCTTTTGATACTTATTGTTTCATAAAAATACGCTATTTGTCATGACAGCGGGAATTAATTATTAAATTAATTAATGTGACTTATATGTTTTAAATTTTGTAAAATAGACTTCATTTTTGAATTTGGAATATCAAATATAGCTTAGGGTTAATTTTTGGTATTTTTCTAAAAAACATCAATTTTTGATGAATAGTGAAACCACTAAGTGATACTTATAAAAACTGATTTTTCGTTTAAATGAAATTTTACCACTTATGTGTTTTGAATTTAAAAAATCCAACATACATGGTTGTCATTAAGAAGTAAAATGTGGTTCAATGAGATTAAAATAATTTTTTGGTGAATAGTAACTATTAAGTTCTTAATCGCGATTAGAGGTAATTAGTGTAGTTTAAGGTAAAAATAATGCTTTAATAAAATGAGATGAGCTTGACACATGTCCTACCCTCATTGGATGTGTCATGGATGACCAATAAAATCCATGGGTCAACTTGGGGACCCCATGGAGCCACTTTGGTTGGGAAATGACATAAATAACTTTTTATTTAATGTAAAAGTAAAAATGACACAAACATGAGATGTTTTACTAAAATATTTTTTACATGGGGTTATAAAAATCAGATTTTTGATTATAAATAGTCATTGGAAAGATAAAAAGATTACCTAAATCATAGTAATTTTTTTTATAATTTTTAGACTTTAAATAAATTAAATTATTAATGACATCATGATGTTGCAGCGATGACCTCATTATTTAAGGATTTAAATAAAACGGAATGATAATGTAAAATATAAGACTTACACATGTCAAAAACCTATTGGATGGGTGGATTTCGAACCCTTATCACCTTATGTTCGAAACACATCAATGTGGGACCTCTTAAATCCGAATACCATTTTAAAATAAAGTGACTTTTCTTTACCTTCCAAGAGTGCCCCTCCTCTCCTCTTATAAAAGTCCCCCACCTCTACCTCATTACCCACACTCCCAAAGCCTTTGGCTCGGTCAACCCCTGCCCATTTTGGCTCTCCACGTCCCTCTCTTACTCCTTGAAGCCTCACTTTGGGCAGAAGTCTTCCCAAGGAAGCCTTTGAGCTCAAATATAAGAGAGTTACCAGATTTTAAGGTAATGTCTTCTTTTGAGTCCTTTTGTTTGATTTTGCTTCTCCAACCCCATAAAATCTTTTTATTAATTTCTTTTGTAACAAATCCAGTATCCTCAATATACTAGGATGTTGTTATAACAAGGATTCTAGCTACACTTACACACCCCTACATCTAATGGTTAAAGGACATACTGTTTCCGTGGATGGTGAATTTATGCCTCCCGAAATGATGATTGTTCAAAATTCTTTTAACACCTTCAAAGGTGGCCATTAAGATGTAACTATATTGATATATGATATATAATATGTTTATTTTTTCCTTAAGCTTCTGTATTTTTCATTTTGGGAATACCTTTATGGTTTCCATTATGGGTAAACGCGATATCTTCATTTAAGGAAGTGCGGACTACCGCCCCCTCAAAGTGATTTGATTCGTTAAATACCATATGTGGGACGTATAAAGGATGGAACTATTATATTATATATGATATTATACTAGAATTATAATATACCTTTATATCATTATGATTCCATTCTATAAAATACGAAATAGAAATGAAAGTAGTGTTCATGCATACGTACGACTTACCGTCTCCATGAACGATGCATTTCATTTCTTACCTCTAAATGATTATGTAATATTATAAATGCATGTATATACTGGATATATATGATATATACATCATGATTATAATTATGGATATAATGGATACATGAACAACTTGTAATTATAAAGGGTTTATTTTTGACTCAAGTACCAATGATCGTTAAAACGACCGTTATTAACTTAAATAATTACATAGTGTCCATGACATGAAAATAAGTGATATAAAAGGAATAATGAACTTGAAAAAGGTTCTTAAGCAAGTAGAAATTAACCTAAGTTTATTATTCAGGACATTAAAGAACGATCGAGTCAAGTCAGACCCGAGGTATGGGACTTCGTCTCAATCTCCTTTCATTGAGGCATATTTTGTTTTATACACAACCTTCTTTTATACGGTGTATAAAACCCTTTGACTTTTATGTTTATCCAAAAGGAATCTTTTTTATACGAAGCGTTTTACTAAACTACAAAAGGGAATGTTTTTGTCGTACGTGTGCGGCGACAACGACTTCTCCGCCGCCGTGACCATTATTTGAGTTTAGGCTTCCTCTACAAGCCATACCTTTTTTTAAAAGAAAAAATAAATACCATGTTTTACTTTTCTTTTATTTTGGTATTGAAAATTGTTTTCATAATGTTTTTATATCAATGTGTTGTATTGATATCTTGTGATTGAAAGGTGGAAATGTTATGTTTCCTTTATGCATGTTTTATGTGATATGATTATGTTGAGGTTCTTGGGCATTATTATGAAGACGGGTGGTTCCGTGATAAACTAAGGGCGAGTGAGCCCGATATAGCTCTACAATTCATTGGGTAACGCGAAGGAGTGAAACGTGAAGGTTTCTCCGAAGTGATTTAGGGAATATGCTGTGATGGTTATTCCAAACGTAACCTAGAGGGTTACTCCCTACGCAAGAATGTTATGAATGCCTCAAGTTACCTTTATGTCTTATAATTTCTATGATTTATTCATGATTTGATGAGGTATGTTAAAGTGCTTATGTTTTATGGGTAAATTATGATTTCATTATTATGTATATATGTACCCATGTTTCCTTTCCATATTTTTATATCCCTTACTGAGCTTTTTATGCTCATCCCAAGTTTTTTTGAAATATTTTTCACAGGTCAAGGGAAAGGTACATGATATGATGATAGTGTCAAGGAAGTGTCAAGAAAGAATCCATGTTTTATTTTAAATATGTTTCCATTGATGGGAAAGAAGAATACTATCTTTATGTAACCACTTTGTTTATATATGGAATGTAATGCAAGTTTTATGATCTAATTCTCTAAAACTCTAAACCCGAAAAGATCCTCAATGTGTAATCTTGTAATAACTCAAGATTAAGTAATGTTTAAGGCTGGGGCCTTATATATAGAAAATAATTTTATATTTATAAATAATATTTATAGTCCAAGATATCCTATGTATATCCATCCCCATATTAAAAATACTTTACTTGTTAAAAAAGTGTAACAAAAATGACTTTTCATTGAATATAATATTATAATTTCATTAAAGTCATCCATGTGGATCCAAGGGGTCCAAAAATAAACCCAAGTATGCTATTAGTCATATAACACTCATATAATTTAATTATTACAAGTTTTAGGGTAATTTTATATCTTTATAATATAATTTTTACATTTAATTACTCGATTTACCCTTAATCGTGGTAATAAAATTTATTACAAAAGTTTCTATTCATAATATCAAAAAATAAGAGGTTCATATTTACAGAATTTCGATCTTATTATTCCAAATCTGGAATCTATTTTTACAAATTCAAAATACACAATTCACAAAAATTAATTAAAAATTAATCCTGTTGATGGAATAAGAAAACATGTTTTAAATGTAAAAACCTTGAAAAAATCACCAAGTTTTTATATCCAATTTCAATGTGAAATTGATTTAAATGACATAAATTGGATTAAATAATAATAATTTATCTAATTATACTTTAAAACCATTCAAAAATATTTTTTTAACTCTATAAATAAATTTGATGAAACGTATTTTTCAATTAAAGTGTATTATTTTTTTCATTATTCATCAAAAATGAATCATTTCCTAAAAATACCAAAAAATTAACCAAAGTAAATTTTTATGTCCCTATTCCAAATAATAATTTTATTTTTTCAAATATAATTTATAAAAGTGAAAAAATTATATTTAAAATGGTTTATCCATCAAAAGGCGGAAAAAATACCTTTTTGACAAATACTTCTTTTATTCTTAAAATTGTATTTGTTCTTATATCATGTATAAAAAATAAATAAGATGAATTTTAAAAATTAAATTAAATATATTATATATATATTCTTACTATTATCAAATAATATTTATTTATTAACTTATTGGTATAAAACAAACTTCCGTATATTTAAATAGTCTTTGAGGACAACATTTCCTTTTATTTTAAAAAAGTGTTTCAAATTCATTTATAATTATTTGGTCACCTAATAATTATATATACATTTTTAAACCATATTTTCATAATTCAGATAATATTGTTTATTCCCTCCATTCTAAGGACTAGGTTTAAACAATAATATTAATAATGATATTTAGTTGTTCATTTAAGCTCAATATGGTGTATCATGTACACTATCAAACATAGTTTTTTTCTTAAAATATTGGGATGTTACACTAAAGGTGTCCATATGGATTATGTAGAAAATAAAAGATATGGTATCTAGAAGAAATAAATAGGAGCATTTAAGCTCTAGGGTAGTCTAGTTATAAATAATATAAAGAAGAAAAGGTTAGACTAACCACCTTAAATGAGGTGATTCCAAGAAGTATAAAAAATAGGGAAAGGGCCAGTGGTCATGACATGGGGTTGTGCCATGGGAAATTAATGTTTTATTATTTGAAGTTTTGATTAATAAATAAGCATCTATATGATATAATATCTGGTGTGGTAAATGATCAATATATGGAAACTTGTCACCATTAGAACACACACATATATTTAAATTAATTAAAACTATGGTCTTTTAACATCAACTTTTACCTCCCACTAGGGTTTACATGTGGGAGATTTCACCACACCACCAAAGTTCCTGCCACAACCTCAAAATCTATATATTAAGATCAAAACCACACAAATAAGTGATGATGATGAGCTATTTATATGTCTATGAACATTAACTACAAAAATAAACTATCTAAAAGAAACATTATCTTGAAGTTATGATAATGAAAAATTCATTATCAAGATTGTGATAATTATAAATATAGTCTCTATTGATAATGTTTGTAAAAATATCAATATATAAGTATGACAATGGTACATTGTTCGTTTCATGAAACAAAATCACAAGGTTTGAAGGTTTAGTGTGTTTTAAGAAGATTCAATCATAAGAGATTATTGGAGGAAGAATACGTTCATGCATGTAGAAACTCTTGTGATGAAGTATAAGGTATGGGTTTTCATGAGAAGAAAAGGAACTATTTGTTTTGATAATTTGAGAAGATTGAAATCAAAGGAGTGAATGGAAGGTGAATTTAGAGTAATAAATGAGTAATATTTGGAATCTTGAAGGTTCCTAAGAATGAGTATTAACCTAAGTTAGAATGTGTAGAAAATATAAATGTAGTTGAAGTATATAAAAAAAAAGTTCATGAATGTTTCCTAAATATGAATTATGAGAAGATAATACTTCTTTTAGAAGTAATCTTTGAAGACATAGGAAGATAAATCAATCAAATGTGAGGATACACCATTAACATTTTTAGTGATCGAATGGTGATTGCACGTTGATGAGGTCTTAGAATCATGAAATATAGAATATTAAGGAAATAAAAATATTAATTGATTAGGACTGATGATATTTCATAGGCATTATTAAAACAATTTATAAGAGTAAAGAAAGATATTAATAAAAACTCAAGTATCATGTTTGAGTTTCCTCAATGGTGTAAAGGTAGTGAGAGTTTGAGTTTTTTTGAAACTTAAGAATATATCTTTATAATTTGATATTTTTATGGTTACAATAAAATTATTAATGTTTATGGATGTAAGTGCATCAGAAGGTATCGAGGGACATTGAGTTCATACAAATTCAAATTTAAAGTGATGATGCTTAGATATAAAATCAAAGGTAAAATTTCATGAATATTGAAGTTCATGATTCATGTTGAGAAGTGTGGGAGAGTTTAAGATCATTGAAAATATGATTTAAGGAATATTATATGAATACCATTGACTCTAAAATCTTTATTCATTGAAGGAATAAAATAGATAATATTAAAGTGTGAAAGTTTTGAAGTTTTAACACCATGAATATATGTTTTATTTGGGAAATTTATTAGTATAAAAGATCTAGTTCATTTGATACTCAATGATACTGATTGTAAATATTGAGTAGGATTAGTTATCCTACAAATTCTAGTAGTTCATATGGGTCAAATATTTAAGGTTCAAAACTCCAGGTTTTAAAGAGTAGAGAGTAAGGTTTCTAGAATTATGGACATGAAACATTATGATAAAAAAATATCAAGTAGAACCTGAACAAGATCTTGATGTTGAGGTTATTATAATAAGTGAGATCACTAAAAATTATATTTATAAACATTAAAGTAAAATGCCTATATATAATTTAGTTCAGAGGAGGAAGAGTTGACAGTTGAATATCTGCAAATGAGTTCAAAAGCTGGAATATTGGAAACTGGATACATCCCGTATAAAAAATATGTTAGGAGACAGTTTTTCTTTTTAGGATATATCCATTTGGGTTTAGGATAATCCCTTCTCATAGCACATGCAATCGATAATAATATTATAGTGTAAAATCATGGTCTTAGGAAAAAACTGAACACAACAAGGATTAAGTACCCACATTAGGAAAAAACATTATAAACATCATGCATGTTTTTTATATTTCTTGAATTTAATATTTTTCATTTGCTGATCTGTGTTATGAGCGTTTAAATAAATCTATACATATTAATTGAGAAAAAAGTTTGTACAACTTAAAGGGGGTAAAAGTTTAAGTTGAAATAGAAAAAGTTGATCACACCTGATTCAACCCTAACCCTCTTAGTGTGATTATATGATCCATTGGGAATCTCATTTATATGATCAAAAAATCATATAAATATTATACAATTTATACAAATTAATTTTTTAGTAAATATAACTATAAAAACATTTATTGGTGTTGATGTAGTGCTTTCACAACATTAAACAAGTAAAAATTGTTGTCTTTGATATAATATTTAAGAAGAAATAAGGTTATGATAGATTTAAAGGATAATTATAATTATTAAAAAAAACTATTTTTATGCATATTTATAAATTTTAAATTTATATAGCAAGTAATTTATCTAAATTCTTATCCACCGCTTGTATGTGGTAAGAAATGTCAAAATTATTATATTATAAATTTTATCATAATATAAATGGGAATAAATAGTTTTATTAGCAGTATTAGATTATAATATTTTTGAAATTTATTTATGTTATTAATTTATTCTTAATATTTAATAATATAATAATTATAAAAAATGCTTACACAATGTGGATGTAGTGCTTGTACAAGCAGAATAAAAGTAAATATAAATGATTTTAAAAATATTTTAAATGATAAGTTTTGGATGAACTATGATATTTAAAAAATTTAGGGATTAAAATTATAACTAATAAATTATTTAATTATTTAAATCAAATTTTTTTAGTTATCTAGATATTTTTGAAATCAAATTATGAGAATAACCCTGAAAATGACTTTAAAGGGTATTTAATGTTAAACAATAATTAATAAATTGATAAAAAAACAATAAAATCATATATTGATTTAATTGAGATGTTAAATGGTCTTTAATATATTATATTATACATTTATAAACCACTTTCCATTTTAAAATGACATTCTGGACCCTTAAAATGAATATTTACAAAAATGCCATCAAATTTTCCCATAAAATCTATCTCACACTAACCATTCCAAAAAAATATCAATTTAGATTTTATTTTCATATTATATCCAAATAATTCTATATACATACATTCATATGTTTAAATGGATTTTCTTCTTTCCAAAATTCCTTTCTCTAAAGTCTTTACTCTCATTCTGAAGGAGGTGGTTCAGGGAGTAAGGTAAGGGTTTCTAGGCCGATTTATCATTTCCTATTTTGACATAAAAATATTTTAAACATTATATTATTTAATTAAATTTTTAATTTCATATTTTATTAGCATCTATTTTACCCATGAATTATAATATATCACACATCACCTCTCACAAAACTCTTTTTATAAGTTGTTACTATATCAAAATAGTAGTTTTTTCAAAATGGTATCCTTTTGTTTAAAACCTTATATTACTATTTTAAATAACATAAGTAATTTTAAGAAGTAAAACTAAAATATTAGTTTAAATATAATCAAATTATTTATTAAAATCAAATATTTTTTATGGTTTTCTTCTTTTAAACTCTTTCAAAATACTTCACCTACCCATGTAGTTTTACATTACCTAAGTAAATAATGATTTTTTGATAAACTTACTAATTTATTGTATATGATTTAAAATTGATTTAAAGATTAAATATAGCATTAATATTAAATTAATTACATTATTATTATTCTTTAATGGTAAAATATCCTTCACAATAATGAATATAAAAGTAAACAGTCATATTTATTTTTAACCATTAAAAACGGGATTATCGAGGAAGATTCTATGAATGCTAGATATTTCATAACCTATTGAAATTAATTGATTCTATAATGATATGGATAAAATAACTTTATAGTTATATATATATTATGTAACCATTTGAAAATGACATTTGACCATTATAATTATACGATAATAGTTTTAGAGATTGTGAACCGAACTACATCAAAATGATCGATATGAAATATACAAAATTTGATAAATGAATTAAAAATGATAATAAATGAAATAAAAGGAATCCTAACAAGTAAATGAAAATATGTTTTTATAATCAATTAAATAATTCATTTTATATTATTATTTCTGAGGTTAGAGTTTATATGAGGTGATTTAGGACGTAAGCTAATGGGATTCTTAACTCGATTTCCTTTCATTGAGTTATATCCTTTCATAATTGAATATATTATTCTATGATTATGTGAATTACACCCTATAATTATTTAAGATTTATTTCCAATTTTTTATGTGTATTTATATTTTTACACATAATATCTTATTTTATATATTTTTACATAACATGTTATGATCTTTGTAAGGGTTTCTTTTCCAATATTGCTTTGAATTTGAGATTATCTATGTCTAAATTTATATTCAAATAAATTATCAATTATTTATCAATAAAATACCATTTTTTATCCTTTGGTTATTTATGAGGTCAATATTTCTTATTACCCCTTCACCACCCTTTGACTCACAATTCTTCTAAAATTTTGCCTGTAAGTAGTGCTAACCTCATCTTATCTTTTTAGTTGAGAATATTTCTCTTAAATGTCCATATTCTTTAATTGTTTTAGAAATTTCCCTCTACATAATTATATTATTTATTATGTTTTTTTAAATTCATAAACATTCTTTACAAAATACCTAAAGGAATCCCATTTTAATAACTTCTGCATGGTTCATTTTTTATTTTATTTGATTTTATTTTCAAAATCCTGAATGGAATATATTTATAAATATTTCTGGAAAGATAAATTTTTCTAATAATCTCTCAAGTTTTCTCTATAAATATTACTTTCCATGTTTTCATGGTTTACCAATGTAATTTATTTTCTAATTATTATAAAAATTATTTTTTTTCAAACAAATATTATTAAAAATGCAATGGATTTTCTTTTAAACCTTTACTTTAAATGTATTGAATCCTTTATCTCAACTCATTCAATCTATTGTTTTATAAGAAATTTATTTCACATTTTTATTGATATTTATCAAAATAATATGTTTGTTTTTCATTATCCTCTCAATAAGGAATTGATTAACCCATTTTTAAAATCATCTTATCTTTATGGGTTAACAAAAAATGGTTGTTCTTATAGGTTAAAAAGTAATTTTTATCCATATAATGATGAAATGAAATATCCTGGGTGCTTTATTTAAGTAATTATTTTTATAAATTATATATTATGATGTTTTGGCTTGATATATATCCCTCTAAAAAATTGGGTGATGATATATTCTCTAGAGATGATATTTTAGAAGAAACTGAATAGGTTATTCATTTGAAAGGGGGATAATGAATATGATGTACAAAGATTCCTAAATGGGTATTATATTATTATTATGATATTTAATTTAAATGAAATAATTCCATTAAATAAGTTTTTGATACCATAATTTAAAAAAAATTATGATCTTTTATTCGTGAAATGTTTTAATTTTAAGAAATAAATTATTCATAAATGCTTATGTTTTTTCAAGGAACCTTTACGATTATTATATTGATTTTATGTGAGATTATTTTATTGAAATTTTTTAGAAAATAAGTTTTTTTCTTATTTTAAAGTAATTTTTATATGAGATACATTTTATTTGTGAAAAGGAAATAATTTTTCAAAGGTTTCTAAGTAATTAAATGGATAAAAGGGGGTTCCCTTTATTTTATACCCCTTACTAAGATTTATATGCTCATACCATGTTTCTAATGAATCTCGTATGTATTATGGATGATTAGAAATGATTATATAGTTTAGTTATGGTTGTGGGGTTATAGGCTTGAATAAAGATGGTGTATCGCTTGAGGTGTATGGTTTAGTTATAAAACTTTTCATTGGGTTGAAGAAAAATGGGTTTTGTTATATAAGAGTTTTTCATAATTCTTCAAAACTCTAAATACAAGAACATATTGGAAATTTTAGTTCTTAATTATTTTAAATAAGTCATGTAATTATGGGATGGTTATATTCAAGTCTTTACACACATCCCATTATACCACAAAAACAATGTTGAGACCAAAATACTATCCATTTCATGAAATTATAACCATTTAGATTATATTCTATTGATACTAATGTTTATGTCATGTGCTTTAGTACTCAAAATCCATCAATAATAGGCCCTAGATATTATAAATTGAGACTTAAGTTGATGAAGTTGACATGATTTAGGTTTTAGGGAACATTATTATATATATATATATATTTGTATTGTAGTTCATTATGTTATACTTATATGATTTTATGATCGGTGAGTTCTTGACTTGTGATCATGGTGAGACTTAGTTATGGTGGAAATTGAGTTGGGGTTGGTTTTTATGTTTTTTTCAATCATGAATGTATTTATACAATCTAATTATATATACATGAGGGTTTATGGGAGTAATATAATTAATATTTTATAATTAACTATACTTTATATAAATATTTTGGATCTTTAGGATCATGAATGAATGAGCGTCAGGCTATAATAGCTTTGATATAGTGAGTTGGAGTTTATTTTATATATTTTTTATTTATAGGTTTTATGGGTGTTATTTAAGTGACTGTTTTTATATTTTGGTTTTATATTATTTGAGTTATTTTATTACCTTCATTTATTTACATCATTGTTGTTTTATTTATTTTCAATCATTTAACACTATTTATTTTAGATGTTATTAAATTCAAAATTTTCAAATATTTTGAGGGTAATTCCCTATATTTTTTTGTGTATATAAAATTGGTAAAATTCACTAGTCTCTATCCTATTAAAGGTGGGATTGGCTGTCATTATAAATCATTTAATTTACACGATAGGAGTTGCAATGGGTTCGGGTCATGATATGTTAATCTATAAATATGGATGTATTGTTTTTCCATTTTTATTTTAGTTGTGATGCAAGAAATTGACATTGATTTATTTAAAAGTTTTTAATCTAGATTGAGAGAATGAGGTAAGGTCTTCGAAAACACATTTCATTGGATTATTATAAATAAATGGTTATTTTGGTTTAGGATAATCAAAAGTAATGTTATAAGAAAATCAATTATGTTGGTTTAGAGACTAGAAAGGTTCACCAGGTGGGTGAAAACCAAGTGGATTATGAATTATTATTTAATATAAGGGTATAAAATGATATTTTTGTGAGAGTTATCTCCCCCCTTTTCCTTGAAATAACTGATTTTGATATTTATAAAAGAGTTATTATATTTGGTTATTATATTTAAACTTTAGATGAACTTATAAAAACCACTTGGTGTTGAGTTTATGTAGTTGTTAATAAACATGAAGTAAATAATAATTATTTCAATATGTATTGATAAGGGAAGTTTGAATGTAGTGTGGAGTATACAAGCATGTTGATGAAAAGATTGAGTGAAGTACCCAAGAAATGTGTAATTATATGTTGAGTTGATAAGATTGAATAATACCTTGAAGACTGTATTTTTAAGTACCCTCAAGTTGTGATTATTATGATAATGGAATATTTTAAATAAAGGGGAAACCTAATGTGAGGAGTTTTTAATTATCTTTATATTAAAAGGTTGTAAAATATTAATGAAGTTTTGGGTTTTCCCATATGCTTGGAGATTCATTTAAAGTTGAAAAAAATACTTTTTATGTGAAGAGTTCCAAAACATATTTATATTTATATATATTTTAACTCTATAAATAAGTTGATAAGTTAGTTTAGGATGGAGAAGAATATAAACATGATGGTTTTCTGGTGAAGTTTCATCCTATGTATGGAAATTCATTGAATCTACAATGTGATGCATAAGGGTTCTCTAGTTCATGTGTAAATGTAATCAACTCATATATAAGGGTTTACCTACAAAAAAAAGTCAATACAAAAGGGTTTACCATACCATAAAGATTATAAATTGGTAAAGTACCAATTCACACTATGATACATAAAGGTAATCTTCCAAATACAAAAAGGTTATCATAGTTTTTAAAGGAAATATTCAATGGAACTTATAAGGAGGTGATATTGGAAAAATTATTGAGCCACGCTATGGTATGCTAGGGTTGATTTATGTTTCCAGTTAAATTGTTTTGAAAGCATTGAGTTTCACTATGTTACATAATGTTCATCCGATTCACCAAATAACATGTAAGGGTCCCTCGAAATTTTCAAAGGATATATAATAGTTTCTAGAGAATACATAAAATTCAACACCTAATACATAAGATTCATTTGATAATATAAGAGGGTGTCATTAGATATATAATATATCATTAAGGGTTAATTTCATGAAAAATAAGATATATGACGCTATATGAATAATTAAACATGATACGTAAAGGTTTGTTAATTTTGAAAAAATGTGAGAATATTTTAGTTATAAATTTTGAGGATGTTGAGTTATTCTTTAGTGATTTAAATACTACAATATTTATGGGGATTAATCATGATTAAATAAGAGATCAATTTAGTGATGTTAATAAGGTGCTTTCATCATTATAATATCCTTCAAACTAGAAAAGTTTGTGCATGAAATAATGAATACATGGAAAGAAAGACTTGTGGTTATTGTGGAATTTTTAAGGAGAGAAACCATGATAATTGAGGGATATTGTGAGTAAGAAAAGGGTGAGAATAATGAGAAGTTAAAGTTGAAAAATTGATTAAACATTTTATATTATTAAAATGATGTGGTTCTATATTTAAAGGCTAAATATATAGGAGGAAAACCTAGTCACATTACACCTAGTTATCCATGCATTTAATATTGAGAATAATATTTGGTAGACGAAAATGATAATTATGGAAGATTGAATAAGATATTATGTGGTTGATATTGGAGGATGATTTCAATATTTTAATATGGAAATAATATTAATTTAATTCTTTAAATATAAAAAATTCAAATAATAATAAGAATATATTGTAAAAGGATAAGGGAGATAGAAGAACTCAATACTGAAAGTTTTTTAATACCTTGAGTATTGAGGAAATAGATAATGAGATAAAAAAAAATGCTTGAACGATTTTTATATTTATTGAAATAAAATATCAAAGAGAGGGACTAAACTATTATGATCCTAAATATATTTATGTGCAGAAGAAAATGTGATACCTAACGCTATTATGAGACATTATCTTTTTGTGTTGTATAAGTAAAATAAGTAGATATAGAGAGTAGTTTTCTTATTATGAATTTAAGGTCTTATAAGTTGAATATGTGGAAGTGATAAGACCAGCCTATAATTCCCAATATTTTAAGACTAAATAAGAAGTAATATATCCTAGTTTGATTGATGTGTAAGAGGCAAACATGTGTGATTTATTTATATCAATTAAGGAGATCAGGATCATCTATTCAGAAGAGGTTTATACATATATTTTTAATCTTAATTCAAAGAGTATCTAGCTGAATATGGTATTTCATAGAGGATATTCTACTTCGTTCTAGAGTATTATGAACCATAGGTTTGTGATTGTATGTAAATTGGTTAATTTTGAGATAATTAGTTCAAGGATATACACTTTTTTGAGCTTTGTCTCGGTAATAAAAGAGGATTTTTGTGTGGGGGGGATAAAAACCACCATACACCAAGGAATTATTCTTCTACAATAGACGTGAATGCCATTATCAAATTATTTTTTGCCATGTTTTTTTATGCATCATTGCATGCATATAATCCAAATTTAAGTAGAGAAAATAAGAGTGATAACCATTCACCAAAAAGTTGTCGAGGTAAGAGAAGGGGATTTTTTTATTGGTAATAAATATACCACACCACTTCACCGCTAAGTGTGGAATGTCTATCTTGGTAGAAAAATAATTGATATCAAATCTAAAGTTCCACTTCTGACTTTTTTTTCAATAAATCGATGATTTTAGGTTTTAAATTGTTTTAAGTTATATTATAAAGAAACTATAAAGTGTTGACTCTAAGAAGATGAATATATTATTGATCACAATTCATTATCCTTTAATATTCTAAAGAATATAAAGAATAAGGATGTGAATAAATTAAGGAAGACATCCCTATTATTAAAATAAGAATAGAAATCTATTTCCACAGGGTGTAATCATGGTGGAGACAAATATAAAATGGAATGAGAATAATTGGTTGTTAGATAAACTACAAGGGATATCTACATTAATTTAATCATAGAATATTGAAATATTTTACATAGAAATGAGGAAGCTAAAATATATAGTCAAAATTATCCTCTAGAAGAACCTAGTATAAGTGACGAAGATCACATCTTTAAAAAATCATGTGATAAAGAATATAATGATTTTTGTGAGTATTTGATGAATACTCTATATAATTTTTTTATAGATATAGCCACCTTTATTTGTGAATCCTTTATAAACTTGTATGATGAGATCATCTAAATTGAAGATGATATGGAAATAATTGAAGAAGAACTTAAACACGAGAAATTGAAATGTATCAAAATCATCATAAAAGGGAATTCCAAAAGTGATTCAAATTAAATTATTGTATATATTTACTCAAAAACTGAGAATGTTTAAAAAAAAATAAAAACCAAGAAAAATAAGAAACATTAAATAGTCTATAAGATAAGTACCATGAATTGGAAGAAAATCATTAGGCGAACATTAATGTCAAGAATTCTTAGTTGAATATCAAGGTTTATAAGAAAAAGGAACTTGAAAATATGTTGAAAGAGAAAAACATGAAGATCATGTTGAGAAAATTAAGAAGGATTATGAAGAAAGATTGAAGTTATAGGAGGAAGATAAAAATATCCCTAATATTGGGTGTCTTGAATTGGATATTATACATTCAAATATGAATGTGATATAAGTTGAATCTTTAAAATATGTTGAAGAAGAGATACTACCGAAAATTATTACAAGGAATATATTCGGATTAAAATAACCCTATTATATTTAAAGAGAACACTAATATCCTATTATTATGAATTTATAGAAAGGTCTAAGAAAAAGGTACCATCCAATCCAAAGAATTATGATTGTACTAATTCTGGTTTCATGAATAGTTTAAATTACAAATAATTTTTTTATAAATATGGATGAAGAAAACTACTGGGGAAACCATTACTAAATATATGGTGGGTGTGAGAAAGTGTATTAGATACTATTCCACAAATTAAGATCAACTATATTATTAAATATCAAAAAAATAATAAAGGTAAAAGGCTGGAATGATTGTGTCTATGAGGAAAAGATCATGGTCTTTTGGATACTATTTCCACTATAATAGGTTCCAATATAAGCTTCTTAACTATTGGAATAACATGAAAACCTTTAGAAATCAAGGAAAGCATACACCAAGGGTGTAACAGACTGAAGTGCCCAGATCAGTGTGAATCACTGAGAGGGGGAGGGGGTGAATCAGTGATCCCTTAAAACTTTTTACTAATTGATTCTTAATCAATTAAACCTCTATGGCTGGTTAAAGCCTCGATCCACTCTTCTTGTATCTCTCAACCTTTCCCGAATGATGCAGTAATGAAAAGGCACAGGACACAAGGATTTACAAGGTTCGGCACCAAAGGCCTACATCCTTGCCACGCTCTCCCAGCATGGATTCTCCATTATAACCTGTTAAAATTACAATGGTCAATACAGAGTCCCACTGTATCTCTCCTGAGTCCCACAGGAGGGTCTTTATACTGCGTCCCACAGTGTTACCAGAGTCCCACTGGCCTGCTCCAGAATCCCACTGAAGACTTCTTCTCCCTGAGTCCCACAGGGTCTTCTCCTGGCTCCTCGAGTCGCACGAGTAGCTCTTCTTCACTTTAAGGTCTTCAAGTATCCTCAGCAGCCTGGGATAAAGGCTGCTGGCCTTGCTCTTCTTCTGATCACTTGTGGTGAACAGGTCTTCTCGTCTTGCTCAGGATTTATCTCCTTCTTCTAAGGATGACCTGGCCTCTCTCCAATTACTGAATACTCAGACAATTGATATCTTTATCTTCGGTCTGGTCCAGTCTCAGTCCACATCAACTTCATGCACTGAGTGCATGGCATCTCTGTCTCTTCATGCAATGATTGCATGGCCTTCTCAATTCTTCAAGAACCACTGGTCTTGGACTCCTCAAATGCACACAAACTGGTTTGGCTTTATTCACGTGTGCATGTGCATGCATGCAAGCATACACTCCCCTTCTTCTCTTCTTGGTGCAGTAAACCCTCAGAGGGTGTAATACTTTAAGCACACACCAACTCCTTGAACATCATACACTTTATTCTCTTTTGATTACACACATAAATGTGTGTTATACACTAGTGTGGATGTCTTCTCTTCTTCTTAGTGTGTACACACTTTGTTTTGCACACACACTAAGGTTCGGCTTTGTTGTCTTTTTGCACACACTTGTTTCACTTTGCACACACTTTAGACTTGGCCTTCACTTGTTTAGCACACTCACTTCCTTGTTCTTTTAATCTTCTTCAAAGTGTGCACTTCACTTATGCACACACTTGGTTCTTCATTTTTCACACACAAGTGCTCAAGCCTTGGGTTCTCCTTGCACACACCAAAACCATAGGTTCTTATCTTCACTATGCACACAAGGCATGCAAGTCTCGGCCTTCACTTGAATTGCACACACACAAATAGTGTGGTCTTCCTCCTTATGCACACACACTGCCAAGTCTTGGGTTCTCCTTGCACACACACACAAGGTGTGTTCTTACTTCACCCGAACTCCTACTCAAGGGAGGGTGCGCAAGGTGTGCGGCCACTTCCACTTCTTCTTCAAAGAGCACAAGGTATGAGCCGCGACCTCTCTTCTTCTTCAAAGCTCAAGGCACACTTGGTGCACAAGGCAGCATGCAAGTGCTCAAGGCCTCTAGGGCGCGCAAGGTGCACGGCACAAGGGCGCGCAAGACCTCCTACCCGCGGGGCGCGCAAGTGCAACACCCGCGAGGTCTTCCTCTTGTCGCGCAAGGGTGCGGGCAGACAGGGAACAAGCCTCGGGCGCGCAAATTGTTGCAGCCACGAGCTCTTCCTGCCGCGCAAAGGATTAGCGCGCAGGGGACTTGAGCTGCGCAAATCTTTGCGCGACGGCTTCTTCTTCGCGAGGCAGAGCACTCACGGGACACAAATCTTCAACAGAGTTTCAGCAAGCAAAATGAGAGCCTCTGGCTCTTCTTTTATAGGCAGAGGGATGCCCGAATCATCCGCGTGCAATAAATCTCAAACTCCCGAGATCTTTGGATCTTTAAAGATTTTTTCAAATCTCGTTTCTTCATCTGTTTCACGCGGGTTCACTCATTTTTCTTTCCTCCTCGTGCATGCGATTTATAACGCATGCACGGCCTTCGGTTTAGGTCCAAACCATGCAGAAAATAAATCACGTGGCCTCGCACCTCCGGTTGCTTCGGCCAAACTCGAAATCTCCCATGTGTTGCATGCAAATGTATTTTTAAGCATGGTTGTGTTCGTTAGATCCATACGAACTCATTGGTGTCTTCGGCTTCTTCAGAGGTGGCCGGAATCTCAAAAACCATGCACGGGTTGCTCCTGGTTCGTTGGTGGCCGCGGGAATGCGCGGGGAGGCCTCAGCCAAGCTCGGGGAAGAGGACGACTCGCCGGCCGTTGGATCGGGCGTTTGAAATACATCGGACGGCCGCGATCTGAAGATCTCGCGCGGGATGCGATGAGCGGCTGTGATCAGCCGCGCGATTGGATGAGCGGCCAGGATCTCTTCCGCGGGAAAATCCCGCGTCCCACATCGAAACGAAGCCCGGTTTATCTTGCGCTTTATCACCCTGGCGCTCCCATGAACGGCCAGTTGAACTTCTCCCCTCCCGGTGCCGCCCCGCACCGGGTTCTCTCTGCGGGCGCGCTCTGCGCCCACTCACTGCTCCTGCGGGCGCGCTCCTAGCGCCCACTATGCACACACGGGTGTGCGGGCTTCACCACCGCGTTCCCTCGGGGCTTATACACGGCCCCTCTGCGCTCCTCCGGGCGTGCCCCAGGCGCCCATGCGGTGTCCTTGGGTGCGCCCCCTGCCTCAAGGTTGCTGCCCTGGCCTTGAGGGTTCCCCATGGGCGTGGTGACCTTGATTCCCACATGTGCCTTGGGTGATGACCCTCGGCTGGCCTCCTTGGTGGCCTATTTTTTGCAACAAAAACACTAAGTCCTTTGTTAAACAAAGTGACCAAGTGTAACATGCCAAGTGCCACTCCAAGCCATTCTTCTTCCCATCTCTATTCTTCTTCTTCTTAAGAATTCCTCCAATTCTCTTCAACATTTATTCATCACTTTGTAATGGAATTCCCGAAGGTTCTTCATCTTCAACCGAACTCCTTAATCACATAAATTCTTCAATAAACTTCAATGATCCAATTAGAGATCAATTGGAACTTTTCCAATTCACATGCACTAAGTGATAGTGCATGGACTTCATAAATCCACTTCATCCACTTAGAACTTGTGGATGGATCATCTTCTAACTCCTCATGCATTGTCACTACAATGCATGGTCTTCTAATATTGTTGTGACTTTGTATCATCAGGATACAAGTTCTTTGAACTTAAAGAGCAGCTCAACAATCGTCAGATGTTACTAGAGAATGTTTCAACCACATCTCCTATGTCACTTAGTGAATCTCCTAAGTGACATGCCTCTTAGTATCATGGCCATTCTCTTTTAATCACCATCACCATCACACCCTTTGGCATTCACATCTTGACAATTCCTTGACTTCCATTCATTCCAAGACAACTTCATGCCTCATTGACAACAAATGCAACACAATGCACTTCAATCTCCCCCTTTGTATTTGTTGTCAATACACCACTTCAGCACATATGAATGGGTCAATATGTGTGCCAATATTTCTCCCCCTTATTGGCAATCAAATGCAAAGGTGTGGTGTGGTTCTCTTTCAAAAGTATTTTCTTGAAAAACACTGAGAGAGGGATGATGTCACATGTTCTTCTTTAGCATAGAACCTTTAGTAGATCAACTCTAAGTCTACTTGGGCTAACCCGGTGTAGAAAACAAGAGTGATGTAACCAAGGAACTCAATGCTGTCCACAATTCTCTATACATGTGAGATCATGCTTAGGGGCTTGAAATTTTTCAGATATAACAATGAATTTGCTAAATCCTGCACATGCTTCACAAAACTCATTAGAAAGTTCAGGTGCAAAGATAAAGCTCCCCCTTTCATCCATTTGTCTTCAATCCATACTCCCCCTTAATTGACAAGATAAACTCAATTAAGAAACAAGGGATGAAAGTATGATTGTAATACCTTCACTTTTCTCAAGATGGTATTAATCTAAGAATGCCATCTTCTTCATATTGGCTCCCCCTCAAGGGGTGCACTCCATTTTGTCCAAACCATTCTCCAGCTAAGAAATGATCATCATCTTCAATTCCCTGCAATGTTAGCACATGTAAATACCAATGTATAAGGGAATAAGATGGAACCTCCTTGGTTCATCAATGTGAACAACAGGGTTGAGAAGATTCTCTCAATCGAGATGTCCCATTTTCACCAGTCTTCACACTTGCACATTTGATCTTCATTGATGATTGTGCTGGTGTGGTTCTCAACCCATCTTCATGTGAAATCTTTTTCTTTCCTTTTGCTTTAGCAAATGCCAGAGCTTCATCTTCAGCTCTTTGTAGTTCTCTGGCAAGTTGCAACTGATGTGGCCATATGACAAGTAAATCATTTGGAAGTGTGGCATCAGTTCTGGATATTCCACATGGTTCCTTTGATTCTGTCAAGATACCTCTCTTAGGAAACTTATTTTCAATCAATCCCTTCTTCTTCTGGATTGATTGTCTTTTGGAGTTCAGTCTGCTTCTATTCAGTTCCATGGCTTCTTTACAAAGGTCCATGATGTGTCCTTTCTTTCCACAGTAGAAGCATGTTTTCTTGGTGGTCCTTCTGGATGCATCACCCTTCTTGGATTTGAATTCCAAGGACTTCTTTTCCTTTTTCAAAACCTTCTTGGGAGCTTTTTCAGCTTTCTTCTTCTTGCTTCCCAAGGATTCTTTCTGAGCCAGGTTCAGTGATCTTCTCTTCTTTTTAGCTCTGGATACAGTTGGAGATTGACATGTATCTTTTTGACCACTTTTGCAATCACCCCAGATGTTGTCAAGTAATCCAAATCTGTTAGCAGTAAACAGATGTTTCTGGACCTGTGGATGCTGCTTTTTTTCCTCTGGCTTGCTCCCCCCTTGGCATGGGCTTCTTCTGTGCTTTGGCATTCAGTGGATTGTACCAACAATCCTTTGCACAATGCCCATACTTGTTACAACACCAACATTGACCCACAAATCTTGACCTCTTGTGTACTTCTGATTGCTGGGTACTTTTCTTGACAAGTTGTTTTGTTTCAGGAGAGCTCTCTTTCTTCATTGTCTTCATCCATACTTGTTTGGAATTATTCTTCCATCCTGCACTTTTTGTGGAAACACAATTAGAAGCATCAGTACAAGATGGTATGGATGGTACCTTCTTTCTAGAAGATGTTGCACTTTTATTAGAGGATGTCTTTCTCTTAGAATCATCCTGCTCAAAGCTCACTTGAGTAGCAACATTTCTTCTTCCAGCTGTCTGGGAGGATTCAGCTTTGGGTGATTGCAGATTTTTCAATAGCACCTCTAGTTCTAAGCATTTCATGTTAAGAGAGTTCTTCTCATCCTCAACAGTTCTTATCTTTCCTTCCCATTTCTCTTCCAGCTGTTTCATCTGATCTTCATGCACCTTCTTGATTTCAAGCATTGAGTTGTCAAGCTCCTTCACCCTTTTGACTTTATCTTTTAGTTGAGCATCTTTGACAATCATTGAGACTCTGTGCAGCTTCTCCAGTGCATGGAACACTTCTTTGACCATTATCTTAAAGAATTCATTCTCAGAAAGGCTTCTTTGCAATTCTTCAGCAGTGTCTTTATATCTTTCATTGCAAAGAGATACTGTTTCATCTTTGGCATTTACCAGCTTTCTGAGAGTGTTGGTTATGCCAACCCTTTTTACCAATTGGACTTCCAGAGAATTGGCTTCATCTTCTAGCTGTAATTTTTCTTCTTGAAGATCAAGGAGACCTGTATCTATACACATTGCAACTTCCTTGGGGACTCTCTTCTGAAGATATTTGATTGCATTTAGAAGATCATTGTTTCTTCCATCTTCATCACAGCTAGAGCAGGCTTCATCAGAAGAATGATAAAAGGAATTGTCATCTGATGTGACTTTCACATTTCTTTCCATAGAAGGAGTTTCTATGATTGCATCAACCTTCTTCTTCATCTTCTTGCCCTGTTTCTTCTTTCTATTTTTCTGAGTCTTGGCAGATATCTCCATTTGAGGTTGGTCATTCATTTCCTCAAATCTGCACTCCATAAAGACTCTCTTGGATCTTTTAGAGGTAACCTCCCTCTGATACCAATTGAAGTGCCCAGATCAGTGTGAATCACTGAGAGGGGGAGGGGGTGAATCAGTGATCCCTTAAAACTTTTTACTAATTGATTCTTAATCAATTAAACCTCTATGGCTGGTTAAAGCCTCGATCCACTCTTCTTGTATCTCTCAACCTTTCCCGAATGATGCAGTAATGAAAAGGCACAGGACACAAGGATTTACAAGGTTCGGCACCAAAGGCCTACATCCTTGCCATGCTCTCCCAGCATGGATTCTCCATTATAACCTGTTAAAATTACAATGGTCGATACAGAGTCCCACTGTATCTCTCCTGAGTCCCACATGAGGGTCTTTATACTGCGTCCCACAGTGTTACCAGAGTCCCACTGG
Source organism: Viscum album (assembly GCA_963277665.1). Lineage (NCBI taxonomy): Eukaryota > Viridiplantae > Streptophyta > Magnoliopsida > Santalales > Viscaceae > Viscum > Viscum album. The sequence continues at coordinate 574,701,733 of OY728140.1, forward strand.
CCTGCTCCAGAATCCCACTGAAGACTTCTTCTCCCTGAGTCCCACAGGGTCTTCTCCTGGCTCCTCGAGTCGCATGAGTAGCTCTTCTTCACTTTAAGGTCTTCAAGTATCCTCAGCATCCTGGGATAAAGGCTGCTGGCCTTGCTCTTCTTCTGATCACTTGTGGTGAACAGGTCTTCTCGTCTTGCTCAGGATTTATCTCCTTCTTCTAAGGATGACCTGGCCTCTCTCCAATTACTGAATACTCAGACAATTGATATCTTTATCTTCGGTCTGGTCCAGTCTCAGTCCACATCAACTTCATGCACTGAGTGCATGGCATCTCTGTCTCTTCATGCAATGATTGCATGGCCTTCTCAATTCTTCAAGAACCACTGGTCTTGGACTCCTCAAATGCACACAAGCTGGTTTGGCTTTATTCACGTGTGCATGTGCATGCATGCAAGCATACACTCCCCTTCTTCTCTTCTTGGTGCAGTAAACCCTCAGAGGGTGTAATACTTTAAGCACACACCAACTCCTTGAACATCATACACTTTATTCTCTTTTGATTACACACATAAATGTGTGTTATACACTAGTGTGGATGTCTTTTCTTCTTCTTAGTGTGTACACACTTTGTTTTGCACACACACTAAGGTTCGGCTTTGTTGTCTTTTTGCACACACTTGTTTCACTTTGCACACACTTTAGACTTGGCCTTCACTTGTTTAGCACACTCACTTCCTTGTTCTTTTAATCTTCTTCAAAGTGTGCACTTTACTTATGCACACACTTGGTTCTTCATTTTTCACACAAAAGTGCTCAAGCCTTGGGTTCTCCTTGCACACACCAAAACCATAGGGTCTTATCTTCACTATGCACACAAGGCATGCAAGTCTCGGCCTTCACTTGAATTGCACACACACAAATAGTGTGGTCTTCCTCCTTATGCACACACACTGCCAAGTCTTGGGTTCTCCTTGCACACACACACAGGGTGTGTTCTTACTTCACCCGAACTCCTACTCAAGGGAGGGTGCGCAAGGTGTGCGGCCACTTCCACTTCTTCTTCAAAGAGCACAAGGTATGAGCCGCGGCCTCTCTTCTTCTTCAAAGCGCAAGGCACACTTGGTGCACAAGGCAGCATGCAAGTGCTCAAGGCCTCTAGGGCGCGCAAGGTGCACGGCACAGGGGCGCGCAAGACCTCCTACCCGCGGGGCGCGCAAGTGCAACACCCGCGAGGTCTTCCTCTTGCCGCGCAAGGGTGCGGGCAGAGAGGGAACAAGCCTCGGGCGCGCAAAGTGTTGCGGCCACGAGCTCTTCCTGCCGCGCAAAGGATTAGCGCGCAGGGGACTTCAGCCGCGCAAATCTTTGCGCGGCGGCTTCTTCTTCGCGAGGCAGAGCACTCACGGGACACAAATCTTTAACAGAGTTTCAGCAAGCAAAATGAGAGCCTCTGGCTCTTCTTTTATAGGCAGAGGGATGCCCGAATCATCCGCGTGCAATAAATCTCAAACTCCCGAGATCTTTGGATCTTTAAAGATTTTTTCAAATCTCGTTTCTTCATCTGTTTCACGCGGGTTCACTCATTTTTCTTTCCTCCTCATGCATGCGATTTATAACGCATGCACGGCCTTCGGTTTAGGTCCAAACCATGCAGAAAATAAATCACGTGGCCTCGCACCTCCGGTTGCTTCGGCCAAACTCGAAATCTCCCATGTGTTGCATGCAAATATATTTTTAAGCATGGTTGTGTTCGTTAGATCCATACGAACTCATTGGTGTCTTCGGCTTCTTCAGAGGTGGCCGGAATCTCAAAAACCATGCACGGGTTGCTCCTGGTTCGTTGGTGGCCGCGGGAATGCGCGGGGAGGCCTCAGCCGAGCTCGGGGAAGAGGACGACTCGCCGGCCGTTGGATCGGGAGTTTGAAATACATCGGACGGCCGCGATCTGAAGATCTCGCGCGGGATGCGATGAGCGGCTGTGATCAGCCGCGCGATTGGATGAGCGGCCAGGATCTCTTACGCGGGAAAATCCCGCGTCCCACATCGAAACGAAGCCCGGTTTATCTTGCGCTTTATCACCCTGGCACTCCCATGAACGGCCAGTTGAACTTCTCCCCTCCCGGTGCCGCCCCGCACCGGGTTCTCTCTGCGGGCGCGCTCTGCGCCCACTCACTGCTCCTGCGGGCGCGCTCCTAGCGCCCACTATGCACACACGGGTGCGCGGGCTTCACCACCGCGTGCCCTCGGGGCTTATACACGGCCCCTCTGCGCTCCTCCGGGCGTGCCCCAGGCGCCCATGCGGTGTCCTTGGGTGCGCCCCCTGCCTCAAGGTTGCTGCCCTGGCCTTGAGGGTTCCCCATGGGCGTGGTGACCTTGAGTCCCACATGTGCCTTGGGTGATGACCCTCGGCTGGCCTCCTTGGTGGCCTATTTTTTGCAACAAAAACACTAAGTCCTTTGTTAAACAAAGTGACCAAGTGTAACATGCCAAGTGCCACTCCAAGCCATTCTTCTTCCCATCTCTATTCTTCTTCTTCTTAAGAATTCCTCCAATTCTCTTCAACATTTATTCATCACTTTGTAATGGAATTCCCGAAGGTTCTTCATCTTCAACCGAACTCCTTAATCACATAAATTCTTCAATAAACTTCAATGATCCAATTAGAGATCAATTGGAACTTTTCCAATTCACATGCACTAAGTGATAGTGCATGGACTTCATAAATCCACTTCATCCACTTAGAACTTGTGGATGGATCATCTTCTAACTCCTCATGAATTGTCACTACAATGCATGGTCTTCTAATATTGTTGTGACTTTGTATCATCAGGATACAAGTTCTTTGAACTTAAAGAGCAGCTCAACAATCGTCAGATGTTACTAGAGAATGTTTCAACCACATCTCCTATGTCACTTAGTGAATCTCCTAAGTGACATGCCTCTTAGTATCATGGCCATTCTCTTTTCATCACCATCACCATCACACCCTTTGGCATTCACATCTTGACAATTCCTTGACTTCCATTCATTCCAAGACAACTTCATGCCTCATTGACAACAAATGCAACACAATGCACTTCACATACCAATCTCAGCCAACTAGGCCAGTCACCCCAGCCATCCCATTACGGGGTGAGGTAAAACAAAGACAACAAAATGGGTCTTGTATATAAAAAAACAAGACATACAAACCAATTGTGAAGTAAAAAAAAGCGAGATACAAATATTCCAAATAGGTTAAACTTGAAAGTATAAAAAGTTTAGACTACAAGTCTCTATGTGACCAATCATCACCTCTAAACCATCCCCAAACCAAAACAATGAAGTAAAGAAAATCCAACATTCTACAGAATGCCCTTCCCTTTACATGTATCCTACAAAATAAGGCATATGACTTCCCAAAGGATAGAAGTATGGTGTGAGAAATAGAGCCTAGTAGGATACCACCAAGAAATATATAAATTTTCTAATAACAGTAATTCACATGTTCTAGATTTAAAATATAATAGTTTAATAATAATTTTATAAATAAACCAATTTAAAAACATTTTTCAAATAGTCCTTGAGTTTTCAAAAATTTCATGTCTTATTTTCCAAATCTATAAATAAAGTATGTAAAGATACCAAAATATAAATATACCTGTGAACCAAAATCCATCAAATAAACTATCATGAAATAAACAACTAGAAACAATAATGCACCTTCTATAAAGGATCTAGCTTGTGGGAAAACATACTAGATACACACATGCCTAAAAAGGCTTAAGTTTGGATCCAGCTAACAAAAAGGTCTTCCACAGACCATCTTTATAAAAGTGATTACATCCTAGTGGTGTCACATGCACTAATGATACATGTGTGTTTCTCAACACACTAAAGGGTCTTGCTATGTAATGTTTTTCAATTCATTTTTTTAAAACCATGCTCAAATTTTTATAAAACCATTTTAAATCCAACATAATATGTTTCGGGGTTTGAAAATCCATTTTCCATTTAAAATCAAGGTAATTCCATTTTAAAAGTAAAAACCCCTTTTAAACATGAACCCATGCCCTTTTCAATTTCAACTAATGAAATTATATTTCAAACCTCAAGGAATTATTAATAAAAATAAGCAATTAAAGTAATTAGAACACTTGAATAGATCCAATTACCTCAAGGATGTAGAAAACCTAATCTCCATTGACAATGGTGATTGGAAACCACAAGATGTACCTTCCAAAGAAAATTCATGAAAATAAAATGAAAAGCATTGATAGAAAAAATGATCTGATTATAAATCCCTAGCATTAATAATGTTGTAACCACAAAAGAGAGAGAAACTGAGAGAAAGGATTACATGAAGTGACAAGGAACCTAAACCTATTGATCAATCACTAAATTTAAAAATCCAGAAGGAAAGGACTCACCCAAAAACACATAAGTTAAGAGAACTATCTAAAAGGAGAGGGATGAAAAAGAGAATGAATCCTTTAACAACCATACGACACCCTAAAAAATAAAACTCTTGGAATTAAATAGTGTGTAATATTTTACATGTCATGAAACCCTTTTATTTTATGTTACGTTGAAAAATGTATCACCTTTTTAATTAAAAAATGATATTTTACATTACATGGTGTGTAACCCTTGCAGCATGTTTAACATTCACATGTTGTGTATTGAACTCACAAGATCTATACAGTAGCCAATGCACATCATGTAATCCTAATACACATCATGAAAATGCCCAGGAAAAAACATAAATAGTCGGTTCATGTTGAAAATCCCAACAAATATTTGACTTTTCCATTATAAAATCCTCCTAATTCAACGTCGTAAATGAATTCCCGATGATAAAGGAAATCAAAGGAAATGATTATAAAATACCTGACATAAAGGCAACACGACATTAAAATCTACCGACTATAAAATATTTTTATCCCTAGAAAGAGATCAAGATCCTAGATCCACAAAAAAGAGAAATCCATTGCTACCTCATCAAGGACTCCTGCTCTAATATCTCATGGATACCATGCCTAAACTTCTATAGTACTCAGACCAAGGGGATTATTTTACCATGTAGTAACTCATCCCAAAGATTCATAATCTGAACTCGCTCCTCAACCAAAGTGTTATTGTGTTCAAGATCAACATCCTCCCATCTAATCACCCAGGAAATATTTAGTATATACCTTCTTAACTAGGAAACATGAAACACATCATGTATAGATGTAAATTCATATGGTAAAAATAATCGATAGGTAACCCTCTCTAGTTTCTCAATGATATCAAATGTTCCCACAAACCTCAGTGCCAGCTTACCCCACCAAAAATGTCCCAAGTGAGGTGAAACTCTAAGAAAGACTCGATACCCAACCTCAAACTACAGTGGCCAATGATGATAGTACATATAAGATTTATGATGACTCTATTACATGATCAAATGCCTCTGGATCAACTACCTCACCTTTTTTGTCTCATGAACCATACTTGCCCCAACCAATGACCGTTCTCTCAAATCTTCCCAGCATAAGGGGGATCCACATGGATGACCATAAAAAGCCTCACAAGGTTTCATCCTAATTGAAGCCTGATAGGTATTGTTATAGGTAAAATCTACCAAAAGAAAATTTATTTCCCAAGATCCACTAAAATAAATAACCCAAGCCTGGAGCATATCCTCAAGAACCTACATAGGCCTCTCTATTTTTTCATCCATTTGTGAAGATAATCCCTGCTCAATTTCAATTGGGAACCCATTTCCTTATGCAAAAAATTCCAAAAATGGGATGTGGACCTTGAGCCCATATCATAAACTACCGCATAGAGAACCCCATGATGTCTCAAAATCTCTTGGACATACAAGTCCACACGTTGTTCCACTTTATTTATTTATTTTTTTGGAAGTAAATGTAATGATTTAGTGAGTCTTTCAATAATAACCCAAATCACATCCTTCCCACTAGGAGTTAGTGGTAAACAAATAATGATATCCATGGAAATATTATACCACTTTCATACTAGAATAGGTAAAGGCTACAACAAACCTGTAGGTATATGGTGTTCCTCCTTAACTATTTCACAAGTTAGACACCAAGATAAAAAATTCCCAAATGAAAATCTCATCCCCGACCACCAATACTGATGTATAAAATTATGGGGAATAATTGTATCCCCAGGGTTCATGGACTAACATGACCGGTGTACACTGTATAGTAACTCCTTCCTCAAGGAAAATGAAACCACCAAACTGCTATGAAAACACAAGGCTCCATTGGGAGACCACGACCACTCACTTAAAGTCTCCCCACCATTTAGGATTTATCCTAATCATCGGCTCTCAATGTTTGTCATCTCCTCAAGTTGAAACATCTCATAAAAAGATGATTGAAACTTCATTGAAGCCGAGAACACCCATCCACCAACCCCCTTCTCTCCCATGATAATATTGGAAAAAAACTCATCATAGAACACTTCTAAAATAATTAATTAACTGTTTGGGTTAGAAATTTTCTACTCAACACATTATCTACCAAATTTCATTTCTAGAGGGTATATACAATATCAAAATCCAAGTTTTGATGATACTCAACCTAATGTCTCTATTGAAATTTCAAATCCCTATGAGTGAAAATATACTTCATGATTTTTTTATCAGATTATACAATAAACCATTCTCCAAAGAGATGGTGACACCATGTTTTGAGTGCAAGTATAACAGATTACAGCTAAAATCATGGGTATGGGTAGTTCTTATCATTAGAGAATAAATTGTAAGAGCTATAAGCCACAACCTATTTCCTCTACATCAAGAAAAAACCCAAACATGTACAATAAGAGTTAGAGAAAACATTATACCCCGACCCTGGTTTTGGGAGAATAAAAAATGGTGATGAAATAAACCTCATCTTCAGCTCCTAAAAATATCTCTGACACTTTTCATTTAATTCAAACTTTACTCCCTCATGGGTTAAAGCTATCATATAAGATTCAAGCTTATAGAAGTCCAGAACAAATTTTCTATAATAACCATAAAAACCCAAGAATATATGGATCTTAAACACATTTCTAGCTTCTACCAGTGCATAAATACCTTTACCATTTTAGTATCAACCAAGACATCCCTTTCAGATATCACATACCCCATAAACTTCACATACCAGATCCAAAACTCACACTTGGGAAGATTAAGATACATATGATGTTTCCCCATGTTCAAATACTGATATCCAAAGAGTATTTATGATCCAACTATGCCTTAGAATATACCAAGATATCATATATGAACACAAAAACAAAAGATTCAAAGAACCGATGATAAAATTGGTTCATCAAATCCATAAATACGACAGGAGTATTAGTGATTTTAAATGATATAGCCAAAAACATGACATGACCATATCAACTCTAAAATGTTGTATTAGGTATTTCCTCCTATCAAACACTCAATAGATGGTACCCTAACCATAGGTTAATATTAGAAAACTAATTTTCCCCTATGAGATAATAAAAGAGATCGTCAATTCAAGGTAAATGTTACTTTTTATTAGTGGTCACTAAATTCAACTTTTGATATTCAATAAAAATTATAAGGATTATGTAAGTCTTATTAGAAAAGAGTACAGGTGAATCCCATGGTGATATACTTGGATAAATAAATCCTTTCACATAGAGGTCCTCAAGATGTACCTTAACTTTCACCAACTCGGAAGGTTCTATTCGATAGGATGGAATATAAATGGGAATCATTCCCAGGAGTAGGTTAATAGTAAACTTGACCTATCTCTAGGATGATAAACTAAAAAAAATCATCTAGAATGACCTAAGGGTATTCACACACAACATCAGGTATCTGACCACATAAAAAAGGGTCAACTGTATCAAGTAACATTTTCAAAAATTAGCATGAGATTATACAGGTACAAGGAACAACATGCCCTACCCTTCTTGATCTTGAGTCCCAGTCACCCTATAAAACATGAGTAACCCCATTAATAGATAAGAAATATACCTAAAGATGAAAAAAATATATCTGTTTATTCACAATGATCATATAATCCATGTCAATAATCAAGTCAACGATGTCAAAATAAAGCATTAAGAAATTCCAAACCACCTCAAAGTTTCATATCATCACTTGGCATGTTGGACACATGAAACCCGGTTTAGACATATTTCCCAAAGGAAATTAATGTTATAGAAATAATGGAATAAGATATAAATGAAAACCCAACATGTAAACCAACTTTAATGATATGAAATAATGAGTATCACCTATATCAAACTAATCTAGCATCATAGAAGTTGAAATAAACATCGTACCTCTAACACCAACTGCCCCTACTTCAGATTCCTTTGGAACACACTCAAATACATAATTCCATCCACACATAGCCACCTATAAATCCCTCTTCTATAGAGAATGAGCCCCACCACCCTTAGAAACATCAACCTAAAATGTATCCCCTTGGTGAAAGTGGATCCCACATTACTATCTCGGGACATCTTATCAAAGAAACATTTTAGATGGATAGATCATCCAAAAAGATGAAAATTATTAATATCACCCATAAAACAAGGTATAGTATGACCACAAATCCCAAACTAGTATAAAATTAACAGTTTCTTCTATGTATAACCCCTTAAAACTAGTCCTATAGAAAACTGACCACCCATGTGTTTCCTTTTCTGACCAGACGAAGCACCTTGGCTAACTGCTGCACCTACTAAATCTACATCTAAACCTATCCTTATATCTATATATAAATTATACAAAGATGATTTATCCACTACCTTGTTTATGAAAAAACAATAACTATAATAAACCAAAAACAGTCCTACATTCGCATATTGAGCCATTAAGCTTTTAGGTAATCATTGGTGACAAGATCTAGTGGCAGATGTACCGGCTCAGTAAAATGGGTGGAGTACTCCAGAATGTTATTCTCCCATTGATAAAAGGTTTAAAACTCTTGGGTATTTTCTATATGAAAATTATTATGATAAAACTACTGATTAATGATCCTTTTTAAAGAAACCTAGGTAAGACCTTCATGAAAATTAGCTTGCACTATCAAGTCCCACCATCTTCTTCCGGGTCCCCTGAGCTTATAAGTAGAAAAAACCACATGAGAATATCCAATTGTCTTAAAGAATTTAAATATCCTCTAAAACCATTCAAGAAACTTCTTATAATCATGTGGTCATTTTCCACCATGGAATATAGGTGGATGCTTCTTAGTAAATTTTGAACCAAGATCCACTACTTATCTCGGGTTCACTGCACCTACAGACCCCAAAGTCTGAATGATACAAATCAATTTTTCAATCAAAGAAGGGTCTACTAGATGATCTGTTTGTGGAACCTACCTCACATATTCCCATATCTTATTTAGAATATCTCTTCTAGTAGGAATTTTTTATTAAACACAATATAATAACCAATCAGTCACAAGAAACTCCTAGATATACGAACCAAAATAAGAATAAAAAACAATTCTTTAAAGAAATATGAATTTAAATTAGTTATGAATTATAAAAAAAAGGAAACACCCTTTTTAAAGGATTATGTCCATTTAAATAAACTTTTCACTCAGTTTATTCAAATAAAAATACACACACCAAGTCCCCATACTTTTTAGAAATGTTAATTTAAAAAAATTCCCCATATAATTTATTCAAATGAACCTAAATACTAGTTCTTTGACTTATTAATGATTATATGACCACATAAGACAACTCATATTCAGTAAAGGGAGTGAGATGGATTAGAACCTTTGACACACCTACTATCTAAATCCTAATGATCTTACTCTTATTTTCCCATGACATTCAGGCTGAGTAATGTTAAGTCAAAAGTCTTCTTTTGGCTTTTACATCATGTTTTGGAAATCACAAATATATTCTATGTCTTGTTTTGGAAATCTCAAATGTATTCTATCATATGTTTGTAAATAACAAATTGTCTTTTATCATGTTTATCGTATCGTACGATGTTGATCGTACCGACCAAAACATATCGTACTGACTCTGTCAAACGTATCGTACTGACTCTGTCAATCGTATCGTACTGACTCTGTCAATCGTATCGTACTGACTTTGCTATTCAGATGATCATTATTTGTTTTGGTACTTTGTCAAAAACTCTCTCTGCATATGAATCGTACTCATGTTTTACATTTCTATATATCTCTTATCCTAACAAAACGATGTCGTTGAGTTAGTTATATACTAATCAAAACGATGTCGTGCTTTCTGTTTCAATATGACCGTTGGAGGCAATATGACCGTTGGAACCCGAGGCCTATAAATAGGAGGTCATTTGAAGTTGAGAACACACTGATGAACGAAGAGAACGAAAGAGACTGTGAACTACGAAGATTCTAGAGAGAGACACTGTGACTTATCTCATCAGCCTTGTGCGTCCGATCATCGTATCGAGGGCTTTCAAGTAATTGAAAGACAGAGGTGCCGATTACCTGCAAAATCGAGGGCTGCCGGGGATAGGCAGACAGACGTGCCGATCATCGTATCGAGGGCTGTCGGGGATAGGCAGACAGACGTGCCGATCATCGTATCGAGGGCTGCCGGGGATAGGCAGACAGACGTGCCGATCATCGTATCGAGGGCTCACCAAGGTGTTGGTGAGACAGACCTTTTATCCTAGGTGAAAGGATAACCCTTCTCTTTGGGTTAAAAGAATTGTATTACTTTTACATTTCCGCTGTTGTATTAGAAAGGGATTTGTATTGTTTCCTTTCTTCTTTACATATTCAATTGTAATTGTTTCAATTACAATCATTCCATTTCATATTGTATTGATTGGTTCTATACGCTTTAAGGTAGAATCATTCATATCTGTATTACTCTGATTATTGTGTTCATCTTGAATACAATTGTTTTACATAACATTAGTATTACAATACTTCATACCTTTTACATTCAATACAATTGTGGGTGTTTGTATTTGTATTAGTTTAAGATCATTTAAACTAATCTCTTTGTTACTAAAACTCAAAGTTTTTAAACCTACAATTCACCCCCCCTCTTGTATTGTTCCATCTAATAGACTTTTATATCTACTATTCGATCCAAAAATTGGTATCAGAGGAGGTTTTCCACTAATTTGTATTATTAGCTTTATTTCTTTTTACTATCTTAAATACTTACTACACTAACGTGTGGAGTGGAAAAGTTGTTTTTGTTATATTAGATGGCAGGAATGAATATCGGATCAATAGATAATCTGAATCCTTCTAGACCACCGATCTTTGATGGGAATGATTATGAGTATTGGAGAGATCGTATGAAGACTTTCGTCATCAATACTGGTGTAGACAATTTTATTATGCTTACTAGGGGTTACAAAATTCCTGACAAAGAAGTTAGTACTTTCACCAATCAAGAGAAGCAAGAATATCAACTGAATTACAAGGTACGCAATACTTTATTATGCTCTATGACCAGGAATATATATAGTCAGATATCTTCATGTGAAGCAGCTAACTGTATTTGGAAGAAATTAGAAGTCACTCATTTTCGTACATCCAAGGTTATAGAAACAAGGAGAGCAATGCTTCGAGCAGAGTATCATGGATTTGTTTTTCCTTATGGAGAGCCAGTATGTAAAGTGCAACAAAGGTTTATGACAATTGTCAACAGCTTACAATCTATGGGAGAAAAAGGTCTTGATGATGAATCTCTTGTTGATAAGATTATAGATATTATGCCAAATGAATGGGAGTCAAAAAGAACAGCTATTGATGAAAATAGAAAAGTTTCCCAGATTACTCTTGATGAACTCTTTGGAACTCTTCTACAGCACGAGACAAGAATGAAAAGAGATTCTGATTTCAATAAGAAGAAGAATGGGAATGGAAGTGTAGCTTTTGCATCTAAAGCTAAAACACCTGAAAGGGTTACAAGGTCTAAATCCAAGAAAGTTGTTGTTTCTGATTCAAGTGATTGTAATCTTTCAGACAATGAGTTAGCTAATCTTGCTCGGAGGATGAACAAGATTGTGGGAAAGAAAGATTTTCAATATAGATTCAAAAAGAAAGACAGGAAAGATAGGAAAGATTCAGAAGTAACTTGTTATGAATGCAAGAAAGCAGGACATATAAGGCCTGATTGTCCTTTACTGAAGAGGAAAGATAGAAAAGAGAAACACTCTGAAAGAAACAAGAAAAGGTTTTATAAGACAAAGAAAGTCTTGAAAGCAAATGATACATGGAGTGCAAGTGGTAGTGATTCCTCAGATGATTCTTCAGAATATGAGATGTCAGGACAAAGGAATATTGGACTTCTAGCCAGACTACCAATTGAAGATCATTGTCTCATGGCTAAGGTACATAATGCTGAAGCTGTTACAAATGTCTCTTTAAATACAAATTATGTTGATAATAAATATTATGAATCTTCAAATGATGAACCCTCATCATCAGAAGATGATACTTTACCTTCTTTTGAAGAAGTCTCTAGATTTGCTAAGTTACTTGAAAATGAAAATTCTAAACTCAAAAAGAGATTTGAAAAAGCAAATTCTAGAATTTCTATTTTGACTAAAGAAGTATCAGATCTTTCTAAAGATCTTGATGGGAAAACTTCTGATTTTGAAAGTATTTTGAAAACCCTTGAGAAAGTCAAATCTGAAAAAGATAAACTTTCTAAGGATCTTGAAACTGCTATTTCAAAGAAAAACTTTTTAGAGTCTAACTCTAGTTCTAATTCAAATGTTTTAGAAAACAAGAATTTGGTTTTAAAACTAAAGTCAGAGATTTTATCTTTGAAAAAGTGCTTGTCAAACTTTACTCATGGAAAAGAAAACTTTGATAGGATGTACTCTCAAATAAGACCTTTGAGAAATCGTTCTGGTCTTTGTTATACTTATTCCAAACCTGTTTTTAGTAATAACTATTTTGTTCCTCAAAAAACCATTTTCTGTTCCAAGTGTCAATGTGGTGGACATTGGAGAAGAGATTGTTCTCTTAACAAAACTCAATCCTTAGGATTTCATAAAGCTCATTTTGCAAAACAAATGTGGATTCCTAAAATTCTTTTATCTAATCCTTCTGGATCCAAACAAGTTTGGATTCCGAAAATCTAATTGTTTCTTTTTCAGGAAAACAAGAAGTGTATCAATAAGAACATTTGGTACATGGATAGTGGTTGTTCTCGACATATGACTGGAAACAAAGATTTCTTTGAAAAGGTTATCAAAACAAAAGGTGGAAAAGTTACCTTCAGAGATAATGCTCAAGGAAAGTTTGTTGATATAGGTAATATCATTTTTCTTGGAAAAGTTCTTATTTCAAATGTTTTATTTGTTAAAGGTCTTAGACACAATCTCATCAGCATAAGTCAATTATGTGATGAAGGTTACCTTGTGAATTTTAGAAATGATAAGTGTCTAGTTCACAATTCCAAGGATGAATTCATTCTATCTGCCCATAGGCAAGAGAATGTTTACACTATTAACTTAGAAGACCTTAGGAACCAAAAATTACCTTGTTTAAGTGTAATAGAAGACCAATCGTGGCTATGGCATAGGAGATTAGGACACTGTAATTTGAGAAACCTAAGAAAACTCTCAAAGAAAGGACTTGTAAAAGGGCTACCGGATCTTAGATATGATTCTTCAAAAGTCTGTGATCCTTGTCAATTTGGCAAGCAACATAAAACTAGCTTTAAACCAATTAATGAAGTTTCAACTTCTAATGCATTACAGCTTGTGCATATGGATCTGTTTGGTCCTTCACAATCTGGAAGCATTGGAGGCAAATACTATGTATTTGTTTTAGTTGATGACTTTACTAGATTTACATGGGTCTACTTTCTCACAAAGAAATCTGAAGCCTTTTCGTATTTCAAAACTCTTAGATCCCAAGTTAAAAATGAGAAAAACCTACCATTGATAACTATTCATAGTGATCATGGTGGTGAATTTCAAAACTCAGATTTTGAAACTTTTTGTAGTAAGAAAGGTATTAATCACAATTTCTCAGCACCAAGAACTCCTCAGCAAAATGGTGTTGTTGAAAGAAGAAATCGTATTCTTCAGGAAATGACTCGAACCATATTGAGTGAATACTCAATTGCTAAGCACTTTTGGGCTGAAGCTGTAAGTACTGCCTGTTATACTATAAATCGTGTTTTAACTAGACCATTTCTTAATAAAACTCCTTACGAGTTATGGACTGGCCGAAAACCTAAAGTTTCTTACTTCAAAGTTTTTGGATGCAAAGTATTCATTCTGAATACAAAAGATAATTTACACAAATTTGCACCAAAATCTGATGAAGGAATCTTTCTAGGCTATTCCACAACCTCTAAGGCTTATAGAGTTTTCAATAAAAACACTTGTACTGTTGAAGAAACAGTACATGTAAAATTTGATGAAACTAACACTTTTGTTTTCAACCAATCCAATCCTACATCCTCGGATGTGTTTTCCAAAAATGTTTATCAACCTATATTAGAAGAACATTCTGATAAGGAAAATGTTCAAGAAAGTATTCCTGAAACATTTACCACAGAAGATTTTCTACCATATGTTGATGAACAGGTTTTACAAAACCCAAATCAATTGTTTCTTAGGAATCATCCCAGTGATAACATCATTGGTGATATAAATCAACCTGTAAGGACCAGAAATTCCTTAAGAAATGAAATAGAACATCTTGCTTTTCTTTCCCAATTTGAACCTAAAAGTCCAAGTGAGGCCTTAGGTGATGATGATTGGATCAAAGCAATGCAGGATGAACTAAATGAATTTGAAAGGAATCAAGTCTGGACATTAGTTGAAAGACCTAAAGAAACAACTGTAATTGGTGTAAAATGGGTTTTCAGAAACAAGTGTGATGAAAATGGAATCATTGTAAGAAATAAAGCAAGACTTGTTGCTAAAGGCTATAATCAACAAGAGGGAATAGACTATGAAGAAACATATGCTCCTGTAGCTAGACTTGAATCTATTCGCATTCTATTAGCCTTCGCAGCATATTTCAATTTCAAACTATTTCAAATGGATGTCAAATGTGCTTTTTTAAATGGTTTTGTTCAAGAAGAAGTCTTTGTCGAACAACCTCCTGGTTTTCAAGACCCAAAACATCCTGATCATGTTTTTAAACTTACCAAGGCTCTATATGGTCTTAAACAAGCCCCTAGAGCATGGTATGATAGACTTACATGATTTCTTTTACAAAACAATTATAGAAAAGGTACAGCTGATCCAACTCTTTTTATCAAAATGGAAAACAAAAATGTTTTGGTTGTCCAAATCTATGTTGATGACATCATATTTGGATCAACTCAGAAATCTTTAACCGATTCTTTTGCAAATTTAATGAAATCTGAGTTTGAAATGAGTATGATGGGTGAGTTAACATTCTTTCTAGGTTTTCAAATATCTCAAAAACCAGAAGGAACTTATATATCTCAACATAAGTATATTAAAGACTTACTCAAAAAGTATGGATTTGACAAAACTAAAAGTATTAGCACCCCAATTGGTACCTCAAATACTCTTGATCTTGATGAAACTGGGAAACCAGTAGATCAAACAATTTTTAGAGGTATGATAGGGAGTTTGCTATACTTGACAGCTAGTCGACCCGACTTGATGTTTTCTGTATGCTTATGTGCAAGATATCAATCTAATCCAAAAGAGTCTCACTTAAAAGCCGTAAAGAGAATCTTTCGGTATTTAAAAGACACTATGGATTTAGGACTTTTCTACTCTTCTGGAAATGATTTTGTTTTAAAAAGTTTTTCAGATGCTGACTTTGGTGGTTGTAGAATGGATAGAAAAAGTACATCTGGAACTTGTCATTTCTTAGGAGACTCTTTGGTTTCTTGGTCTTGCAAGAAACAACACTCAGTAGCACTCTCCACTACTGAAGCTGAATATGTAGCAGCTGGAAGTTGCTGTGCTCAAGTATTGTGGATGCAGCACACACTCACTGACTATGGTTTGAGTTTCTCCAAAACTCAAATTCTGTGTGATAATACAAGTGCCATGGCTCTTAGTAAAAACCCAGCACATCACTCTCGTGCAAAACACATAGATGTTAGGCATCACTTTCTTAGGGATCACACACAAAAAGGAGATATTGTTTTACAATTCATCGGAATGCAAGAACAACTTGCTGATATTTTTACAAAACCTTTACCTTCCGATAGATTTGAATTTATAAAACAGAAGCTAGGAATGATTACATTAAAATAATCATTCATATCTACTTCCTGTTTTACATCTCTCCTAATAGTAAGAAACTCCTCGTAGAAAGGGGGAGGACATTTCTTTATGTCTTTATGTTTCTGATCTTTAAATATTTACTCTCTTTATATATGTTTCTTTCTGTTTATTGTATTGACAGTTTTATCGTTTCATTTTAAGTTTTCCTGTTTATCGTTTTGACCATTTCAGTTTTTCTGTTTATCGTATTGAAATTCTTTTCCATCGTATCATTCAATAGTTTTTTAATCGACCGATGATAGTATTCAAATTCTTTTCCATCGTATCATTCAATAGTTTTTGAATCGACCGATGATAGTATTCAAATTCTTTTCCATCGTATCATTCGATTTTTTTTTGTATCGACCGATGATAGTATTGAGATTGTTTTCCATCGTACTGTCGGTTAATGGTAACAACTATTTTCCATCGTACGGTCCGATCATAGTAATGACTTTGTTTTCCATCGGCATCATGATTTTTTTTTCTTCTTACGATTGTGTTTAATTTTGATTCATACCAAAACCAGCAATCACCTTATGTTCTCCGACAGGTTTCTTTTCATTTTTTTTTATTTTATTTTCTTTGTTTTAATCCTAACCATTGATCTGGTATTATCTAATCTTGACCGTAGAATATGAACGGTCATCTCTTTATCGCCTATAAATACCCCCTCCCCTCCCCAAACCCACATTGAAGTTTCAGGATTTGAGGCGAAGCTCTGCTCCACCAGCTATAAACCATCGTACGATCTTCTCATCGGCAGAACCTTTATGTCTCAATCTTCTGCTAATACTCCTGCCGAAATGTCTTCAAAGACTTTTACAGAGAAAGACTTTCACAGAGAAAGGTTAGTATCCCGAGAATTTTTCGATATGTACGATTCTACAATCAAGAGGATTATTTTGTTTCAAGGATGGGAACATCTCTGTGTGGAAAAGCCTGATATTCAAGATCCAGTTCTTTTTGATGAAGTTTGTCAGTTTTACAAAACCGTTTCTTTCGACAAAGATATGACTATAAACTTCGCTGTGTACGATAGAAAGTTATCTATGTATGTGAAACAAGAGGCACATTTTCTGAATGTTTCTATAGAAGGCGATGCATTCTGTCCATCTCACAAACTACCAGAGGAAGTTGGTACGTTTAATAGAGAAAGTGCTGAAAAAACTTTGTTTGTTGTTAATGAGGGAAAGAGGAAAGTTTATCATCTTTCACCGGACAATCGGTTTGTCACTTTATGGATGAAAGGTTTTCTTGTCCCAAGAAAAGGGGATAGAGAAACCCTTAAAGTTTCTGATGTCTTTATGCTCGACTATCTTGTGAATATGAGGAAAGTAAATCTCATGGGATATATTTTTGAAACCATCAAGAATGTCAAGAAAGGAGGGATTAAATCCCAAATAATAATGTATCCAGCCATCCTTACGAAATTCATTTTTGAGAGTATGAAGTTTTGTAACATTCCTTTGAAAGGAGAACCTATGGATTTGTGGCCGTCTTTGATTAATAAGAGTACGATGAAAAAGCTGAATGTTTGTTTTGATTCAAATTCAAAACTTTTTGTCAGAGATGTAGAAGCTGAATTGGCTCAAAATCAATCGGCACCTATGCCAGCCAAGGACAATCAATCCACCGGTGTTACTCGAAAGTCTGATCCTCAAACTAGTTCAAAACCAAAGAAGAAGCCAAGGTACAGTAAGGAAGTTGTAGCCAAATGGAGAAAGGACAAGGAACAAAGAAAGGAAGGTGATCCGAAGTTTGGTCTTGATCCTGCTGAGGCCTTTGCAGAAAGAATAAGGGTAGAAGAAACCCTTCAAGCTGAAAAGAAAAAGAAGACTCTTTTGAAAAGAAAGGCTCAGGACTTTGATATCTCTAAAGTCTTGAAAGCAGTTGAAGATGCTAGTGCTCAACTAAATGTGGAAGTGCATCAAGAGCCCATCGTACAGAGTCTGCCTGAGAAAGAAAAAGGAAAACAAGTGATAGAAGAAGTGGAAGTAGAAGAAGGAGATTTTCTGTTAGAATTTCTTCAAAGTTCAAAGAAAAGTAGAGAGGAATCGCTTCAAAAGCTGAGCGAAGGTGTTCAACAAACTCCTCATACCGATCAGGAAAGATCTCCGGATAGGATGTCATCTCGAGAAAAGCAAGATGCTCAATCTTCTCAGTCTGATAAAGTAGTTGTCATTAGTGACAAAGTGGAAGATGAAAGAAAACAAAAAGAAAAAGCGAAAGGGAAACAACCAGTTGTTGATTCAAGCAGATCGTATGAACTAGCATCGTACGATGAAGATACTGATTCAGAGCATACAATCTCTCTCAAGAAGAGTGATTACATTGTTCATGTTTTGAGAAGGGTGGAGAAAACAATTCCTTATTTCCCGAGGCTGGAAGGGAAGATTGATTTTATTACTGAAAATCAAAGGAAAAAATTTGGCTCTGTAAAAGAATTGAGAAAGAAAGTTTTGTCAGTAGAAGCCGATCTGAAAGTTCTTTCGGAAAGCTCAGTTGCTCATAATAAAGCTTGCAATAAGATGACCAAGTGGTCATACAAAACAGAGAGCTCAATCAATGATCATGAATTAGCTATTGAAGATATAAGGAGGTTATCAAATGAGCTAGCAATTGCTTTCAACAAGCTTGATAAAGAAACGGTTGAAAGGCTGAACCTTTTATCTTCTCAAAGAACCGATGTTCCTTCAGTGAAAGACTTGCAAGATAGGATGAATGCTTTCCAATCTGAATTCTCGAAGGTTTCATCTTTCAAAGATGAAATGGTTTTACTGAAGAATCAAAATTCTGAGTTGTCCAAGGATAACAAGACTCTGCAAAACAGAATTGATACCCTTGAAGAAGTAATCAGAGTACAGGAGGAAACCATCAGAAATCAAGATCAGATTTTTGCGGATCAATAAGAGCTTCTCAAAACTCAGGCTGAATCAATTTCTGAAGACAAGAAGGAGATCAAGAAGATGAAAGCTATGCTTCATGAGCTTATAAAGAAAGAGAAGGAAAGAGAAAACAAATGATTGTTGTATTTTTTTCTTTTGGAACTTGTTTGTTTTGTAATAACTCTTATAATCCTTTCTCTTTTATCCATTGTCTTGTATTACTTCACTAACTCTTCCAGACAATTCGAGATTCCTCCTTTCTTTTTGTAAATCACAAAGGGGGAGAATATTTACAAAGCAAAGATTGTTTTAAAAAGGGGGAGAATGCATTACAATGCTCTTAAGGAAAATCTATGAATACAATCCTTAGGAAAGTCAATACCTAAGGGGGAGTTAATTGTATTCAATTTCTTATTCAGAAGAGTTTTCAATAACTCAGGGGGAGATAAGTATTTCTTGTTTCATTTACTTTGTGTGTTTGTGCTTTCCAAAAAGGGGGAGATTGTTAAGTCAAAAGTCTTCTTTTGGCTTTTACATCATGTTTTGGAAATCACAAATATATTCTATGTCTTGTTTTGGAAATCTCAAATGTATTCTATCATATGTTTGTAAATAACAAATTGTCTTTTATCATGTTTATCGTATCGTACGATGTTGATCGTACCGACCAAAACGTATCGTACTGACTCTGTCAAACGTATCGTACTGACTCTGTCAATCGTATCATACTGACTCTGTCAATCTTATCGTACTGACTTTGCTATTCAGATGATCATTATTTGTTTTGGTACTTTGTCAAAAACTCTCTCTGCATATGAATCGTACTCATGTTTTACATTTCTATATATCTCTTATCCTAACAAAACGATGTCGTTGAGTTAGTTATATACTAATCAAAACGATGTCGTGCTTTCTGTTTCAATATGACCATTGGAGGCAATATGACCGTTGGAACCCGAGGCCTATAAATAGGAGGTCATTTGAAGCTGAGAACACACTGATGAACGAAGAGAACGAAAGAGACTGTGAATTACGAAGATTCTAGAGAGAGACACTGTGACTTCTCTCATCAGCCTTGTGCGTCCGATCATCGTATCGAGGGCTTTCAAGTAATTTAAAGACAGAGGTGCCGATTACCTGCAAAATCGAGGGCTGCCGGGGATAGGCAGACAGACGTGCCGATCATCGTATCGAGGGCTGCCGGGGATAGGCAGACAGACGTGCCGATCATCGTATCGAGGGCTCAACAAGGTGTTGGTGAGACAGACCTTTTATCCTAGGTGAAAGGATAACCCTTCTCTTTGGGTTAAAAGAATTGTATTACTTTTACATTTCCGCTGTTGTATTAGAAAGGGATTTGTATTTTTTCCTTTCTTCTTTACATATTCAATTGTAATTGTTTCAATTACAATCATTCCATTTCATATTGTATTGATTGGTTCTATACGCTTTAAGGTAGAATCATTCATATCTGTATTACTCTGATTATTGTGTTCATCTTGAATACAATTGTTTTACATAACATTAGTATTACAATACTTCATACCTTTTACATTCAATACAATTGTGGGTGTTTGTATTTGTATTAGTTTAAGATCATTTAAACTAATCTCTTTGTTACTAAAACTCAAAGTTTTTAAACCTACAATTCACCCCCCCTCTTGTATTGTTCCATCTAATAGACTTTTATAAGTAATTCCTTTGATACCAAATTGCAATAGAAAAACCTAGGATAACTAGACCAGTCCACCTAGTCATCCTGTTTTGGGGTGATAAAAAACAAATATAATAAAACATGTCTTGTATATATGGAATAAATAGATACAAATAGATTATGAAGTAGAAACAAGGGAGATATAGCTATGTCAAATAAAAAAAACTAGAATTTATTACAAGTATACACTACAATTTTCCAAGTTACCAACCATAATCTTCAAACAATCCCCAAACCAAAAAATAAAGTAAATAAAATCTAATGTGCTATAGAATTCCCTTCCCTTTATCTATATTCTAAAAAACTAGGTCTAAGACCATCTAAATTTCATAAGTATGTTGTGAGAAATAGAGCCCAGTAAGATACCACCAAGAATTCTATACAAGTTCTAAAAACAAGAATTTTCATGTTTTAGATTTAAAAAAATAGTTTTACAACAATTTTATAAATAAACCAATTTAAAAACAATTCTCAAAAAATCCTTGAGTTCTCAAAATTTTAATATCATATTTTCTAAATTTGGAAACCAAGCAGGTAAAGCTAGTGAAATATAAATATATATGTGATCCAACATCCATTAAAAAATATGTCAAGAAATAAACTCCCAGAAACAATAATGCATCTTCCAGATAGGCTCTAGCCTATAGAACAACATGTACTAGAAACTCATAAGACTAAAAAGGTATAGGGTTGGATCCAAATAACATCGATTCCTGCCATCAACCATCACCATACAAGAGAAAACCTCCTAGTAATGTAACACTCAATAATTCTACCTGTATCTCTTTCTCGACACACCCAAGGTTCCTACATTGAAATGTTTGTCAATTTCTATTTTTAAAACCTTGATCAAATTTTTATAAAACCATTTCTAATATAAGAAAATATATCTTAGGGGTTAAAAATCCATTTTATATTTCAAATCAAGGAAATCTTGTTTTTAAAGTAAAACCTCCTTTTAAACGGGAACCTATGCCCTTTTCAATTTCCACACATGAAATTTCATTCCAAATATAAAGGAATTATTAATAAAAATAATAAATTCAAGGAATTAAAACACTTGAATAGATACACCTATATCAAAGATGTAGAAAACCTAACTGCCTTTGACAACAGGGATCAGAAAACCAAAAGATATGCCTTCGGAAGACAAGGAACAAAAGGAAACTGAAAAGGATTGATAAAAAAGATCAAATTATCTATCATTACCACTAATAGTGCTTAAAATAAAAATAATAGAGAAACCAAGAGTAATTCTTACTTGAAAATATGAGGCACCTATCTATGTTGATCGATTGTTGAATGGAGCAATCCATAGGGAAATGAAGCACCCAAAAATGCCTAGGGTAAGAGATATAGCCAAGAGGAGAAGGACACAAAAGAGAGTGAATCCTATAACTTCTGTATGACACCCTAAAAAATATAAATTTGGGTATTACATAGTTTTTAATATTTTACACTTTATAAAACCATTTTATTTTAATTTACACTAAAAAATGTGTCGCCTTTTTAATTAAACACAGATATTTCACATTACATGACATGTAACCCTTACAAAACATGTAACATTATCATGTTGTATATTCAACTAATAGGATCTTTCAGGAAGACAATAAATTTTGTGTAATCCCATTATGCATCATGTAACTATCCATCAAGTATCATAAATAGTATGTTCATGCTAAAAATTCCAACAAATCTGGGACTTCACTATTACAGGCATCCTCCAAATTCATAGTAAAAAATACATTGTTAAATAGAAAGGAAACCAAAGGAAATGATTAGAACAGACTTAAAAATATTGTTTTACAAAGGGGGATCAAAGATGTGTTGAGGAAAGGTCCACAAAATAAAGGTAATAATTTTATATCTTGAATATATTTAAAAGCCTTTAATATATATGGGGAACTTTCAACAAAATAGTTTATAGTAGTAGAACATGTTGGTATAAAACCACCAAGAATATGTTAAGAGAATTTTAATAAATAAATAAAAAAATATAAGGAAGAAACAAGTGAAAAGAGAAGTGAGATATCCTTTGTCTTGAATCATAAAAATAATATTGAATCGTGGACACTCATGAAGACCAAAGAGAATGATACACATATGAGAAGGAGATGATCCTTTTGTTAATGAAAAGGGAACACCATATACTTTTTCAAACAATACATGAGTGTCGGTATTTTTGGAAGTAAGTTAGAGAAGAAGGGAAAACCAATCAAATAGAAAAATAAAATGAATAGTTTGGAGAAAATAATTTATGAAGAGCTATGTAGAAGGTGAATGTAGGATGTATGAAACTCAAAATATTCTTTGATAATGTTGTCGTGTCACGTATAAATTATAAATATGATGAATAAATCATATATATATATATATGCATGGAATTTGATAAATGATGTTAATAATGATATTCCACAGGAGGATATTTTTGAGAAACACAAGATGAACACACTTCCTATAGAGACTCATGTTATAAAATTTAGAAAAGAAAGCATGAAGAGTTATCCTAAAAAGGGATCTAAAAAGAATAGAGTATCTTTTTTGAGAATAAACTCAAAATATAGTTTCTCACATTTATGATCAAAGATATTCCACATTAATCCTATATATATTGTTTTTATAATTTCTATTTATGAAATTGAAGGTGATACATATTTTTAGGGGGAGATTTGAGGAGATTTTGGTTAAACAAAATATGGACAACATATTAAATTCACTATATTTTAAGTGATATAATATATTATATCTTGATGTATATTTTAAGAAAATTATTAGCCAGGATAAAGAAATTTGTGGAGTATTCTAATCGAGGGTTAATTTGAGAAACCAGTTAGAATGTATCATTATATGAAAATATTGAATTCTTGAAAAAGTTATTAGGAACTCTCAATGAAGAGGTATATTTTTGTATTATCCCTTAATTTTTTTAAAGTATTATTTTTAATGTTAAGGGGAAAAATGGTTTGAGCGATGAAACAAAAATGAAGAGTTTTTGATGAATTCAAGGGAAAATCTCTAAAACTGAACCTTCCAGTTTCTTTGAATGATTGAATATGATGTCAAGTTGAGTTAATAAATTCATGATTAAATTTTCATGAGAATGTGTTCTACAATTAGATTATCCATAAAATCTATTTGAACATCCCCTAGGAAAATAGTTTGGAGTTGGTATCATATTCTTGTCTAATTATGAATAACATTATAGAAAAAATGATTAATTATTTTATACATTGAGAATGGATCATGTAGAGTTGGAGTAGAATAATTGGTGGTACATTGATTTAAATAATACCATACTATGTAAATATTATCTCTATTTATTTTAAATAATGGGTATAGAGAATAAAATAAAAGATACATATTGGAATGTATTTTCTATATTGGTATTGAAATCAAATCCTGGGGGGGATATTGAACCCACTGGGTGTCGAGTTATATTTTTTTTAAAATAAGAATGAAGTAAATAATAATGGTTCCAATATTTGTTTTTAAGAGAATCTTGGAAGTATACTAGAGTACTCAATAATATGTATGAGAAAATTGAGTGAATTCTCCCAGAAAAGGGTATTTATATGTTGAGTTGAGTAAATTAAAGAATACCATGAATCTTGGAGTTTAATGTACCCTCAATTTTTTATTATAATAGAGGAAATTAAATAAGAGTAAATATTATGTGATGAATTTTCAATTACCTTGATAGTAATAAGGTTAGAAAAGATCATTGAAGTATAGGGTACTATGATTGAGTGGTTGTTGCTGACGAGGCTAAAAGAATATTTTTATAACTCTTGAATGAAACACATTGATGACTAGGGATGTCTCTAAAGGAGTTCGGCATAGAGACTCACTATTTAAACACTTATATGTATTTTTATTTGTTTATATATTTCATAAAGGAAATACTTAAATGGGGTTTGATGCATGTAATAGAAAAGTAAATGAAAATGCAATAAAAAATTAATGCAATAGAAGAGAAACCCATAGATTCAACCTTAGAGATACTTTATTTTCAAAAAAATTGGATTATCTATTTCACTCTTTGTGTGTTCCAACTGGATATACACATCCTTATTAGATAAATGGCTTGAATGGAATTCACACTCAATAATTAACCCCAAGTGAGAACCCCTCACTATCTCAAATGGGTCACAATCATGAGTCTATCCATTTATCAAACCACTAATCCCAGTCATACATCATTTATCTAATAATTATGAGAGAACATTATTTTAGATGCGTAAAATAAAATTGGGTAAGGATAATCATGTGGTACAATCATATCCTCTTCCCACTTAAATACATGAATTCCTAGAATAAAATATAAAATTCAAATCCAGGTGTGTAGACTATGCTTCGCTGTTTTTCTTCTAGTGGGTGATCCTTGGGTTATAATCTCTTCACCAATGAGAGATTGAGAATCAGAATCACTTCATAGTGAGAGAAAATTGAGTAAAATAGGGGATAATATAACATCACGACACTTTAATGGAAATAAATGAATTAAGATTAAAAATGAAAAAAGATTTAGAATTTTATATACTATAATAAATAGGATTTGAATCCTTTATAATGTGAGATAAAGATAATATTTATATTAATCAAAGTGTATTTTTCTTTTTCCTCTTAAAATTTAGGGTAGTTAGCTTCGATAGTTCTAGGTTCTTATAGATTCCAAATATACATCTCAAACGGTGTTAATGTCTTCAACTAACTTCAACTCATATATTCCAACCACTTGACATTCATCCCTAAAATTTCTTCATCTTCTTCATCTTGATTATCACCACATGGTATCTCAGGAGAATTATTTATTAATTTGGGTATACCAATATAATGGATTTGATTTTAGGATGTGTCCCATTTCAATTTAATGAGTTCCTAATTTTAATCTCCACAAGTCAAAAAATGAAAAGGAAAAAATAATATATGGAGTGAAATATCCTAAGGGAAATGAAAAGTCATACACATATGGTGGAAATTCATACAAAGTAGATGAAATCTCATATGAATATTTTACTGAAGGGTATATATTATGATCCTTAAAATATTCTACAAAGAGTGAAAATTTTTTATGGGTACAATCGTAATTTACATAGAGTCTAAATGCCTTATGTGAACTCAAAAATTTCCTACACTAAGTGAAATATCTTATAGACCTTGAAAATGTAATATGAAATTCTCTCACCCTTGTCATTTTTTAGACTTTTAACCCCTCAAAACATAATAATTACTGTAGGATTTTTATGAAATAAATTCAAAATGTATTAAAATAATGAAACTTAAAATTAAAATCCTTTTAAAAAAATGAAATTATAGAATCAAATATCAATGTATAGCTAGTTAAACTAAATAAAAAATGGTTAAACCACTAAAAATAAAGATTAAATCCATTAACCATTTTGATTCAATATTTTATTATGTAATAAAAAACAATTAACTACTCAAGATTTATCCAGATTAGGTTGTTAATTATCATTGAAAAAAATAAAAAAATGTTAAATATAGGCTCTCATCACTCCCCTATATTTACACTATTTCACTCTTAGGAAATAAAAAAATAAACTTATTAAAAATATTCTTCTAACTAGGTTCAAATTCACATACTAGAGAACAAGAAATATAAGATTTATCCATTTTTGGAAATAAAATCTCCCCAATGTGAATCTATCTAAATATTTTACTTTAATTAAATTCAGAAATTTAATTCAAAGAGTAAATTCTATTATTTTAGTGGAAGTAAAAATTTAACAAGGGGAACTTTCAATTATCACTCTCTGATAGTTCCTTACACCAAATATTTATTTTCCTCTTTCTTTTTACAAATAGAATGATATTATTATAATTCAATTTCCCATTCTTCATTTGGGATTAATATTCCTCTCAAATAAACTCATCCATTTTTTATAATTATACACTCAAAGAATTTTTTCCATACATGTTTGTTAAAATCACATATTGTATGTACAATGAAATTTATAACACACACACCAAGTGACTAAATATTCTAGAATTTCATTTTGGGATATAAGTTTCCCATTCTCTCAAGTTTCAAAGGGATTATATGAATATATTTTAATTTGTATATTTGTGGTGTTATTTTTCACAAAGTAAAAGTTACCTAGGTTCATGTTCAAAAATATTTTTTCTTCATGTTATAATATCAATTCCACTTCAACGTTTTCTATAACACTCTTTTTCTTAGTTTTAAAAATAATTTTCATAAAAATAATGGAAAAAATCACTCAAAAATATTATAAATCTAATAATTTTCAAATTCATGAAATACTTAAAACTAGAATTCATTTATCACTAAAAAGGAAGAAAATTAAACCCAATTTTTTTATTTAAAAATGCTCTTAAAACAAAAAAAAATTAAATATCATTAAAAGTTCCAATAAATATTTCTATAAATATATTCTAAAAATATTTTAAATAGGTATTATGTAGGATTAAAACTTCCCCCATACTTCTTCAACATTATATATTAAAAGTCAAAAAAATATTTAAGTGAAAAAACAAATATAAAGGATAAAACCAAACTAATATTAATTGACCTGATAGGTTTGATTTAATATCTCTCCTAGGGGATTTATATATCTTGAGATAATATAATAGGTGTTTTCCACTTTGGGAAACCTATAGAAAATCATATTAAACATCATAAAATTTATTGAATTGAAATAAAATAATGTAAACAAAAAAGTAAACATGGCTTGACCACCCAAGTGGGTACTAGGTTTTCATTTCCCCTAGTGGATAGTTCTATTTATTAACACCAATCATAGTGTGGGTTTATTTTATTTAATAAAAAACCCCTATATCTTATTTTTACCAATTCCCATTAATGAACATAGGCTTTAGAGAACCCCCTGAATAGAATAAAGTTTCACCAACTCCAAATTATAAAAATATAAATACAAAGTATGTGTTGTGGGAAAATATATAAGGGCCGACCTATTTGATGTTTTTTATTCTATATAATTCTCTTAGAGATTCTAATGAGGAAAAATATTATCCATGTAACTTTGAGTTTATTATTCAAATTTTACTATTTCTTGGGTGTAATGTTGTTTAAACTCCTCTAGAGTGGATTTCATTAGGTTATCAAATTTCTCTTCATCCATATAATCTATTACACACTAGGAAACATTTTCTTCTATTTATTGCACTATACTCCCTTAAATGGTGAATTCTATAAGTTATTCTTCACTTTTCATGGATTTTTATAGCTTAGCATGACCTGTACATTCAACATAGAGGGAGTAAAATTTTAGTTCAAGTGGTAAAAAATCAATAAAATAAAACTTTAAAAAAACTAATTCCTTGAGTGGATCAACCTAAAACAATTACTTATGAATAAAGGCCTCTAGAATAGTTTCTTCAAGGGATAGAAAGAGATATATCTGGGTTTTTTTTCAAATCCCATCATCTCATCCTCTTCTACCTCTTCCAAGGAATACTCTATCGATACTGATTTTGTATCATTAAAACGCAAGGGGTCATGTTTCAACATAATTTTAGAAAAAGTAAAAACAATAGATTCAAAAGTTTGACCATCCAAATTAAGTTTCTAAATTGGTCATAGTGGTTCTTACTTTAGGAACTCATAAATTAGTTATGAAATGTTTAGTAAATAAGTATTTAAAATTTGTTCATACACCTCTTCTATATCCTCTTGATCAAAGACCATTGGCATTAATTCATATTCTTTTGGTTGTGGTTGAAATCCTTTATTTTTGAATGTCTATAGGGTGGTGGATATCATAGATTATTTTATTTAATTCCCTCACACAACTTTGTTGTTATTTGATTCATCGGTCCAATAGTGGAGATCTATTGATGAAATCTTAGATCTCCTCTAATATTTGTTCATATTAAATATAATGGGTTGGAGGTATATATAGATGGTGTGAGTTCAATTTTAGGTAGGGTGATTCAAAATCCAATTTTTTTTCAAATTTAAATTTTTATTTATAAATAGTTAAATATTTATAAAGTGGTGGTAAAGAGCCATTTTCCGACCTAACTCCATGAAAATTATTATAGATTAATCATGTGGCTACCATGATCCATAGTTAAACAAAATTTTTAAAACTATAGAATATAGCATAGATCTGACCAAGGTCATATCTCAATGATTTGATCCTATATACACATTATTCAAGAACATTTGTATCTTTTTTTCTATTTTATGAAAGTAAGAGACAAATGGTGTTTGATACATGAAACAATAAATTAGATGAAAATGAAATACATAATGAACATAAGAAAGTATACACCCTTAGATTCAACCTCAACGATCCTTCATTGTATTATATCTTTGATTATCTATTATACTAATTTTATATTCCAATCATCTACACTTAGCCTCACTACATAAATAATGTGAATGTAATTCACACTCAAGAAGTCTCCCCAAGTTATCATCCATCACTACCTCAAATAATTCATGGTCACGAGTCTATCTTCTGATCAAACCAATGATCCCAATCATACATCAGTGATCCAATAAGTGGGATAAGAAATTATTTTAGTGGTGTGAAGGAAAATGTGTGAAGATAAAGTTTGAGGCACAATCATCACCTCATCCCCTCAAGCACCTTCATTCCCAAAATAAAATAGAAAATGAAAATCTCAGTACATAGACTCTGGTTTTCTAGTTTTCTTGATGTGGGTGATCCTTGAGTAATCATATCATCACTAATGAGAGATTGAGAATCTTTATCACTTCATAATGGGAGAAACACAATGGAAATTAGAGATAAGATAAAACCAAAACACATGAATGAACAGAAAATCAATTAAAATTGAAAAATGAAAAAATCTATAAAATTTCCTATACTAAAATCATCAGTAGTGGGGGGTTTTAAAATAGGATAGTATGAAAGTATTTATAAGAATTTAAGAACATTTTTAATCCTCCTCATGATATTTAGTATAGTAAAATCCCCTAGTTTTAGGTTTGGAGGGATTTCATCTGTATAGCTGGAAATGTTTTTTTATCCCTATCTAACATCATCTTGAATATTCCAGATATTATAAATTACTTCCATAATCTTCCTATTCTTATTTAGCTTGATGTTTTCCATGTGGATTATTAGGAGAATACTTGCTCAATATGGACATACCAACAGAATAGATTTGATTTTAAATCGTACCCCTTTTCAATTTTGAGAGTTCTTGACTTTTAATCCCCATGAACTGCAAATGAAAAAGTAAAATTTTACACACATAGTAAAATATCCTACAAAAAATGAAAACATAAAATGCAGTTGGTGCAATGTTCATCCGATATATATGAAATCTCATACCGAGATCTGACATAAGGGAACATCTTACCGATGTCGAATGAATGTCATCCGGACCATGTAATATCCAATATAGGGAGGAAATATCTTTTGGACATGATTTTTTTTTCAAAAAGTACAACTTTCTTACGCATGCCTATAAATCTTATATTGTTGGAGAAATATCTTACGATTCCTGAAAATGTCTTACAAAATATGCATTCCTTTGTCATTTTTTAGACCTATTACCTGTAAAAATAGAACAATCAAAATACGATTATCTGAAATAAATTCAAAATAGATTAAAATAATTAAAATCTATATTAAATTACTTAAAATAATAAAATTATATAATTAAATATCAATGTATATCTTGTTTAATTAAATCAAAAAATTAATATGCAACTAAAAATCATGTTTAAAGACATTTATCATTTTAATTTTATATTTGAAAAATTATAAATAAATAAATTGATTACCAATGTTTTATCTAGATTAGGAGTTAATTATCATTGAAAAATATTAAAAAACTAGGGAAATTTTATCCCTCATCATACTATAACTATGATTAGAGATTCACTCACACTTAAAAAAGATACTAGTTATGTGAAGAGTTTTATAGAGTATTGATATTGTTGTATATTATGACACTATAAAGAAGTTGAATAGCTAGTTAAGGTTAGTTAATAATATAATTTGGCTATTATTTTGGTGAATTTAAATCTTAATTTCATCATATAGTAAATATTTATGATATAATAAATATATACTTATATTATATTTGAATACGTATTAAAGGTCCATGTAATATTGATATTGTTGTATATTCTGACTCTATAAAGAAGTTAAGAAGATTTTAGAGGATATAGAATAATATAATCCATATAGTATTTTGGTGAGGTTCCATATTACGTATCATAATACGGTGAATACTAATGATAAAATAAAAATATGGTTGGATGATGTCTGATGAAGTGTTACGGTTGGTTGAGATAGTGAAAGACCCCTTTAAATACTTTAAGGAGTATTTATATACTATATGACCCTTGAAATTATTTCAGTGGTGATTGGATACTATTTGAAGTCATTACATGGTAATTTGAAATGTTTGATATGTGTTGTAGAATTTTGGAGAAGAATGGATAATTTTGGATTTATAAGTTCTTGGAAATAGGAAAAGGTACTTTATACATTAGAGTTACTCTGAAGGATACATAAGGGTCATTCTGAAGTTTCACTCTACAATATGAACATGGATTGAATATACAATATGATATATAATTGTTCTATAGTTTATGCATAAATTTAATCAACTCATATTTAAGTGATCTGTGATGGACCCAAGCATGGTGTAGGTTCATCATGGGTGAATCAGTGAAGAATACTCCTTTTTTCAATTTTATGCTTTCTTGTAAAATAAACCTCCCTCACTTATTAGAGTGAGAGATATCACTAATAAAATTATAGAAACTAATGAAAGAAAATAAGAAAATACACCTGATATACATGGTACAATACTCAAAATAATTTGTTAATGTACCACCCTAAAAATTTATTTTAGAAGAATAATAATCTCGATAGCTTCTTTAACATGAAACACTGAGGTTTAAGATAATTGATATATATTTTCAAAAATTTATTATTTGAATATGACCATTAAAACCTAAAAATTTAATTGGAAGGTATGAATATTAGTAACCTCATTATGAAATATTCAAATAATATCTCTAATTAATACAAATGTGTTGATTAATTTTTAAAAAATAAGCACTCAATTTTTAGTGAAGTTATTTTATGAAAAAATTATTTTTATTTCATTTTATACATGGAAATTATAATTAATTTATACCGCTTTAATAAATTGAATTTTATAAAACGAAAATAATTTTTTAAATAATCATATAAAAAATAACTTAATGCGGTTTTTTTATTTTTATGAAATGATTTGTTTTTCATTGAATAGTAAAAAATACATATTTTTCAATTATTGTCATTCATTTTCATTAAATAAAGAAATTTAAACATCTGATTATATTTTGGATTTGGTATTAAAGTTTCATATGATTCATTTTATTTATAATAATATATTTAATTCCATTTTAATTAATAATTTGGATGATTTTCATATAAGTTAATTTTTAGGATTAAAAAGGAATTTTTCTAAAAATAGTTTTTCATTGCATTTTATGAATTTATATTAAAATTAATTTATTCTAATTCTAGATATTTAATCTTTAAAAATGTATATAATTTTTGGAATCAAAACGTTAAAATTTGGCAAATATTCCCCTTTTATTCTTGGTCATTAGGCATAATAACCGTGATAAATATTTGTCGTCTTTGTAAAGTAAAAATTGGTAAAACATTATTAAAACCATGACATAAGGTCTCAAGATCAACCTAAAACATGAATTTATTTATTTTTATGAGATAAATTAGACCATATCCATCCCAAATTCAAAGATATGATATTTCTTTTTCTCTTTCCCTTAATTATGGCATTTTTGTTATTTTAAGTAAAAAAATTCCAAAATGTCATTCTCTTAATTTTCATTTATTTTATATATTAAAATAGGGATACAAATATTTTATGAATGAAATATAAAATTTTATTTGGAAAATTATTAATTTTTTTTATTATAATTTATTTTTAATTTTTAATAATGTTATAATAACCTTAAATGGTTACACAATGCTGACATTGTGTTTGTGCAAGCAGTAGAAAAATATTTAAATGATTTTAAAAACATAATAATTAATATTTTTTGGATTAATTACTTATACACATGAATTTTATAGTTAATAATAATTTATTATTTTTGAAAAAAAATTATAATATTTTAATTACATTGTTATCTTGTTGAATTTTAAGTCAAATTAAATGAATAGTTCCAAAACTGACATTAATGATACTTTATAATAAAAATTAATTTATTAAATGATTTAAAATTCATAAAAATAATATATTTGTCCAAGTGAATTTGTTATGTTCTATAATATCAAACATTTTACAATTAGGGGTCACTTTTCGTTTTATAGGAAGTTTGTTGACCCTTAAAGTTTAAAAAACCTTGATATCACGGTAATCATCAAAAGGGATAACGAGGGTTTATGCAATTATATAATGATTAAAAATCTCCTAAAATTACTTAAATTTTATCGAATGATAATATTTAGACTCTTACTCATCATGAATTATAAATTTATTATTTTTGTGTCACTTTTACTTTAAAATTAATTTATATCACTTATAAAAGGACACTCATACTATCTTTTCTTTACACCTTCTTGAGAAACCAATCTTAAGAAAATACTAAAAAAATTTCTTATAAACTTACCTATCTATGAAATAGAGTTCATAGTCTTCTTAAAATACTATTTCAGGGGTTTTTAATAATGTATCTAAAGGAGGTTTAACAAAGAAATGGAAATCATCTTACCCAACATCTTTCAATTTATTTCTTCTTATAACTTCTCTAAATATATGGTATTAATCATAAAATAATAAATTATGTATCATAAATATATTAAAATGCTATTATTATTATGTAACCATCATTATCTACCCTCTATTATATCAAATGGGAAGTGAAAGTATTGCGCGTGCGTACGTGTGGACTACCACCTACACATAGCGATACAATTCATTTTCCATCACCATACTTCATGGATAGTAACTATGTGGGGTTTAATATTTATATATGATATTTATGACATAATTATACTTCTGGAATTATAATATCATATCTACCTTATTACATTCCCATCTGTTGGAAAATTATAACATCACTCATGCGTATGTGTGGATTACCACCTCCACGAAGCGATGCGATTCATTTTTCATTTAAAATATAATTGGATGGTAATAAGGATATATTTAAAGTATATATATATATATATTTTATGATATAATTATTTTTTAATGATAAATTAATATTTACCTTTCTGTCTTTATTTTATTTATAATGTGAAAACAATGGTCATATGTACGTACCACCTACCGTCTCCATGAATGGTGTAAATAATTTTTCTATCCATACCTTTTATAGATGATTATAAATATGTATATAGTGAATATATATTAAATTTTTATCATTAATAACATTATTAATATGATTTAACCATGATAAATATATAAGGATTAAAACTACCAAACTAAAACTTCTATGAAAAGAAAAACCATTAACACCTGAAAACGATGCTTTCAATAAGGAATTATTAGTAAATAGGTGTTGAAATATTATAATTGGATAATAAATAATAATATAAGTATGTAATTTATTTTTTATATAATATTAATAAATTCAAATTTATCATATAAGAGGTTGTGTCTCTTTTAAAGTAAGTTAAACTTGAAGTAAGAGTTTCTCATCTCACTTTTATTTTTGTGATTCTTATGTCATATTCACCACTTGTTTCTTTTGTGTGGTGTATATACTTCCCATGAATTTATTTTATGTTGATTCTCATTAATATTATGGGTATTTAAAAATTCATATAAATTTCTCTCCTTCATGAGGTTTTGATTTAGATATTTCCAAAGTCGAAATGATTCTTCATATCAATATTACTACATTGAGGTATGTTTGATATTATTAACCTATTTAGGTTTATGATGTGTATATACTTCCCATTTGACATGATATATTTTTAATACAATTATTTTAATGATATTTAAAGTTTCATTTGATATTAATATTTCATGGGTATTATGATTAAAAATTTACAAAAGTGGTAAGGGTTTTATGTTTGAATCTAATTTTAATTAAGATTACTTATGCTTAAATTTCCATTAAGGGAAATTAAATTATATTTATCAGATAAAACCATTTCATTTTCTTATACTCTAGTTATTTTTTGATAATATATGTTTTCTTTTCATTCTCCTCACTTCAATTACTAAATAGACCAAAAGAATATTTTTAATGAAAAATGACTATGTTTTACTATTCGGTTGGAAATGTTTTTCTTTCATGTCCATGTTTTATTTAAAATGGTTTTAAGAATGTTTTTACTATTCTAATATGATCGTTTGAATTTATTTTTACATGTGTTTTAATTTCTATAAAAAAATTCAAAGGAATCTTTTTATTGTTTTTTGAATGAGGTATTTTTGACTTTTACCAAAAAAGTGATAGGAATATTTATTTTAACATACACATTGTGAATTAAATTTACCTCCATCATAACTACTCAATGATTTGAATATTTCCTTACAAGTTTCCATGGTTATTTTAAAGAAAAATGTTTCCCTTAATATATTTTAAATTTTATATTTTAAATAAGTGATTTCAATATAAAAATGGTATTTTATGCAAGAAATGTTCTTTTGATATTTTGAAGATATATTTCATCTATTATAGTATTCTATGATGTTACTTATGATTTACTAGGGATAAAATCCAATGATACCATTCTTATTATTTATTTGTACGGTTTATGATTATAATGATTAGATGTTTATGAAACCCGCTTATTTTTCATGGGTTAATCTATGATGATATGATGAATGTTTTATGACATTTTGGAATAAAAATGAATGGATTATGATTTTGTGATGGGTGGGACAAACAATATATAGTACTTCAATGAATTTGGTAATGATTAATGTTCTATGATATCAAATGGTACATGAGAGGTTATCCCAATCCCAAAATAGGGTACACATGAGGTTATCGTAATCCCTAAAGAGGGTATAAAGGAGGTTATCCCAATCATGAAGTTGGTACATGGGTTCTTATATCAATACTAAAATAAGATTAATGTCTTGGTGGGTAGCCTTGACATAATAGTTCTATAATTATGATTATTCCACACATTATTCCACTTGTTTATGATACGATCTCATGCCAATGTTATACTATCATGGATCATGTTATTTGATTCCTTTATGATTAATATCTTATGAATTGTCAAGAATTGTTCCATGACTCATGATTATGTTCTAGGAATTTCTAGTTTTGGTTTTGAAATGTTAAACTCATTATCTCATACCATTATGACCATTTTATTCTTGAATGATATATGATATCTCCCTTGATTACCCATACTGAGCATCTTCAGTCACCATTTCTTATATTACCCACCCATATGAATTTGAAGAGAGGTTTTAAGTATGATATGTCTAAAAAGGGTTCTAGTTATTAATAAATTAATAGGATATTATGTAGATATTTTATGAACTAATTGTTTATGTATCTAAATTTAGAAAGACACAAAACCTTCTTGGTTCTGGATTGGATCGTAATTTTATGTAATGAATATTCATCTAATAAGATTTAATATCTATGTGTGAAAGTATGATGTATTAAAGTTAATCCTTGGCATGATATGAAATCACCCAAGGCCATATAGTCTACTAGAATCACTATTATGGATACAATTAGTAGGTTTTATCTTTAAAATATGATTATAATAATACCAAATAGTAGTCACATGACATAAGAAGAAATGATTTTACCTCGATCAATCATATAGCAGATATTGGCTTGTCTTCACTAAGGTATCAGTTATATTTTTCCTCTGAATGATTTCCACTCTATAATGTATAGTTCATTCACTCTTCTTTATGTTATATAATAGGTGTGAACTTCCTTCTTCCTCAACACACAACATAGGCATGATCATCACACGCAAATAAAGTATACATTTTTATTATTATTATTCTTATGTACAAATCATTTCACATGATCAATCTTATAAATAATCCTTTTAATTATTACATACAACACATATGATTGTATTCTTAATGGTAGCAATACTTTTTCCCTCGTAATGACCTAGAAGCTTTTAGGCACCTTATTCCTTACCTTCAACCCTTATTTTAGTGTTTTCAGTTATTATTTTCTTGAGTGAAGTATCATATGTGTTGTGGTTTGTTTTAGACCATTTTAGAAGCTGTAAAGGTGGTTCATAATTGGTGCATAGTTAAGGTAAACCTTGTGGTTCTCCCCATAAAATGGTGTGGCTTTTGGAGTTGGACAGTGGGTGGTGCATGGTTAGAGATAACTATATGAAATTTATTAGAAATTAATGTGAATCAGATAGAGGAAAAAAGAATGGTTGGCACAAAGTTTTCTAAACTATGTGATCAAACCACATGGGTTCCCATATGAGGCACATATCCTCGCATGGTTTGCATAGAGTTTGGAAAATTGTGCGGCCAAACTGTGCATGAGGTTTTAATTAATTTAAAAATTTAATTTTAAACCAAAAACCTTTTTGAAACTCCCCATTCTTCCCCATAAACCTATGGATCTCAAACCTAGGGACTAAAATCGGGGTTTTTGGGGAATCCTCTCCCTCCAAACTCTATTTTTGGTGAATTTTGAGGCTTCAAACCATAAGAATTCAATGTATGTGATCATTATTCTCAATTCTTCTTAATCTCGTTTGATATTCCCTCTTTCTACTAGGATGAATCATATATCTAGGATACTATAGATTGATCTATGGAATCATATGTGATATAATAGTGAATAATTGTATCATTAAAATATCAAGTTCTGGATTAATTTATAATGGCTTACTCAGTAATGAAAAAATCTAGATCAACAATTTTTGATTAACCTCATTGTGTAATCTTAATCAAATTCATTCCATTTTCATGTTATTATTATTAAGTCTTGTTTTGGAATTATTTTATGAATTTTGATTAGTTATAGGGATTTTTGGCATACCGCCTTGGTTTGAGTGATGAATCTTGGTGAACATTACAATTTTTATTAAATACACTTGAGGTGGTAAACTTCTTACAATATAGGGGATTGTATATGTTTATTGGCATAATATGATGGTATGTTCTTGTGTTCTTTGAGACCCATGATTGATGTGTATTTCTTGTGGTTTCGTTCATGGTTCTGTAAGAGACATGCTTAATATGACTAGTTGTCCTTGCCATGATATGAATGGAATGTTGGTGTTTCATAGCCTATGGAAATTTTCTTTTGGTATAAAGATGCCTGAGTTTCTTGAAATTTTATAAATGGTCCCTTAGAGGGAATGCATGGGATATGTGACAAATGATGGGACTTGGCATTGGTTGATGGTATTGTATGGTATCACTTACATGTTCAGTTGATGTAAGAGTTGAATTGTATAGGGTCAAAGTGTATCCAATGTGTCAGGATACTGACATAAGAGAAAGACTACGAAGGGGAAATTGTGATCTAATTCTTTGCTCATGTCAGGTGAATGTACCATCAAGTGATGATAGAGGACCACCTTAGGGTGAGGAAAGATGTATTTTATTAAAGGTATAAAGTGGACATACATCTGGTTGAAATATTGTGTTTATCCTATATATGGACCCTAGGGTATTTTCTAAGACATTTAGTGACTAATGATGGCATCCTTATTGGTATAGTGCTGAAGTAGGTGGGGTAAGGGTTCATGGAAGACTGGTTAGTCCATGATGAATCAACATCTATATGTTTTATTATTTACTTATACATTAATTTTATGTCATGGAATACACCCTATATATATGCACTTTGGTTAAGGATATATTAGTGGTGTCCTACTAGGTTTATACAAACACTCTGCTTGGGAATCTTGATGTGTGTATGAATTAATGACCAAGGATTTAGGAAAGGGAAAGGTCCTAATGGTAGTTATTTGAGGAAATTGTGAATGATGAAAAAGGAAGTATCAGTAAAGACTCCATATAGATGGTACATATAGGTTCTGGGCATAGAAGAAGTACCTTGGGTGGTTTGACCAACTCATCTTTTAGTCTTAAATTACTTTTAATCAATGTTGCATATGATTAAAACATCATGTCTAATGAATAAAAATAGGTTAACTAGCTATATTAAAATGTTGGAACTATAATAAAATTATCATCACATATAATTTATAATTATTTTATGAATAGATAGAGAATTAATTCAACTTTTAATTCTACATTTGTTGATTATCTGATTGAATAGGTCTTTTAATACCATCATTATGCTGTAGGATCCAAGTACAAAGTCCATAAAGAGGTGATTCATACGTGCACCACAATCTCTGAATGTCACCATAGAATCACTAGGCAATATCAAGAACAATCCCGATATCTTGTGTTGTTCATTGTTGATCATAATATAATTTTTCTTGATGGGGAATAACTCTTCATGTTCTATCATTTTATTGAGATAGGATGAAAGGATAACACTCTTATATCTCTCTCTAGAGAATGAGAGAGTCTTCTCTATCTTTTGTGCACCATAATAGAGTTTTTGGAAATTGATATAATTATATATTTATTATGGAAGGTTTAGTGTTGTAAAATAGTTCATAATCACCTTACCAACTTTAATAATTTTACTTGACCCCATGTTTAATAATAATTATATTAATATTATTAATAGATTGAATTTTGAAATAACTTTATGAAAATATATAAAAAATATCACCAATATCATTTCCAATCAAACCATTAAGCTTGGTACACTTTCCCTCACCAACATTTACTGATCATTGAATACATAATATTCAATAAATAAATTTCACTACATTATTCTACAACAAATATAATAATTACTATGTTCACCAAACATTAAATTAAATATTAAGTATTATTATTTAACTTGCTTATTTTTTCAAATTTTTTTTTATTATATTATGGAGATAAACCAAACCTGAATAAATATTACTAATTCTATCTTGTTAAATTCAATACTTTAAGTTAACTGAGATCGCAGATACACTTAGTGTATGAACCAATATCCCTCCTTCTTAGTGAAATTAGAAATAACCACCTAAAGTAAAAGGTTAGTGTATAGAAACATTCCAAGGCACCAATATAGAAATAAATTAATGTTGCAATGAAATCCAACCTTCTACAAACACTTTCCATGTAATATAATCCCTTTATCGTGATATCACTAATCAAGAAGGTTTCTTGTCGGTGTCACCAACCTATATGCTCGATTTATATTTCTTTGGATTTCAATAAATGAACTCAACCACAAAACATTGTGGATATGGATTTATATAGGTAGTCCCATTCCCATCAAAGGGCCTGAGATATGAACTTCTAGCATAGGATGGAAGGGATAAATCCCCTCTTATGTTATCCATTAATGCAATATCACTTGTAATGTACCAAACATATCCTACCTCACCGCTATCATATATCATCTTGGTTTTCATAAATTCATAAAATTGAATGAGTCATGATATCCATTAATTATCATATTATAGTCTAAGTATCAATACACAAATCTGTATATTGAAATATCCAATGATAAATAGAAATATGGATTTCATATTTATGAGTATGTTCTCATAAACTTATATCTTGGATATAAACAAGGCCAAACAACATGACAATATTTCTGAATATCCTATGATCCTCACACCCCTTATTGCCTGTATTTTATATTTTTCATTAGATAATATCATCCAGCCATAGAACATATATTCAAGAATACTATCATGATTCTTATGGGTTCTCATCACAGTAGGGAACTACTATGACCTGTCAGTGTGACATAAATTTTTAGGATATTATCACATACTATATTCATGCAAAGGAATATTTATGATTTGATAAGATACTTCATTAATAATGAAAAACATGTAATCAAGTACTAGGAAAATTATTTTTAGGGAACCAATTCCAATAGAATCTCACTTGAACTAGAGCCAACTGACAATAACTTTCAATCCACTATATCTCACTTGATAATCATTCCTTTAATAAGATAAATCCTTCATGAATTGGTTCACCTTTTTTCTTCTTTCGATATAATAATCACTAAAGATTCACCTCATTGAGAAACATCCCTCAAGTGATGAATCTTCTAATGTATGTTCTTTTCCATTTGATATGACCTTATCACTTTGGAGAGCTTCATAACTATAGTGTTATCATAGTAAACTATAATAGGATATTTACTATTAGGTATCATATCAAGCTCTTGGAAAAATTTGTGTATCTAAACTGCGTCCTTGGATTCATCAGAAGACTTAATATACTCGGAATCCACTATAGAATTGGTGAAAACTGGATGCTTTAAACTCTTACAGATCAAAACTTATCCATTGAGACAAGAGATATATCCAGACTATGACTTCAGATCACTATGATCTATCTAAAATCTAGAATTTTTATAACCCCTAATGACTAGATCTTTATCTCCTCCAAACACTAAGAACATATCCATAGTCTACCTCATATACTTAAGAATAGTCTTAATAGTAGTACAATTATGTTTACCTAGATCTTATTGATATCTTCCCACCATGATAAAATCATAGGAAACATCAATCCCCATACATAACATGTCATACATGATTGGTCATATCACATAAGTGTATGAGATATTACTAAGTATCTCTCTTTCTTATTATGTATAAGGAAACAATTACTTGGATATATGTATATCATGTGACACTAGAACCAATCCCCTATTAGATTGTTCCATACTAAAAATATTTAGTATATGATCAATAAATATACTTTTCCTTAGTCAAAACATGCACTTAAATCTATCACACGGGATCTTGATCCCTAGAATGTAGGCTGATTCACCTAAGCCCTTCATGGAGAAGCACTTGATCGAATATGCCTTAACCTCCTACAAGTCTAGTATATCATTTCCAATTAGTAATATGTCATCAAGATATAATAATACAAAAAAACTATACTCCCACTAAACCACTTGTAAAAACATGGACCACATTTGTTATTAATGAAAAAAATACTTCATGGATTTATCAAATCAAATGTTTCATGAGATGGATTCTTACTTTAATCTATACATCGATATTTTTAGATTGAATGCCTTTTTTAAAATTTATGGAGTCAGAATTCCTTCTGATTGTGTCATGTACACATCCTCTTGAAGGTTACCTTTTAATAATTCAGTTTTAATGTCCATTTTCTAAATCTTGTAGTCATGGTAAGTTACTATGGAAAGAAAAATTTTAGTGGATCTAAACATAAGAACTAGATAAAAGTATTTATCATATTCAATGACTTGATGTTGTCAAAACCCTTTATCCACTAGTTGTTATTTATAGGTATTTACTTTACCTTCCATGTTAATCTTTCTCTTGAATACCCATTTACACCCAATAAGTTTTATATCAACTGGAAGATTGATAAGAACTCAAACATGGTTTTGATACAAGGAATACATCACATAATCCATGGATTCCTACCATCATGAAGCTTTTGAGCTCTCTACTTCCTTGTTATAGGAGAGATGGTCGTTATTGTCAACCATAAATTATTCATTATCATCGGTGACTAGAAAACCATCTCTTTGGTTCTATTACTTATATATTTCTCATATATAGTACTTATGTTTTATGAATAACTTCTACTATGAAAAATTATGAAATTAGTTCCTACACAAACTATTGTGCACCTTCATCAAATTAAATATTTCCTCCACTATCCCCCTTTAGGATATACTCCCTCTCCAGAAATACAGCATGTCATGTGATACTTTCTTTCTTGTTTGAGTTGTTTCGTAATATCCCCTTATTTGCTTGGGATATCCTATAATGATACAATTTATACCTCAGGGTACTAGTTTGTTTTCTTGATCTATCCTTAAAAAACTCCTTGAAACACCATTCACAAACATGTGACATAACAAATTTTTTTTACTCCATAAATCGAAGGGAAATCACTTTCCGCTTTAGTTGGTACTTAGTTTAGTAAGTATGATGTCTTCTATAATTTAAATCCCCAAAATGATAATGGAAAGATTGTATGACTCATCATCAACCATACCATGTCTAGTAAGGCATAGTTCCTCCTTTCACTAACACCATTCCACTATGGTGTATAAGGTAGAGTGAGTTGTGATAAAATCCCATACTCCTCTAGAAATTCGATAAAATGTTAGTTAAGATATTCACCACCACGATTTGTTCGTAGTTTCTTTATCTTATTTCCAAACTAATTCTCAGATTCATTTGTGAACTCTTTGAACTTCTCAAAGGATTCATACTTATAACTCATCAAATAGATATAACCATGCCTACTCAAGTCATTAGTAAAAGTAGTAAATTATGAGAATCCACCTCTAGCTTCTACTTGAAAAGGTCTACACACATCAGTGTGTACCTACCAATTATAGAATCTCGATGGATCATTAACTTTGAACACTTAATGGTGGTTTGGTAATTTTACAATTTAAAAAAGCGTGACATATTTAAATTCAATTGAGATCAAAAAAGTTTATGTAACTATATTGACAAAGTATTTTCAAATGCTTGTCATTTACATAACCAAGATGGCAATTCCACAACTAGGTGTTATATGATTTGTGTGTATTTTTTTTCATTATCTATTTACAATATTTTGTTTTCACAATTTAATACATAAATACCATTATTTAGCTATGTCATACCATAACATGTTCTATCCTTATTAAAGTAGCTACTCTTATTTCCAAAGATGAAAATAAATCCATCCTCGTTTAAGAAAGAAATAGAAATAATGTTCTTAGTAACACTAGGAACATAATAAAAATTTATTTTAACCCAAAATCAATCCTATAGGCAATGTGAGATAGGAGTATTAAATGGATAGGGCCACCATAATTACCCCATTAGTAGCCTATAGATCCACCTCATCTTTGGTAATGATATGAAATCTACTTGGTTACTGTATCTGGGTAAAAATGTGTGAATCAAAAATAGTATCTAATACAAAACTTTTATATATTTAAATATTATATTCAATAATTAATTCACCAAAAAATCCCATTCCTTCTTTGGTTGGGTACAATTCCTCTTCTAGTGTCTCTGCTTTCTATATGACAAACATACTGCATCATGTTCCTT
Source organism: Viscum album (assembly GCA_963277665.1). NCBI lineage: Eukaryota > Viridiplantae > Streptophyta > Magnoliopsida > Santalales > Viscaceae > Viscum > Viscum album. The sequence goes on from OY728140.1 coordinate 574,745,620, forward strand.
ACCTCTAGATCTTCTTCTTCTTGAGGGGATGGTTCCCTAGAGCCTTATACTTGGAATGATTATTAGGTCAATTTTTATTATTCCTAATATTTTTATTCACTATAAGGATAAGAGTTTTTACTCTGAATTTATTTATCAACTTGTAAAATAAGTGTAACAAGTTCTGAAAGTGTCTTCTTGCTATTTCTCATATTATAATTCTCAATAAAATTGGAGAAGTTTTTAGGTAGTGAGGACTAAATGAGATTTGTGTGAAGATCATTTGGGATCTTAAAACCAAATATTTTCATGTGATTAATATAATCAATCATATTGAACAAAAGGTTTCCAAAAAGCATCGAATCTCTAATATTGCATGTGAATAGTGGATTGGATATCTCATATGCCTCTAATTTCACCTTCTCTTGATGGAGATCTTGAAGGTGAGAAATGGTGTAATACACATACATAACCTCATATTTATTTATTATATCATTTTAAATGGAGGATAACATAAACTTTGGAAATCCATTACATCATCTACATTCCTAAAATAGATAGTTACTTCTTCCTCACTAGCCTATTTGGAAAACAACTTGAGAAGTTGGGTTTCTAGCATGTATTGTAACACCCTGACCCCAGAAGCCCAGAGCAGGAGCTTTACATATTACATTGGCATGATTAAAAGGAATGAAATATAAAAGTAATGACAAGTTTAGTAGTATTGAAGAAACTAGATACATATAGGTGATCATATTACATTTGGAAAGGTAACAAAATATAATACACAACAAAAACTAATAAACGTCATCCACAAGAAGTCAATAAATAGTATCCTCCTCACAACCTGTTGAAAGTAAACAAATGAAAGGTGTGAGATCAAAAGATTAGTAGGGGTTACAAATAGTAGAATCATGAATCAAAAATAACTGAATCATAAACAAATTGGCATATTCAATATGGTATGGTGAATAAATGAAAAACACAAGCCATTATTAAACTGAGAATGAAACTGCATCTATAGATTTTGTCATAGTGAAAAACTATTGGATAGTAATAACTGAAAATGAATAAAAATATATTATTATTAATTAGATTTCATTTATCTAGAATATGATACCACTATACCATCGAAATTGTTTAAGTCTACAGGTAGATACCTGTCTGGTTTTTAGAAACAAACTCAAAGGGTTTGTCTCCAACTGATTTGTCTCATGAGACATGTCGATGCATCGAGGGGATATAGGGATATCCTCCCATAACTTAAAGTCCAAATAATTATTTATAAATATATTTAATAAAATTAAAACATGCCTTCTCAATATCCACATCGAGTAGAAGAAATAGATTTATTAATATTTGCATAGTTAAAACAACATTCCAAATAAACACCGTATGTAAAAGGGTATACAGATTAAGAGAATAATCATATCCATGAATCCATAACATGGATATATAATATATTTAAAATTTAAAATTAAAAATGATCTCAAATAGGAAGTGTATATTCCACATAAGAAATATTAGGTGCCCAATACCAAGTAAATAAAAATGAAATAGAAATTGAGAAAAAGTTCATTACCACGTTGTAATCAATCGAGTCGTATGAAAAAAATTAATAACCACCAAATTAATCATAGAATAACATTAATATAAATAAAATCACGATAATATACATAAAATGGAAGTACAAAATGCACCACATGCAGGAAATAAGTGGCGGACAATGGAAATATCGTGGAATTAAAAGGGAGATAAGAAACCCCTTACCTTATGCCTGAATGTGTTCTTCTATTGATCTTAATGACATGAATAATCAAATTTATCTTAATTAATTAATAATTATAGAGCCTAATATACATTTATTTCATTTAGTTTAACCTTATTAGGGTCATTCATGTACTTTTTTATGGGTTTAAGAGGATCAATTTTACTATTTTGGAAGCATTTTTTCCTTGGTTTTCGTGATCAGTTTACTTGTATTGATGAGTGGAAGTTTGTTTGAAATGTGGTAAAACATCCAGAATTTTTAATATATATTATTATTTACATTAAAGAGATATAAATGATCTTATAATGATTTTGGGTTACATACCATGAGGATGAGTTATTTGATAATATATACTGATAAACGCTTCGATTAACTTGGTGGTTTTTGTGCATAATGAAATTGTTTTGTATTATTTTTTATATTACGAGTGTGAAATGGTTCCAAAAAATCACATAATATTGAATAAATATATTATGATATTTTTCAACCAAAAAAATTCTTTCATGACCAGAATTGAAGACGGTAATAAAAATTGAAAATCTGTCATCCTTGAATGTGGTAAATTAACACATCTCAGAAAGTGTTTTCATTTTTAGTACTAGAGGAGGGGGAAAAGAGAGATGATGATGAAATATTCCATTAGAATAATAAAATTCCAGTTCAATTACGTTACTGGAATTATCATAGAATTTTTATGAGGCAATATTACGAAATAAAAAGAAAAGAAAGGAACTCAAAATAACAGAAAAGTTGAGAAATCCCTCACAAAAAATTGGCAGCCTAACGATGTCACTTAAAAACTCATAAAAAATTCTAATGAGAGAAAGGGGGTCTATAATAATAATTACATAAAATATAAATAAATTATAATATGGAATTACATATCCCAACATAATCCAATTGAAAATAAAAGAGAATAGCATAAAATGAAATCTTTTAAAAGAGAAGGGTTTTATATTCCCTTACCTTGTAGAGTAACTCCAAAAAAATGAAGGTTGGGACCTTGGGGGATTGATGAAACCTTGGGAGAACTCCTAGGGAGGTTAAAATACCATATATTGGATTATTATGATTTTTTAATGGAAGAAAATGATGTAATGAGTGGGTATTTATAGTAAATGACGGAGATTTTTTTATTTATTTCAAAGGACACCTCATTAGTGGTTTTTGAAAAATCATGTGCTTGCCCATTGTATTTTCCCATGGTATTAGCCACTTGGGAATACTCAAGTCATATTTTACTATACAAAAGTAGGACATCATTTTATATTAATTATTACATCATTATGATGTCATAAAACATACTGAAAACTCAAAACTGTATTTTTTCTATTCATGAAAAATTCAAATATTTTAGAAAAATACCAAAAAATTCACCCTAAACATTTTTCAGTGTGTAGAATTTAAAAATTAACTCCATTTTTTAAATATAATTTCATAAATATTATAAATTTAATTTTTAAATAAAATCATAATTTATTCAAAAATAACAATTTTAAATCTATAACTCCTTTTTTAATACCTTGAAAAATTAATCAACATCTCATTACATTATGAGCTCATGAAAATAAAATAATAATATGATTTAATATTCACACGGTTCATATTAATATTCATATTACTATCCGTAAGGGTGTGTTACTATTCATCAAAAAACTTGTCAGTTCTATCAAACTCCAAATAACTTACTGATCACAACTGTAGATGACCTTTTTTTTAAATTAAAAACACAAATGTAGAAAATTTATGTTTAGTGGATATGTTATGAATTTATCCTATAAATAAACAAGTGTTTTTTCATAAAGACTCAATTATTTATGAAACATATGCTATTTAATGAATGGTAAGAATTTAAAAGAAACATGACATAAAATATTTTGGGTGTTATATTATTCCCACCTTTAGAAATTTCATCCTTGAAAATTTTCAAGTACAAAGCCCTTAAAAAAGATGTGGGTGGTTCTTCTTTATAACATCCAAAGGTTCCCATGTCACTTCCTCCATTTTATGGTTTCTCTAATGAACCTTTACTAGATGAGTTTTCTGATTTCTCAATGATTTCTTACTTGTATCAAGAATCACGATAGGCTCTTTATAGTATGACAAATCAAGTTCCAACTCTATTTCTTCATAGGTGAGTACATGTGTTGTGTCTGGAATATATTTCTTTAATAATGACACATGTAATACATTATGAACTTTGGATGGACTTGGTGGAATTACTAAATGGTAATCTATAGCTCTGATCCTTTTCAGAATTTCAAATGGTCCGATGTATCAGGGTCTCAGTTTCCCTTTCTTACCGAACGTTAAGACACCCTTCCATAGAGATACTTTTAGAAATACATGATCTCCTAATTGAAATTACAAATACTTTCTCTGGTTTTCAGCATAACTCTTTTTAATAATTTGGGATACTTTAATATGGGCCTATATTTTCTTTACCTTTACAGTTGTCTCTTCAATAATTTCTAGGCCTATATGTTTCCTCTCACCAACTTCATCCTAATAAGTTTGATTTAGACATATCTTAATATATAATTCTTCATATAACACCAATTGAATGATATAATGGAATCTTTTATTGTATTAAAATTCTACCAAAGGAAATTATTGATCCCACACAACTTGAAAGTCAAGAGAGCATGATCTCAACATGTATTACAGTGTTTGAACAGTCCTTTTAGACTATTTGTCGGTTTGGGGGTGATAAGCAGTATTCATATGAAGCTCATTATCCAAAGACTTCTAGAGACTTCTCTAGAATTTTGATGTAAAAAGTGAATCTCTATTAGACACAATCAATAAATATGGACCATAAAGTCTTAAAACTTCATTAATATAAAGTATTTTTAGGTTCTCAAGTGGTAAATCCTCCCTTATAACAAGGAAATGTGGTGATTTTGTGAGATGATCAATAATTACCCATATTACATCACTCCTTCATGGTGTCCTCAGTATTCCTATGACAAAATCCATCGTAATTTCATCCCAATTCCATATATAAATAGGTAGAGGTTTCATGACCCCTCTAGGATGTTTTTTCTCAACCTTCACATTTTGAAAAACTAGATACCTTGACACATAGTCAGTAATTTCTTGCTTTATGTTATCCCAACAAAAATGTTCCTTTAGATCTCTATACATATTAGTACTACTAGGGTGAATAGAGAAATCTAAGCTATGAAAATCATCTAAAATTTCCCTTTTTAGATCAGGTACTGAAGGAACACATAACCTCTCCCAAAATTTCAGAACTCCATCCACACACACAAAGTCTTCCAATCTTTCATCCTTAACAACTTTAATTTTCTTTTTTTATTCTCATCATCGGATTGAGAGATTTTTATCTTCTATAGGAAAGATGGTTTAACAATCATTTGAATGGTGGAAATATGTTTCCCCTTTAATAAGAATTCCCATATACATCTTTAGTAGATCCCTGAATATAAGATCTTTCTCAAGCCTCATTTAGGTCAAAAGTCAATGATCTTTCCGGCTTAATGCATCAGTCACCTTATTTTCCTTTCCTGGGTGGTAGAGTACTAAAAAATAATAGTCTTTGAGCAACTCGAGTCATCTCCTTTGCCTCATGTTGTGTTCTTTCTGTGTAAAAATGTATTTCAAACTCTTGTGATCTGTATATATCTCACATTTTTCACCGTAGAGATAATGTCTCCATATTTTCAGAGTAAAGATTGTGGATGATAACTCAATATAATGAGTAGTAAAATTTATATCATTATTCTTCAATTACCTAGATTCATAAAAGATAACTTTATCATTTTTCATAAGGACACAACCCAGTCCATTCTTTGATGCATCACTGTATATCACAAATCTGTCATTTCCAGATGGAAGAGTCAAAATTGGAGCTTTGACCAATATTATTTTCAATTATTCAAAAAATTTGGTACATTCTTTCATCCATACAAACATAACCCATTTATGTGTGATCTTAGTTAGCAGGTTATCCAATCGAGTGAAATTCTTAATGAAATGTTGACAGTAACCTGCTAAACCAATAAAGCTACAAACCTCAGTTATTTTCGTTTGTGTGTTCCATTCTAGGATTTACTTTGTCTTCATAGGAACAACTAAGATTCTATACTTATAGAAAATATTTCCAAGAAAATAAATCGATTGAATCCAAAATTCACACTTGCTAAACTTCCCATATAATTCAATTCTTCAAAGAGTTTTCAGAATAATCTGCAAGTGATTCTCATGGTCTTCATAGATTTTGGATTATACCAGGAAATAATAGATAAATACCACAATAAAGTCATCAATATACTCCTTGAGAAATCTATTTATTATATCCATGAAAACATAGGTTGAATTAGTCATTCTGAAAGGAATTACTATAAACTCATAATGCCCATAACTAGTTTAAAATGTTGTATTTGGAATATCTTTCTTCCTCACACACAGATGATGATATCCAGATCGAAGGTCAATCTTTGAAAAATATGGGGCTCCATGAAGTTGATAAAATAAATCATCAATTCGTGGTAGAGGATACATGTTATTTATTTTAATAGAATTGTTTTCTCTATAATTAATGCATAGCCTCATGGATCGATCTTTCTTCTCGAAAAATAGGATAGGGTATCCCTATTAAGAAACACTAGGTCGAATAGATCCTTTGTCACTCAATTACTCTGGTTATTTCTTTAGAGCCACTAGTTCTAATGTGGTAATTCTATAGGGAGTCTTTGATATAGGTCTTGCACCAGAAATTAAATCAATAGGAAACTCAACTTCCCACTCTGGAGGATGTCCAGGTAAATCCTCCGGAAAAACATCAATGTATTCTTCCACAATAGGTACATCTTCAATTTGAATATTTCTTTCCTCGCCCATATATATTTTGTTCTCTTCCTCTCCAATAATTTAATTCATTAGATCTAATGGGGGTTTATCTAGATAATAATCATATGGAGATGTTTCTTCTCTAAAGATAAAGGATACTACACCATTTTAAAAAATTGTAACTTTCTTCTTCTTGTAATAGATCTTCACATCATAATTTGATATCCAATTCATACTGAGAATTATATTAAATTCAATCAGTGTTATAATGATAATGTTATCAACTAAATCACATTTATGTGTTATGAGGGGGTGATCAATGCATCGTTTTTACAATGATACTTCCCCTAAGAGTTTTTACTGAAAACACCTTTATTAAATAAAATTGGACACGTATCATTTAATTGTAAAACTATGAATATATAAATGAATGCGATGATCCAGAATAAAATAATTCATTGGATATGTTTGAGGAAACAATTAAAGTACCTACCACCACATCATTAGGAACTTCAACCTCTGTGGTTGTAATTGCATAAGCTTTCCCCTGTTCCTGTGGCCTTTTCTAAGGGAAGTTTCTTTGGCACTTAGGAAACACATTTTCATAGTGTCCTGTATCTCTAAAATTTTAGCATTGAATATAATTGACTTGTCTCTTCCCCTTAAATTCACTATATTGATAACCCTTTTCTCCTCACTAATAGAAAACTCCCAAGACTTTCAAGAATTTCCTAGGATGATTCTTTCTTCATTTCTTGCATAATAGAAATTGCTTCATTCCCTTCTCCACTGGTGATTCATATTTTCCATGGTTATTAGAATGCCTCTTCTTATATTGATTTCCTTTAAACAAATTTTATCTAGAAAATCTCTCTTTGTTTTGATGGAACATAATAAAATTTCATCAAATGATTAAAATTTTTGAGAAGCCGGTGCCCCTTGAAGAATTAGCTTAATTACTTTAAAGAAATGATCAATATTGTCTTATGAATCATGTATATAATCTATAGTATACCTGGATAATCTTGTGAAGGTAGCCTCATACTCTGAAACAATCTCTTCTTCCATTTGTTTTAGGCTAAGGAATTTCCTCTACATTTCAGTTCATTGTTCCTGAGGGAAATATTTTTCGAAGAATATTTACTTAAATGTTCTCAATTTCATATCTTATATTTCTTCTTCCTCTATGGTATTTTGGATCAAGGACCACCATTGATCAAAATCACCCTTGAGGAAATATACTTCCAATACTACCTTTTCATTTTAATTGCATCTTAATGCTAAAAATATCTTTTCAATGGACTTGATCCACTACTCAGCTACCACTGGATAATTAGTCCAACAAAAATATGGGGTCTTCTACCATATAAAACGATCTAGTATTGGTGTAACATGGTTATTTGTCATAGCCTGAGTATGTTTTCCCAATATGGTCATGATCTGATATGCTCCAACATTTATTGTGTTAACTTGATTAGTGGGTAAATCCCTACATTTTCTATGGGTATTGATTCCCCTTCTCCAAATAGGCACCATCAATAAACAATGTAATACACTAAATTGCGTCATAGTTCATAATTTCTTACTAGAAAACACTTAAGATAATCTGAAAATTTATGCACAACTAATCTCGTAACCATAAAAATTGTTTATATTTAATTTTAAATCCTTCATAATGGTTTATAAAGAAAATTTGAATTATCCTAAGAATTTCCCTTGAGTGTTTCAAACCAAGTGTGTAGTAATTCCCATTTTCATGTACGAGGATACCCTGGGTCAATCCTGAAACTCCTTGTCGGAGTTTTCACTCCTAGGTACATCTGTGCCAGAACCACATCCACATGTAGTATCCAGATAGGGATATATTTTCTAGGAAGATTGACATAATCTATTACTTACCAAAATACCCTGATGTTTCTATATTTTTATCTTCAAAGAGTATCTTAGGGGTTAGTTCCCTAATCTAAGTTTTCTAAATCTAGTTTTCATGTTTTCTACTAAACTTCCCCCTGATACCAACTATAATGCCCTGACCTTAGAATCCCATAGTAGGTGATTTACATATTACATTAGCATGATTAAAAGAAATGAAATCCCAAGGGACGATCAGTTTAGTAGTCTTGAACAAACTAGATACATACATGTACTCATATAATATTAGGAATGGTAACAAAATATAATACATAACAAAAACTTATAAATTGCATCCATAAGAACTCAATAAATGGTATCCTCCTCATAAACTATTGAAGGTAAACAAATGAAAGTTGTGATATTAAATACTCAGTAAGGGTTAAAAATAGTGGAATCCTGAATAGAAAATAATTTAAATATAATCAAATTGGAATAGTCAAAATGGCATGGTGAATAAATGAAAAACACATGCCATTAATAAACTAAGAATGAAATTACATCCATAGATTTTGTCATTGTGAAAACCTCATAGATAGTAATAACTAAAAATGAATAAAGAGATATGATTATTAATTAGATGTTCTGTATCAGTCACATGATACCAGTATACCATCGAAACGGCTTAAGTATATGGGTAGAAACTTGTCTGATTTTTGGAAACAAACTTAAAGGGTTTTTCGCCAACTAATTTGTCTCATAAGACCTATCGATGCATCGAGTGGTTACAGTGGTCCCCGACCATAACTGAAAGTCAAAATAATTATTTATACATAGATTTAATATAATTAAAATATTCCTTCTCAATATCCATAAATATTAGAGGATAAAGATTCATCAATATTTCCATAGTTAAAACAACATTCCAAATAAACATCTTATGTAAAAGGGTATATGGCTTAAGAAAATAATCATATCCATGAAACCAGAATATGGATATATAATATATTTACAATTTCAAATGAAAAATGATCTCAAATGGGTATTAGATACACCACATAAGAAAAATTAGGTACAAAATGCCAAGTAAATGACAATAAAATGGAAATTGAGACAAAGTCCATTACCACGTCGTAATTAATCAAGTCATATGACCAAAAATTAATAACCACAAAATAAATCATATAATAAAATTACTATAAAGAGAATCGTGATAATATATATCAAATGTATGTACATAATGCACCACATTCAATAAATAAGTGGTGAACAATGTAAATCTCATAGAATTAAAAGTGAGATAAGAAACCTCTTACCTTATGCCCAAATGTGTCCTTTTATTGATCTTAATGAAATGAATAATAAAATTTATCTTTATTAATTAATAACTAAAAAACCTCTTATAAATTTATTTTATATATTTTAACCTTATTAGGTTCATTAATTTCATTTTATATGGGTTTAAGAGGTTCAATTTTATTATTTTGGAAGCATCTTCTTCATTGGTTTTCATGATCAGTTTACTTGTATTCATGAATGGAAGTTAGTTAGAAATGTGGTAAAACATAAAAAATTATTAATATATATTATTATTGAAATTAAATATATATAAATTATCTTATAATGATTTTGGGTTACATACCATGAGGATGACCTGTTTGATAAGAGATAATGATAAACACTTGGATTAACTTGACGGTTTTGTGCATAATAAACCTGTTTTGTATTATTATTTAATATTTTGAGTGTGAAAGGATTAAATAATAGCACATAATATGAAATAAATATTTTCATAATAGTATCAACCATAAAAATGGTTTCATGACCATAATTTAAGATGGTAATAAAAATTGAGAACATGTCGTCCTTGAATGTGATAAATTAACACATCATGGACGATGTTTTCATTTTTAGTATTAGAGTGGGGGGAAGAGAGATGATGATGAAATATTCCATTAGAATAATAAAATTAAAGTTCATTTAAGGTACTATAATTATCATAGAATTTGGTTTATGGGAGATGAGGAAAGAAAAAGAAAAGAAAGGAACTCGAAATAAAATAAAAGTTGAGAAATCCATCACGAAACCTCAGCAGCCTAACAACGTCACTTAAAAATTCATAACATATTTTGATGAGAGAAAAGGGGTATCTCATCATTCTGAAATAATATGGAAATAAATGGGGATATTTAATTACATATCCCAACATAATACAATTGAAAATAAAAGATAATAACATAAAATTAAAGGTTTAAAAAGAGAAGGCATGTAAATTCCCTTACCTTATAGAGTAACTCTCAAAATATGCTAGTTGGGACCTTGGGGGCTTAAGGACACCTTGGAAGGACTTTTAGGGAGGTAAAACTAATATATATTAGAGGATAATGAGTTTTTAATTAATTAAAATGATGTAATGAGTGGGTATTTATATTAAATGAGAGGGAGTTTTTTTATTAATTTAAAACGACACCTCATTAGTAATTTTTCAAAAATCATGGGATTTCCCATGGTATTTGCCAATGGTATTAGCCACTTGAGACAAATCAGGTCATATTTTATTGTACAAAGGTCTGTCATAATTTTATATTAATTATTACAAAGTTATAATGTCATTAAGCATATGGAAAACTCAAAACTATATTTTTTCTATTCACGAAAAATTCAAGTATTTTATAAAAACACAAAAAATTCACCCTAACCATTTTTAGATGTGTATAATTCAAAAATTAAGTCCATTTTTTTGAAAATAATTTTCTAAATATTATTAATTTAATTTTTAAATAAAATAATAATTTCTTTAAAAATAATAATATTAAATCTATAACTCATTTTTAATATCCTGAAAAATTAATCCACATCTCATTACCTTATAACCTCAATAAAATAAAATAATAATATGATTTACGATTCATAAAGGTCGTATTACAATTCATATTACAATTCATATGTGTGTGTTACTATTCATCAAAAAAATAAATTGGTTCTATAAGACTTTAAATAACTTAGTGATCACAACCATAGATGTCTGTTTTTGGAAATTCAAAACACAGATGTGGAAAATTTAAGTTTAATGGATATATTGTGAATTTATCCTATAAATAACCAAGTTTTGTTTCACATATACTTAGTGCTTCATGCAGCATAGACTATCTAATAAATAGTAATAATTTAAGAGAAACATACCATAAAATGTTTGGGGTGTTATATGTATAATTTATGTTAGTGGTGTAGGATAAAATGCATGAACCAATATCATTCTTGGAAATTTATGATAGTGAAATGTTTATCATTATCTTGCATGTATCATAGTTATATTATCAAAGTCCCTTTATTTTCCAATTCTAAAAATTAAGAGTAGATAATTAGTACCTATTTGATTCCCAAAAAGAGATTAATAAATATAAATTTAATTAAATTATTTATTAATCTCCCACTATTTTTTTGAAACCTGTATCCCTCACTATCAATTTTAGAATATCTTATTTCTTAATTATTCTACTAGAAATGATTCATATTCCCCCTATCATAACCCAAAATTAGTCCTGACAATTTATTTCAAGGGTTTCAGGGAGACATAACTTTCCAACTATATTAACTTTTTTTCCCATGATTTATTAAGTGGACTCCCCAATCTTGAAATCATGTTTTAAATATTACCTCAAAACTTGTCTCTTAGTCAGAATAATTCTATTTTGGGTCGTTGTACCTTAATGTGAACCAAGTTAAGTCAACCCAAAAATTTAATCAAAAGGTTCCATTGTAATTGAAAGAACCCCAACTTGGGTTGGTCAAATAATTTGAACTATGAGGTTCATTATAACTTTAAGTAATGGAAAGATATACTGACTTATAATTTAATTTTAGGGGGTTTATCCTTATACATAAATAAAATTTTATATTTTCACATTCCTTGTTAATATTAAATGAATTTTACTTAAGTTATTAACAATGTTTGACAAAACATTTACGCATAATACAATTATATGTTGTTCCATATTGCATGCTTATTAATTCATTTATTAGGTGATCATGTAACAACCATAAACATAAATAATTAACCATGAAACTAATAGAAATAAAATATAAGTGTCATGATCCTGATAATATCTAATGGTTAGTTTATCGAGAATATGATAAACTAACCCTTGACCCTAGGGGAAAAAACCTTGAAACATAACTTGGAACATGCTGCAACATTCCACCTTGGCTCCAATGAATCACCTCAGATCCTAGTCTTGGACAGTATCTACTCATCTAGTAGATCCTTCCTTACATTATTTTTTAATCACACATAGGTGATAGGATCCAATGGATTGGATAAAGAAGGATTACCTAAAAGATACCATGGGCACATATTCCCTTACATAATAAGGAGACAGGGATGACTCACAGGTAATCAATTTTTATTTTATAAAAATAAATTAAAAAGAACCAATCATATACAATGGGATGGTGTAATATCATGATCATCCACACATCAAGCAATGAGTATAAATGTTCAATATTATTATCAATTTTTTAATTTGTTATTTAATTAAGATAATGTGCCATGAATTAAGCTAATTAATTTACTTTATCTAAATTACATCCAAGCATTATTAACCCACCATAATGTATAATTAAAAAAAAATTATTTTAAAATTAATAAAGTATTCAGGTGTAATTGTAGGAATATTGGTGTGCTTATCTAGAATTTTAACACTAAATTGATTTAATATATAGTTTTTAATCCTACAAAATAGTGTGTAATTTGTCAAATAAATGACACATATAACACATGTGAATTGGTTTGATTATATATTTAATTTTTCTCCATGAAAAAATAAACACATTGAATGTAGAAGATTTCATGGAATATACACAACACGTATTGTTTTCTACCTGTGTGTACATCACACGCCTTGGGACTAGGCATGTTCCCTAATTTGGACAAGATAAAGGAACATGATGTGTTATCAAACATACATGGAATGTGTCCTTATATTTTCATAGAATTCTATTTTCAATGTCATGTATCTGATACATAGAATTCTTGGGATACCCCATGCTCTCATCCGTGAGAAACCAAGGACTACACGCCATGTACAGTTGTTACACGGTGTGTAGTTCTTCATTCAATGTGAAAATATGTCTAAATCCACACACTGATCCACTTTATTCAGATCTTAGATCCTATTTTATTAGATCTAAACCAATAGGATGAGATACAGATGTGAAAACAAAACTACAAAGCATGTATATGGTAAGTACACAGTGCATATTCTGGTATTGTCTACATAGAGCCTTTGCCACCTCCAAATGGTGTTCTTAAAATGGTTTTCATTTTTAAACTTTAACCAGTTACTTTTTACGTTTAAAATAATGAACAAATTAAGAGATAATGATGTTTGGATATTAAAACAAATAGATATAAGTAAAATAAAATGAAAACACATACATATAATCAATGAATAATAAATAATTATAAATTAAACATGTGACCGCTCTAATATAACTTATAAGTTCTGGGCATAGTGGAAGATCCTTCGATGGTATGAAAAAATTTTCTATTAGTCCTAATTTATATGTAATAATTTCCTCACATGATTAAAACATCATGACCCGTGAATAAACAAATATTACTTTACTAGATTAAAATTCAAAAACTAGAAGAGTAGGATCTTTACATGTAATTTATAATTAATTTATGAATATATATATATATATATAATAATTTCCTCAAATTTTAGTTCCTCATTCATTGATGATCTAGTTTACTAGGTATTATCATAAAATCATTGCACTATAGGATCTAAGTACATAATTTATCTAGTGGTGATCAAAAAATGCACTACAACCTCTGAAAGTCACCATAGAATTGTCTTATGCTAGCACGACTAACCACGATCTCTTTTTTCATTCATGGATGATCACAATATAATTCTTCTTTAGGAGGAATAAATCTTGTTTCTCTTTCATTTTATTGATATTGGAGGATAGTAGATCACTCTTAGATCTCTCTCTAGAAATTGAGAGAGTCTCTTTCTATCTGTTGTGCACAACATGAGTGTTTTTGAAAGTGATATAATTACATATTTATTATGGAAGGTTTAGGGTTGGAAAATAGCACACAATCCTCTTACCAACTTTAATATTCTTAATTTACCCCATGTCCAATAATGATGATATTGATATTATTATTCACTTTTCATGTGCAATACCTTTAATAATATATATAAAAAAATATCACTTATATTATTTCCAATCAGACCATTAAGTGTGGTTCTCTTTCCCTCATTGACACTTATACATCTTTGAATAATTACTATTCAATAAATAAATTTCACTACACTATTCTATGATCAATATAATAAATATTATATTCACCAAACTTGAAAATAAATATTTATGATTATTATTTTACTCACTTATTGTTTTGAATAATTTTTGATCAAATTATGATGATAAACCAAGTCTAAATAAATATTATTTTTTATGACTTGTAAAATTCAGTAATTTAATTTAATTGAGATTACTGATACACTTAATGAGCGACCTTCTGGACCTCCTTCTCAGTTGTATTATACATAACCAAATAAAGTCCAAGTTTAGTTTCTAGAAATGAACCAAGGAACCCTTATAGAAAGAAGGTAATTTCAAAAAAACCTCCAACCTTCTATTAATTCTTAAAATATAATATAACTCCTTTATCATGATATCCCTAATCATGTTAGTTGCACGATGGTGTCGCCAACATATAATCACAATTTTTCTTTCTTTGAGTTTTCAAAAATAAACTCAACCAATGGACATAATGGTTATGGATTTATGCATGTAGTTTCATTCCCATCAAAGGGCTTGAGGAATCAACTTCCAATATAATACATAAGGGACAAATCCTTTATCTCATTATCCATTAATTTAATATCACTCACGACCTACCCAACATATCCTACCTCAACAATATCATATGTCATCTTGGTTTTCATAAATATATCAAAGTTTGTGAGTCATGATATCCATTAATGTAAATCTTAATGTATAAGGATCAACACACACATATACATATAGAAACATCTAATGACACATATAAATGTCGATTTCCTATTGAAGGGTCTATTATCATAACCTCATATATTAGAGATTACCAAGGGAGAACACCATGATAATATGTATCGATATATTATGAGCCTCCTACCTCTAATAGTATGTATTGTCTATCTCCCATAAAAAAATATCATCCAACCATAGAACATATATTCTAGAATACTTTCTTGGAACCTCTACGTTTTCAGCATAATGGGGGACTACTATGACCTGTTTGTGTGACATAAATTCTTATAAAATCATCATGAAAAGGAACAATCATGATGTAATGATAAATTTAATTAATAATGAAAAATATGTAATAAAGTACAATTATATTCAGCTCTAGGGAACAAAATCCAGCACTACGTCATTATTTTTATATTTATCTTCCCATTTTTTTCTTATACAATGGCCGACCTTCCACATTTGGGGTCCTTGGTTTATTTTTCTTATGTAACTCTATGATAACTATAATTCCATATGTTATAAAATTTATTATTTTTATTTATATTATGTTATCCTAGGATATTAATTTATACTTTTCTATGATTATAGTGCAAAGTTTTTCATACTAAGGGTATAGTCTCCCCACCACATCATTCAGACCCTCACTAATAGTCGGAAATCTCTTGCATGTGGGGAGGCATACATGATCTACTATAGCACTTTAGCCCAAACTGGGTGGTTTAAGTCAAAGCATTACAAATTGGTATCAAAGGATGGTTTCCTTTTATTTTCTTCTTAACTATATTTTGGGTAAGGTAGAAAGGAGTTGGGTTGTGCAAAACTCAGGTGGAGGAGTTGTGTGAGTTCTTGGAAAGATATTATGTGAAGGAAATTTTAGTTATTGGTGAAGGGATTATTGTTACAATTGTGGCTTTATAGTATTATAAAAATACTGAGTATGTGGTGTTGTTACAGTTTATGGGATTTTGGAATGTTCAAGTGTCCTGACTAGACATATAGGATGACATGTCATATATATATTTCTTATTGTATTTGTTAGTTTATTAAATTAAATGTCATGATCCATGCTTTGTACTTCAATGGTATATTTTGTTCAAATTTATATTATTTGATCTTATTCATGCTTATTCCTATATGTATATGATTGTTAATAATGTTTAGGTAGAGTTAACTGGGATTTATCCTTGGACATATATGATAGGTTTAAGTTTTATCATTGTGGGTGTCCTCCTAGGATAGGAGTTTCATAGAAATACCTTATCTTTGAACCTATAAATTTATTAGGGTTGTTACTATGAGTGAGCTATTATAGGAATTCTAAGAATTCCATTGGAATTTCTGATAATTTCACCTCAAACATGTTTGATGGGACCTCCTAACAATGCAACTAGATTTCTCATGATAGGGGAGGATGTACCCATTCCCCCACTAGTTGTGTAGGAGGATGAACATTAGAATGGTCACTCACCTACTCTAGTTGTTCAAATAGAAGTACCATTACAACCTAGAGTCTCCAGGTTAGTACCAACTCAAGGAAGAGGAGAACAGAGGACAATGATCAATTATGATTGGGACTTTTATCTTAAGAATCCATCAGTCTTCCAGGGTAATGGGGGTCCTCAGGATGCTGAGGACTAGATCAAAATCATTCATGGTATATCTGGGCTGGTCAAAACACCAGAGTATCGATGAGTGATTTTGGCTGTTTTCACATTCTAGGGACCCAACAATAGATGGTGGGGTGTCATGAACTAGTCAAGTAGTGGTGATGTAATTACTTTAGTGAGCTTCATGGAAATTCTCTTTGAGGAGTTATTTCCATATAAACTGAAGTTAGACCAAAATTTCGAGTTCATGGAGCTATAACACATGACGATGATAGTAGTTTCTTACACTTCTCATTTTATGAAGATTCTTCAATTCACTCCTATCATGGATATAAATGATGCATAAAAAGTTTAAAATTTTGTTATATTCCATTGACTAGAAATTAGGCACCATGTCAAGGGATTTAACCCAATGACTTACTCATAAGTTCTTCGTAAGGCCCTAGACTTTGATGTGGGTATGAAGGAAGACATAGTAGTGGGTCTTCTTATAGCTTTCAGTGGACCTATGATTGGACTTCATAGTGAGGTTATGACTGATTCTTCCAATTTTAGGAATTTTAAAGTCGATGATTCATTCCGAGGTGGCAGTAGGTAGTAGATATAGAGTTGTAATAATTATTTAGCTTTCTCTATTGGAGATAGTTCCATCCGGCGATTAAACATTGGGCAGATAAGACACCACATAATGACTAATGGTAACCCACATGTGTAGTGTCACCAAGGAGGAAAGGTGGACCATATTATAATTTTTTGTTTTATGTATTCATGGATGAATTATAGGAGGTTGGAATAGAATAGAAGCATAGGAACTATGTAGAGGATATAGATTCCTCAGAATTTGATGACTTACATGGGCCAGGGGCCTCAAGGGAAAGGTCAAGGACCAAATGATAGTAGGTTTTCCACAACATATCATACTCTATAAGATGAAAAATAGTGACTTTCTAATGTTTGAGGTATGGTATTGGTTACATATACACTTTATACTTCTTTGTTTGATACATGATTTTCCTATTCATTTTCATCTTCTCAAGTTATTACTGACCTTGATTTACTAGTTATGATATATTCTAAATTTATATCTCTCGAAAACCCTTGTTAATGTAATTTTATTGTATCCAAAGATGTACAAAATATATTAGCGTGGTTTTTTCCACATACATCTATGGAATATCACAATTCTTAATATTACTAGTTTTGATGTGATTCTCATCATATGATGGTTGACTAGTTACTAAGCACACATCTACTACTATAAGAGATGATTTTCCTTTACTACACCTAAGGGGAAGAAGTTTTTGATGAAAAATTAAGGGGATGTTGGAGAAGGTAGAGTGGGACTAGACCCAGTCCAGATTTTAACTATTATAGCATAGGTAGTGAGCTTATCTCTTGTGGTGGAACCAACAATAGTATCTTCTTTTATTCCTCTAGTTATGGATCACTATCAAGATATTTTTCTAGATGAGTTTTCTGGTATTCATTCTAATAGAGAAATCTATTTTGAAATTGAACTTGTTATAGGAGTATAGACCATATCAATTTCCCCATAAAATATGGTGCTAGATGAGTTAATGGAAGTCAAGGTACAACTTGTGGATTTAGAGGAAAAGGGATTTATTATATGAAATACTTATCCTTGGGGTGCTCCAAATTTGTTCTCAAAGAAGAATAATGGTAGTGACCATGCATAGAATATATGAAAATCAATCATTCAAATATAAAGAACAGGTACCCATTAATGAGGATCGATGACTTATTTGATCAGTTATAAGGAATCCAATGGTTCTAGAAAATTGATCTATAGTTGTGGTACCATCAGCTCTGAGTTAGAGAGCAGGATATACCAAATATGGAATTCAGGAGTATATATAGATTATATTAATACCTAATGATTCATTTTTGGCTAGAAAATGTGCCATCAGTGTTCATGGCTATCATGAATAGGATCTTCCATCCATGCCCAAACTCCTTTATTAGGGCTTTCATGGAAGATATCCCAATATACTTGAAGAAATCATAATTATATACTAAACACATTAAGATAGTGTTGAAATTTATTTTACCACATTATATTTATGTAAATATCTCAATGTGTGAATTTTTTATGCGATAGGTTTGATTACATGGTTATGTGATTTTTAAGGATGGAATTTTAATTGATCTAGAGAAGGTAGAGGTGATGATGTATTGGTAATTCCATAAGAATTTTCTAAGGCCAGGTGTATCCTTGGGTTATAAGGGTACTACAAGAAGTTAAAATAATACTTATCCCATAAAAAATCACCTATTATTAGGTTTAATAAGAATTTGTTAAAATTTTAGTGGATATATCAGTGAGAAGAGGCCTTCCTAGATCTAGAGTGGAAATTGAATTCATCTCCAATATTGACATTTCCTAAGCCTCTGATTGGATATGTATTTTACAACAGTGCCTCAAGTGTTGGTTTAGGAGATGTGTTGATGTAGAAGGATCATGTAGTATTTTATAGGTCACATAAATTGTGACCCCATGAGTATAACTACACTACACATGACTTATAGTTGGCAGCTGTGGTCTTTGATATGAAGTGTTAGTGTCATTATCTCTTTGGTGAGATATTTTTAATATACATGGACCTCAAAATATTTTATTATATATTATTTCAATGGAAATTGAATATTGGATAGAGTTATTTTTTGTAGTATCTGCAAAAATTTTACTTTGATATGGATTATGCTCTAGAAAAAGGTAATGTTATTGTAGATACTCTTAGAATAAAAAAATTGGAGTTTAAATAGAGAACCTAAGAGGCAGATTGGTGGTTGACGGGATTATTGGATTAATTGTTAGTGGATTTATATGAGGACTATGGGTTGATATAATGATATCCTTTAGTTATCACAATAATGTTGGTGGACTAATTAAATACCATCAATGAGTTGGTTTCTAAATGATTAGTGATGCTGGAATGGTTGGCCAGAAGTGACCCAGTTCTAGGACGGTCGATGGATATTAATGAATTAATCTTCATACATTATAGATTCATGGATCCTAATTTCATGAGGGAAGAGTTGATGAGGGAAACCCATGCCTCTCACTAGGAGGTGAACCCATGTTTAATGAAGATGTATCAAGATATCAGACAACACTTTCGGTGTCCAAGATTAAAGAGAGATATCATGGACTTTTTCTAATATTTCTTGACCATTTAGAGTATAATGGTGGATCATCAAATACCAAGATGTTTACTTCATCCACTTATCACACCTATGTGGAATTGGGAAGAAATAATGATAGATTTTTTTATGGGTTTTCCTAGGACCCTGAAAATTCGATATGCTATTTGGGTGATACCTAATTAGTTGATTAAAGTAGCACATTTCTTTTTGGTTTGAGAGACTCAATGTATTTATGAGTTGTAAAAAAATTATGTTTAATATATTGTATAACTACTTGGATTTCCTTATAATATAATATCACATGGGGACACACATTTTATGTTAGGTCATGAGGAAGGCTTTAGGGATTGAGTTGAAAGTGAGTATAATGTATTATTCATAGACTAATGGGAAATCTAAGAGGAATATCTAGATATTTGAGGATATGATACAGGAATGTGTTCTGGATTTCAGTGGAGCATGGTATGACTATATTGCCTTATTTTATTTTATAAATAATAATAGTTTCTAGTATTTGATTCAAATGGCACCATTCGAGGCTCTTTATGGCCGGTCCAGTCACTAACCATTGTAGTGGAACGAGGTGGGTGAGGCAACTATTATTGGGTATAGTATGGTAAAAGAGACCTCTAAGAGGGTGAATTTAACCAAGAAAAGTTTATATACCACTCAGAGTAGATAGTGATCATATTTTAACTAGAGGATGTGACCTTTGAAGTGCATTGTGGGCTAATAGGTTTTCATATGGGTGTTACCTTGGTCATGGAATCATAATTTAGTTATGTATGGGAAGATTTAATTGTGGTTTTTGGGACTTATTGAAATTACCAAGTATATATGAATAGTGTAGTACCATTTAGATATTTCTTCATCATATCTACATATATATGATTTGTTCCATTTGTCTCATCTTTATATGCATGATCCCAATCATGTTCATGTCATCACCAATGAGGACATTGAGTCAAGATTATATGAATCTTTTGTGGAGTGACCAATGTAGGATAGGGATTGGAGTGAGAATGTGTTCATAGAGAATAAAATACCACTTTTTTAGTTTTGGTCTAGAATGATTGAATTCAGTGGGAGACTTGGGAGTGGTGTTAATCTGATATAAGTTCCCAATGGACTGAGTTGCTTAAGGGTCAAATATAAAGACACTTCTCATGTATGACAAGTCCTTAGTGGGATATTATAATGGCCTTAAATATTTATTTACCATAACTATTACTTATAACCCTTCTTTAAGTGTCTTTGAGTTATTATTTTCTTAAGAGAATTCTTGGGTAACTTCTGGGTTGTTTTGGGGGGTTTTAAAGGTTGTTAAGGGGGTGAATATTTGGTGCATAGTTAGGGGAAACTATGTGGTTCTCTCCAAGAAACTATGAATTTATCCCTAGTAAATTGTGTGGTTTGTTCGAGATGGCTAGTGGGTGGTTTAGGTTGTTTGACAATTAGAGATATTCATGTGACATTTCCCAAATAACCATGTGAATCATACGTAGGTGAATACGTGATTGGAACACAATTTACCATACCGTTCAACTAAATCATACAAGGGTCCAGATAAGGCATAGAGCCTCTCATGATTGGAATATGGTATGGTAAACCATGCATGAGGTTTTGATTAATTTGAAAAATGTGTTTTAAACCTAATAACTATCCAAAACTCCCCATTATTCATCTTATTCCAATGTATCTTGAACCTAGAGACTCTAATATAGGTTTTTGGTAAATCTTCTCCCTTTAAACTCTATTTATTGTGAATCTAGAGCCTTTGGGATATAAAAATTCAAGGTAAGTTATTTTTATTCCCCATTATTATTGGTCATACCTCTTTCTCTTGAGATAAATCATAGATCTAGGCTGTTATAACCAGATTTATGGATTCCTTGGTTATCTAATAGATAATTATTTGATCATTGAAGGATCAAATCCTAGATTTATTAAAAATATATTCATAGTTATCAAATGAATATAGATCCCCAATTGGAGGAAAAACTCATTGGGTAAGCCTAATAAAACTCAAGACTTTATTGCTTTCTTCTTCTTGAATCCTTTTGTGACAAATTGGTATTGGTTCTAGGGATTCATAGTGCGTAGGCTTAGTTCCAGTTATGTATTTTTGTGGATACTACCATTTGGATTAAATATTCTTGAGATAAGAATATAATTACCACATAGGGCCTTGTATATGTTTTTTGGAATGATATGATGATATTTTCTTGTGTGCCTTGAGACCCATGTTTAACATGTGTTTCTTGTGGGTGCATGCATATAACTATGAGAACCATGCTTGATATGTCTAGTTTTCCTTGTTATAATATGACTAGATTGTGGGTGTTACATATCCTATGTTTATTTTTTTAGGTATCAAGATTATTGAGTTTCTTATAATTTTCTAAAAGGTCCCTTAGAGGAGAAGTGTGGGTGAGGTAAAAAAATCAAGGACATGTCCTGACTTGATGGTATTTTCTGATGTCATAGACATTTTAATTTGATGTGGGAGTAGAACCATGTAAGGGTGAATTATATCCAATGTGTCATAATACCAACATACGATAAATACTATGTGGGGGTGATTTTAAACCAATTAATCAGGAATTTCAGGTGGACATACAATCAAGTGAAGATAGAGTAAAACCTCAGGATGGGGAATGAGGTGTTTCCTTAAAGGTGGAATATGGGAATATAACTGGCGAGAACAATGTTTTGATCATATGTGTAGACCTTGTGGCATGTTATAAGACATTAAATGGTTAATAATGAAATCTTTATTGGCATAATGTTGAAGTAGGGGGGTTGTGGTTCATGGAATATTGGTAAGTGCATGACGACTTGGAATGTGTATGGTTTATTATTTACTTATGAGTTAATTTTATATTGTGGCATACACCCTACATATATGAACTTTTGATGTTTATAGTTTACTTATGAACAAATCTTCTCTTCTTTTCATCCAGGCCTAAAAAATAAAGGCAAAATATCATCTTCATGGTGTGGCTTTTATTTACAATTAACTTCAATATGATTTCTCTTCATGATATTTAATCTAACAAACTATTTCTTACATCATCATTTTTATTTTTTGGAAAATTAAAATAACTTATATATAAAAATCCTTACAAATGAAAAACATTACATATTAACCCATGTGTTTAAGGAATTTTCCAATTTTTTGTCCGACACCTCAAAAATATTATGTGCGGAAAATATTATATATTAAAAACCTTATATAGGAAAAAAATTACATTTTAGTACATTACCAATTTTCAACTTAAAACCTCAAAAATATCATGTATTTATGAATTTACTAAAATTCCAACCCAGTCTGCTCAAAGTTACTCATATGTATTGACAATCTTACTCTTGTGTATCAGTAAGGTTTTTCTTATTTATTGAGAAATTTTCTGAATTTCAATATATATGATAGAGTTAATCTTATATATCAGAAAGGTTACTATTATGTATTGAGTAAATTTAATTTTATGTATTAAGGTATTTTTTAAATTTTAGACTAATTCAACTTAGTAATAGAGTGACCTTTTCATTTGAAAAAAGTTAATTTTTGAATTTCCAATTTAATCTTCTCATATTTACTTTTATATATTGGTTAAAGTTACTTTTATGTATAGGAAGTTTCTAAATTTATGATCTAATATGTTCAAATTTACTCTTATACATTTCCATTTCCTAAATTATAAATCTTATACTAAAAATCATAGTTACCTTTATGTATTGAGAAATGCTACCTTTATATATTGGAGCCTTTTCAATTTTATAACCTAATTCTGGTCAACACCAAAACTATTCCAAACTTTATAAAAACACATTAAACTTTGTTTAAATTCCAAAAAACTTCTTAATATCCCTCATCAGAAACAAATTTTCTTCTATGGATTTTCAATCACTCAAAAACGTTAGATTCATTTTCACTTCAAATGAAACATAATGTACCACTTGATTTTGAAAAAGATTTTTTTTAATTAAAAAACCAAATTAATTAAATATATCCACTTCTTATCTTCTATAATTTTTATTCTTTATCTTATAAACAAATAAAAATACCCTTGGGTCCCAATAATCTCCCCACATATACAACCACTTCAGAACTCAACATCTTCTTTGACAATCCTCCCTTTGTATTTTTTGTAAACCATTACATATAAATCTATTTTCAAACTCATCACACATGAAAATGAATAATCATTCAATAATTATAATCCTACATTATTGAATCAATGTAGGAAATAAGAACATTGAATAATAATATTATGTTTTATATTAAAGAGACTTACATCCACTTATTCAACTTTTCTTCCACTTTAATATATTATTACTCTTCTTCCACTTGAAAAAATTTATACTCTTATTTTAATTATCAAAACTATTTTATAAACCTATTAATAAAAAGTTACTACATAAATTATCACTAAACATGTTAGAATAGTTCACAAATCACACAGATGACTTCATAACTTAACAATTTTGAAAAATCTATATAAATATATTCTCACCCTAAATAAGAGATCTCTCCCTCATTATGTTAAACACATATCATTAGATTATCCCTCCATAATTTTTTACCATTTTAAATACCTTTATAAATAACCCTAAATTTATTTATTTGTTCTTTATCCCCCTTTAAAAACAAATATCCAAAGAACAAGTGATAAAGAGGATTAATCTCATAATACCTTAGCCTTTGATGAGTGAAGACTATTATTTTTTCTACAACCTCCATGGATTGGTATTAAAATCCATAATTGAAAAATAATCATATTTATCAACCAAATTATTCTTTAACTCCCTTTTTATATTGAGAGAATTTTTCTTAATCTTCACTTCAATAATATGTCATTTTAAAGATTATTTCTTATTTCTTCTCTTCATTTCAACTTCTTCTTCAGAACATTGATATTGTTGAGATGAAATAAAAAAACTTATTTATCATTTATTTTATGATATGTTATAATTTTTATCACTAAATAAGACTTATTTATGATTAAATAAGTTTTTCTACCCTTTTAAGAGTCAATAATATCCAATGGATTCTCAACATCTTCCTTGTTCTTCATGTGAGACAACTTAATCCTCCCTACATTTTCTCTTGTCATAAATATAAAATCATCAAGGATCTTATTTTTTAAACTATTGACCTTTTAGGATATAAAGATATTATTTTTGTGATATGAACCTTTTGATAACATCACCCACACACTTCATTCAATCATTAAAAATGGTTCTTCAACTTCAAACATTGGTTTTTAATAAAATTATGCTTGACTTTATTTGTATTCAATGGTTTCACCCCTACATGTGTGACTTTCATCACTCTTTAAATATTTAAATTTGCTTCATTTAAACTATAATTATCTAATAATATTATTATATCCTCCATAAAACCAACAATTTTTATAAAATTCCAATCTTCTTCTTGGATCTTCAGTCTATGAAGAAATAATAATTTTATAAAATTAATCATTTTGAAAAGGTTTTTTATATTTTCTTGAAGAATAATAACTCTAGGATAATCTAAAAATATTTTTATTTATTGTATAATTTTTTTTATCTTCATACATAATAGAATATTTTCATTCAAATTTAGAATTTTCTGCAGAAAAAAATATGAATTATCTTCTATTTAGTGTTTTTTTAACTTTTGTCAACTTCTATTGGGATTTAACCTTTTATCTTGTGATTTGATGATTTTTATGAATCATTTTTTGATATTTTTTTATTATATAAATCTTTAGGTCTCGCATCATGAACAACACAATTCTTTTGTTTTGAATAATCACTCACTTCATGATTAGAATTAGAAAAATAATATATGGAATTTTATATATAGTTTCATTTCTCTATAAAGTATAGTTAGAATGATTCATGTTCCTTATCCTATGAAATAATCTTTCTTTTAAACAAATTAAACTTATTATTTTTCTTAATGAGTAAGTATTTTACTTCTTTAACTCTTAAGAGAAACGAAACTTACTTATTACTAAATTTTTCCTTATAAAATTAAACCATATTGGATACATAATTCCTTATACTATTTTATTTCTCAAAATTAACAACCTTAGAGATAATATTTTTCAATTAATTCTTCAATGTTAACTCCATTTTAGATTCATGAAACTCTTCATCACTACTTGTTGAAACCACTTCTTATTTCATTAAGGAAACTTAACTTCTTGAATCCTTTGATTCTATTATTGTAATGAATGTCTTATCACCTCTAAAAAATAAATAAAAACCACTCTTGGTTCTATAACTTCATGTTTCATCCTTATTAGGTAAATAACTAATAATTTTCTTAAAATAAGAATTATTTCCTCAAATATTTGATGAAAACTTCCCTCTTTTTAATTTTTTGGAATTATTCTTAAAAACATCATAATATGACTCATCTTCACCCTCACAGTCTTAGTATTCCATTTTTGAAACAATTTGTAGTGAAATGACTAATAACATCATAACTGGAACACATAAAATGTAACTTTTTATGAAATTTATCTCTTTTTCCTTTGAAACTTTTTAAGATGAGTGACATGAGCTTTTCTAACGTCACTTCAACATATTCATCTGAATCTGAACTTCAAACTTTATCTTCAAATTATTCCTCAATTTTCCTTGATATCCTTAAAATCTTCATGACATTCAATTAGACTTCTTTCTTATCCAAAATCTTCTTTTTCATATTGTATACCTTTCTCATCTCATATGCAACTAAGATGTTGTCCAGGTAATCCAAAAAAGTATCTCATGATCACAATCCTCTAAATCCAAAACATTGGAATTAAATTTTTATAGAAAGATATAAAGTATCTTCTCAGTCACAATTAAATATTTATGAATATTACTAAACCATTTAATGGTTCTAAAAATCTCATTAACTATTTTAAATAATTTAAAAAATAGATTCTTCTTCAAGAACATGCATATCTTCATACCTAAATCACCAAATCTTCAATTTGTCCTTTTTCAATTTGACATTTTATTTATGGATATTTTTCATCCTATCCCAAATTTATTATATAATATTAATTCCCAGAGCCTTTAAAAAGTTTTCTATGAATGTGAGAAAAAATGGAACTTGTCGCATGACCATGAAATTCTAAATTATTTCTAGAATTTCGAGTCAAAGTGGCTCCTTGTGAAATAGGTGTAAAACTATTAGTAACAATGTCTAGAATATCTATACCTAATAAAATTTAGTAGGGTAGATTTATTTAATTCAAATCATTAAAATTATTATCATTGGATTTGGGAACTCCTTTTCTACTCTCAAATTAATATCATAATAAATATAAATATTTATACCACAAATCCAACTTTATTGAAAACCTTTAAAAGAGAAACTCATACACTACCATGATTATTAAAGAAAGAGAAAAAAACAAATACCATTTGAGTTTAAAATCCTTAAAATTAGAAAAATTTAAACTTTTTATCTTCAATGGAAATATGTAGTACTCTAATACCACTTCTGATGTCCCTAGGTTTGGTGTAGGTTCACAGAGAGGGGGGAATAAGGAAAAAATAGTATTTTTTTCCTTTTATGATTTATAGTTAAATCAACCTCTATCAATTGTTAGAGTGAGAGATATTTCTACTGAACTCATGTACACTAAGGAAATAAAATAAACAAAGGCTCCTAATGTACAAGGTTCAGTAAAAAATGAGTATCTAAATCCTCACCAGGATCTGGAATCACCTGAGACTATAAATTCCACTAGAATAAACTTTTTTTAAATAGGTTAGGATCTAGGACCATTTTTATTAATAAAAGAAACCCCTTATTAACTGATTTGAGAGGGAACCCACTACATGGCCTGTAAAACTAGAAGAATATAATCCTATGAATTACATATCATGAAGGGTTTTTTACATTGTCTAAAGGACTCATGGACAATATGCCTAGAGTCGGCCTAAAGGCCCAGTGGGAATGAGATCACATAGATCAATCATCATGCACCTGCTATGTGTTGGTTGACGCTTCTTTCCATCATAGAGTCGAATGAATGAAAAGGGAAATACCTTAACACAAAGTGATTCATCCTTTGAAAAAACATCAAAAATCGACAAAGGCATGAATAAGGATTTCTTTAAGCAAAGGCCACGCAAGTTACATGATGGTTGCATAGGTATACCTATGTTCCACATTTTGGGCACACAAGTGACTTGTGCAACTAATTTAATTTTCACCCAGGGTATTTATTAGCCTATAAATACCCCTTGTGGGCCCCCCATTTCGAAGATGAAAAATCCAAAAACTCAAATTTCAGCTCTCAGCACCCTAGTCTCTTCTTGAAGTCTTCTGAAAACTTCTAAGGTAATTTCTTACCTAGAATGGAAGATCTAAATAGGGGGAATAAGGACTAAGTGTTGAAATTCACCAATACTTTTGCGCCTAAGTGTCTAACCCTTAAGGGAAAATTAAGACACTTGCACACCGCCTTATTCCCTCAACAGAACTTGCGTTACACTCTTTTTAAAGTCTTTATGGATAATACTAAGGGCTTGAGCCAAGCCTTGCACAAGTATTACCCTATGGGTTGACCAGCGCGCAGGTACACATGTGTCGTGCAGGTATACCTGCACGACCAGGACCTGTGCGCCCAAGAGGACCTGTGTGCCTACATTCTTTTGGGTGCCCCTCCTGTCCATTCATCTCTTTTCTTCAAATACACCTCTCCTATTCAAGATTTAGCCTTCAGAATCCTTTTCAAATCCATTTATGGTATGATTACTTGGTTGTATTCCTTATCTAAAAGGAATTCTCCGGAACATCTCTCAAAACCTAGTAATTTACATATCTTTATGTCACTAGAGGTAGATATTTAATTCATTAAACCTCATCCTTTAATATGATAAGATCTTTAACCTAGGCCTTCTTTTTAGGAGTAAGCCTTAGTCAATAGTCCCCTAACCTGGGCCTCCTTTTTAGGAGTAATCCCCAGTCAATAGTCCCCTAACCTGGGCCTCCTTTTTAGGAGTAATCCCCATTCAATAGTGCCCTAACCTGGGCCTCCTTTTAAGGAGTAAGCCCCAGTTCAAGTTCTCAAATATGGGAATCCTCTTTAAGAGTAATCCCCAGTCATAATTCCCTTAACTTGGGCCTTCTTCTCAAGAGTAAGCCCCAGTTCTTAAGTCCCTTTGACCTGGGTCTCCTTTTGAGGAGTAAGCCCCAGTTCTAATTTCTCTTAACTAGTCTTAATCTATTTAACCTGGGCCTCCTTCTCAGAAGTAAGCCCCAAGTTCCCTATTAATTTGGGAATCTTTCTCAAGAGTAAGCCCCAAGTTAGAGTTTCCAAGTCTCCATAAAAGAAAATATACCTTTATGGAACCTGTTTCCAGACTTCTTCTCTGAAAGAAGTCCCGATCCATATATATTTGGGAAATCATACATACATAAGCCCCATATCATTCCTTGTGACCGCATATTTCATGGCACAAATTGTCAGGTTTACTGATACCTCTTGTTTCTCACAGCGAGCATGACTCATGTGAGCATAGAATGTAAAAGTAACCACGACACATCTCTTTGGGCCGTTAATCATAAGTAATCCCTTACAATTCTTAATCAAACTATGTGGAATTTGATCTCTACCTTAAAAGTAGAGTACTAAGGAATCCTTTCTAAAGGTTCAAGCCTATCACTCATTAATTCTCATTTGTCCCATATGACGTTAAAATATATCTTAATTCCTGAACTGTGTGGGTTCTGATTCCTTTTCTAAACAAGGATACATAGGTAACCCATCTACAGGTACGATCCCAACTTTGAAATAATTCATGTACTTCTGAATGACAATAAACTTCAAGTGCCCCACTGAGTGGCTTTAAAAATAGTATGGTTATCACAATGAACAAGATATTTCTATATAATGTATTGAAGGATACCATTGACTAAGAATATCTAACAAATACATATGATTCTCTATCGATGAAGAACCTTGAATACATATAAAAGATTCTCTAAATCTTATACATATTAATCATTTATTGTAAGATCTAAAGGATAGCTCATTTTCATTCATCGTAATGTAATAAGGATTCACGAACATAACTTAAATTTATAAAGAGAGTCCCAGAGAAGACAATAATTCCCCCCAAAAAGGTGTGATGAGTTCGACCTCCCATCCTCTTGACCAATTCAAATTCTTAAGCCTCATCGGTCCACAACTAATGAGCACCTACCTTTGGAAAGTAGGTCTAAATGGATATAGAATCATTGGATGTTTCTGGTTCTATGAATAAACCCATTAGAAACTGATTGGAATTTTTGAACCTTAAACAAACAAGGTCATCCCCATTTCCAGAGGAAACAAAAAATGGTGAACCTGACGTGAATCCTTAACCAGGTTAAAATTATGTTTTACTTATTTGTTAGGCCCCTATTTTAATTCAATGAGAGGGCCAAAAAAATAATAAATAACATATGTGCTCATCCAAAAGATGTAGTGGATGAAATTATCTTGATTATGTATGTTATATCAAACCGGCACTATTTTCCCAGATCTTATGCATTACAAAAATGGCTTCTCTAAAGTTCACACCTGTTAATGCCTCTGTTGTGAATACCTCAACTGCTACTCCTAATGGATCGTCATCCGATCAGAAGATGACATCACCTACTCAGCGTCTTCAATGCTGGGTATCAAGTGCACTAGTTAAGGAATACTGTCGACACGGTACCATTCCAACTCTGGAGGCTGCTCGACAAGCCCTCCAAGTCAATAATTCACCCTGGTCATCCAGATAGCAACGACCAGTAATCAAGAAACATGTGGTGCCAACCACTGTCTCCAATTGTTTCGGGTCGTTATCACCGGAACGCAATCACCAGTCCCTCCCATATTATGCGGAGGTGAATAAGAAGGTCACCGAAGGCCTTAATTAAAGGAGACATGAGTCCTTTCGAAAGGATCCCACCAATAATCGCCGCCAAACTCGTGCGGTAGTGAACCCTCAACATGATGAGGGTGTTGTCTCCAGGAATTTGGCTCAAGTTCCTCGAACATGAGCAGGCAAGACGAACCACCAGAGGCAATGAACAATCAACAGTGAGAAGGTTCTTATCTCTTCCATTTCTGGATAAGTACACCATCCTAACTTGGTGGAAAGCAACGAGTGGGAACACGCACCCGTCTGTTTTAATTCTGCTGTCTAGTAGACTCGTCTGGAAGCAACACGCCATTCCTGCCAGGCAATTCCAGTGGAGTACTATAGATAGAAACATACACCTGTTTATAAATCATCAGCAAGTCAGCATGCTCGTCTGACTACATATGATGAAGCCCTCCAACCCAATGTGTTGGCAACTGGTAAATATACACATACCCCTTCTTACACTCATCAATCCTGCCAGCAATCTCGTCTGCCAGTATTGAAGGATGTTCGTCAACCACGTTCGGTGGAGTGCAATCAGAAGACACATACACCTTCTAGTATTGATCAAGCCTACCAACGGTCTTGTTTGGTAGCACCCAGAGAAGTCAATTGGAAAGCCCCAATGACAAACAGGAGGCAGACTCAACTCTCTACCCCCACACATGAGTACTGTCAGGATTCACTGATAGGAAAAGGAGGACAGGAGCAGGAACACACATCGACTCCAAGCACAGAGTGGATGTATATTCCTATTCTGGAAGCTGAAGTCACCAAGCATATTCTGTCAATGGTGAAAGAGAATAAACAAATCCCTGCTCATATTATGGATGCCTGCCGGGATATTATAATAGCTTTAGTAGCATCACATGGAAAGAAATGGAAATATATCCCTACCAGTGGAGTGACACATCAATAGTTCACTCTGGAACATACACACACCTCTGTTCCGGTCTAAGAGGGTGGTGGGACATACTCCCCCACGTCATACGAACAACCAAGTCAGGAACATACACCTGATTTTAGTGGAGATAATCAGCCTAACCTGACTATTTATCCTGAGCAGGCACATACAAATGCACATAATAACCACTTTCATCAACAAGTGGTTCCCAAAGTGATTAAGAAGGTGTCTAAGAAAAAGACCCTTCCAGCATAGTCAAGAAATCAAGAGCCAATCTGTAATAAGGCCTTGCTTGATGCTGGAGTTCTTGATGCACTCAGAAAATTATCTGTTGCAACTCAAGATTCTACTCTCTCATTTCCCAATAGTGGGAACATTAATTCCAAAGGTCTACATCAGACACTTCCTCATGAAGGCTTGCTTTATGATAGTTCGGTCGATCTCGAAGTATCATCTTCAGATGAGAGCCACGATAACCCTCTGCATGGCCAGAAGACGAAGGAGAAAGATGTTTTATCTTTTGCTATAACCCACCATGTTGGTCCTCCCCATGATGATGAATTTAGCTACGAAATTCCTCTCCACAGTAGTAATTTTCATTGCCTAGAAAATTCTTCAATGGAAAATGCAGTGACAAGAAAGCCCTATTATCTTGAGGCACTTGAAAATGTTAATCTAGTCATGTCTAATGCTTTACCATTAGAAGGTGAAATACTTTCTCAATCAGAAGATAAACCGGGTTATAGGTCATTCTCCGAACCACCCCTTGGTCATTCATATTCTAGTTTGATAAGTGAATTCTCTACTGATCTTGTTGAATCTAATGTAGCAACAAGGAAGCACCAGCTCTGGTCTAATAAGGTAGAATAATCTTCATTGAATGATAAATAGGAAGTGCTGAATAAGAGAAAACAACTAGAGAAAGGTGAAGTTCCAGTCATGTTTTGGCCTTTGGCTGACTCTCAGTATGACGTTCTAGAGATGTTGACAGAAGATTGTATTCAAGATATTCGTCTCAACATGTGGAAAACTATTTTTCAATTGAATTAGAAAATATTATCTTATGATGAATATAAAAATAATTTCAAGATAATAGAAGGGTTACAATTCCAAATGGACTTGGCATCTCTCTCAGTTTCTCAACATCTGAAGGCTGAAAAGAAGCAAAGAGCCCTTCAGCGTTCATGCCTTGGCGCACTGAGAAGATTGTGCCAGTTAATTTTCAATGCCCCATCTGGTATTCATATCAGGGGATGAGGTATTCATGGAGAACTACATTTCACTGTACTCTCTAGCCAACAAAGCCTGCCAAAAATGGTCTCATGCAATGTTATTTCCCATGGTCGGCCGCATCCAATTGGCTTTGTTTGTAATCAAAGGCTCGCTCAAGAACAGGCCTCAACTAGTTCTTCTCAAAATCAGGCATACAAGAACAAGTTGTCAAATTACTCTTGAATCAGGAAAATGAGAATATTGAATAGGCTTCTCGTTTAGAGCATGCACATCATCAAGTGATATAAGTGTCAGAAATCATACAACGTTCATTTGAACCAGGTGATTTGAGTGGATGTAGGTTAATGCATCCAGCCAATTTTCGGACTAAAGTCTGCAAGATTAGGAGAGATTTTAAGAAATTCTCATATATAGCAACTCAAGAACCACCCCAGCTTTCCAGACTGGGGGCTCTTTTAACCCAACTCTTATAATCAACAAATAGGATTCGAGGAGTTGAGCAAGAACAGTAGGAAAAACCCATGTCCACAAGACTGGGGACTTTTTCAAATCCTCAATCTCTTCCTCAGAGAAAGTCAATCTTCTCTCGATTAGGGAAGAATCCACAAGAGGAATGAAGAGCCGAATTATCAGGAGATTCCCTCCACATTACTGTTCATCAAGAAGTTACTGAGGGATCAAATCAACAAAAGGCAATTTCTCATCAAGGACATGGAAGAAGACAATATCACAGAAATTCTGATAGAAGGGATGCAATGAATTATGCATCAATAAATGTCATCAATTCCATTGTTGCTGATCCTCCCCTAGATGAGGCTCACTCATAGGGATCAGATGAAAAGGTTCCTGCTCAAGAAGTTCCACACACAAACACAAATGAAGAAGGTGTGCGTACACAAAACCAAAGGCTTACCCAGAATCTAGGTATTCCTTCAAGTAATCAACTTCCCCATCTCCGAAAGGTGTCCAAAAAGGGGTAAAGAAAGAATCAGGCTACATTCCACCCTTCCTCTGGAGAAGGCTAATCACTCTCACTAGAGAAAGGATTTGCACAATAGGAGGAAGAAATGAAGGAATTAAGGATGTTGAATACAGAACTACTTCAAGATGGTCTTCCTCCTAAGCTTGCTGAAGTCAGTCAGAAAAGGGAATTTGTTGCAGCTACTTAGATTGATCAAGAGTATCCTCCTTTACCAGTACACCCTCTCAGGTCTATTCCTATGGGTCAAGCACAATAACAATCATTGTTGCTACCATCAGTTGCAGTACCGGCCACCACACCTGTCCAACCTCCATTTATTGCACCTTCTCAGGTCCAAGCTCAACTGGATATTTCTCAAAAGTTAATAACTAACATTGAGTCATTAACAACTCAGTTGGAAGCTATGGAGGGAAAACGTGCTCAAATTCAACCAGAAAAGAGAGCTTACCCTGAATGGGATGATGCAATTCCACCCCCATCAAATTTTGCAAGTACAACATTCCCAATCATTAATGGTTTGGGATACCTAGAGAAACACTTAACACATTTTGTTTCTCATTGCGATCCTATGATGGGAACCCCTCAACAACAAGAAGCAGTTAAGCTCTGGTATTTTGTACAGTCATTACAAGGGCCTTCTTTTGTCTGGTATACAAGCTTGAAATCCAGGTCAATTACCGGGTGGGAGGATCTCCTTCAAAAATTCCTTCTTCAATTCAGCTCAACATTTCCAAAGAAAATAGTTTTTGATCTTATAAATTATACGAAAAGGGAGAATGAAAGGGTTTCAGATTTCATTGCTCACTGGAAGGGATTAACATATTCCCTGAGCTTAGCACTCCCTCAAGAGGAGTTGTTTCCAATCTGTGCGGAAAATTTGTGCGATGAATTGCGCACACCGTTGATCCCTGTGAAATACACAGGAGGGTTTTGAGACCTTACTTTGATCACTCAGCAGATTAAAGACTCTCTTATGAAGAATAAGGATAAAACTCGTGTAATTCCATTAGTTCTAGGACGAAGAATGGGTAAAGAAGATACTAGTACAGTTACACTTAAACAAGCACCTATACCTTCTTCTACTTCAAACCCTTCATCTTATCAAAGGGCTCCAACTCTTGACCATCAACAACAGAGGCCGTTTCGTCAATATGATCAAAGAGATCAAAGATGGAAAGAAATTGAGGATCTGAAGATGAATGTTTATTCTTTCCAAAATGAACAAGTTCCCGGTTACTTCATTTCGGCTCTGGAAAATAATTTTGTTCAATTTCCAAGGCCCAAAAGGCCAAATAAGGAAGGAGATGAAGACCGTCCCAATTATTGCTCATTTCATCAGATGTTGGGGAATCCCATTCCGGAGTGTTTTGTCTTCAAATACCTCCTAAAAAAGATGGTGGACTTGGGACAAGTCAAATTGAAGTGTTCTTTAGCTTAGGTAGCATGTGTTACTGTTACAAATCCAAAGGAAGAATGCGAGTGACAAGAAGTCAAAAACAAAAATGTGCATAAATATGATGATTATATGGTCATAAAAATAATCAACCTAACTCATGCCATTTTGAGAACACAATTGAAGAAACCAATTGTGTCTTCTACTATGAATGCCACAACAAAACCCTCTTCATCAGAGGGAAAATCCACGAAGAAACGACATAATTCAAAGAAAGAGGAACAATTGGAAGAAGATGAGATCAAGTCAAATCCTAAGTTGTCTTTGACTCTATCAGATTTTATGCCATCTAATTCGAAAAAATAGGTACCACCCCACCAAATGGTATAACGGGCACCACCCCAACAAACGGCACAACGGGCACCACCCCATCAAACGACACAACGAGCACCGCCCCACCAAATAGCACAACAGGCACCACCCCACCAAACGGCATAGACTAAATTGGCTAATCGGGCATATTCTTCCTCAGAAGAAGAATTGATCTTTGGTTCCGTTAAAATGACTCACTTAATAGATCTTTATTCCAATCAAAGTTTCGATTTTGATGAGCCTGAGTTCCCTGTATCAAACAGAGGAATTAGAGGGAGTCCCAGAGTTCTAGGATACAGAGGAATATGTGGATATCCTAGAAGCCACTATTCCAATTCTACCCCTGCTAGAACTATATATGAAGCAGAAACTTGTGGCATAACCCTTTAGTGGGCTCAACAAGAACAAGAAAATTCTTCCACCAATTGCAGATTCAGTCCTAGAACAATTATTATAGAGGATCGGTTAGAGGTTCCACCTACTTACTCTCAGCAAGTAAATAGACCTATTCAGTCTAATCTTCCAAATCCAGGAGTATTGCCAACTCCTACCCCGATACAAGATGTATCTACTTCCAAAGCGTCAACTTCTAAGGCACCTGCGAAACCACATGTTCCTATTGGGAAACACAGACCTTTGGATAAAAAATATGATGTCTTGAAACATTTGGCCCAAGTACCAGCCAAGTTATCAATTCCGGATTCCTTGAATCTATCAAAGGATCTTCAAGAGGCACTCATTGAGGCGTTATCATGTCCTCAGGAATTTGAGACTGAAATTGTTGTGGATGAAGTCTACCATGTTGAGAATGGTCCTGCAGAATTCCATAAAGTGATATCTTTCACATATGAAGATGAAGATGATGTTGTACATTGACATGTTAGACCTTTGTGTTTATCTGGAAAGGTCAATGGTGTAGACATCCTAAGATCTTTCAATGATAATGGTTCAAGAGTCAACCTCATCCCCATTCGTACACTTCGTCGATTGGGCCTCAAAGAATCTGATTTATCTCCTTATACTTTGATGTTGAAAGGATATGATAAAAATGAACAAGAACCATTGGGCGAGAATACAATCAGAACTAAGTTTAGAGATCTTGTATCCAATTTAGATTTCATGGTTGTTGATCACGATACAACCTTCAACGTTTTTTCTTGGAAGGCCTTGGCTACATCAACATGTGGATATCCCTTCATCATACCTTCAATGTCTCAAATATTCTTTCAATGGTCAAATTGGGACATTGTATGGTGAAAAATCCCCATTCAAAACATGTGAATCTCAATACATTGAGGCGGAATTCTATCACATGAAGGGTAAGGAGAAATCTACAGCAAGGGAGGTTACCAAAGTTAATGCTCCAAGTGGTTTGGAAAAGATTCCAGTATACCCATTAACACTTGTGAGTACAGATTATGTGTTGACTATCAGTCAAATTGATAGGATATACCCAAATCCAAGTACTCTTATGGAAAATTATATAATGTCAATTATGGAAATCAAGCCATAAAGTATGGGAGAAAGTGGTGATTCACCAAGCAATGATGAAAGCTCAAATAGAGATGTCTTCATTTCATCCACTGAAATCCAGAAAGTCTATACTTCGCCAAATATTCCAGAAGAAGTTATATCATTGTCAAAGGTGAACATTGATGTCGATTCTCAATCCATCATCTCCTCTTTATTATCAAAGGAAGACCCGTCATCATCAATTGGGTCAGAAATGGAAGCCTCTTCTTCAAGATGTTCAAAATTTAACATCTCACCTTATCATGGAAATTTTTCTTCATCATATACTATGCAAGTAGAAACAGAAGAAGTAACACATGTTGAATAAGAAGAGGAAGATCTCAGAGATGCTCCTCCTGCTTTTGAAGAGGGTATCTCTACCACTGTGGATGAACTCAGAGAAATAAATCTGGGTATGAAAGAAGATCCACGCCCCACTTTAATTAGTACTACCATGACTCTTGAAGAGCAGGAAATGTATATTTTATTTTTAAAGAAAAATTGAGATATATTTTCTTGGAACTATACAGAGATTCCCGGGCTTGACCCTGATGTTGCTACTCATTTTTTGGGTTTTCCAGAAGAACATAGAGGATTCAAACAAGCTGCAAGAAGAGCACACCCAACCTATGCTTCAAAAATTGAAGCTGAAGTGGATAAGATTATCAAATATAACTTCTTCAGAGATGTTCAATATCCCAAGTGGTTGGATAATATTGTCCCTTTTAAAAAGAATAATGGAAAAATTAAAGTTTTCATTGATTTCAGTGACCTTAATCGGCATTGTCCTAAGGATGATTTTCCAGTTCCAATTACAGAACTCTTAATTGATGCAACAGCTGGCTATAAAGAACTTTACTTCATGGATGCATATTTTGGATATAATAAAA
Source organism: Viscum album (assembly GCA_963277665.1). Classification (NCBI taxonomy): domain Eukaryota; kingdom Viridiplantae; phylum Streptophyta; class Magnoliopsida; order Santalales; family Viscaceae; genus Viscum; species Viscum album. The sequence continues at coordinate 574,784,022 of OY728140.1, forward strand.
TCCGAATGGATCCAGAATATAAAGAATCTATAGCTTTCAGAGCCCCTCAGGGTGTGTTTTGCTATCGGGTAATGCCATTTGGCTTAAAGAATGCAGATGCAACATATCAGCATGCCATGCATCGTATCTTCAAACCCGTTTTAGAGAAGTTTGTGGAATGTGATGTGGAAATTTTTTTGGTTAAATACAAACAACTTTTTAATCACTTGGATGATTTGGAAGTCGTATTCCATAAACTTTGACAACATAATTTGAAGATAAAACCCTTGAAATGTGATTTTGGGGTAACCTTAGAAAAATTTCTCGGCTTTGTTGTACGCCATCGTGGTATCGAATTCGATCCTAAGAAGACAAAGTCAATCCTTGGTATGTCACCTCCTCAAAATTTGAAATAATTGAGAGGAATTCAAGGAAACTTGGCCTATATTCGGCATTTCATCTCCATTTTGGCAGGAAAATTTTTACCCTTCACCAAATTGATGAAGAAGGGAGTAACATACAAGTGGACTGAAGAATGTCAAGAATCATTCAATATTCTCAAGAAATATATCTTGAGTCCACCAGTATTAATGCCACCTATTGAAGGAAGACCACTTATTCTTTATATGGCATCTTTAGGGTGATCATTGGGTGCCTTCCTTGCTCAGAAGAATGATGCTTGGAATGAAAACAACCTTTATTATCTCACTTGGACTATGCTTGAAGTAGAAACCCGATATTCAAGTATTGAAAAGTGATTTCTAGCATTAATATTTGTGGTTCATAAATTAAGACACTACCTGCAACATCATGAGGTCCATTTGGTATCTCACAGTAACCCGATCAAATTTATCCTTAGTCGTCTAATGCTTATAGGACGTCTGGAAAGGTGGGTAGTTATTTTGCAGTAATTTGATATCCAGTATGTATCTCAAAAGGAAATAAAAGGGCCAAGATATGGATGATTTTCTTGCTGAACACCCTTCAGTAGAAGATACATCTTCAAATATTGAACTTCTTAATGAGGAAGTCTTATCTATTCAAGATAGTCTTAAAACATGGGAAATGTACTTTGATGGTGCTTCTAGAAGTCCAATAGGGAGGAAAATGGAAGATCCTAAATTCAACAAAGTTGGGTTTGGAAATGTTCTCATTTCTCCATAAAATGCAGTGCTACCCTATTCCTTCTCATTGTTGGGAGGCGGGACAAATAATGAAGCAGAATACCAAGCTCTCATCACAGGATTGGAGTTAGCACTTTAGGAACAAGTGGATCACTTAAAGGAGAAAGTTGATTCAGACCTGGTAATCAAACAAGTCAATGGGGATTACACCATCAAAAAAGAAGATTTAATCCTTTTGTATGATTACATTAGAGAGTTAATGGAATAATTTCCTTCAGAACCGACATTTTTTTATGTCCTGCGATCACAAAATTCCCAAGATGATGCACTGGCTAATATAGCCACAGCTCTGGCAGATCCAAATCGGGATAAGAAAATCATTGTTTTGCCCACCATCATACAATTTCACCTTATGTTCAAACCAGAACAGAGGAAATCAATGAAATTAGTCACATTTCTGAAGCATATGGTCATACTACAAGATGGATGACACATATCATAAAATACCTTCAAAATAGAACACTTCCACCTAATATAGCCAGGAAAGAACAAATCCAGTGATGTGTGGTCAATTTTACTCTTTATGATAGCCCAGATCACCTAGAGAAAATTCTCTACAGAAGTGGTTTTGATGGAATTATCTTCAGATGCATTGATAGTGAAGAGACAATGGTTGTCATGAAAGAAGTGCGTGTATGAGTCTGTGGTTCCCATCAGTCCTGACATAGACTATCTGATAAAATTTGAAGGCTTGGAAACTTTTTTCCTTCAATGATACAAGATTGTGTTGATTTCAAAAATAAGTTTCATTCTTGTCAAGTACATGCCAACTTCATTCATCAACCCCCAGAGTTTCTTCATACAACTAAATACTCGTGGCGATTTTCTACATGGGGAATGGATGTATTGGGAACATACCCTTCAGCTACATCCAAATAGTTCAAGTACATTCTTACTGCTACTGAATTCTTTTCCAAATGGGTAGAGGAAATACCTCTCAAAGAAGTCAGTTATAAAAGAACTGTTAGCTCTATCAAGTCTAACATCATTACCAGATTTGGTGTCCCTCATACCATATTGACAGATAATGGCACCAAATTATGTTCATTCGAGGTAAGGAAGATGTATCAAGAATAAAAAATCAAATCCAACCATTCCTCTCGGTATCATGCAGCGGCCAATGGACAAATAGAAGCCTTCAACAAGACTCTTTCAAACATACTGCAAAAGATGGTGGATAAAGATAAGAAATCATGGCTTGATAATCTCTTTCATGATTTATGGGCTTATCAAACCACCACTCGTACTGCAACACGGTCAACTCCATATTCATTGGTATATGGAACAGAAGCAGTCTTTCCCATTGAGGTTCAGTTACTCTCACTCAGAGTAGCCATTTGTGATCATTCATCTACAGATGAACAATCTCAAAAGCGATTGGATGAATTTGAACAATTATATGAGAAAAGATTGTGCACCTTGCACCACTTTGAAGTCTATCAAAATAGAATAGCACGAGCTTTCAAAAAAAAATTCATCTTAGTTAATTTATTCAGGGAGAATTGGTATTGGTTCTCAGAACTCCAATGATACTAGAAAAGAAACCTCCCAAGATAGAGCCAAAATGGGAAGGACCTTATTCAATACACAAGGTTTACTCCAATGTAGCTTATTCTTTAATCTCAATGGATGGATAACTCATCACGACTCAAACCAATTCTAGATTTTTGAAGAAGTATTTTGTATAATACAAATACATCTCATGGTCTATGCATATGACCTTAAACTATTTACACTTACATCCAGCAAGACGTTAAACTGCATAATCACTGGTCCATGCATATGACCTTAAACTACTCGCACCATCGTCCAACATGACGTTAAACTGTGTCATCGTCCAACATGATGTTAAGCTGTGTCATTGTCAAACATGACATTAAGCTGTGAAAAAGTCCCTAATACGTCCAAAATGATGTTAAACTGTGTCCTCTTTTGTCCTTACTGCATGACATTAAACTGCATAGTCCCTCTTTCCTCCAACATGACGTTAAACTGTATTGTCCCCATCATTTTAGCTACATGACGCTAAACTGTACACCACCCTTTCATCCAACATGACAGAAAACTGTGTTCACGTCCAACATGACGTTAAATTATGTCCCTATATTTGTCCTACATGAAGTTAAACTCTACTTATCATTCATCCTACATGACGTAAAACTGAACAAAGTCCCTTAATACGTCACACATGACGTTGAACTGTATTTTGTCCCTACTACATGACACTAAACTATGCAGCACCAATAGTCCTCACTGCAAGACTTTAAAATGCATAGTCTCTTTATATGTCCTACACGACATTAAACTATGCATCATTAGGGTTTTTTCTAACTCTTCTTTCTCACACTGAGTATGACTCATGCGATCTTAGAGTAAACTTCAACGATAACACCTTCTTTGGGCCGCTAACCATGCATAAGTCCCAACACCATTTTTTAAGGTCATTTTTTAATCGAACTACGCATACTTTGATCCTTGCCTTCTAGGCTGGGTACTTTGGCAACCACTCTTGGTTCAAGACCAAAATCAATCTCTTGACATCGGTTCACCTTCATCTCATACGATGTTGATTCGCGAAACCACCCCCAGAACTGTTGGGACCACTTTGTATATGAAGATTGTATTTGTTGTCAACAGTTGTCAATGCTGGTCAAAATGAAGAAGGATATGAAGAAGAACTCCAAAGTTAATGGAGATCGGTTGAAGTGAAGTTGCCTGGAGAATTGTTATGGAATCATAGCATTGGATTTCATAATTGAGCAATTCTCTTAGACGATAAATTCAGACGATTGTTGAGCTAATCCTAATTTCAAAGAACATGTGTCAATGGTGACACATTGTTTACAACAATGAAGAATGGAGAAGTATCATCCATTTGAGGATGATTGGAGCAGAATGGTGAATTATCATCTATCTAAGGATGGTTGAAGAAGAATGAGGATTTGAAGAAGGCAATGCAATGATTTATGATTGCATGTGAACCATGCAAGAGCTTTCTTGAAGAATAGAATCATATGATTTGCAGAATGATGGTTATGAAGAAGAGAAAATGTGGAAGGGCTTGACATTCTGAGGTAGACATGCATTTCACATTGTATCTAAATCAGACGATGCTTTGCTGGTATGTATTTCACACAAATCATGAGTTAGGAGAACTTGTGATGCAAGCCTTATGAAGGAAAGGGGAGAAACGATGATGCCAGTCATATAATGTTATGATTGGAAGGAATGATGCTGCTGGAAGATAGGAAAGATTCAGTTCCCATTGCAACTCTGACGATGCTTAAGCTGATCTATCAAAGGATAAATATCACGATAGTGGGATTCGTGATAAGAGCAGAAGAATGGTTATGGGAAGCAGTAAAGAGATAAAATGGCAAAGCAATAGACAATCTGGGGATGGCAGAAAAGCACAGTTTAAGGTGGCGCCGTTTTCCAGTGTTTGCCAAATTTTAGGGCCTGAAAATCGGGAGATGAAGAAATGTGCTTGGCAAATGGATGTTTCACATACGATTGAAGATGGTTTATACGTGAAAAAGAGTTATTCAAGGTCAGAACTATGAAAAATGACAAAGGCATGGAGTGCGCGGAAATTTAGGCACGTTTCGCGCAAAAATAAAGTGGTGCGCGCAATATCTGCGGGATGCGCGAAATAGTAGCGGGTTGCGGGAAAAATCTGCGGGATGCGCGAAATATTGGCATGGTGCGCGAAATTGAGGAATGAAGTTTTCGCGCAAATGATGGTTAGAGATTAGAAGATCAAAAATTGGCAAAGGCATAAAATGCGCGAAATATTGGAGCAGTGCGCGAAATCTGATGTTGCAGGAAAGATTGGGTTTGCGCGCAATATGGAACGCGGTGCGGAATTTTGCGCGCAATTGGTGCTTCATGCTTAGAAGGATGAAAAATGGCAAAGGCATGAGGTGCGCGGAATATTGAAGCATGGCGCGAAATATGAAGTTGCATAAAAGAGTTTTTACGCGCATGGAGGAGGTTTTACGCGTGGATTAGTGTTTTTCGCGCGGGTTCAAAAATGCCTATAAATATGAGGCTAATCCCTGTTAGATGGAAATGCTCGACACATAGACAAATCCTGAGCTCTGATGCGCGGAAAAATTGAAGTATAGAGTATTGCGCGAAAAGAAGAAGTGCTGCGCGAAAAAGGAACTGCTGCGCGAAATAGGAAGTTCTGCGCGAAAAGGAAGAGTTGCGCGAAAAAGGTTTTTCGCGCCAAAAGGTGTTTTTCCGCGCAAGGCTTGAATTTTATGCGCAAGTCGCCTAGAAGGGTGCGCGAAAAATTTGAGGGTACCGCAGGCCTTCGATAGGTGCATTGCACTCTCGAAGCAGCTTTGTGAAGAAGAAAGAACTGTGAACCATTCGGTTTCACAAAGAGAAGTTGAACCGCACTCACACGACTGGTGTTTAACACTCTCGTTGTGCTTTGGGAAGTGAAGAAGAACTAGACGTGCAATTGAACTCATATCTGCACAAAGGAAGAATTCAGAATACCAATACACTCAGGTGTTGGTATTGAGAAGAGAAGGAAGAAAGGAAGAAGAATAGATTATGCCCAACTGAATGCTGACAATTATTCAGGGCAGTTTAAATTCAGATGATGCTTTGTGAGCAGATCTTCAGTGTTTGAATAATCACATTGGTGTATGTGATTCTAGCTAAAGAAAGAAGGTGATTAGTGCAGTCAGTTGTTGCACTAAGAGGAAGAAGGAAGAAGAACTAGTGCAGTTTGTTTTTGCACTAGAGATGAAGAGAAAGTAAGAAGAGAATTTCTTGCCTACTGCTTTGCAAGTAATCAAGTGAAGAGCACTACAATAGATCAAGAGCAGAACCAACCTTTTGAAGAAGGAAGAAGACTGTCTCGATAGGCAGTATAAAGAACCAGCTAGAGGCTGCAAGTTGGACTTGGATTTCACCAGTCCAGGGAAGAGGATTGTTTCCCACCCCCCTCCAAAGTGTAGGGACTCACACTGGCTAGAGGATTGTTTTCCTAGCCACTCCATTGTAACAGCATTTTACTTTATAGTGGAGAATCCATGCAGTGGTCATACCCATGCATGGCAAGGACTTAGCTACTCTTATTGAGTGGTGAACCTTGTAAAATATCGTGTGCACATTTTTACTGCTTTCTATTATTGCATGCGACAGGGAAAAGAGAATAAGAGAATCAAGATCCTAACAGGTCTAGAGGTACAGGGATAAAAGTTGGAATTGGTTTAAAAAGTCCCCAACACTGATTCACCCCCCCTCTCAGTGTTAGGTATATCCCAATCTGGTCCTTTCAATTGGTATCAGAGCGACAGGTTCACCTCTATTGGATTCTCTATAGTGAAGTTATTCTCTTTTGAAGACCTGAGATTCTTTCCTGTGTTATCAATGAAGAGCAGTGTTTGTAAAGATTCCCCTATCTCTGAGCAGAAAGATATATCTACAAAGACCATGATGAACAGGAAAAAGAAAGAGAAGAGAAAGTTGAAGAAGAATTCCCTCGTATCTAAACAGGAGGAAGCATCTGGTTCTCCATATTTGGCTGATGTTGACGACACACCAGACTTGGAAAGTTATGAGAAGGTGGCTCAAGTACCCACCGAGAAGATGGAAAACCTTCCTACCTCAACTGATCAAGAGGTATGTGTTAGTACATTTGGAATTTACCCTCATGATGAAAATGCTAGCACAAGTGGTGATGAACAATCTACAACATCTCAAGAAATATCAGTTGATAGATTAATAATTATTCTACATGGTATTCCTGAAAAGAGTGCATCCCTAGTTTGCGGGGTATTTCAATGCATGCAAGAAAATATCACTCAGTTGGAAGAAGAAACTGATGTTTTGGAGAAAGGCTTACAAGCAAAAATTGTCGAATGTTTAAAGCTCTCCAGACAGGTTGGAGCCTTTGAAGCAACAAAGAGGGGATTTGAAGAAAGTTCTTCAAAGTGGCTCAAAGATGTTGAAGAAAAGGAGGGAGTCAACAAGACTCTGGAAGATAGGATCCATGCACTAGAAGATGAGCTAAAAAGGGGCAATGAAGTCAAGAATTTATATTTGGAAGATAACTCCCAGAAGATCAATGAACTTGACTCTTTGTTACAAAACAAATTAAAGATGCATGAATATGAAGTTGAAAGATTAAAGAAGGCTTGTGAAGAGAAGATGATTATGATTGAAAACCAGGAAGTCATCCTCAATATGAGATGTCTAGAATTAGAAGCTGAACTAACCAATCTCGAGAAGACACATATTGAGTCTCCACAAAAGAAGGAAATTGTAGCTGTTGGAACTCAATGTTCTCTGGAAGATTCTATTGTCAAAAGACCTCCAACATGTGATAAGAAGATCATGGCTTCACTCATTGATATATCACAAGTAGTTGATAAGAAGGTACTATCCATATCAACTTGTACTAATGTTTCGAAAACTGTTTCTACAAAAAGTGCAGGTTGGAAAAAAATTTCTAAACAAGTATGGATGAAGAAAAGTGATAAGAAACCTACCACCATGGCTAGGGTGGTTAGGGGAAAGAGTGTGGAAGATATGTCCCCACAGAAATCAAAACATACCAAGAAGAAGATTCAACAACCTTATCAAGAAGATGATAAGAAGTCAAGGTTTGTTGGTCAATGCTGGTGCTGCAATAGATTTGGGCATTGTGCACTGGATTGTTGGTACAATCCCTTAAATGTAAAAGTACAGAGAAAGTACATTTCAAGGGGGAGAAATCCAGAAGAAAAGAAGCAACATCCACAGGTCCAGATACATATGTTTACTGCAAATAGATTTGGATTACTTGACAACATCTGGGATGATTGCAAAAGTGGTCAAAAAGATACATGTCAATCTCCAAATGTATCTAGAGCTAAAAAGAAGAGAAGATCACTGAACCTGGCTAATATAGAATCCTTGGGAAGCAAGAAGAAAGTTGAAAATGCTCCCAAGAAGGTTTTGAAAAAGGAAAAGAATTCCTTGGAGTCTAAATCCAAGAAGGGTGATGCATCTAGAAGGACCACCAAGAAAACATGCTTCTACTGTGGAAAGAAAGGTCACACCATGGATCTGTGTGAACAAGCCATGGAACTGAATAGAAGCAGAATGGACTCAAACAGACAATCAATCCAGATGAAGTAGAAGGGATTGATTGAAAACAAGTTGCCTAAGAAAGGTAGCTTGAAAGCATCGAAGGAACCATGTGGAATATCCAGAACTGAGGCCACACTTCCAAGTGACTTACTAGTCATATGGCCAAATCAGTTGCAACTTGCCAAAGATCTGCAAAGAGCTGAAGATGAAGCACTGACAATTGCTAAGGAAAAAAGGAAACAAAAGATTTCACATGAAGATGTGTTGAGATCCACACCAGCAAAATCATCATTGAAGATCATATGTGCAAGTGTGAAGAATGGTGAAAATGGGACATCTTGGTTGAGAGAATCTTCTCAACCTTGTTGTTCACATTGATGAACCAAGGAGGTTCCATCTTATTCCCTTATACTTCTGGTATTTACATGTGCTAACATTGCAGGGAATTGAAGATGATGATCATTCTCATCTGGAGAGTGGTTTGGACAGAATGGAGTGCACCCCTTGAGGGGGAGCCAATCTGTAGAATATGGGATTCTGATATTTAATACCATCTTGAGAAAAGTGAAGGTATTCCAATCATACTTCCACCCCTTGTTTCTTAATTGTATTTATCTTTTCAATTAAGGGGGAGTATAGATTGAAGACAAATGGATGAAAGGGGGAGCTTTATCTTTTCACCTGAACTTTCTAATGAGTTTTGTGAAGTTGTGCATGATTTAGAAATTCATTGTTATATCTGAAAAATTTCAAACCCCTGAAGCATGATCTCACATGTACAGTGAATGATGGATAGCATTGAGTTCTTTGGTTATATCACTCTTGTTTTCTACACCGGGTTAGCCCAAGTAGACTTAGAGTTGATTTACTAAAGGTCCTTTGCTAAAGAGAACATGTGACATCATCCCTCTCTCAGTGTTTTTCAAGAAAATACTTTTCAAAGGGAGAAAGAGATTTTTTTAAGATAACCACACCACACCTTTGAATTTGTTGAAGTGAGTGCAGGAATTTCAGGTTGATTATTTCTTTCACACTCAATATCTTCAGCCTGGAATGAAAGTGAAAAACCCTTGAAGACAAGTGTATGAGTTCTCATCTAATGAGGTGTCATATTATGTGGGTAATGGACAGCTTTGTTGTCTAAATCAAATCCTCTTTTTTTCTACACCGAGCATTGCTCAAGTAGACTTAGAGTTAAATGATTTATGGCACATTGCTTAAGTACGGAATGATACCCTCTCTACCATGATCTTTGTATTTCTTGTCAATAAGGGGGAGAGAAATGAAATGAATGTCTAGGAGAGAAAATGAAGTAAAGGGAGAGAGATTAGATTCTCATTTTGACATTGACACATTCATCTGAGGAGACTTTAATGTATTGACAACAAAATACAAAGGGGGAGATTGTTGGGACCACTTTGTATATGAAGATTGTATTTGTTGTCAACAGTTGTCAATGCTGGTCAAAATGAAGAAGGATATGAAGAAGAACTCCAAAGTTAATGGAGATCGGTTGAAGTGAAGTTGCCTGGAGAATTGTTATGGAATCATAGCATTGGATTTCATAATTGAGCAATTCTCTTAGACGATAAATTCAGACGATTGTTGAGCTAATCCTAAGTTCAAAGAACATGTGTCAATGGTGACACATTGTTTACAACAATGAAGAATGGAAAAGTATCATCCATTTGAGGATGATTGGAGCAGAATGGTGAATTATCATCTATCTAAGGATGGTTGAAGAAGAATGAGGATTTGAAGAAGACAATGCAATGATTTATGATTGCATGTGAACCATGCAAGAGCTTTCTTGAAGAATAGAATCATATGATTTGCAGAATGATGGTTATGAAGAAGAGAAAATGTGGAAGGGCTTGACATTCTGAGGTAGACAGGCATTTCACATTGTATCTAAATCAGACGATGCTTTGCTAGTATGTATTTCACACAAATCATGAGTTAGGAGAACTTGTGATGCAAGCCTTATGAAGGAAAGGGGGAGAAACGATGATGCCAGTCATATAATGTTATGATTGGAAGGAATGATGCTGCTGGAAGATAGGAAAGATTCAGTTCCCATTGCAACTCTGACGATGCTTAAGCTGATCTATCAAAGGATAAATATCACGATAGTGGGATTAGTGATAAGAGCAGAAGAATGGTTATGGGAAGCAGTAAAGAGATAAAATGGCAAAGCAATAGACAATCTGGGGATGGCAGAAAAGCACAGTTTAAGGTGGCGCCGTTTTCCAGTGTTTGCCAAATTTTAGGGCCTGAAAATCGGGAGATGAAGAAATGTGCTTGGCAAATGGATGTTGCACATACGATTGAAGATGGTTTATACGTGCAAAAGAGTTATTCAAGGTCAGAACTATGAAAAATGACAAAGGCATGGAGTGCGCGGAAATTTAGGCACGTTTCGCGCAAAAATAAAGTGGTGCGCTCAATATCTGCGGGATGCGCGAAATAGTAACGTGTTGCACGAAAAATCTGCGGGATGCGCGAAATATTGGCATGGTGCGCGAAATTGAGGAATGAAGTTTTCGCGCAAATGATGGTTAGAGATTAGAAGATCAAAAATTGGCAAAGGCATAAAATGCGTGAAATATTGGAGCAGTGCGCGAAATCTGATGTTGCAGGAAAGATTGGGTTTGCGCGCAATATGGAACGCGGTGCGGAATTTTGTGCGCAATTGGTGCTTCATGCTTAGAAGGATGAAAAATGGCAAAGTCATGAGGTGCGCGGAATATTGAAGCATGGCGCGAAATATGAAGTTGCATAAAAGAGTTTTTACGCGCATGGAGGAGGTTTTACGCGCGGATTAGTGTTTTTCGCGCGGGTTCAAAAATGCCTATAAATATGAGGCTAATCCCTGTTAGATGGAAATGATCGACACATAGACAAATCCTGAGCTCTGACGCGCGGAAAAATTGAAGTATAGAGTATTGCGCGAAAAGAAGAAGTGCTGCGCGAAAAAGGAACTGCTGCGCGAAATAGGAAGTTCTGCGCGAAAAGGAAGAGTTGCGCGAAAAAGGTTTTTCGCGCCAAAAGGTGTTTTTCCGCGCAAGGCTTGAATTTTATGCGCAATTCGCCTAGAAGTGTGCGCGAAAAATTTGAGGGTACCGCAGGCCTTCGATAGGTGCATTGCACTCTCGAAGCAGCTTTGTGAAGAAGAAAGAACTGTGAACCATTCAGTTTCACAAAGAGAAGTTGAACCGCACTCACACGACTGGTGTTTAACACTCTCGTTGTGCTTTGGGAAGTGAAGAAGAACTAGACGTGCAATTGAACTCATATCTGCAAAAAGGAAGAATTCAGAATACCAATACACTCAGGTGTTGGTATTGAGAAGAGAAGGAAGAAAGGAAGAAGAATAGATTATGCCCAACTGAATGCTGACAATTATTCAGGGCAGTTTAAATTCAGATGATGCTTTGTGAGCAGATCTTCAGTGTTTGAATAATCACATTGGTGTATGTGATTCTAGCTAAATAAAGAAGGTGATTAGTGCAGTCAGTTGTTGCACTAAGAGGAAGAAGGAAGAAGAACTAGTGCAGTTTGTTTTTGCACTAGAGATGAAGAGAAAGTAAGAAGAGAATTGCTTACCTACTGCTTTGCAAGTAATCAAGTGAAGAGCACTACAATAGATCAAGAGCAGAACCAACCTTTTGAAGAAGGAAGAATACTGTCTCGATAGGCAGTATAAAGAACCAGCTAGAGGCTGCAAGTTGGACTTGGCTTTCACCAGTCCAGGGAAGAGGATTGTTTCCCACCCCCCTCCAAAGTGTAGGGACTCACACTGGCTAGAGGATTGTTTTCCTAGCCACTCCATTGTAACCGCATTTTACTTTATAGTGGAGAATCCATGCAGTGGTCATACCCATGCATGGCAAGGACGTAGCTACTCTTATTGAGTGGTGAACCTTGTAAAATATCATGTGCACATTTTTACTGCTTTCTATTATTGCATGCGACAGGGAAAAGAGAATAAGAGAATCAAGATCCTAACAGGTCTAGAGGTACAGGGATAAAAGTTGGAATTGGTTTAAAAAGTCCCCAACACTGATTCACCCCCCCTCTCAGTGTTAGGTATATCCCAATCTGGTCCTTTCAAGAACCAATATTTTTTACATTGGTTCACCATCGTCCTTTCTATATGATGTTAAACTGTTCACACTTTTGTCCTGTATGACAATAAACTACAACATTCTTTGACACCCTCACCTGAGAGGGAATCATTATTTACATTGATCTCTGATCATGTTATATTCTAATTACTACGCGCATACATGGAAATTCCCGAATCTTTTATCTTGGGTCAAACCATCATTGCACTAAAGTCCCCTTTCACCCTTCACTTGTACGAACCAAGTCTGTACAGAGGGTATTTCAAGAACTACGTGCGGCTTGATTCACATCTTTATGGGATACGTAGGAACGTTCAAGAATCCCTCGAATCCAACCCCAAGTCTTTGGGCCTAACCCCAAATTCCACTTTCATCCCCTTGGATGAAAAGTACCCTTGTGAAAACATGAATGTGGTTTGAAAACCCTGGTCTTCATTCACATCAATTTTATAAAACACACTATGTATTTCTTATAATGGTCCAAGCTCTATGACCTTAAACAAAGATCTCCTACACTTTTATCCCACATGATGTTAAACTGTATTTCAAGAACTATGTATGGCTTGATTTTCATCCTTATGGGATATGTAGTGAAGTACAACACCTCAATTTAGGACCCAGCCACAACATGATTATGGTTAGAATTGTCCTTTGTATCTTTACATACGTTATACAATTACCATTTTGACGTGTCATAATCCTAACCTTAAATACTTCCGGATCTCCGTAACCATTTTCTTGACTTCTGGCCACAAAAAGTCTGATACTCGAGAGTTCTTTTTCTTGACTATGCAGCACATCCCCTTAGGTGGCCTTGCATAAACAGTGTACATAACAGACTTTTCAACCAAAAGATACTATTATTTGACCATGCATCCAATTCCCTTAGGTGGACCTGCATAATTCAACCCCCTAATGGGTTTGTTAAATAATGGTAACATCATTCTTGGGAAGAAAACCTTTTTTTCCTTATTTTTCGTAATGAAAATATGTAGGGATCTGCAAAAATATCAATCCTTAACATATTTTTCCCATACTCTTTTTCATGATCTGAAAGTATTCAAGTCTATGGTTTATATTTCCCTTCCCTACGTTTGGGTCAGACCTTTGTAGGAGTGACATTCATCCAATTCTTAGACAATCTTGATTAAAAATATTCTCTCCATATTCAAGTACCTCTCTCCATACAGCATACTCTGTGCTTTATAAAATTTTTAATCTCTATAAACTTTCACTGGTTTTTTAGCAATAGAAAAGTAAAATTTTTGAGAGTTCTTTTTCTTGACTATGCAGCACGTGCCCTTAGGCGGCCTTGCATAAGTAGTCTACATAACAGACCTATCAGCCAAAAGATGATATTATTTGAATATAAAACCAGTGCCCTTAGGTGGCCCTGTATAATTCAACCCCCTAACGTGTTTGTTAAATATTAGAAACTTCATTCTTAGGAAGTACTTCTTCTAATGACTTTTTAGCCATTTTTCACATCATTCCTCATATTCAAAATTTCTTAAGTCACAGTTTACATGTTTTACCCCATACTTGAATATGGTAATATGGTTTCAGATAAATTATCAAATAATTGAGTTAATTTTAATCCATTCGGTCAAAGATATTTAGACCTTAAACATTATCCTTTTTTATGTCCGACATGCATGACTTTAAACTGCCCACGAAAGATACGGGAACTCTAAATAAAATTCAAGTGCCAGCTCACTAAACGTACATTTTTTATGATTTAGGTAATATTGAGCAATATAAAGATTCAAGGTTTGTAGGGTTGTTTATAATAATCCTAGAAAAAATCAAACTATGCTTACTAGGCCCATTGTCTTAGGTAAAAATTAAAAGCAAGTAGAAAAAGGCAAGCACAAATGATTGAAGATGAAAGTATTCTTCATTGATGAACAAGAGTTAGAAGGAAATCCACATATTGGAGTCTCTTATCTTTTCCGATAATTACAAAAGGCCGTCAACAAAACTCTTCACTTGATTCACAACATCCCGAGCTTCATCAGCAGCCACTTGAAGCTCATGCACTCGACCAACTTCACTTTTTTCAGATTGATGGAGTGCTTTTTTGGCATCTGCAATGGAATTCATACCATTCGTTTGAACTCCTTCCAAGGAATTATTAAGATGGTCAAGTTCCCCAGTAAAAACATTAAACTGTTGCTGGAGGTACTTCTACTGGACAACTTTCTCCTTGATCTTATGCTTTAGCTCCTTCAACTTGGCAGCATGATCAGCCTTAGCTCGGGACACCACAGTTCCTTGGTTTTCTCCTTTTTCCTCAGAGTCACATCCTACTTCTTTTAGATCTAACTCTGAGGGGGGAATTTTGTTGATGCTCCTTTCCTTCACAGAGTCTAATGAATGAAAAGGGAAATACCTTAACACAAGGTGGTTCATCCTTTGAAGAAACAAAAAAAAAATCAACAAAGGCATGAACAATGATTTCTTTAAATAAAGGCCGCACAAGTTACATGATGGTCATGCAGGTATACCTGCGCACCACATTTTGGGTGCACATGTGACTTGCACACCCTATTTAATTTTCACCCAGGGTCTTCATTAGACTATAAATAACCCTTGTGGGCCCCCCATTTCGAAGATGAAAAATCCAGAAACATAGATTTCATCTCTCGACACCCTAGTCTCTTCTTGAAGTCTTTCAAAAAATTATAAGGTAATTTAATACCAAGAATAGAAGGTCTAAAGAGGGGAAATAATGCCTAAGTGTTAAAATTCACCAACACTTGCACGCCTAAGTGTCTAACCCTTAAGGGAAAATGAAGACACTTGTGCGCCGCCTTATTCCTTCAGCAGAACTTACATGCCACTCTTTTGAAAGTCTTTAGGGATAATACTAAGGTCTTGAGCCAAGCCTCTCCCAAGTATTACCCTATGGGTTGACCGACGCGCAAGTACATATATGTCACATAGGTATACCTGTGCATCCAGGACCTGCGCTCCCAAGAAGGACCTTCACGCCTACCTTTTTTTGGGTGCCCCTCTTATCCATTCATCTATTTTCTTCAAATACACCTCTCCTCTTCAAGATTTAGCCTTTAGAATCCTCTTCAAAGCCATTTTTGGCATGAATCCTTGGTTGGATTCCTTATCTGAAAGTAATTTTGTGGAAAATCTCTCAAAACCTAGTAATTTACACATCTTTATGTCACTAGAGTTAGATATTTCATTCATTCATCCTCATCCTTTAAGATGATAAGATCTTTAACCCGGTCCTTCTTTTTAGGAGTAAGCCCCAGTCAATAGTCCTTTAACTTGGGCCTCCTTTTTAGGAGTAATCCCCAGCCAATAGTCCCCTAACCTGGGCCTCCTTTTCAGGTGTAAGCCCCAGTTCAAGTTCCCAAATATGGGCATCCTCCTTAGGAGTAATCCCCAGTCATAATTCCCTTAACCTGGGCCTCCTTCTCAGGAGTAAGCCCCAGTTCTTAAGTCCCTTTAACCTAGGCCTCCTTCTCAGGAGTAAGCCCCAATCCCCCTCCTAATTTGGGCATCTTTCTCAGGAGTAAGCCCCAAGTTAGAGTATCTAAATCTTCATAAAAGCATATATACCTTTATGGACACTGTTTATGGAATTCTTCTCTGAAATAAGTCCCGATCCATATCTATTTGGGAAATCATACATACGTAAGCCCCATATCATTCCTTGTGACCACATCTTCCGTGGCATAACTTGTCAGGTTTACTGATACCTCTTGTTTGTCACACCGAGCATGACTCACGTGATCTTAGAGTCTAAAAGTAACCAAGACACATCTCTTTGGGCAGTTAATCATACGTAAGCCCTCACAATTCTTAATCGAACTATGTGGACTTTGATCTCTACCTTAAAAGTAGTGTACGTAGGAAGCCTTTCTAAAGGTTCCAGACTATCACTCCTTAATTCTCATTTGTCCCATATAACGTTAAACTATATCTTAATTCCCGAACTACATGGGTTCTGATTCCTTTTCTAAACAAGGATACGTAGGTAGCCTATCTGCGGGTACAATCCCAACTCTAAAATAATCCATGTCCTTCTAAATGACAATAAACTTTAAGTGCCCCGCTGAGTGGCTTTAAAACCAGTATGGTTATCACAATTACCAAGAGATTTCTATATAATGTATTGAAGGATTCCATTGACTAAGAATCTCTGACAAATACAGATGATTATCTATCAATGAAGAACCTCGAATATATATAAAAGATTTTTTAAAGTGTATACATATTAATCATTGATTGTCAGATCTAAAGGAAAGCTCATTTTCATTCTTGGTAATGTAATAAGGATTCACGAACATAACTTAAATCTATAAAGAGATTCCTAGAGTAGACAGTAATTCCCCCCCATAAATGTGTGATGAGTCCGACCTCCCATCCTCTCGTCCAATATAAATTATTAAGCCTCATCGGTCCACAACTAATGAGCACTTACCTTGGGAAAGTAGGTCCAAATGGATATAGACTCATTGGATGTTTCCAGTTCTATGAATAAACCCATTAGAAACTGATTGGAATGATTAAAACTTAAACAAACAATGTCATCCCCATTTCCAGAGGAAAAAATGTCATGAACCCAAACCTAGTCTACCCTGAATGGACCCCTTCAAACCAGTCTTTCATCAACCGTGGAAAAATAATTCCACCGCTAAACACCTTCAAACAAGGTTGTAGCCACAAGACAATTCGAAAAAGCTTTCCATCAGAAACCTGAGCTTCATCCCACCCCTAATCACCTTCACCACCATAATACAAACGTTTTCTGACTCATCAAGAGAAATTTATTTGATTTCCCTAGAAGTTTTTTACCTTTTATTATACTACCAAAATCCCTATAGGTTTTCACCCTATGTCCCACCAACACCCACACGCATGAGTTCATGTGAAAAGATTGGATTTCACCTAGATAAATATTGTTGTTGATGTTGTCTTATCTTCATCAAGGTTGGGATTATTATTTTCCTCTAAATTATTGTGTTCTGAAAATGTATAGTGCTTCCACACTTCTTCACATTGTATAATAATTGTGAACTTACTACTTTTTCAGCACATAGAACTGGTGTAGTGATCACACACAAATCAATTTTACACTCTTCTTATTCATCATAGTATATTCACTTCACCAAACACACTCTCTATCCTAAATAATCTTCTTGATTAT
This sequence comes from Viscum album, assembly GCA_963277665.1. Lineage (NCBI taxonomy): Eukaryota > Viridiplantae > Streptophyta > Magnoliopsida > Santalales > Viscaceae > Viscum > Viscum album. The sequence goes on from OY728140.1 coordinate 574,801,580, forward strand.
TACATTAAAAACTTATGTTCAAATTATTACATCGAAGAAACATGTTTTCTATATTCATATTAAATTTTAAAATTCAAAATTAATACAATTAACTTCTATAAACGTATATTTAACTCCCCCTTATTATTTCTTGATATTTGGATGTTTTTAGGTCATCAAGAAATGACATAATATATCCTGATGTGTCTAACTAGTTTTAACTTCTTAAAAAAATATCTCATTTTGGCATGAAAATATTCTTCATGGGAATTCCATTATTCTCAAATAGCTTGAATCAAGATTTATCTTCTTTATATTTAATCCATAACAAAATAGGTTCAACATCATCATTTTTATTTTTTTAAGTAAAATTTATTACATAATAAAATCCATAAATATAAACCCTTGTGTTCGATAAATTTTCATGTTTTTAGTTCAAAACCTCAAAAATCATAAGTATGGAAAATCGTACGTATGGAAAACCCTTGCCAATAAAAAATCATACATTTTGTGACTTTACAAATTTTGTGAAGGTATTGGGGCACACAATGGAAGATATTAAACATGGGATTTAAAAACATTCTTCACTGGGATGATAGAACCTTTTGTATTTAGCAATCATTTCCCTGATAAGGTCCTAGGATCTCTTGTAAATTAAATAGAGAAAAACATATAAAACATACCTTTTTTTATTTGAAGATACACTCGACATCTAATTTTCACCTATGATCACAGCTAGAAGGATCCAAATTATAATACCTCTAGATCATTCACACACATTTCAAAAATCTATAGGTTTATCGATCATCAAATTTTGAGTGCTAGAATGTATATCTGACAATGCCTTCGATGCCCCGATGATCACCACATCAAAATGATTGTGATGTGTGAGGGAGAAATTGGTCTAATCACCTGGATATAGAGTTCCTCTCTATAGAAATAAGGAGAGAAGATAGGATCTCTCAAGATATCTCCATGAAAAGTTTCTAGTGAGATCCTCTCTCATCCTTTAAATAGTGGATTCTCAAATACCCTAATAGGGTTCCCTAACCCCCATATCTTTAATGTCCACTAAATAAGTAAAAAATAATAATTATGTTGAACTAAACAACATTTTAAATATTATTTATATTTTATCACATACCTATAAGATATATTAAATATATTATATTATAAAACCTGAGTCATAAACTTGAATTGTAATTCCCACTTAATATTAAAAGACATAGAATATTAAAATAATATTCCACTATGACAAAAAATGGTCTTTAACAACACTCTGAATGGGTTTTATCAGCGCTAAAAAAGTGATGTAAAGCTCAACACTGATAAAGGGGGGGTCCCCTTTATCAGATCATGCTGAGCACTGATAAAGGGGTACTTTATCAGTGCTAAAAAAGTGAAGATAAAGGAATCCTTTATCAGTGATAAAAACACGCTGATAAAGGGGGACTTTATCAGTGCTAAAATGACGCTCATAAAACAACCCTTTATTAGCGCTAAAAGAGCGCTGATAAATGTGTGTTTTATCAGCGCTCCTTTAGCTCTGATAAATAGATCATTTATCAGTGATTTTATAGTGCTGATAAAGGTGTAGTTTATCAGCCCTTTTTTAGTGCTAATAAAATCTCCCTTTATCAGCACTAAAAAAGCACTGATAAATGTCATGTCTGGTGGTACAAAAAAATCTGCAGCCGCACACCCAAACACCTGCAAAAAATTCAGCATCTCAATAAGCTAATTAGACCAAGTATACCCATAAAAATTTAACAAATAAATCATAAGATAATTAGACCAATTATACCCATACAAAGAGTATACCTGTACACCATTAACACATAATTTATAAGTTAATTAAGAACATAAAGAATTCAATTCAGAATTCAGGGGGTTGGGGGATCTTTAGGGGTTTGGGATGGCTGTACAAGGGGGGGTAAGGGGTGTTCGGGGGAAAGGGGTGTCCAGGGGGGTGGGGAAGTCCAGGAGGATGGGGGTTGTCCAAGGAGGGTGGGGGTGTTCAGGGGGGGTGGAGGTGTCCAGGTGGTGGGGTGGTGTCTAGAAGGGGGGGTGTCCAGGTGGGGGGGGGGGGGCTATCCATGGGGGTGTCCAGGGGGGGTGGGATGGTGTCCAAGGTTTTAGGGGGCATTCCAGGGGGTGGGGGTGTCCGAGGGTGGGGGTGGTCCAGGGGGTTGGTGGGGCTATCCAAGGGGGGTGGGTGGTGTCCAAGAGGGTGGGATGGGGGTGTCCGGGGGGATAGGGGTGTCTAGGGAGTGGGGGCGGTCAAGGGGGTGGGGGAATTCCAGGAGGTTGGGGGGATATCCAAGGGGGGTGGGGTGGTGTCAAAGGATGGGGTGTGTCTAGGTGGAGGGGGGCTGTCTATGGGGTGTCTAGGGGTAGGAATGTGTCCAGGGAGTCGGGGGGGGGGGTGTCCAAAGGGGTGGGGGTGTCTAGGGGGTGGGTTGGTGTCCAGGGGGGTAGGGGCAGTCCAGGGGTTTGGTGGGGATGACTCATACACGTCATGAAGGACCCATGGATAATTCTATTTAAGGATCAATACAATCCAAATGTGTTTGGTTGGATTTCCAGAGGTCAGTTGTTGTTTTCACTTAAAATTATGCCCATTTTAAACAAAAGAGAGAACCTTTGAGTGGTACCGGCCACACCATGCCTCAGATTTAGGTGGGGATGACTCTTACAAATCAAAAAGGACCCATGGATCGTTATTATAAAATATCAATACAATCCTAATGCATTTGGTTGGATTTTCATAGGTCAGTTGTTGTTTTCAATTAAAATTGTGTCCATTTTAAACAAAAGAGAGACCCTTTGAGTGGTACCGGCCACACAGTGCCTCGGATTGAGGCAGTTTCTACTCATACACATCACCAAGGACCCGTGAATCATTCTACAAAAGGATCAACACAATATGAATGCGTTTGGTCTGATTTCCGTAGGTCAGTTGTTGTTTTCACTTAAAATTGTGTCCATTTTAAATAAAAGAGAGACCCTTTGAGTGGTACCGGCCACAATGTGCCTTTTATTGAGGCGGGGTTGACTAGTAAACATCACAAAGGACCCATGGATCATTATTATATAATATCAAAACAATCCGAATGCGTTCGATCAGATTTCCGCAGGTTAGTTGTTGTTTTCACTTAAAATTGTGCCCATTTTAAACAAAAGAGAGACCCTTTGAGTGTTACCAGCCACACCGTGCCTCAGATTGAGGTGGGGATGAATATTAAAAATTATGAAGGACCCTTGGAACATTATGATAAATTATAAATACAATCAGAATGTGTTTGGTTGGATTTTTGTAGGTCTGTTTTTGTTTTCACTTAAAATTGTGTCCATTTTAAACAAAAGAGAGTCCCTTTGAGTGGTACCGGCCCAAATATGACTTGTATTGATGAAGGTTGACTATTACATGTCACCAAGGACCCTTGTATCCTTCTACTAAAATATAAACACAATTTGAATGCGTTTGGTCGGATTTCCGTAGGTCAGTTGTTGTTTTCACTTAAAATTGTGTCCATTTTAAACAAGAGAGACCCTTTGAGTGGTACCGACCACACCATGACTCATATTGAGGAGAGGTTGACTCGTACACATCACCAAGGACCCTTTTATAGTTCTCTTAATGTATAAACACAATCCAAATGCATTTGGTCAGATTTTCGTATGTCAGTTGTTGTTTTCACTTAAAATTGTGTCCATTTTAAACAAAAGAGAGCCCATTTGAGTGGTACCGGCTACACCGTGCCTCGGATTGAAGAGGGGTTGACTCATAAATATCACCAAGGGCTCTTGGATCATTCTCATAAAGTATAAACACAATAATAATGTTTTTGGTCAGATTTATGTAGGTTAGTTGTTGTTTTCACTTAAAATTGCATCCATTTTAAACAAAAGAGAGACCCTTTGAGTGGTACCAGCCACAATGTACCTCAGATTGAGGCGGGGATGAATCATACATGTCACCAAGGACTTTTGGATCATTCTACTAAAGGATAAATACAATATTAATGTGTTTGGTCAGATTTCCGTAGGTCAGTTTTTGTTTTCACTTAAAATTGTGTCCATTTTAAACAAAAGAGAGACCCTTTGAGTGGTACCGGACACACCGTGCCTCGGATTGAGGAAGGGATGAATATTACATATCAAAAAGGACCCATAGATAATTATTATAATAGATCAAGACAATATGAATGAATTTGGTTGGATTTTGATTGGTCAGTTGTTGTTTTCAATTAAAATTGTGTCCATTTTAAACAAAAGAGAGACCCTTTGAGTAGTACCGTCCACACAATGCCTCAAATTGATGCAGGGTTGACCATTACATGCCAAAAAGGACCCATAAATAGTTATAATAAAGGATCAACACAATCCTAATGCCTTTGGTATGATTTCTATAGGTCAGTTGTTGTTTTCACTTAAAATTGTGTCCATTTTAAACAAAGACGAGACCCTTTGAGTGGTACCGGCCACACTATGCCTCGTATTGAGGCATAGTTGACTCTTACACGTCAAAAAGGACCCATGGATCATTATTATAAAAGATCAAGACAATATAAATGTGTTCGGTCAGATTTCTGTAGGTCAATTGTTGTTTTCACTTAAAATTGTGTCCATTTTAATCAAAAGAGATACCCTTTGAGTGTTACCAGCCACACAATGCCTCAGATTGAGGCAGGGATGACTCGTATACGTTAAAAAGGACCCTTGGATCGTTCTAGTAAAGGATCAATACAATCTGAATGTGTTTGGTTGTATTTCCATAGGCCAGTTGTTGTTTTCAATTAAAATTGTGTCCATTTTAAACAAAAGAGAGACCCTTTGAGTGGTACTGGCCACACCATGCCTTAGATTGAGGTGGGGTTGACTCGTACACATCACCAAGGACCTATGGATCATTCTCCGAAAGGATAAACACAATCTGAATGCATTTTTTTGGATTTTCTTCGGTCAGTTGTTGTTTTCACTTAAAATTGTGTCCATTTTAAACAAAAGAGAGACCCTTTGAGTGGTACCGGCCACACTGTGCCTAAGATTGAGGTGGTGTTGAATCATACACGTCACTAAGGACCCGTGGATCATTATACTAAAGGATAAACACAATCCTAATGCATTTGGTCGGATTTCCATAGGTCAGTTGTTGTTTTCACTTAAAATTGTGTCAATTTTAAACAAAAGAGAGACCCTTTGAGTGGTACCATCCACACTGTGCCTCAGATTGAGGCGGGTATGACTCTTACACATCATCAAGGACCCGTGGATAGTTATCCTAAAGGATCAACACAATATGAATGGGTTTGGTCGGATTTGCGTAGGTCAGTTGTTTTTTCACTTAAAATTGTGTCCATTTTAAACAAAAGAGAGACCCTTTGAGTGGTACCAGTCACACCGTGCCTTATATGGAGACGATATTGACTTTTACACATCACCAAGGAACCATGGATCATTATCCTAAAGGATCAACATAATCTGAAACTGTTTGGTCAGATTTCTGTAGGTCACTTGTTGTTTTCACTTAAAATTGTGTCCATTTTAAACAAAAGAGAGACCCTTTGAGTGGTATCGGCCAAACCGTGTCTCGTATTGAGGCAGGGATGAATCATGCACATAACGAAGGACTCTTGGATCATTATCCTAAAGGATAAACACAATCTAAATGCGATTGGTCGGGTTTTTGTAGGTCTGTTTTTTTTTCACTTAAATTTGTGTCCATTTTAAACAAAAGAGAGACCCTTTGAGAGGTGCCAGCCACACCATGCCTTGGACTAAGGCGGTGTTGACTCGTACATATCACAAAGGACCCATGGATCATTATCATAAAGGATCAAGACAATATTAATGCGTTTGGTCAGATTTTCGTAGGTCAGTTGTTGTTTTCACTTAAAATTATGTCCATTTTAAACAAAAGAGAGACCCTTTGGTGGTACCGGCCACACCGTGCCTCGGATTAAGGTGAGGTTGACTCATACATGTCACAAAGGACACATGGATCATTTTTATAAAATATAAAGACAAATAAAATGCATTTGGTCAGATTTCCGTAGGTCAGTTGTTGTTTTCAATTAAAATTGTGTCCATTTTAAACAAAAGAGAGACCCTTTTAGTGTTACCGACCACATAGTGCCTCATATTGAGGCGGGGATTACTCTTACATGTCAATAAGGACCCATGGATCGTTCTAATAAAAGATCAATATAATCTGAATGTTTTTGGTCAGATTTCCATAGGTTAGTTATTGTTTTCACTTAAAATTGTGTCCATTTTAAACAAAAGAGATACCCATTGAGTGGTACCGCCCACACCGTGCCTCAGATTGAGACGGGGTTGACTCTTACACATCACCAAGGACCCATGGATCATTATAATAAAGGATCAACACAATCATAATGCGTTTGGTCAGATTTCCGTAGGTCAGTTGTTGTTTTCACTTAAAATTGTGTCCATTTTAAACAAAAGAGAGACCCTTTGAGTTGTACCAGCCATACCATGCCTCATATTGATGTGGGGTTGACTCGTACATGTCACAAAGGACACATGGATCAATATTATAAAATATCAGGACAGTCCGAATGCGTTCGGTCATATTTCTGTAGGTCAGTTGTTGTTTTAACTTAAAATCGTGTCCATTTTAAACAAAAGAGAAACCCTTTGAGTGGTACCGGCCACACCGTGCCTCAGATTGAGGCTGGGATGACTCATGCACATCACTAAGGACATGTGTATTGTTCTACGGAAGGATAAATACAATAGAAATTTTTTTGGTCGGATTTCTGTAGGTCAGTTGTTTTCACTTAAAATTGTGTCAATTTTTTTAAAAAAAGAGACACTTTGAGTGGTACCGAACACACCGTTCCTTGGATTGTGGCGAGGTTACTCGTACATGTCACAAAGGACCCCTGTATCATTCTCATAAAGTATCAAGACAATCCAAATTAATTTGGTTGGATTTTCGTATGTCATTTGTTGTTTTCACTTAAAAATATGTCCATTTTAAACAAAAGAGAGACCCTTTGAGTGGTACCGGCCACACCGTGCCTCGAATTGAAGCGGGGTTGACTCGTACATGTCCCCAACACACCCATTGATCATTCTATGAAAGGATCAAAACAATCCTAATTCATTTGGTCAGATTTTCGTACATCAGTTTTTGTTTTTACTTAAAAATCTATCCATTTTAAACAAAAGAGAGACCCTTTGAGTGGTACAACATTCTTGCATGTTGATAGTGCATATAATCAGTTAAAATGGGAAACTGACTCCTTAGATAAAGGATGTTTTATTTAATAATAATTACAATTTTCCTACTAACATTTACATACAACAATGTTGTATCATTTTATCCCCTTAACCCCTCTCAAAAATGATCACCAATTGTACATGTCACCAAGTCAGATCTTCATTCTATTTGTGTACAATCTGTCATCAGGTATGCGGACCACTCATTTTTGAACACATCTATATCTTCTTGTGAGTTTGAGGATTTCTGGTAGTCAGAGTAGTACTGAAAAATATAAAAATAATTAATTAATAAATTAATTAAATGAAATAGTAGTTGTTTTTGAAAATACCTCTTTAGGGATGCTAGTTTGTTGATGAAAAATGATCTCTTTCATAAATTTACAAACATAATAACCGCAACCATTATCGTTTGTTTGTTTTGGACACTGCAAAAAATTTATCATTAGGAGAATAAGTAACTTGTGTTGAGATGTGTTTGGATAGTGAAATTTTATTATATATACCCTAATATTTTTTCAGACGTAGTACTTTCTCACCTCCTTATGCTTAGCCTCTGTCCTCATTCCTTTTTATAGAAGATAATGATACACTACCCTATCATAACATAATCCTTAGTAAAATATAATATAAATTATATTACTTGATGTTTAGACCTAAAATGTTGGATGTAGTGTCTTACAGATTAACAAACTCTATCATGTGTGGTCGGTTTGATGGATATCCTTGCTTTGAATCCAGAAAATAAATCTTTGGAGTATCCAAGTTCACCCCAATTAGCAACAAATGTTCCCTAAAAACACAAAAATTAATAAGTAATAAAAGAAGTGAAAATATAATTGATATGCTTTAATCGTAGAGTTTTACCCCTGTATGGTTGGTATTAGGAAGGGTCTGTCATCTGTAATTTTGATTTCAAATGTTTTCATCAAGCCGTTCACTATTTCATTCTTTTTTGATGGATCTAATTTTGTTAGGTTTGTTGATATGGTATGAGGACTAACGAGTCCAAATCTTAGCTCATGGGAAAATTCCTTCAACTATTTTTCATAAATGAGTCTATCAACAATATAAAATGCATTTAGTCATAATTTTCACATTAGATCAGCTTTTAGAAAATCAATTCATGGAAATATTCCTCATATATATATTTACAACTGTGAATCCTAGCCAACTATTTTCAAGGATCTCATTTACATTTTCAGTAGCAATGAAATCTTGACTTTCCTCTCTGTATATATTCTTTTCGAAAACCACTATATGAATACTACGATCTTTTAGCTTTGTATCCAAATGAGTCTTCAATTCTAGTAAATGTGGATAGAGAAAAGGTGGTGTTATTGTGCTTTCAGTAACTCCTTGGGATCGGTTGGTTGATCTTTTAGATGGTTTTGAGCCGACGTTTGTCACCCACTTCCCTTTCTCCGTCTATAATAACAATCATTGGTTTAGACCCTTTTTTCATTAATTATTAAAGGTTTAGCATGAAAAAAAGGGAAATAAATAACTCTTTGTCTTCATGTACTCTTACAAGTTGTGACAGCCATGCAATGAATGTCCCAAAATCCTTTTCAACTATATTAATATCATCTTCAACAAGTGGAATAGGTAGCTCTGCATTTGGCTCATGAGCTATAGTAATCATCACTTTCATATGATCTTTTGGAAGTGGTCTATTATACAGCATGGCATCAGGGATATTGAACACTATATCCCTCACTACAAGGTGATAGGTGGGTGTTGACAGATATAAATCACAATCATTATCACACTGTAGAAGATCAGTACAGAAAAATTATTAGTGTTTGTCTGATTCACATTTCATGGGAACAATTATTAGAATATTGATTACCATGTCTAAGACAATTCTTTGAGGGGAATGGCTCACCTCAAAGCTGGTGGGGGGTGGGGCGGGATGTTCACGTGTTGGTTGTTCCTGAGTTGTGTCTTCTCTTTGGTTCCCACCCATAAAAGTTTCTAGCAACTCTCCCTTCCATTGTAATCGTTCTTCAAGGGTTGCTATTTTTTTGCTCATTTGTTCCAATTTTTCATCTCTATCATTTGTTTTTTTCTTCTCAAAATATACTCGGGGCTGTCACCCCAAACCCCGCACCTCTGACATGACCGTATTTTTCTGGCTAGTTCAAAGTCGTCCATAATAGGTCTGCATCCACTACAGGAGTATCTGATTCCTATGACTGTCGGATATAGTAAAATAACTAATTCTTTTTATGTAATAGCAATTTAAAACAAATCTTTTTATCTTCATGTCATACTTACACATATTTCCCACAGTTTTTGTGTGTTCTCATCAACTATCTTCCCTTCCTTATACACACGTGCCTCCTTTCATATCACATGACATGAGATAGAAGTGTATTTGGTTTTAGACTCATCAATATACATATAAACATAGAAAGATAATTATGATGTTTTTTATTGGCACCTAACAATATTACTGTAAATTTAAAATACGTACCATTTTCTTTTCTAGTGAATCATACCCCATCCTTACTTTATGATAGGGGTATGTTGGTTTTGATGAACGTTCTTTATTTTTAGTACATAGTTTCTATTTCATAAATGAAATATTGACAATAAAAGTGATGAATACAGGTATCCTCAAACAACGTATTATCACCCACAATGTACCTGAAACCTCTCATCCCCACGCTGACCAATAAATGCATCCCATGCTTCTTGGGATATCAAGTGAGCGTAGAAAATGGGTGGGTGCAGGTTTATTTTACCTTTGGAATCTTTCAGGTGACATCTTGTTAAAATAGTTCGAAAACCTCGATGAATCCTTCCTACAAGCCTTAGTACATAATACTTGTGTGAATCATCTACTATAAATGCACTCTGCAAGATATTGAGAAGAGTAAGACATTGTTTCATTATTTTATTTTCTAGTAAATTAGTGAAATAAATTCATAATGTTACCGTAATTTCTTCCCAAATCACAGCCTTCATCCTGGACACAACATGGTTCCATGAATCTATGTCAATCGGCACGCGTTGCTGAGCGACAAATCCAATGTAACTAATAAACATAGCCTTGTTGGGATTCACATGTTGGCCTCGTGCATTCCATCCGACATCAAATTTGATGCCTTTGCTTTTCTCCTTAAGAACTTTGGCTAACACTGTCAAACTACGACACACCTATGTTTTCTACGATGTCGGTCCTTCATTCCCCACCATTTCATCGATATCAACATCATTTATATGTTCATCTGAAATGGTAGCAACGAAATGTGCTGATGGTTTTTGGACCTCAACACTAGGAGAAGAAGGCACTGCAGTAGTAGGAGTAGCAACAACCACAACAGGAGCAGCAGGAGCAGCAGCAGGGGCAACAACAGCTGCAGCAGGAGCAGCAGCTGGAGTAGTAGGAGCAGCAGTAGCCGCAGCAGAAGCAGCTTGAGTGACTTGCTCAGCCTCAAGGTTACGAGCACCAGAATGTGCAGAAGTCATTGTCTACAAAATTTGTTGAATAGTTAATTTAGATTATATAAATTCAGTAATGATAATATAATAAAATGAGATAATAAGATCTATATTACAAACAAAATACAACCTGTTTATTGAACTCTCTTTCTTTTTTTCAATGGTTAAAGGGATTTGACACCCCTATCAATTATCCATATCCCTTCATTGTGGTCTCCTATAACATACAAAACATCATCTACATTGGGACCGCTCTGAAATGATTGACGTACCACTGAAAGGATCTTCCTCAACTGAATTTTCATCGGAACCTTCAGTAGTTTTGGATGATAACAGAACAATTGACCACCTTAGGTTTGTGGGATATGGAACATAAAAAACTTGTAACGCTTGTGATTCCATTATAAATTTTTCTTCTTTGTACCCTTCTATACTAAAATCAACTTTCTCAAATCCCCATTCATCTATTTTAACACCACTGTTGTTATCAACCCATTTTCATTGAAAAATCGTCAATTGGAATGTCGTATAATCCTACTCCCATATTAGTTGGAAATACCAAAGTAGGACATATTTGAATAAATTGGATTTCTATCCTTACTACCAGAAACATGCATCGCTTCAGCCACTAGTGTAACTCCACTATTTTTCATGGTACTATCTTTATCATGTTCATTTGTATAGAATGTATAACCATTAATTACATAACAACTATAAGATAATACATACACACTTGGTCTAGAAGCTATCCATCGAAGTCATTCTGAAATTGAATTCGGATTTTCATCCAACTGCTTATAAATATGGTCCTGAAACCATCCTATAAACTGGTGATTATGTGTATTTGATAACCATTTTTCAGACCTTGAAGGATTCAACTACCTAATAATTTCTTTGTGAGTTTCAATATATGGAGAAACCTCCCAACTGTTATGAAAAACATAAAGGTGGGCCTGCTCTTGATCTGTAATATTGATTGTCACAACTTCTCTTCCATAAATTCCCTCACCCTCAATGCGTCCAGTGTGACGAGATTTCGGGAGACCAATGCTTTCCCCAACAAATTGGTATTCGGTACAAAATTCAATGGCTTCCTCAACAATATATCACTCCACTATAAAAACCTCTGGACGACTTCGATTTTTGACATACCTTTTAAAAATATTAATATACTGTTCAACATGATACATCCATTTATAGTGCACAGGACCCCAAAGTCGAATCTCTCTCACCAAGTGAATCATCAAATGAACCATCATATCAAAAAATGTTGGCGGGAAGAACATTTCTAATTCACATAATATGATGACAATTTCTTTTTCCATAACTGGCAATTTCACCGGGTCTAAAACTTTGCTACATATAGCTTTGAAAAAGAAACCATGTTTGGTTAATGTATGATGAATATTATTGGAAAAAATGCAACGTAAAACTATAGTAATTAGATCTTGCATCAAAACATGGAAGTCATGTGATTTCAACCCTTTTAAATTCAAATCATTCATTGACACAATGTTCATGATATTTGATGAATACCCCTCTGGAACCTTTACATCATTTAAGAAGTTGAAAAACTGATATCTCTCCTCCCTAGAAAGAGTATAAGAAGCCAGAGGAAGAAATATTAAATTTTTACCCTTCACGGGAGCCAACTCTTCTCATATTACCATGTCAACCATGTCCATCCTTGCCTTGATTCCATCCTTTGTTTTTCGGGGGAATTTAGCAACGTTCTGATAACACTGTCACATAAATTTTTTTCCACATGCATCACATCAAGAAAATGTCTGACGTACAAACAATTCTAGTATGGTAATTCCAAAAAAAAACTAATCTCTTTTTCCAACTGATTTTTGTAAGGTTTTTCAAAAATGGTTTACCAAATACAGTGTTCACATCTTTTAATTTCTCAAACAGCTGATCACTAGTTAGTAGAGATGGTGCTGCACGTTGTTCCGAACTTCCATTGAATGATGTCATCCAAGATCGGTAAATATGCCGACGAGGTAGAAATCTATGATGTCCTAGAAACACATATTTTGATGACTATTTCAACCTAATTGATTCTGTATCTTCTTTGCTCATGGGACACCCTTGATTTATTTTAATCCTATAGCCTGAAAAATTTCCATAAGCCGGGAAATAATTTATTGTCTCATACAACATCGCTCTCAACGTGAAGTATTCACTTTTATAGGCATCATACAACATAACACCTAAATACCACAATAACTTCAAATCCTTGATCAAAGGAGCTACATAAAAATTAATATCATTACCTGGTTTTTTTGGTCCTGATATAAGCATAGATAACATGATGAATTTCTGCTTCATGCATAACCAGGGTGGAAAGTTATAATTTACCAACATAACAGGCCATGTACTATGAGTGCTGGTTTGAAAACCAAAAGGATTCACTCCATCTATAGATAACGCAAGAAGAAGGTTTATCGGCTCTTTTCCAATTTCAGGATACTCATGATCAATTTTCTTCCATTGAGGAGAGTTGGCCGGATGATGTAATTTCCCATCATTATTTCTTTTATCTGCATGCCACGACAATTGTATTGTAGTTTCTTCACTTCCATATAGATGCCTCAACCTTGGAATGATTGGAATGTACCATAAAACTTTCGTAGGATTGGATTCATCTTTCTTTTATCGAGAAGCACCACACTTTGTGCATTTTGAAAGTTATTTTTTGTCCTTGAGAAACAATATACAGTATTTTGGGCAGACATGTATTCTTTCATAAATCATACCCATCGAGCGTATCATTCGTTTAGCTTCATATGTCCAGCTTGGGAGCTCATTATATTCTGGGATAATGTCATTCAAGAGAGAAAATAGTTCCGTAAAACTGACATCACTCCATCCACTGCCTGCTTTCAATTTATAAAACTTTAGTATAGCTGACAATGTTGTATAATTAGTGAAACCAACATATAATGGCATCTTTGCACAACTCTTTAACTTCTCAAACAATTTTGGGCAATCATGGAGTTCATCTTCAATTGTCTTTATCAGTTCCTCAATATGATCTTCATCATCATTGACATCTGTAATCACATCGTCCATATGGTATTATTCATTATCCATATTTGTATTCATATATGATGATTCATAAAACGCAGTTTTATCCTATCCAGTAGCTACATTCACCTTTTTCTCCATGTTTATTCCAACATTTATAACTCTGATCTATTCCATGACATATCAAATGTTATTCCAACTCATCTGCAGTAAGTAATATAGAATAAAAACAATGTAAACATATACAAAGGATTTGAGAAGGATCCTTTGCATGATCCTTTGCATGCTTGATGAACTCTTTCACTCCATTCTCATACACTATTGTCAAATGATTAGCATCCATCCAATCTTTATTCATCATCATCCTATTTGAATATCAAATATTAGTATTTATGGTTCAAGTACACAAAAATACTTCCAAATATAGTATAAGAGAACCACTTTCTTATAAAAATAGAGATTAATAGAGCCTAACCATTTCGAATAAAGATTTGGAAATCAACAGAACCAGGATAGACCCCCCCATCAAAATCAACACAGTTACAACCACAAAGGGGTTCGCGGGGATAATCACTTGTGTCATAGATGGTAAAACTCACATGGCATCGTCCTCTATGGATCATCCTCCTCTATCAGGTCAACCCTTATATGGTCAACTAGTCCATCCTTTTATACCTCACGAACCTAAAATACATAAGGATGAAAACCAGTATCTAACTCTATAAGTAAACATAGGATTCTCATAATCTCTACCTTATGAAATTTATTAAAAATAATTACTTTAGATTCATTATAGTTTCCTCAAATCACCCTAGTCCTAACACAATAATAATCAAGAATGGTACATCTACTTGGTACCCAAGCAGTCTTCATGGCTATAGGTCTGGACAAGGGTAAAGGGATTTTCTCTTGATTGTTGACAACTTTCTTTTTGGGTTTTGAGCTTAGATAGGGGACTGAGCATGCGGTTCATAACGACTATGGGAGCCTTTACCTGAGTCTTTAATTTAGTTGTTTTCTTGTATGGCCTTCAGCATGGCATTTAGGTGGCATAAATTATTGAACGACATGGTTCATTATGTTTTCATTGATCAACTACATGATGGTTGTAGAGTCCATTAAATAATCTGAAATGAGTGGAGGACCACACCCATACCAAGAATTTCAAGATGGAATTGAGGAAACCAAAATCTAGGATTGAAATTACGTTAATTACAATAAACAACCACAATAATTTCAGCAACCTTTCTACCCACTAATACCAATTCAAAACAAAAAAAACCAATAAGGGTTACTATCAATAGAGGAGTGGAAAAGATCCACCATGAAATCAGATACCACCTGGGTTCCCACCTCATAATAAATCTCCTCAACCACAAAAACAAATTCACACAAAAACCTTTCCTCACTATGTCTCATCATTTACACCCCCTCATTAGCAAAACTTTCAACAAGATATAATTAAGAAGCCACAAAAAGCCCCAAATCAATAGTCAAATATTGAAAATATTCTTATCTCATTCATCTAAAAAGTGGACAAGAGAATGAAAAAATAATAAATATGGATGCATAATAAAATGGATGCTATATGAATTCCTAATCACAAAGTATGTAATATCTCTAAGACTTTATTGGATAGACTACTGGGTACACTACCTAGTAAAACTAATACACATATAAGAGAAGAAGAAAAATATGTTGTTTTTCATAGTGAAAACAAGATAATATATAAATAGACATAAAAATAGATGAAAATAGGATTGAATAACTTTAATCACATTCCATAGTCATCAAAAAAGCTAACAATTATAGCACACACAAATCTGATAAAGAAAATAATCTAGAAGCAGATAAAAATGAAAAAGCTCACGTAACACCCGGACCCCTCTAGGATGGAGCTGAGGCATTACTTGTGATATTTTCATGGTTAGAAAGAATGAAAATCCAGAAGGAATGATCAGTTTAGTAGTATGGAAGAAACTAGATACATATATGTTACTCAAATTATATTGGAAATGTTTACAAAATAAAATACATAAAAAAACTAAAAATGACATCCCTAGGAACTCAATAAAAGATCTTCTCTTCATCACCTGTTGAAGGTATACAATGAAAGGGGTGAGCTCAAATGATCACTAAGGATTACAAATGGAGGAAGCATGAGTAAAATAATAAGTGAATCACAATCAATCTCACATAATAAATATGGCATAATGAATAAATGAATAATTAATGCCATTAATAAACTGAGAATGAAACTGCATCCATAGATTTTGTCATAGTAAAAACTTCATGGATAATAATAATAACTGATAATGAATAAAGAGAATGCTTATTAATTTTATTTCATGTATCTAGAACATGAAACCATAATACCGTAAAAACGGTTTAGTTCTATGGGTACAAACCCTTCTGATTTTTGGAAACAAACTCGAAGGGTTTGTCGCCAAACTGTTTTGTCTAATGAGACCTACCGATGCATCGTGGGGCTATAGCGGGCCCCACACAACACTTCTTGTACAAAGAATTTTTTATACATTAATTAAATACAAGATAAATATTCTTTTTCAATATCCATATAGAGTAGAGTATACATATTCATCAATATTTCTATAATTAAAATAATTTTCCAAGTAAACATCGTATGTAAGATGGTATACGATATAGACAACAAACATATCCATGACATGAGATTATGGATATTTAATATAAATATAATTTCAAATGAAAAGTGATCTCAAATGGGCAGTAGTTACACCACATAAGGATTATTAGGTGCGCAATACAAAGTTAGTCACAACGAAAAGGTTGTTGAGACAAAGTCCCTTACAACAATGTGATCGGTCGAATCATATTACCTGAAATTAATAAAAATCAAGTGAATCATTGAATAACATGAATATAAAGAGAATAATTTTATATATAAAATAGAAGTACACATATACCACATACAAGAAATAAGTGGCAAACATTGAAAATATCACAGAAATGAAAGTGAGATGAGAAACCCCTTACCTTAACTCTGAACATGATCCTCTCTTGAACTTAAGCTACAAGAATATGAAATTATAATTACTAATAAATTATTTAAGAACCGATTATACATGTATTCATTTTATAATAGTTATTTTTAGTTCATTTATACCCTTATTTTTAAGTTATTATATTGAATTTCATTGTTCCGGGGTGTTCATTTTCATTATTTTTATAATCAGTTCACTCGGTTTTAAGTAATGGAGTTCATGTGCAAAGGTTATAAATATCCAAGATTGGAATTATATATTATTTATGAAAATAAATAATTGGTAATTGTCATTTCTATCATTTGGTTACATAGAATGAGGAAGAATCATTAGATGACAACCACTTCGATTATTCGGCGGTATTTGGATTATTATGAACTAGTTTTGTCATATAACTAAATTATATGTACATATTATGGTTCCTGAATATTAATTAAGTTATAATACATATTTTATAGTCTAGATAAACTATAGATATGGTTTCATGGACAGTAATGAAGAAGAAATTGAAGAACAAAACTTCGTCATCCACGAAGGCTATAAATTGGAACCTCATGGACATTGATTTCTTTTATAAAAAATAAAATAGAGGGAGTAAGAATATTTATGACGGTTCTTCCATTCACATGAAATAATTCCAGTATATATATTATACTAGAGTTATCATGATCATTTGGATGGAGGAGGTGAGGATAGAAAAATAAAAGAGATGAACTTGAAAATAAAATAAAAGTTAAGAGATCCCTTATGAAAATTCACCAACCTAACGACGTCACTTAAAATTTCATAAAATCAAATGATGAGAAAAAAAGGGTATCTCATCATATTGAAATAAAAAGTACATTAAGAATAATAAATAAAATAAAACCCCAAAATATGATAAAGGAATTTCAAATAGCCAACAAAAAAGAAATGTCGACTTAACGAAGAGAATGAAGGATTCCCTTACCTTGTAGAATAACACCTAGATCTTGAAGGATGGGACCTTGGGGGCTTACAGACACCTTGGGAGGACTCCTAGATAGGTAAAACAACCATATATTAGAGGATGAGGGATTTGGAATGAATGAAAACGAATGGATGAGTGGGTATGTATAGAAAAAGAGAGGAAATTTTTTAATAATTTCTAAGAGACACCTCCTTAGTGGTTTTGGCCAAACCATGGGCATTACCATGGTATTTGACCATGGTTTTAGCCACTTGGGACACCTCATGTCATAATTTACTATAAAAAAGTCGACCATACTTTTATATTTAATTATTACATCATTATGATTTCATTAAACTACAGAAAACTCAAAACTGTATTTTTACTATTAATGAAAAATTCATGTATTTTAGAAAAATCCCAAAAATTCACCCCTACCATTTTTCGATGTGTAGAATTCAAAAGTGAACTCAATTTTTCAGAAATAATTTTCTAAATATTATTAATTTAATTCTTAAATAAGGTCATAGTTAATTCGGAAAATAACATTATTAAAGTGCAATTAGTTTTACTTCTCATTGAAAAACTAATTAAGATCTCATTATATTATTTCCTAAATAAAATAAAATAATGTTATTATTTACTATTCATAAGGGTCATATTACTATTCGTATTACTATTCATCAGGGTATGTTAATATTCACCAAAAATCAAGTTTGTTCTATTAGACTCCAAATGACTTACTGAACACAACTCTAGATGACCATTTTTCGAAATTCAAAACATAGAAGAGGCAGAGTTCTGTTTAATGGCTAGATTATAAAATTGCATTCTATAATTATTTTCAAAACCTTGGAGTGTTACATTCTCACCTCCTTAAAAAAAATTCATCCTCAAAACTCACAAAATATTACAAAAAAGAATCGGGTATGTCTTTAACATAAGCTCCTTAGGCTCCCATGTTGCTTCCTCCATCTTATGGTTCCACATTAGAACCTTTACCAGATGAGCCATCCAATTTCTCAATACTTGTTCTCTAGTATCAAGAATCTTGATAGGCTCTTAACAATAAGATAGATATGGATCAAGTTATACTTCTTCATATGTGAGTAAATGTGTTTGGTTTGGCATGTACTTTTTAAACATTGAAACGTGGAACACATTGTGAACCTTGGAGAGACTTGGCGGCATTTCCAAACGGTAAGCTATGACTCCAATTTGGCCCGAAATTTCAAATGGTCCGATTCAATTATCTGTATTGCTCTTTTGCATACTTTGAGCTATTTTGATATGGTTCTGGATAATCTTCACCTTATCTGTTGTTTCTTCAACACGTTCTGAGCCCACGAGCTTTCTTTCACCAACATCATCCCAACAAGTTGGTGTAAGACATCTCATCTCATACAATGATTCATAGAGTGCCATCTGAATACTTGAATGGAAGCTATTGTTGTAGGAAAATTCTACAAGAGGTAAATATTGATCCCACATGCCTTGAAAATCAAGTAAACAAGATCTCAACATGTCTTCCAATGTTTGAATAGTCCATTCTAATTGTCCATAAATTTGTGGGTGGTAGGCAGTGGTCAAAGGAAGATCATTATCTAGGGCCTTCTGAAGACTTTTCGAGAATCTTTATGTAAAACATGGATTATGATTAGAAACAATCTATAGGGGTACTCCATGAAGTCTCACAACTTCATTAATATATAGTCTTTCTAGACGTTCATGTGGTATATCTTCTCTTATAGCAAGAAAAAGTGTTGACATGTTAAGACAAACAAAAATGACCCATGTTGCATCATTCCTTCTAGGAGTCTTTGGTATTCCCATTACAAAGTCCATCGTGATATTATCCCATTTCCACTCAGGTATGGGAAGAGGTTTCAATACTCCTCCAAGTAGTTTTCTTCCAGCATTCACTTGTTGATAAACCATACACCTTGACACAAAATCAGCAATCCCATTCTTCATTTTGTCCCACCAAAAATATTCCATCAAATATATAAGGCCCCGGCCTTAAACATTACTTATTATTGAATTAAATGAATAATTCACATTGAGGATCATTTCAGGTTTAGAGTTTTTGAGAATTAGGACATAACTATTACATCTCAAAGATTAAAAAGTAGACACATCTACTCAGCTTCCATTTTTTTCACACAAAAAAACACTCGAACACAAGATTCATGTCTAGTTATCTATTTTAGACAGCCTGACATTTCCTTGATCCCATCCTTGACCCTAATCATCTTTATGTCATGTGATAAATATTTCAAAAAAACTTGGGATGAGCATAAAAATCCCAGTAAAGGATACAAAAAGAAAGAAAAATATTAGTTTTTCAAAAAAACAAGTAAACCATGTTTACTTTATCAAAGTAATACTTTTCACCTTTATGAAGTAGTA
Organism: Viscum album; assembly: GCA_963277665.1. Classification (NCBI taxonomy): domain Eukaryota; kingdom Viridiplantae; phylum Streptophyta; class Magnoliopsida; order Santalales; family Viscaceae; genus Viscum; species Viscum album. Next base: position 574,821,653 of record OY728140.1, read on the forward strand.
AAAAAAACTCTTCACTGAATAAAAGATCATTACTTACCATTTTGTAACCAAAATATTACCATAAAACCCATATAAAGAACACATAACATATAAAGGTAACTTGGGACGTAAACATAATTAAATGGAATAACCATACGGTCGACTTCCACACATATAACTTAATGGAATATCCATACGGTTGACTTCCATACCCAATGCATTAGAGGTTATAATGTAACCACCCATACTGGTATTCACAGCACCACCCATCATATGGTTTATCACGTAACTACCCATTAAATGTCCAAGAACCATCATTACACATAAAATATTGAATATACAAACATTTCAATAACAACATTTCATTTTCAATCACAATAAGTAATTCCAAGATATTGAATTAATCATTCCATTTTAAAAAATCATTTAAAAAAGATTTTTGAATCAAAGTGTCCCATACCACTTTGAAGCTTTTAATGCAATTATAATTTTAAAACATTAATGTCCATATAAATAAATAATGAAAACCATTTTAAAAACATGGACATTAATGATAAAGATTTATAATAATGAATCTTTAAAACATTTAAAACGATATTTTTGTTAAAGAGTTTTTAAAAAAACGAGAGACTCTTGAATAAAAATAATTTCGGAATAACATTTAATCCGAAATTTATAATATCATGAGAATAAAGGGATTCATGATATTATATGCCAAAGGACAGTATACACACCATATAAGAGTGAATTGGTGCATAACAACAATGAAGTCTCAATGGAAATGTAAATTGAGATGAAATCCATTATAAAGATGGTATCCTTAAATTAAGGATAAATATATCACATAATTATGTGTGAGAAATATAAATACACCCAATATAAGTATATATTAAGTGTGAAAAAATCAGAGGTCATCCACACATAATCATGGAAAAACAAAACCAATGACATAGAGATTTAACTCAATGAAATGAGATTGAGTTATGATTTCCCATACAAGTTTGTAATAATTTATCAATGAGATGATTATGTGTAGAAATAGTATATCCACAAAAAAGTTTGTGGAAGTTACAACATAGAGATTCCACACATAATATTTTCATAATAAAATCAAGAAGTAGAGGTTTAAAACAAATAATTGAAAGTGGGATAAGAAGTTCCCTTACAGAAATCCGACAGCCTAACGACGTCACTTTAAAATTCAGAAAATGAGTTGATGAGAGAGAAAATGGTATCTCATCACTTGGACATTAAATTTACATAAATAAGGATATATAAGAACATATCCCAACATAATAGTATGTGAATTAAAAGACATAACAAAAGAAGTCTTTTAAAAAGAGGAGGGTGAAAGGTCCCCTTACTGAGTTGGGTAACTTTCGAAACGTACACCCCATGGAAGAAGGGTCATACAATGAAGATGTAAATACCCATAAATGAAGTTACACTACACAAAGTGTATAATAATGTGCAGTACATACACCACTCACAGGAAATAGTGGAAAACGCAGCATAAATGTCACAGGAATAAAAGTGAGATGAAAAATCCCTTACGAAAACTCGGTAGCCTAACGGCGCCACTTAAAACTTCCAAAAATGGATTTATGAGATCAAATAGGGTCTCTCATAATATTAACATATAAATTAAAGTATTATTAATATAAAATAACATCCATAAACAAAAGAAAGACGATCTTAAAAGAAATGACATAAAAGAGAGTACTTAAAAAGAAAGAGAGAGGTTGGATCCCTTACCTCAAGTCTGACTTGTCTTGTTCGTTTCTTTATATTCCTGAATAATTAACTTTGTTCAATTTATAATTACTTCAGGACCTCTTTTAAAGATTATTATTCAGTTCATATCACATATTATAATGTTATAATAATTGGTTAATAATGTGAGTTCATATCAGACGTTTTTGTCGATGTTTGGTACATGAGTCAAAATTGAACTTGTTTGAAAATGATTGTCCATGGAGTTATAAGTAAATCATCTCCAGAGTATTATTAATGATTCAAATATATTATATACCCAGTAAATATTCATTTTATACTATTCCATAACATTTTAAGATAAAAAGAAATGAAATACACCGTTCATGGAGACGGTAGGCCGTACGTACGCATGAACGCTACTTTCATTTCTTTGACATATTAATGAAATTAAAAATAATTGAGATATATATATATATTATAATTACAGTATAATATATATGTTATATAGGTCACATAAGTTTATTAATTTAATTCTTTATACATTCCATGCATTGCATGAACGAGTCACATCACTTGAGGGGGCGGTAGTCCACACTTCCTCGTATAAAACGTTCGCATTTTCACAACATGAAAAGCATAAAGGTATGTTTTAAATATAAAATACAGAAGCATATGGAAAAAATAAATACCATATATATCATATATAGAATACAATGACATCATAATGGCTACCTTTAAAGGTGTTAAAAGAATATTTAACAATCATCGTTTCGTGAGGTAGTAATTCGCCATCCACAGAAACAATATGTTCTGTAACCATTAGATGGATGTGTGTGTAAGTGTAGCTCTAATACTTCTTATAACAACATCTTAGTATATTGAAGATACTGTTTTTGTTACAAAATAAAGGAATAAAAAGAGGTTAGGGGGTTGGAGAAGAAAAATAAAACATAAGAACACAAGAGAAGACACTGCCTTTAAATCGGGCAACTCTTTTTGACTTGAGATCAAAGGCTTCCTTGGAAAGACTTCTGCCCAAAGTGAGGCTTCTAGAAGTAAGATAGGGATGTGGAGAGACAAAATGGGCAGGTTTTGTCCAAGCCAAAGGCTTGAGAGGTGTGGGTAAAATGGTAGAGGTGGGGGCCTTTTATAAGAGAAGAGGAGGGGCACTCTTGGAAAGTTATAAAATATTACTTTATTAGAAAATGATTTTCTGATTTTAAAGGTCCCAAAAGGATATATTTTGAGGATAAGGTGATAAGGTTTCGAAATCCACCAATCCAATAGATTTTTGACAAGTGTAGTTTTTACATTTTACATTATCTTTTCATTTTATTTAAATCGTTAAATAATGAGGTAATCGATACATCATCATGGTGTCATAATAATTTAATTTATTTAATGTCCAAAAATTATAAAAATATATCATGATGTAGGAAATAGTTTTAGATTTCTAATGTATATTTATAGTAAAAAATATGACTTGTATAACCCCATTAATTTTTTTTTTAGTAAAACAACACATGTTTGTGACATTTTTATTTTAACATTAAATAAAAAGTTTTTAATGTCATTTTCCTACCAAAGTGGATCTATGGGGTCCCCAAGCTGACCCATGGATTGTATTGGTCGGCCATGACACATCAAATAAGGGTAGGACATGTTTCTAGGTCATTTCATATTATTAAAACATTATTTTTACCTTAAATTACACTAATTACCTCTAATCGCGATTAAAAACATAAAAGTTACTATTCACCAAAATATTATTTGAATCCCATTGAACCACATTTTACTTACTAATGGAAACCATGTATGTAAGATTTTTTAAAATCAAATCACAGAAGTGGTGAAGTTTCATTTAAATAAAAAATCAATTTCTTTAAGTACCACTTAGTAGTTTCACTATTCATCAAAAATTGAAGTTTTTCAGAAAAATACCAAAAATTCACCCTAAGCTATATTTGATATTCTGAATTCAAAAATGATGTCTATTTTAAAAAATTCAAAACATATAAGTTACATTAATTAATTTAATAATTAATTCCCGCTGTCAGAACAAATAGCGTGTTTTTATGAATCAATATATATCAAAATATTGACACTAGTATAAGTCCAATTTCAAAGTGAAATTAATTCAAATGACCACTATTGGATTGAATGGTAAAAATATATTCTAATTTAACTTTAAAACCAATTCAAAAGATAATCTAATAATATAAAAAAATTAGATTAAAAAGAGGTTTTGAATTGAAATACAACAATTTTCACTATTCATTAAAAAAATAACTTTATCGGAAAAATACCAAAAATTTACACAAAGTAAATTTTGATGTCCCAATTCTAAAGAATAATTTTATTTTGTCAAATATAACACATAAAATTTTCAACAAGTGGATTTAAAAGAGGTTCGCCATCAAAAGACGGTTAATCGACCTTTTAAAGAATATTAGAATGTTTACGCTTAAAATTGGATTCATTCGCATTTTTTATCCTCTAACATTTATTGTAAAAAGTAAAAATATTTTACAAACATATATAATCATTTTGTAGTTAGTTCTGTTCATTTCCGTCATTACAAAGGCTAGGTGTTAACTACCATTTAAAATAAAATTATTTTATTATTAGAGTGCAACGTAAGATTTCAAAGGAAATCGTTGTTGCGTATTGGGTAAGCTATCGATCATAGCGTTCCATTTAAATTAATATTAACATTTTATTCACAAATATGGATAAATATAAAAATGTTATATTCTCTATTTACCTGGGGTGTTACAAAATATCTATACATCTTAGTGCTACTAGGGTGTATTAAGTAATTGGAACTATGAGCATCATCCAACAATTCCTTTTTTAGATTAGGTATATCGGGAACACAAAGTCTCTTCCCAAATTTCAAAATTCCATCTTCATATACGAAGTCACAAAATCTCCCATCATTCACAGCTTTAATATTCTTTTGAAACTCCTCATCATCAGCCTGAGAACATTGTATCCTTTCTAGTAAATATAGTTTAGAAACCATTTGAAAAAGAATTGATGTTTCACCTTCCAGGGTTATTCCCATATCCATCTTTACTAGATCCATGAAAATAGGATCCCTTTCAACTCTCATCTTGTTCAAAACTCCATGATCCTTTCTTCTCAAAGCATCTTCTACCTTATTTTCCTTCCCTAGGTGGTATTGTATCATGCAATAATAATCATTGAGTAGTTAAAGCCATCTCTTTTGCCTCATGTTGAGTTCATTCTGGGAGAAAATATACTTTAAACTCTTGTGATCAGTCTAAATCACACATTTTTCACCATAGAGATAATGTCTCCATATCTTCAAAGTAATGATTACAGAAGATAACTCAAGATCATGAGTAGGATAGTTTTTCTTATGAATTTTTAGCTGTCGTGATGCATAAGAAATAACCATATCATTTTTCATAAGGATACAACCATGTCCTTTCTTTGAAGCATTACTATAAATAACAAACTCGTCATTCCCCGATGGTAGAGTCAATATAGGATCATTGAGTAATATTCTCTTTAATTATTCAAAACATTCTTCGCAATATTTTGTCCAAAAAAATTTAACCCTTTTACGTATGAGCTTTGTTAGCGGGTTAGCCAGTCAGGAAAAATTCTGCACGAAACACTGATAATAACCTACTAAGCCAATAAAACTGCGTACCTTGGTTTTGTTTGTTGGCATGGGAAAATCTTGTATTGCCTTTGTATTCAAAGGATAAACTAGGATTCCCTCCTTAGAGACAATATGGACAAGAAAAGAAATCTCTTGAAGCCAGAATTCACACTTGGAAAACATCCCATACAATTCATGTCTTCTAAGAGTCTTCAGGATAATGCGCAAGTGATTCTCATGATCTTCGTATCTTTTGGATTATACCAAGATATAATCAATAAATACCACTAAAAAATCGTCAAGATATTCCTTGAGAACTCTGTTCATCAGATCCATGAAGACAGAGGGTTCATTAGTCAATCCAAAAGGCATTACTGTAAACTCGTAATGCCCGTACCTGGTTCGAAATGATGTTTTCAGAATGTCTTACTTCTTCACACTCAACTAATGATATCTATATCAAAGGTCAATCTTTGATAAGTAAAGAGCTCAATTAATTTAGTCAAATAAATCCTCAATCTGGGGTAGAAGATACTAATTCTTTATTGTAACAACATTGATTTCTCTTTAATCAATGCATTGCCTCATGAATCCATATTTCTTCTTTACAAACAAGACTGGGGCTTCCCATGGAAAAACACTTGGTAGAATAAATCATTTTTCACTTAACTCTTCTAGCTGTTTCTTCAGCTCCACTAACTCTACAGTGGCCATTATATTTGGGGTCTCTGATATAGGTCTTGCACCAGGAACTAAGTCAATGGAAACTCAATTTCCCACCTTGGAGGATGTCCAGGTAAATCCTATAGAAACAAATCAATGTATTCTTTCACTATATGCACATCTTCAATTTGAATATTTCTTTCCTCACCCATAGATATTGGGTTCTCTTCCTCGCCAAGAATTGAATTCAATAGAGCTACTGGGGGTGGGTCTAGATAAGAATCAGATGGCGAAGTCTCCGCTCTAAAGTCAGAGATTCTATACCATTTTCAAAAATTGTAACTTCTTTTTTCTTGAAATAAATCCTCGCATCATAATTTGCTGCCAATCCAGACCGAGAATTATATCAAATTCAGTCATGGTTATGATGATAAGGTTAGAAACTAAAGCACATTTTGGTGTTTGGAGGGGGACTAGTCGATATCCCTTTGCTGCAATGATACATCCCATGGGAGTTTTGACTGACAAATCCTTTCTTAAATCATAATGGACATGTCTAATTTCCTTGGAAAAATGAGAGGATATATATGAATGTGATGATCCAGAATCAAATAAAGTGTTGGCTAAGTTTGAGGAAATAATTAAATTACCTACCACCATGTCACTAGGAACTTCAACCTTCGTGGTTGTAATCACATATGCTCTCCCTTGACCTCTTGGGTTTTTCTGAGGCATGTTTCCTTGGAACCTAGGACACTCATTTTCATAGTGTCCCATCTCTCTGAAATTGTAGCATTGAATATCATTGAATTATTTATTCCCCTTGCATTCATCAGATCGATGACCCTTTTCTCCGCAGTTATAGTATACTCCCATGCATTTCAAGAATTACCCGAGATGATTCTTTCCATAGTTCCCACATAATGGGAAACTATTCATTCCCTTACTCTTCTTTGGTGATTCTCATTTTCCTTTGTTATCAGAATACTGCTTCTTATCTTGTTTTCCTTTGAAAAAATTTGATCTAGAAAACTCCTTCTCTATTTTTATGGCACTTGATACAATTTCATCATATGATGAAAATGATTGACAAGCCAGTGCCCTTCGAAGACTTGTCTTAATACCTTCAAAGAAATGATCAATATTGTCTGCCGAGTCATGTACGTAATCCATGACATACCTAGCTAGCCTTGTGAAGGTAGCCTCATACTCTGCAACACTCTCTTCTTCCCTTTATTTTAAGCCAAGTAATTTCCTCTTCATTTCACTTCGTTGCTCATGAGGGAAATATTTTTTGAAGAATACTTCCTTAAAAGTACTCCATTCCATATCCTCTATCTCTTATTCCTCCCTGGTATTTTGAATCAGGGACCACCATTGATCAGCGTCTCCCTTGAGACAATATATTGCCAGTACTATCTTTTAATTTTCATTGCATCTTAACGACATGAATATCTTTTCAATGGACTTGATCCATTTCTCAGAAACCACTGGATTAGTATTCCCACTGAAATATGGGGGCTTCTTCCTCATGAAACGATCCAACACAGGTGTTGAATGGTTATTCGTTACAACTTTTGTAAGATGTCCAAATATGGTCATGATCTGATTTTCTCCAACGTTGACTGTGTTGACTTTCTCAATAGGGAGATCCTTACCTTTACCATGAGTATTTATTACCATTATTCCATTAGAAACCATTTATAAATAATGGAATACACTAGATTAGTTTATGAATCTCAAATAGGAAAGAACTTAACATAGATTGAAATTCTACGCATAGATAATCATATAAACATAGTTCCTCTGAGGAACAATTTACATTAACTCCTTCATAATGGATTGTAAAGAAAATATGAATTATCCTTAGAATATACCTCGATAGTTTCATAACCAAGACTGCAGTAAGGCCCATTTTCCTGCACCAGTTCCCATTCGAGTCTAGCTCCAAGAAGTGTTTTTGGGTTTTACCCCTAGATACATCTATGCCAGAGCCGCCTCTATCTACTCGTATCCAGATAGAGATGTATTGAATAAAAAATCCACATAATCTACTCCTTACCAAAATACAAGGAAGTTCTTGTATGTTAATCCTCAGATACTACCCTAGGGCTTTATTTTATACTATACATTTCCTACTCTAGTTTCCAAGTTTTCTTCTAAACTTCCTCTAATACCAACTATAACACCCCGAACCCTCTAGGATGGAGCCGGTGCATTACTTGTGATATTGGCATGGTTAGAAGGAATGAAAATCCAGAAGGAATGATCAGTTTAGTAGTCTTGAAGAAACTAGATACATAGATGTTACTCAAATTTCAATGGAAAGTTTACAAAATACAATACATAACAAAAACTAAAAATGGCATCCCTAGGAACTCAATAAAAGATCTTCTCTTCATCACCTATTGAAGGTAGACAATGAAAGGGGTGATCTCAAACACTTAGTAAGGGTTAAAAATAGCAGAAGAATGAATATAATAATAAGTGAATCACAATCAATCTAATATAATAAATATGTCATAGTGAATAAATGAATAACTAATGCCATTAATAAACTGAGAATGAAACTGCATCCATAGATTTTGTCATAGTAAAAACCTCAGGGATAATAATAATAATTGATAATGAATAAAAAGAATTCTTATTAATTTGAAATCATGTATCTAGAACATGAAACCATAATACCATAAAAACTGTTTAGTTTTATGGGTAGAAACCCTTCTGATTTTTGGAAACAAAATCGAAGGGTTTGTCGCCAAACTGTTTTGTCTCATGAGACCTACCGATGCATCGAGGGGATATAGCAGGACCCACCCGCCAGTAAATGTCCAAAAACATTTTTTATACATTGATTCAATACAAAATAAATATTCCTTTTCAATATCCATATAGATTAGAGTATATAGATTCATCAATATTTCCATAATTAAAATAAATTTCCAAGTAAACACCTTATGTAAGATGGTATACGGTTTAGACAACAAAAATATCCACGAAATGAGATTATGGATATTTAATATAAATATAATTTTAAATGAAAATTGATATCAAATGGTTAGTAGGTACACAACATAATGATTATTAGGTACAGAATACAAAGTTAGTCACAACGAAAAGGTAGTTGAGACAAAGTCCCTTACAACAATGTGATTGGTCGAATCGTATTACCAGAACTTAATAAACATCAAGTTAATAATTGAATAAAATGAATATAATGAGAATCATGTTATTATATATCAAATGTGAATACACATATACGACATACAAGAAATAAGTGGCAAACATTGAAAATCTCACTGAAATGAAAGTGAGATGAGAAACCCCTTACCTTAACTCTGAACGTGTTCTTCTCTTAAAATTAAGATCCTAGAATATGAAATTATAATTATTAATAAATTATTTAAGAACCTATTAGACATTTATTTAGTTTAATGTAATTCTGTTTAGTTCATTTATACCCTTATTTATAAGTTATTATATTGAGTATCATTGTTCCGGGGTGTTCGTTTTCATTATTTTTATAATCGATTCACTCGATTTTAAGTAATGGAGTTCATGTGGAAAGGTTATAAATCTCCAATATTGTAATTATATATTATTAATCCAAAATAAATAATTGTTAATGGTTATTTTTATCATTTGGTTACACGGAATGAGGAATAATCATTAGATGACAACCACTTCGATTATTCGACGATACTTGGATTATTATGAACTAGTTTTGTCATATAACTTAATTATATGTACATATTATGGTTCCTGAATATTAATAATGTTATAATACATATTTTATAGTCTATTTCAACCATAAATATGGTTTCATGACTAGTAATGAAGAAGAAATTGAAGAACGAAACTTTGTTGTCCACGAAGGCTATAAATTGGAACCTCATGGACGTTGATTTTGTTTATAAAAAATAAAAGACAGGGAGTAAGAATATTTATGATGGTTCTTCCATTCACATGATATAATTACAGTATATAGATTATACTAGATTTATGATGATCATTTGGATAGAGGAGGTGAGGAGAGAAAAATAAATGAGATGAACTTGAAAATAAAATAAACGTTAAGAGATCCCTTAGGAAAATTCAGTAGCCTAATGACGTCACTTAAAATTTCCTAAAATAAAATGATGAGAAAAAAGGGTATCTCATCATATTTAAATCAAAATCAAATTAAGAAAAATAAATAAAATCAAACCCCAACATATGAGAAATGAATTTCAAATATCTAACATAAAATAAGTGTCGACTTAAAGAAGAGAATGAAAGATTCCCTTACCTTGTAGAATAACTCCTAGATCTAGAAGGATGGAGCCTTGGGGGATTAGGGACACCTTGGGAGGACTCCTAGAGAGGAAAACCCACCAGAACTTCTAGGATGAGCGATTTGGAATGAATGAAAATGAATGGATGATTGGGTTTTTATAGAAAAAGAGAGGTAGTTTTTTAATAATTTCTAAGGGACACCTCATTAGTGGTGTTTGCCAAACCATAGGATTTCTCATGGTATTTGACCATGGTTTTAGCCACTTGTGACATCTCATGTCATAATTTACTACACACAAGTCGACCATACTTTTATTTTTAATTATTACATCATTATGATGTCATTAAACTACTGAAAACTCAAAACTGTATTTTTACTATTCATAAAAAATTCATGTATTTTAGAAAAATCCCAAAAATTCACCCCTTCCATTTTTTGACATGTAGAATTAAAAAGTGAAATCCATTTTTCAAAAATAATTTTATAAATATTATTAATTTAATTATTAAAAAAGGTCATAGTTAATTCGAAAAATAACAATCTTAAAGTGCAATTAGTTTTATTTCTCATTGAAAAACTAATTGAGATCTCATTATCTTATTTCCTTAAGAAAATAAAATAAAATTATTATTTACTATTCATAAGGGTCGTATTACTATTCATAGTACTACTCATAAGGGTATATTACTATTCACCAAAAAGCAATTTTGTTCTATCAGACTCTAAATGACTTACTGAACACAACTCTATATGACCATTTTTTGAAATTCAAAACATTAAAGAAGCAGAGTTGTGTTTAATGGATAGAATATAAAATTTCATTCTATATTTATTGTCAAAACCTTGTGGTGTTACAACTAAAGTCCAAGACCAACCCTTCAAAGAATATTACTATGTGGAACCTCCAACAAACATACCCCTTCTTCCATTCCAAAAGAGAATGAGACATGGGAAAATTTGGGGTCAATATTTTAATTTTTTGGAACAGTTCAAGAAACTCTATATAATATCACCTTTGTAGAATCCATTTACTCAAAATTTTGAAATAAGGAATTTTACAACAATATATTTCCAAGAAATGATAAAAAAACATTTGGTAATTCATTAGTCCAAAGGAAGTGATTAACATTCACCCCATTATTTTCAAGACTATGAGCCAAGAAGTAGAATTCATGGTATGGATGCGTGATGATGTAGTTCGGGTATGAATGAATTTCCAAGAATTCGATCAACCTAACATCCATTTTTCATAAAGGATGAATATAACCATTTCTGATTGACTACATATTGGCAGTAGAGTCGCATTCTATCCAAATTTTATTCTAAACTCATTTAAACTCTATTTTAACTACATTGATCATGCCAATAATATCAACATCAATAGATGAGACAACTCCACATGGTCTACAAAGACATCCCATGACATTGCCATTGTGATTCCTAAAGACATCTCTAAATCCCAAAGGTCCAAGATTCCATCTTCATGACCTATCCGAGTTGCATTGGATCAATCTAGAAAATGAGGGAATCTATATACCAACAAAAGTTTTAGAAGGAGGTCATAAATTACCTTTAATTCCAAGATTCGTAAGAACCAAAATGTCAACAATAGAGTTATTATAATGAAAATTTTGAAGGGAGTTCACATTTATTGTTGTAACCATAATATTTATGAGGGACGATTGAATATTGAAGGAAGAATACCCATTATTCATATTATTTTTGTTTTTATATATAATATAAATAAATTATACACAAGACACTTGAAGTATATTGAGTAGTTCTTGGGAGAGAGGAATCTTAGAGAAATATTTGAGATTCTCCTAGAGAGAGGTTGTCTTGGGAGGCTACACATGAATAATATCAAAGAAAACATGCCATATAACTGAGGAAATGTAATATATTAAGAACATATGATTTAATTCATTATTATTATGGTTTCATAAGACACATTTGGATTAAATAAAAAAACCTATCGATTGAAGGAATGATTCAATAGGAATCATAGAATCTTCTATCCTCCAAAGAAGTAAAACTATAACACCATTGGTATTACACGTTCATACCCAAACACATTGATGAGATATATCAAATACTTGGGATTAAATTACCATAGTCTCTAGAAGATTATGTGTAATAGGGGACCAAAAAAACATTGCACACCTGGTCCGGCAATGCAAAGATCGAGGGCGGTGGAGGTCCGGCAACATGAAGATCGATGGTGGCGAAGGTCCGGCAACACAAAGATTGAGGGCGGTGGAGGGCTGGAAATGCGAAGATAGGGGGTGGCGAAGGTCCGGCAACGTGAAGCTCGGGGGGAAACATAGGGGAGTCGCAGGGTTTTAGTACCACAATAGATTTAGGTCGCGATAAAAAGAGGACACTGTGCGACCAATTTTGTAAAATATGGGACTATGGTTTTATCAGCACTAAAAAATCACTGATAAATACTACATTTATCAGTGATAAAAAAGCGCTGATAAATCCTTCCTGTATCAGCGATAAAATTTTAGTTCTGATACAAGTCTTCTTTATCAGCGCTCTTTTAGCGCTCATAAAGGGAATATTTATCAGTGATTTTTTAGTGCTCATAAAGGTTAACCTGTATCACCGCTAAAATTTTAATGCTGATATAGGGTTTCTTTATCAGCACTTTTTTAGCGCTGATAAAGAACCCATGTATCAGCGATAAAATTTTAGCGCTGATACATGGAATCTTTATCGGTGCAAGAAAAGACCTAATAATGTATCCCAGTATCAGTGCTAAACTTTTAGCGCTGATATCGGGTTTCTTTATCAGCGCTTTTTCTTAGCGCTGATATAAGGTGGAGCTTCCCTTGCCCGTTTTTGTACTATTGTTCATTCAAATAATATTATTCTTTATATTTACTTAAACACACGTAAATACTTGTAATAAATAAATTCAAACCAATTATTCTTTACTTGAATAATAATGAATTTATTTATTTTTTAGTGATCGATAACTTGGACAGATCTTGAACCCTATGGTGGGTCCCACTTTTTCCCATATTCCTATTCAGTAGAATAGGGTAGATTCTTGAATATGATTTTGTGTGTAACCTTCTTATCCATTTTCTCGATAATAGTGAATAGTATTCATAGACCAAGAGTGGAGTATATCATCCCATCATGGCCCTTAAAGAGATAAGGAGTAGTCATAGCAATGACAACCAATTTATGAACACGTACTGTGTAAAATAATCTCTTTGTCTTTACATATATCATAATGAATGGTGCATACTTGTTTCATCATACTCTCTTAATATATTTTTTTGATCAAACTATATGGATTTAACTTCGATAAACTTGACCAAGGATTTATGAAGGTGCTACCATCTTGATCAAACAGGCCCGAGATATATTACTTCCATAACTCGGATATGAAAAATATTATCTTAATCATTAAATCAATTCCATACCACCAATGAAACACCCAAAAAATATACCTAACCATGATTTAAATATCATGGTTTCTTCCTTGCATAAATGTACATGATCAAATGGAACACATTGATAATGATCTCAATTTAGGATACCAATACACATGCCCATAAATAGGAACAACCAAGGACACCTGAAATATGTGATGTTCTTATTGGAGGGTTTACCCTCACGATCTCAACTACTAGAGATCACCAAGTGCAAACTTCATTAGAAGAAGTCTCCATGCTTATGATCCCTAAGCACCTAACAGTCAAACATCAACTGTTTCCAATCAGTATGATGTATCTAGACCATAGGACATTTATTTAAGATTAATTTCATAGTATCTTTAGGTTCTCATTATATCATAGGATCTACTATAACCTTTTTATATGATAATTAATATATTTACAATACTATTAAATAGTGGATTCATAAATGTAATCACTATAATGGTAAGTGTACATCATGCATATCTTCCTATATACATGATATGACAATCTAAAATTAATGTATAGTCGGGTATAAGGAACCCACCATTACCAAACTCCCACTTTAACTAGATCCAAATTGATAACTATCCTTGTTAGCTCTCTCATGATTAATATCATGTTTATGCTGAGTCATGGCTTTAGTTACTGGTTCTGAAACAACTCTGTTGTGTGGATATTCTACTATGTGAAACCACGTATCTTTGAGTAAAACATTTTAAGAGATGTAAAAAACTGAGTAGATATATTTTTTACAATGTTTAAACTTTAAATATTGGTTATTACTTATAATATAATTAACATAATGATAAAAATTTACTTAATAGGTGTGATTCCAAGAACTGGATCAAAATATTTGTGTTTAATACACTTCTTCTTAGCTACCTCCGAAGCTGTAACATACTTGGTATTTGTAGGTATAGATACCACTGCCTTGTATTTGATTGTATTTCTCATTACCTTAGCCTAGTTATGATATTAGATCACATTGATCTATGTAAGACTAGTTTGTGTCTCCTCGAAATTGGTATCCCTTCTTCTCCATACCAATTACATATCCTTTGTACTCACTCCAGTACTATTGGATAGTTTTGACTGCTTCCCTTGTTGTTACCCTAGATATAATTGATATTTTCCTACCATAAAGTATATGTTGGAAATATCATTTATTGTACATATCATGGAATATGTGATTTATCAATCACTAAAGCATTTGGAATACAGCTCATCTCATAAATATCTATATATGATCATGCATTTTTTCTTGGAGATATTTATTCCATGTGACATTGGATATAATTCTCTCTCGAATTGTTCCAACATGTATTTTACAATAAATTTTCAGTATATGTATGATTGACTAGGTATAGGAAACTATTAGATTTTCTTAGTAGCTCATGTTCCCTAGAACTTAGGTTTCTACATTAATTTAATACTTGTAGTGTTACTTTCTTTATGTAATTTATTAATTGTTAGACCAATATGTATTTTCAATATGTTACAAAAAATATATCACTTGGAAAATAATGGCTCTCCCACAAACCACTTGTAGAAACAAGAAAAAATTCATTCCAAAGGAATAATCTATCATCTTATTCCTTAATTTAATCCTGAACTAGATTTGAGTAACTTTCACCCCTTATTGGCATTATTTGATGTAACTATACCTTACTAGTTGCATTGTATAGAAACCATCTATGATTGGTGTTCTTAACATTAAATTCTCAATAAAATGATGATAGAGATTAGCTATTACAAGTAAAATTATAATGGATTTAGGCATAATTATTTGGTAATACCCACGAAGCCTTACTAATACCACACTTCTACCATCCATATATCATCTCACTTGAATACCCACCATAGTATTCAAAATAATAATACCCTTTTCACATCGATACATGGAATCCATTATTGAGTTTTAATTGAAACATTCAATCCTAGATGACTTTCATATACTGCATACTTATAGGAATTATTATTCTTAAAAATTATTGTATCATTGGTCATGGTGAATATAAAACCATCACTATGGTTTAAACCTTCCTATGAAATATGTGTATCTTGAACATTCATCTTCCACATGCTCTTGTTAAATTTGTTTCCATGCCAACTACATGTGAATCTTTAGCACTGACTAAACCCAAGTAAATCTAGCTCCCACTATCCCATGTATAGATATGCACCCTTTTATAGAAATGTAGTCTATATATTTAATATCACATTACTATCATAAGGATTTATTTAATATCCTAAGACAACTTTTATGATGATTACTTTAGATGAACATTTTGTTTTTCTTGAAGCAAGTTTCTTTGTATCCTAACAAACTCTTTGAATTTAAACACATGTCCTTATTATATAATGGATTTCCATCATACTGTAACTCATATTATATCCATTATTCATTATATTTGGAATTTGGTTATGGTATATCACCGTTATTTGTGAAGCACATCTTGAAATATAATGATTGTTTCCACAATGCATGTAAATCTCAACATTGATGCTCTTTATACTAATATCATAACTATGATGTGTATAAGTAAATGTGTGTTTAGAAATTACTCCAAGGTACATTTTTTGATCAATTTTAACATGTAAAACTCATCATATATTCTCCTTATTAGCATCACAACCCTGATGTGGATAAGGTAATGTGTGTTTAGGAATAACTTCACACTATATTATATTGATCAATAAATGCTTAGTCAAGATATTATTTGACATTTCAGTCCAAAGAATATTCTATCTTATGAACATGAACATCATGTAATTCACATTCACATTCCTTAATTACTTAAAGGAATCATAGGAAGTATACTTACCACGATCTTACCCTTGGAATAGTTTTTTCTCGCTAGAAAAACATATTCCTAATTATTTGTAACATACCTTTATTTATAAAGGTTTCTCTATCCAAAACTAAATATGTTGATAACACCAAAGTTCATAACTCAAAAGTGTCTAAATACTATACTAGGTATCCCCATAGAATTCACTTAGTTTTTCTTGACAAAGAATTTCTTTCCACAACTATGTAGAGAAGTCTTACATTTTATATTCATCATTTGTTTCATATAATTCAAGTATCACTGAAAAATTGCTTGAGTATGAAACATAATAAACAACATTTATTCCTAAACCTAAAATAACATATCTTAATGTCTAATGGACACATGTGATAAAATTTTGGTTATACTTGATAAAATTTTCAACTAGAATCAATTACTTGGAAATTAGAATTCGTGTACATATCACCACTGACTTAGGAACCACACTTTCTCAAATACTTGGATAAGACACCTTACTTATCATAATGTTTCTATTACTTACTTGGTTATTGTATTTAGATAAAAATATGTGATAAACATATTTTATTAAAATCCCAAGTAGTGTTAAAGCTCGAATGGCCCGAAGGCCTTCTTTTTTATTCATTTTTGATAACCCCCATTTCAAGGGATGAGGGGGAACCCTTACAAGGCCCGTAGGCTCAGAGATTACATGACCCGTAGGTCTTAAAAAATATAGAGTTTATACTTGGAACTCCTCCTCCCAGCTTCTTCATCGTGATATCATCTCTCCACCTTCACATGGCTATTCGGCTAGGCTTCCCGTGCAAGCACAAGATGGTCCAGATGGCAATTACATACCTTATATTTCTAAAAATCCTCTTAGCTTCTGCTCTGGTGAATACGCCTGCTCGAAATCCCCATCCGGAGGATTCTCCCTGTAGAGTCTATCTGATCATTTAAGCACCATTTCAGGTTTCCTGAAGGCCTTGAGGTGGCCCTAAGTCCTTAAGGTGGCCCTAAAGCCTTAAGGTGTCCCGAAGGCCTTAAGGTGGCCTGAAAGCCTTATTGGCCCAAAGGCCTTGGTTGGACCAAAGACCTTATTGGAACTGATGCCCAAACCGGTGGCTCAAAAGCCCAAACGGATTAATAGTCTCGGCTGCTACAGTTCCAAACAGTGCCTGCTATAGTACTACTACAGTGACCCGAAAATATGTATCCCCCCGGTTTTGAATTCGGGTCTCTTGGATGCACTTTCCGAGTCCTCACCAACTGGGCTGAGGCTCTTGTGCATACCCATGTTGTATTAAAGAATCATTAAATACTATTGATGAATATACCTAAAGAAGAAGTGACCACTTTCTTCTTCGATTCAACTCATTGTGTTTTAAAGTTTCATGGATTTATATCATGATATGCGAAGGAAATAACCTCTTATTTAGATACCTCTATTCTTTGATGTAAATTGAGAATGGGCCTTTGGAATTTCTCTTTCCATTGTCCCTATCACTTTTTATTTCAAATTATTCTCCATAAGAACTAAATGTTAACCTTTCTTTAATGTTCTTATTAACTTGATGGACCTTACCTAAAAAAGGTAATCAAGTTTTTACTCCATCCTATTTGTTTTGTTATATTAAAAGAAACTAGAGTATATGGGTGATAATAATGGGATGTAATGAATGATTATGATCCATATTTCATGTTTACACATATCCAATGTAATAAACACCCACTCATATCTTGCTTCACTTTCTTCGTGTAATCTTATCATAGATGAGACAACATGTGTAATCATCCATGTCCTGATTTTGTAACCACAACAAACATTAGACGTTGATAAAAAAATTATGACATAACCATCATATGCTTTATACATGATTCTATTATAAAAATTTTAACACCCTCTCTTATTGAGGTGATTTTATAGGCATTGGGAACACCGACACCTTGAATTTCCGATATCGTAGTATTATGCGCAAGTTCCTGTACTACACTTAGAAATTTTGGCTAGTTTGAAAATTTTCTTTTTCCATGATTATCACAGTATTTCTTATGGTATTAATCTACATTTTCTACAGAAATAAAATATAGCATATTTTACTTTTATCTGGATTACCAATTTAGACATTACTGATTAATTATATAATTAAATGTCTCCCACTATTTTATTGAATTCAAGTAAGCTTTTGTAATAGAACTGGAATACTATGTCACTTGAGTATTCTAGTGGCCAGGATCCTTGAACCTCCCCTCATAGTCTACAAGCTATGGGTACACCACTACTCAAAGAGTTCATGGTAGGATTTTTGACTTTCCAACTACATTAACTCGCAACTCCTTGATATGTTGAGAGAAGTACCAACCTCTCAGAATCATAACCTTGATTCCCTCAACACTTTGCCTTTAAAGTGACAGAATGTTAGCTATGGATAATCCATAACTACCAATTTAAATTAATTCAACCCATGATTCTCATAAGAACTCCCCACTAGTAGGAGGAACCCTAAACTACAGATGATCGAGCAACATGAACACCTGGTTGTGTTCAAATTTAAATGACAGAAGGAATTTATGACTTAATATTTCATTAAGGGTTTTATAGTATTCATAATGAATTTAATCCATTTTTATTAATATTTTTCATACTATGTTTTCATGCTAAAAACTAAACATAAAAAAAATAATTTACTTATTTATGCATTATATTGTTTATTGTTTTATGTATTTCCCGCTATCATGAAGATGATAAAATAATAAATAAATTCATAAAAGAAATAAACAACCTGAATGGTCTTGAGAATCTAAAACTGGTTGATTCATCGAAACTAAATGGATCAATCTTGACCTAGGGGTAACATAATTTATTCGTAGCTTGACTCATGATGTAGACATTTCTTGTCTACAATATCCACTGTTCATTTAGACTCTGCCTTGTCTTGTCGGTGTCCACGTGGTACATCATCTTCATCGAAGTAAAAATGTACTCGCTCACAAGAAAGGGGAACTAGGGGAACAACATACAATAGATAAATTAGAATCATAGGCATGTATATGTTTTTATTAAAAAAATGATCCTTAGATTTTCTTAATTATTTACAATTATCTCACGTAATTATAAATAATTAAATAAATAAAGTAGACATACACAGGTTGGTCAATTGATCAAGACCAGATATCAAGTAGAATAAATGTGTGATAAAAATTAAATTAAAATAAATTATAGAACAAGGTTATTAAATTAAATTAAATTAAATAATTAAATTCAACTAATTTAATTATATTTGGTCCCATAATTAATTTAATTTTAATACCTACAATTAAATTATTAATTAATTAAATTTAATAAAAAAATTAAATTAATTTTACCCCAGTGTTAAAATTCTATTTTAAATAATAAATTAATATTTTAATTAGTTTAATTTAATTCTAAAATTAAATTAATTTTTATTAACTCGGGCCTCGAAACCTCATGCAGACCAAAAACGGGTTGTGTTGAACCCGTGAAAACCCATTTTGGGTCATGAAAATCCCATGCAAAGTTATTCTAGGGAAATAAAGTCTTCCCAGACCCATTCTAGGTTGGGAAGACCCACTCGGGTGCAATGTGGGGTAGATCTGGTTCAACAAAACTCAGGAGGGGAGTTACCCTGCATGACACTAATAGGTCAAGCCATACAAGAGGTGGTCAGATCGCAAGAAGCTATTAGCGAAGGCAGCTAGGCAGCGTCGAGGTGATTCATGGGGGATGAATTTGAAGTAGGCATCAGTGCTGCTCCAGGTGTGAATGGGTCTCACCGACGACCCATGATAGGGTGACATGGTCCATCTTGGCCAAAACGGCGTGAGGGAGGTTCGCCCGGTGCCTCAATGCTACTAGGCGAGGATGCACCCAAGGTTGTCACTGGGATCATCTATATATGGTGGTCTAGTAGGAGGTGAGGCTCAAACTCAGCTGGGATGAAGGAGTGGATGATGGGGGTCTCTGGATTTGGAAAATGGTAGTGGGTGGGCACACTCGGGGGTGCGTGACTCATTGTTTCGGGGTGGAAGCATCGTGAGTTGGTGCTGTAGTGTCTTCATGTGGAGGGAGAAGGAGACCTTGCTAAAGAGGAGGGAAAGGTCGTCCAACTGCTATTGTAGACACCAATAGAAGATTGGATTAAGCACCCAAGGGCTGGTCTAGGTGTGGTACTTGCGTGGTCAACATTTGGGGTCCCTTGTGGTGTAGATGAAGTCCCCTCTTATTAAAAAGTTTTTTTTAAATGTTTCCCATGTCATGATATTTGGGATAGGCTTTAATTTTTTAAAATGTTTCCCAATTCAACCCGTATGGTAGATGACTACCCCCATGGTGTGCCCCCCAATTTGGAATTATACCAATTTTCTTATACCTAAATCATAAGAAGTTTTTTTAAAATAATATTTTTAATTTTTTTTGAAAAATTTCACAATCATGAGGAATTAAGACCCGTGCTATAGAATATTATTTCGACCATCACCGGCTAGAAAATTCGTTCACTGAAAAAAAGATAAAAATAACACATATAAAGTATAAATTTTTTAAATTTTATACCCAAGATCAAACCACAAACAATCCATAAAAATTTATTCAAATGGTCATATCTTGGAAATTTTAACTCAGATTGAATCACGATCTGATCTTTTGGGACAAAAATAATACGTTCTGCTTATATTTAGATGAAGCATAATTTTTATGGGGTAAGATGATTTATGTGATTGTTCTGATACCAATTTAAGGTACCGGGTAGTGTAACTGAACCCGATGGGTTGAGGATCTAAAATTTTTCATCATCAGGATGACTGAACTTTTCATCTCTGATGATCTGAGATCTGGTACGGTCCAAGGATCTAACATAATTTTAAAATATCACAACAATAAAAATGAAAACATAACTTTTTTCAATCTGAAGTCATGCTCAACATCTCCTTTTTTTTCTAGAAATCACTACTCAAGGGATACAAAGATGAATTCCTCTAGATCATCCATACATGATTCAAAAATCCACAAGAGCATTGATCTTTAAATTTTGGGTGCTAGGGTAGAGATATGATGATTCCTTCGACACCCCTGACGATCACCAAATCGGTGTGCTTGCAATGCATGACAGAGATTTTGGTCTGATCACCTAGATCAAGAGTTCTTATCTCTAGAAAGTAGGACAAGAGAGAGGATATCTTAAGAGCTAACCATGAATAGCCACTAACAAGAGCCTCTCTCTTACATTAAATAGTGGATCCTCAAATACTAGAATTGGGTTCCTCAGCCCCTGTATCTTTAACGTCCACTAAATTAGTAAAAAATAATAATAATGAGGAATTAAATTCCATCATAAATATTATTTATATTTTACCACATACCTATAATATATATTAAATATACTAAGTGATAAAACCCGAGTCATAAACAATACTCGTAATTCCCACTTAATATTAAAAGAACCTAAAATATTAAAATAATATTCATTCAAATAATATCATTCCTTGTATTTACTTAAACACTTTTAAATAGTTTTAATAAAAAAATCAACCCAATTATTCTTTACTTGAATAATAATCGATTTATTTATTTTTTGATAACATGGTCATATGTTGGACCCTGTGGAGGGTCCCACCATGTCCAATATTCATATTCACTGTAATAGGGTAGAATATTGAATATGCTATTGTGTGTGACCCTTGAGGCCCTTATCTCAATATTAGTGAGTAGTATTCATAGACTAAGAGCAGATTCTAGCAACCCATCAATGCCCCTAAAGAGATAAATAGTAGTCATATCAATGAAAACCAACCTACGAACACGTACTGTGTAATATAATCTATTTGTCTTTAAATGACATGAATGGACCAAAGGCCTTCTTTTTATTGATTTTTTATAATCCCCACTTTAAGGGATGATGTGTAATCCTTACCCGGTCTGTAGGATTTCTAGAGATTACATGACCCATAGGTCTTAGAGGAAATATCTAGACTACAACTACATGGAAATACTCCTCTCCCGCATCTGAATCATGATGTTAGCTCTCCACCTTCGCATGGTTGTTCAAGTAGGCTTCTTCTGCATGCATAGGCTAGTCCTGATGGAAATTTCATACCCTCTATTTCTTCCAAATCCATTATCTTCTACTCTGGTGAATGTGCCTACCCTAAATCCTCATCAGGATTCTGTTACTTATAGAGTATGCGTAGTCCATTAAGCACAATTTCAGGTGTCCCTAAAGCCTTGAGGTGGCCCGAAGGCTATGAGGTTCCCTGAAAGTATTACTAGCATGAAGGTCTTGGGTGGTCCTAAGGCCTTGAAAGACCCAAGGACCAAACTAGTGGCCCAAAATATAAAACAAATGAATATTTATGGCTGTTACAGTACCTAGTAGTACCTACTACAGTACATGCTATAGTACCTGCTACAGTACCTACAATAGTGCCTACTATAGTACCTACTGCAATACTACTACAGAACCCAGAAATTATGCCTCCACTTGGATTTGAACTCAGGTATGTTGGATGCACTTCATGAGTCCTCACCAACCAGGCTGAGGCTCTTGTGCTTTGTCTTTAGATATCTCGTAAAGTAGGATGCATGCTTATGACATCATCCTTTTTAGTGTATTATTTTTTTATCTTACTGGATGGATTTACCTTCGACTACCTTGGTCAAGGATTTATAAAGTTACTACCATCCTGATAAACCAATCCCAAGATATATTACTTCCTCAACATAAAAGTGATAAATTCTATCTTGACCATTCAACCAATGTCATACCACCAATGATGCACCCAACACAAGATACCTCACCATGATTTCATCATCATGGGTTTTTCCTTACATTAAAGAACATGATCAAATGGAAAAAATTGATAATTATATCAAGTTTGTAGGCTAATACACATGCATGTATATAGAAACAACCAATGACACCTAAAACATGTGGTGTTCCTATTGGTGGGTCTATCCTCATGATCTCAACTAATAAAGATCACCAAGTGTAACCTTCATGGGAATAATTATCAATGATTATGATCCCCCAACACATGATAGTCAAACATCAAATGTGTCCAATAAATATGATGTATCTAGACCATAAGAACTTTATTTATGATTAATGTCTTAGTATCTTGAGGTACTCATTATAGTATGAGAACTAATATAAACTTTTGATAAGACAATTAATCTATGTATATTTCCATTAAATAGTGGATGTATAAATGTCAACACTGTAATGGTAGTATACATCATTCATATATTCTTTATACATGAAATGGAAATCAAAAAGTACTGTATAATTGGTTCTAGGGAACCCTCTGTTACATCATTTTGATCTCAATGCTTGAAAAATATTATTTATTAATTACTTTTCCAAATTTTCAACCTAGACTATTCTAAATTATTCTTATTTATTAGCAAGGTCACTCTTACATATTAGTAAGGTTACACTTACATAGTAATAAACTTTATAAATTTCAATCTATTTTCCTAGAGTTACTCCTTAATGTCAACAAAGTTACTCTTAAGTATTTAATAAAGATACTTTTACATATTGATGACTTTTTAAAAATTTAGACTCCTGTTGATCAATACTAGAGTGACCATTATATATCATCACATTTACATTTAATTTTTTTTTCTAAATTTATAATCTAATCTACTCAAAGTCAATCAAATGTATTGAGAAAGGTTACTCTTATATATGGGACTTTGTTAAATTTTCGATCCATCCTACTAAGAGATAATATTATCTATTGAGAAAATTTACTCTTACATGATGAACTTACAAAATTTTAGACTCGTTTTACTTATCATCATAATTTCCTTTTTTTATTGAGAAATATTACTTTTATGTATTGGGGTTTTCCATTTTTCTAACCCAATTATTCTCAACGTCATTACTCTTCTAAACTACATCCAAACACTTTAAAATTCTTTCAAACACCTCTAAAATTCTGAAAATCACTCTTCAACATCAAAAATTATTCTATAAACTTTAAATCACTTCAAAACCTTTCAGTGAGATACACCTCAAATTAAACATCATGTAACACTTGAGTTTTAACATGATTTATTTGTTGAAATAAAAAGAAAATAAAAGAACAATACCTACGTATTCTCTTATCCAATTCATATTATTCATCTTATCGACATTTAAAAATCCCCTTGGGGCTTAGTAATTTCCCCAAAGATACAACAACTTTAGATCTCAACATATTCTTTATTCATGAGTTCAATAGGTTTCGCTACAGAAAAAGAGATATGTAAGGGTTTCTCAGACCATGATGATTAGAAATTGGAAAGGTATCAAGTCACACAATTATACTTAAAGGTTGGTTACTTGATATGAAAGGATATAACATTTTTCCAAAGGATATATATAATGGTACTCAGATAGTGGTGAGATTTGACAAAGATCTGAGTCACACTACTGAATGTAGGGATACATATTAGTTTCCAATTGATAATTTGGGAAAGTATTGATATTCCTTGTGATATATAAAGGTTCATATGAAACCCTAAATAATATTTAAGGTCCCCTCATATGTTTTTAAGGATACTTAATAGTTCCCAATGTATACGTAAAGGTTAACATTCAATATGTATGAGTCATCTTATCATATGTAAGGGTGTCACTATATCACTAAAGGATACAAAAGGGTGAATTTCATGGTAAAGGAGATACATAAGGGTTTATGGGAGATTCAACATGATACAGAAAGGTTTGTTAGTTTAGAAAAATAATTGTGAATTTTTTAGTTATAAATTAAGATGACGTTGAGTTATTCTTTAGTTATCTAAATATTATAATGCTGATGGTGATTAGTTATGATTTAAGATGAGATAAATTTTGTGATATGAATAAGGTGATTACATTGTGAAAATATCTTTCATATCATAATAGTCTATACAATAAATCACGCACATGTAGAATAAAATACCAAATGATATTATAGAATTTTGAAGGATAGAAACCATGATAATTGTGGAAGATCATGAGAAATAAAAGGATGAGAATAATGAGAAGTTAAAGTTGGATAATTAGTTAAGATTTTTTTATTATTCTATAGAAGTGTTTGAATTTTTAAAGGTCGATTATCACTATTGAACTCATACATGCTATGGAAAGAAACAAAAAACATGTGATGCACAAGGTTCACTACTAAAAATGAGTATTTGATCCTTGGCATGATCTTGAATCACCCAAGTCCATAAATTCAAATAAAATCACCCTTTTGGGTACAATGAGAAATGTTTATCCTTGGAATTGTGTTACTAGAATACATCACAATAATATCATAACATAATAAGAAATTATTATTCCTTGATTAATATTGTTGTTGATATTGTCTTGTATTCATTGAGGTAGGGATTATCCTTTTTCTTTGAATAATTATCTCCCAATAATGTATAGTACAACCACACTACTTCACATTTTAGAAAATGTGTGAACTTACTTCTTTCTCAAATTAAAAATCCAAAATTCAAAAAAGTAACTACCTTCAACTTCTCCCACTTCTTATTTAGTCTTTGGAACAGTTCAGGTCATTGTGACATGACTTCATATATCATAGTGTGACAAACCAGTTATAACTACTACAAAAACTTATTCTCTCTTTTTGGCATGAAAATCATCTTCATGGAGAAATTGTTCTCCTATTTTCTTCAAGGAATACATAATCACGACATGATATCATATTTATGATGTTTCCCTTATTATCAAATAGTTTACATCATAATTTATCTTTGTGATATTTAATCCATAACAAAAAAAAATTTACATTGTCATTTTTTTGCATAGTAAAATGTCTTATGTATGAAAAAAATTCATGTATGAAAAACATATCAAATCAACCCTTATGTTCAAGGAATTTTCCAATTTTTTGTTTAATATCTCAAATATCTAATGTATGTACAATATCACATATGGAAAAAACATATGTATGAAAAAATTTATGTTCTAGGACTTTACCGAATTTCCAACCCATTATTCTTAGAGTTCATCTTACTTATCAACAAGGTTGCACTTTTTTATAATTTGGGTTAATCTTATGTATTGATGATTTTTTAAAATTTCAATATGCATGCTTAGATTTAATCTTACATATCATTAAGGTTACTCTTACATATTGAGAAAAGTTACTCTTTTGTATAGAGATACAAGATTCACTCATGAGGTATAAGAGATGTTTATGTGTTGGATGACCCACTATGTATTGAACATTAAATATCATATACTATGTATATTGTATATGAGGGGTGTATGATTCATATTAAATCCTTGTAAATGAGGTTGAAAAGGTGTCCAGCATGAGGAACTTCATGTTTTGATATCTTTATTACAATAGCCTGAAAGTTGGTATAATTATGAGTGGTTGGGTATGTTGTTGATTATATCATCAGTTGACATTCAATTAATATGAATTACATATAATTTGGATCCTTGATTGAAATACATTGATGAAGTGTATAATCATACTTAGATAATTAATTTGTGATGTGCTTATATTTTTAGATGGGGAGTGATGTGAGACAAATTTTTCCTATATTTTTATTGAATTTATTTGATAAATCCCCCATAATTCGTTAATTTAATGTAAAATACACACATTTTAAACGTTTTAGAATAAAATGGAATTAAAATGATTAATTGGGTAAAATGTGTTATTTGAATTTATTAATTCATTTTTTTAATTTTTTTAACAAAAGATACACCCCTTTTGTGCCACCTCCTCCACCTGTTGCTACCTAGCTCAAAAAAGTTCATGGACTTGCCTGCTCCATGACTACAACCTAACCGAACAAGCACCAATCACATAGAATTACTTTCATTTTCGTCTCTAATGTGTCATGAAACCTACTCTTCTTTCCACATCTCTACCTTTTATTATATCTTCTGCCTCAATGCCTATCCCCCTGAGATGTGGCACTTCCCACACCTTACCTAAAATAAACATAGCATGTTTCCACCTAGAAACACAATCTCAGACACCTGGATACCTATAACAGGACCTCTATATGAGATTATCCTAGAAAATTTTATGATATATGAAAAAATAAAAAATAAATACCCAATATGATACTAAGGGAAATGAATTTCCCAATGTACCATTTTGTCGAGGGTGAGTTTTTTGGGTGGATTGAGCACCTAAAAAACCATCACCTTCTCAATAGAAAATATATAGTAAGTGATTTATCATAAGTCATATTATCTTATTTATTTATTTTCAAGGATCTTTGGGATAAAGCACATTCTTGGAAGAAGTTCTTAAAAATGTGTTTTATCATAAAGCTCATTCTCTTTCCCTATATTGTTCTCATTTTTTTATTTTTTATGTTCTTTATAATTAAAAGGTCTATACATAGGAATATATCCTATGATTTTATTAAAATAATAAATAAAGAGATAACAAGAGAGTTAATGAGGTCAAACAAAGGACTTTCCCTCATCTAGAAAAGAAAATTTAGAATTATAAAATGAAGGATAATTTTCATATCCGTAGTCATAATCATCAGTATTTTATCACTCCAACTATGAATTACCAAGATTTAGGATACTATGAATTACTACCTTTGGAATTTACTTCTATGGAGTGAACGGGATAATTAATGTCTTGAAGGTTGATCTACTAAACACATTCTTTAATAGAGTATTATAATACATTCATGGTATTCTTTTTGGAAGAGTTTAGCCTTCACTTACAATCATAATTCCCTTTCTATTTATAATTGAATCCTTAATGGAAACAATTACACCATTTCCTGTAGGCTGAGTGGTGTACAATAAATTCATCCACTGCTCTGTATCACTTGCATCAATTGAGATGTTACCCCATTTTCCAATTGATGAGGAACTAAAATTTTTTCACGCATTATAAATAGACTTGTAAAAATCCACAACCTCAGGATCATGCTACAAGTCCTCACCTTGATCTTATTTCTAAGGATTAAAGGATTAACTACAGTCTATTTCAACAAGACAAGCAACAAAAAGGCCCCTCCAACCAAATACAACATTTGTCTATGAAACCACAATCATTCTGTCCAGAGTATACCCAACCTCCATCATTAGATTAGAGCCATCACACCCAACAATAAGGACAAACAATCCTTCAAACATGCTAGCTAGAGAACTAGATCCATCTTGAAAATTGGAAACCCCATCGGAAGAAGCATCCACATCCATGGAAGTGAGACCACTAAGCTCATGAAATGCTCCATATTCATCATTGTTATCTAGAATAGAAGGATAATACCTTAAAACATCAGATTAAAGAATTAAGTTGCATCTCAACTCCAACTTCATCCAAGCCTACATTAGGAGTACCATTACCACCATTCTGTGAGTTACCTACCCCCATAGTAGAAGAGCCAGCCACAGAAACTAGCCCCTGTGCATTTTTTCCAGATTTAGACTCATTACCTATAGCTCCAGATGAGATACCTAGATCCAGATTAGGCTGAAAACCTGTAGAATTACCACCATCAAAACACCTAGAATAATGATTCATCATATTATGATGCATTTTAGTCCTAAGATAAAAAAATATCTAAGTTCCCTTTCATGGAACAAACACCACAAACAAGATTCCTTCTACAATTGTCCATTGAATGGATAATAGCATTACAATACACACAATAAGTGGACATCTTCTCATAAATAATCTTTAATGAATATCATTCTTCTCAGTTGAAAGAATAACCTTATCAATCAGAGTTTCACTTAATTCAACCTCCACAAAAATATTATTTTAATTCCAAAACCTCACTAATTCATTTTCCTTAACCATTTGGAAGGGAACCCCAACAACCATTGTAATATCATAAAGGATATTTGAGTTTCAAAGGACCCAATTAAAACCATGTATCTTAATCCACACCTAGGAATACATGCTTCTGATGGAGGAGGGATTAAAATAAATCGACCATTCATGAATATAAAAAGATTCAGGCTTTAAAAAAATGATATAAAGCTCTAGGCCCTTTTTATAATCTCACCTGATAAAAACAAACAATGAATGAATCCATTACCAATTGAGATACAACTACAATCCATAAGATCTCAAATTTATTAAACATAGAAGACCAATTCATCAAGGCACCGGGGTTTTTCCCCTTTCATAAGCACAAGTTAAGAAACAAACGATAACTTTCACATACATAGATGTTCTGAAATAGCTTTGGAATTAGCCGCTACATTGGTCTTGGAACCCTTATTCAAAATGTGACTCATGGTAGAGTCCCTGAAAGGGGCCAGTGATCTTCCCACTTCAATATGAAAACTCGTTCACACCTTCCTTTCTTGATCATCCTTATCATTAGAAGCTGATTGAGGCTGAAATCCTCCAGAAATTAACCCCTCAATATCCAACCTATGATTCTGAGGGAACACTATTGATGATGAGAAACCCTAGAAATAATGGGAATAACCATCGAATCACCTACTATCACTGCTATGAACTCCCATCCAAAATTACTTTGAAAAACTATTTATTTTGTATATATATATATATAATGCAGTTGGTTGAATGGGTTATTCCTTTGGGGGGGGGGGCTATGACCTACCTTTCTGGCCTATGTGTGTGCAGTGTTAGGGTGTGTTTGATTGTAATTGTACCCCAAGAGCCTAATAATATATATATATACACACACATTTTCAATAAATAATAATGATGACGTATATAACTAAAACAAAAAAAATCATTGTTATTAAATATAAAGAATATAAAAAATATTATTATTAATTGTAAAAAATAATTTCTTATTTAATAAAATATTTAATATTTTATTTTTATACTCAAATAAATTGAAATCATATTACCATTAGATATTATTATTATTAAATAATAATTATACGTATATAATCATTTAGACTTAATGATTGTTTATAATTAATAACATTAGTAATTAAATTATTATTTATCATTATTAAATATATACATAATTATATTATATATAATATTTAAAATTATTATTAATTTATTTTTTATTACTAAAATATTAATTATATTACTAAAATTTTTATTATAAATGATTAATAATTTTATTACAAATTATTGATAATAACATTAAAAAGAAAAATTATATTTTCTACATTAAAAAAACAATTATTAATAATTTTAAATTATATTATTAAGTAATTTATTAGTTACATTAAAATTTATATTATTTATATCATTATTCATAATTATTATTGTGATTCTTGTAAATATTTTAAAATATAATTTATTTATTAAAAATATAATTCATAATATTTGACAATGATAACATAATTATTATTTATTATTTAATATTTCTTGATATTTATTTACTTTCAATTATTTTTTTATCTGCACAGTTAATGTTTTAAATTTTATATAGATTTTATTTATAATACAATTTATTTTCATAATTTTTTGAAGTTTTAATGTAATGTTTTTAATCAATAAATTTTATTTCATGTAAATTATTTTTTATTTATTATATTTATTTATTTCAACTATTTTTTTATTTGCATAATTAATGTTTTATGTTTCTTTACATTGGTTTTGTAATTTATATTTTATAGGCTTCCAAAGTAACCTACTTGAAACATAATAATGTTTCAAGTAGGTGACTTTGAAAGCGTATAAAATATAAAATAGATGACCAGTCTAAATGAATCTTGAATCATAGATTACACATATAAGAAATGGTTTAAAATGAGAAAACGTAAATTTTTTTGATGAAAAATAATTTTAAAGAAATAAAATATTATTGTTTCAAAAAAAATAACATTTTTAATTATACATTATTTTTATAAAAAACCTATTTTTTGTAAATTGATTATTTTAATATTTTTTAACATTGCATTTATTTTCAATTAATATTTATTTTCACATTGAATTTATTAAATTTCATATAGATTTTATTTATAGTATATTTTATGTGCATATATTTTTTGAAGTGTAAATGTAATGTTTGTAGTCAATAAAATATGTGTCGTGTAGATTTTTTGGTTTGTTATATTTAATAAAAAATTTATTGTCAACTATTTCTCATATTCTTAATCTATATTTTAAGTTTCATTTATATTAGTCTTATAGTCTATATTTTATAAGCTTTCAATGTCACCTACCTGAAACTTAATAATGTTTCAAGAAGGTCACTTTTAAAGATAATAAAATATAAACTATAGGACCAATCTAAATGAAACATAAATAAAGGATTAGATATATAATAAATTGTTTAAAATAGAAATAATTTCAAAAAAAAATTTGATGACAAATAATTTCAATGACATAAAATATTATTGTTTCAAAACATAATATTTTTACTTATAAGTTATATTCACACAAATATTTTTTGCATAAATTAATTTTTTTTGTTTATTACTATTTTCAAAATTATTTTTATTTTTAATTAATTTTTATTTTCACTATTATTGTTTTAAATTTAATATATATTTTATTTGTACTATAATTTATGCACATAAATGTTTTGAAGTGTAAATGTTTTTTTTCAAATCAATAAAATTTGTGTTGTGTAAATTATTTTTGGCTTGTTATATTTATTAATTTTTTATTACTATTTATTATATGTTTAATGCATATTTAACTTTCATTTAGATTGGTCTTATAGATTATATTTTATAGTCTTCCAAATTCACCTACTTGACACATAATATTGTTTCAAGTATGTGACTTTTAAATCCTATAAAATATAAACTGTACGAAAATCTAAATGAAACTTAAAACATGGATTAAATATATAATAAATAGTTGAAAATAGAAATAATTTTTTAAAAATTGTTGATTAAAAATAATTTCAGTGACATGAAATATTGTTGCTTCAAAGTAAAACATTTTTACTTATAAATTATTTTTACAATAAATTTTTCTGTGTAAATTAAAATTTATTGTTTATTTTTTTTTGACATTCATTTTATTTTCAATTAATTTTTATTTGCACTGTAAATATTATAAATTTCATATAGATTTTATTTATACTATATTTTATGTGCATAAAATTCCCATATAACAGAAATTTTAAATTAGTAGGTAACTCTAAAAGCTTATAAAATATAAATTATTATTCGTTTTTCAATGAAATTAATGACTTGTAATTAGACGGTACATCAATACGATGTGTGATGTGCTTTAATGGAATAACTAATAAGTTTTCAGAAAATTATAGTCTTTAAAAACAGGCACCGTAGAGGGAAATCTAGCCTAATGACCTCATATTACTTTGCAATCATAGGACAACAACTTTAGATTGATTTTCGAATTTTAGGAACTAACGGCGTGTCGAACCGAGGTTTCATTTTCTCAAGATATTCTAAAATGAAATTTCAATAATTTAAAATGATAAAACATGAATTTGACTGTTAAAACTACAAAAAACAATGTCCAATTGATGTGAAATATAATGGAAGCTATCTTATAACTATGTTTGACATGTGTGAGTAGACAACACGTTAATCCGTCGTACGATGTGCTTGAACTGACTAAATGAGGTGCTTTTAGAAAATGTCAGTCTTTAAAATCCTAAACCACATTGGTTGAGCTATCCAAATGAACTTAGATTACTATTAAATAAAAAACAATCGGTAGATTTTTTTTTGAATTTTAGAAACTGATGGCATGTCAGAGCGATGTGTCGTTTACCCAAGAGGATCAAAAATGTAGTTTCAGTCATTTAAAACACATTTTTTTTACTATTAAAACCACTTAAAAAATTTTCAATTGATGTAAAATATTATGAATGTTGTATTTGACTTATTTTTGATATGTCTGAGTAGACGACGTGTCAACCTGGCATGCGATGTGCTCGAACGGACTAAATAATGAGTTTTTAGAAAATACTAGTTTTAAAAAACATGCTCTATAGTGGGAGAGCTAGAAAAAATGATCTTATATTGATGTAAAATCATTGAAAATAACCATAGATTTATTTTTGAATATTAAGAATAGATTTCACATCAAACTAAGGTGTTGTTTCCCCGAGATGAACAAAAACACAATTTGAGTAATTTAAAATGAAAAAACATGTCTTTGATTGTTAAAATCACATAAATCGATGTCCAATTGAGGTAAAATCTTATGAAAATTATATTAGAATTATTTTTTATGCACTCTAGAAGATGGTGCATCAATTTTATGTGTGATGTGCTTGAATAGACTAAATAATATGTTTTTAGAAAATATCTGTCACAACCCCCTCCCCATAAGGAGTACCCCTCCTGGGCCGAGAATGTGAGAAGAGAGATAATGACCCCCGAGTCCCGCTTCCAGTATGTCCCAGGTTGGAGACTAGAACCAAGGGTATAGTAAACCCAAAAATGGGAGGCATTACACTATAAGAGAACACATGTGAAGGAGAGAGACAAGAAAGACACCAATAAAATCCAACTCAGACAACAATAGAAATTAAATCACAAGTACAAATATATAATCTCATGAAAAACAACTACAAATGAAAGGGAAAAAATTGCAAGTACTCAAAAGAAATTAAAAAGAACAACAACCACAAGCCCGAACAAATCCTGCAACCCCAAGCTAGTAGAAACTAGCTTGATCTACAACCTCCTCCAAGTGACCTAAAAAACGGTTTATATATACATAGGGTGAGTAAAACAGTATACTCAGCAGGATCCTCCCCATATCCTCTCGTGAAAAAGTAATGAAATCATGCTAAAGCATAGTGAACAACAAGTAAAACTAACCTGTCCCCTAAATAGGTATACTATGTTCCCAGCCTCACCATAGATACTCTCACCAAGTATCAAAAACAAGAGTATATAAAATAATAAAGAATATCAAGTGTACCCTGCTACTACTTCCCCACTGGTTTCCCTATTTTCCCCAATGTTGCACATCCTAAGCATCTCTCTCCAAAAAGGATTGCCCACAGACACTAGGGTGAAGCACCACAACATGCACCTCATGCAACAATACCACCACGTCCACACAAGAATGTAACTAGGTAGTTTTTGGGAGCCACCACAGCTTGAATAATGTGTATCGTATGTCAGGAATTATACCTCAATCCATTACAACCCATACACCAAGTAAGGATCCTCAAGCCATCACAGCCTATACACGTTATACCTGTGGTAGTCCATGAAAAACTATATCCAGAATATGTGTGTATGAATAACCACAATTTATTACAGCCCTCTACACACATATATGGGTAAAACTAATCGTTGTTCCTACCAGCACAAGTAACTATCGAGAGAAAAGAGCGGGGCCAAAGGGGGGGTAGTCATCCATCCATCGTCCCACTAGAATGTTGGGGAAAACACCCTCAGGGCTCAAATTCCCTGGGGTGTTAGTTTCCCTCACTAACAGGGTGGAGTAGCATATAGAAACATAAAAAGTACAGAATATACTATAGCTCAGAACCACACAATGGGAATAACCTAGTATTAGACTCAACTATAGCTAATGTCTCTTGGAATCCCGACTATCACTTCTTAGACTAGGTATCCTATAAGAACACAACCATTTTCAGAGCTTTAATACATTACTTAATTCTGTTTTCATCAGTTTCACTTTACGATAATTAATTCTTTAAACATTAAATAACCATTAATAATTTCCACATTATATTTCATTGGCATCACACCCAAAATTCACTGTTCCTTTAAATTGAAACCTCAATAATGCATCCCAACAAGCTCCAACACCATGGGTTAACATAATTTATTAAATCATTTATTAACAACATTATTACTTTCCAATATTCCCAGAAATTCTACAAAAACATTCTAAGCTACTAAACACAAGGGGTCTCAATACTGTGAGTAGATGAAGTACCTGTTGAGTCTTTTCCACCTATAGGAAGAGAGTATACCCATCCTCCCTCGGGAAGCTAAACACGGAAATCACGTGGCATACCCCGTGCATATTCACCCCATTTCTAAAGAGGGTAAGAAAACTATATGCCTTGAGTTGTGGGGAAATTAAAGAAGATAAATAACCAACATGAAACAGTAAGGATCTAAACATTCACATCCAACCTATTCTATCATCTCTGGTGTCCTCCCCGACACCCACATGCATAAACTGATGCATCTCGCCACTCTATCCATCAACTAATTCCATAACCAGTAGGCCACCCTACTCCCACATATCACAACAACCTTCCAGGCTCATATAAAAACACAAGAAGCAGGAATACAAACATCATATCAATTGGTTTCTTGGCCCTTAAACAAGCAAGAGGGTAATTCAGAACCCTACAAGGAATTATCTTTTATCAAATAATCAGTTCTTTAATCCATCTTGAATTAACCAATTTATTATTCGTAGATTCCATCTTTGGGAAACCTAAATAGTAAGCTATCACAAATTGATTAAACATTCTTACTGCATCAATTTTATTAACATAAAATTACAACAACAATACCCAGATTCATTTACGTGCCTCTTCATCTTTATCCAATCAATTATCAATTAATTCCATCTTTACGTTCATTACCAATTTCCATAAAGAACAAAAAGATAAACACATGAAGTAGAGATATCATACTATCTAACAAAACAAGAGGAAATAACATACGATCGATATCAATTTATTTATTTGGTTCAAATATTTAATATGTCAATTCCATTGTGACTTAGTGGTCTAAAACATGCTAACTATACAATTTCACGTAAAATAATAGAGAAGAAATGAATATCCTACCTCAAACGGTTCTTGATTTACTTTATACGAGAATGAACAACACAACAGGTTACGATCTCCTCCCCCTGTGATAACTGTATCCACCCGATGATGTAGAGACACCGCCACACCGGTAAAGAACCAAGAAAAGTCCATTAGAAACTTGGAGATAGAATTCCATAAAAGGGAAAAGGAGAAACAAAAGGAGATGAACCCAAAATAATGATGATAGATCATACCTTATATTGAAGATCGATCGATACTACTTAGTAGCATAAAAAAATAGAGGGGAAGCAATCCAAGAAGGAAATTTTGATCAAAAAAATCCTATGGGAAGGAATGGAACGTTCGAGCATATCACACTCGAGAACAAAGAGGAAGAGATAGGGAGGAAGATATCTCATCCCTTTAGAATATTTAACGAAGCAGTAGTTTAAGATGCATTGTATTTTCTATTAAAAGAAGATCGCATTAAACCATGTGGTTTGACCAAGTAAAAGAATTCAGACCCTTCATGAAAATTAATATAGGATTTATAGCCTTTGAATTTCCCTTATAGTCCTTAAAAAAGGATTTAAATGCATTTTACGTCAAAGGAAATGTCAAAGGGGAGAAACTGTAGGAAGCTGGAAACACTATTCATTAACTCAAAATTTGGTAAAGGAAAAAGAGGTTATTGTTGGAACCTCACCATTCTAGAAACAATGTTCATGAACTCAAAATTTGGTAAAGTATATAGAGGTTATTGTTGGACCTCACCATTATAGAAACACTATTCATGAACTCAAAATTTGGAAAAGGAAATAGAGGCTACCGTTGGACCTCACCGTTCTGGAAACACTGTTCATTAACTCAAAATTTGGAAAAGGAAATAGAGGCTACCATTGGACCTCACCATTATAGAAACACTGTTCATGAAATCAAAACTTGGAAAAGGTAATAAAGTCTACTGTTGGACCTCACTGTTCTGGAAACACTATTCATGAACAAAAAATTTGGAAAAGGAAATAGAGGCTATAGTTGGACATCACTGTTCTAGAAACACTGTTCATGAACTCAAAATTTGGAAAAGGAAATAGAGCCTACTGTTGGACCTCACCATTTTGGAAACACTATTCATGAACCAAAATTTTATAAAGGAAATTGAGGCTACCGTTGTACCTCTCCATTCAAGTAACATTGTTCATGAAATCAAAATTTAACAAAGAAAATAGAGGCTACCATTGTACAGTTCACATAAGGCTACAATTGCACTATTTACATAAGGCTACCATTGCACTATTCACATAAGGATACCATTGCACTATTCACATAAGGATATCGTTACACTATTCACATAAGGCTACCATTGCATTGTTCACCTAATTGGAAATTTTGAAAATTGATGGGGATAAGTCACCTTGACCACCAGAATACCTGAAACACTAGATTTCTGCCGAGGAATAGACCAGAGTGGTTTGGACCATTACATTAGATAGCTCTCAGAACATTCTCATCCTCGAGAATTCAAAACCCACCTAAAGGGAAACCAAAATGGGGTCTGAACAACCACCCATTGAGATACCTCTCAAAAGAAAGGAAGCTACAAAAAAGTAACCAAAAGAAATCCATCTTATAAACATGAAAGGTCTATAACCAAAAAGGGGACATCATTACATGAAAAGAGTTAAACATCAAACAACTTTGGGTACTAAGAACATATTTGTGACTCGTGTTCCTAGGTAATCGACTCCATGCCACCGTGTTTCCAGAAGACACGATCCAAGGGGATAGAACACCCATGCCACACCGTCTCTTTGCAGTCTTAGATCACCATAGGTCATTCCTCGAAGGTCGAATCATCATCAACATCGATCTCTCCCAAATTGATGATGTGAGAGTCATCATGAAGATAAAGATAGAGTTGTGACACATGAAAAACATTGTGTATCCAGCTCATCTACGAGGGAATTTCTACTTGATACGCCATAGCTCTAACATGAGCTAACACCTCAAAAGGCACAACAAACCAGGGAGAAAACTTACTCCCACGAAAAAACTTCACTGCCCATGATGGGGATTCGCCTTCAAAAACATGTGATCCCAAACATCAAACTCTAAGGGTCGCCTTCTTTGATTGGAATATGATTTCTAACGGTCCTCCGTTTTCTTCATCCTCTCATGAATCACCTGAACCATCTCTGTTGTATTCTTCAGTAGTTCCGGTCCATGAATTGATGACTCTCCAACACCAGTCCAGCACAACAAAGAACGGAAAGGTCGATAATACAAGGACTTAAATGGAATCATACCGACGGTGGAGTAAAAACTGTTGTTGTAAGAAAACTCCACTATGGGTAAGTGCCTTATCCACAAACCTCCAAAACCCAGGACACAAGAATGTAACATGTATTCAAGAGTCTGGATAGTCCGCTCTTTCTGACCATCCATATGAGGATGAAAAGCAGTGCTAAGGCATAAATGAGAGTTGAAAGCATGCTAGAGACCTCTCCACACCCTAGAGGTAAAACAAGGATCTTGGTCAGAAGTGATCATCCTTGGGACTCCATGAAGTCTCACCACCTCCTCCAGATACTGCCTCGACAAAACATCCACTGAGCTTGACTCCCTGATTGCTATAAAGTGGGATGATTTGGTTAAATGATCCACTATCACCCAAATAGTTTCATGTCCTCCCTGAGCATGAGGTAAAACAGTAACAAATTTTATTGAGATGTCCTACCACTTCCACTGAGGAACATCTAACAGCTGGAGTAGACCACCAGGAACATGGTGTTCATCCTTCACATTATTTCATACCAAACATCGAGTCACAAACTTCGCAAGTGCATGATTTAGCCCATGACACCAAAACAAACTCTTCAAGGCTCGGCACATCTTTGTCACACCAGGATGCACCGCTAAAGGTGAACTATGGAACTCTATAAGAACCATCTCACGCTACTCCAAAGGAACAAATAGCCTTCCATGATACAACACTCAGTGTTGTTCATCCTTAGACTAACCATCTGGAGCCTCACCACAAAAAACTCAGTCTCTCTTGACCTCCACCTCAAGATCCCCAAACTGGAAATCTTCCACCTATTGCACCAGAGATGACTGCACCTTTATCTGTAATAGATAGCCTCTGTCCCCAACTTCTCCCATATAGATATGTAATGTTGTCAGTTCTTCCATTACTCTTTAAGAATCACCATATTCACGCACTACATCACTACGTGACTTTTGACTCAGCGCATCAGTTACATGATTCCCCTTTCCAGGTGTATATGATATTTCAAAGTCATATTATTGTAAGAACTATATCCACCAATATTGTTGTAAGTTCAACTCACATTGGGAGAAAACATACCTCAAACTCTTATGATTGGTGAAAACAACAAAGTACTCACCAATGAGTTAATGTATCCACAACTTCAAAGCAAACACCATGGATGCCAACTCA
The DNA here is from genome assembly GCA_963277665.1 of Viscum album. NCBI lineage: Eukaryota > Viridiplantae > Streptophyta > Magnoliopsida > Santalales > Viscaceae > Viscum > Viscum album. The sequence goes on from OY728140.1 coordinate 574,861,231, forward strand.
AGATCATGGGTGGCATAGTAACATTCATGGGGATGAAAATGTCGAGACCCATATGAAACAAATAATCTCTGCTGCATCATTACACATCCTAACCCCAGATGAAAAGCATCGTAGAAAATGTCAAACTGAACTCCATCTGCTGGAAGACAAAGAACTAGAGCACTTAATAAATTCTCATTTATAAACTCAAAAGATGACTGAAACTGACCAGTCCATATGAATACTTCATCCTTCCTGGTAAAAGCTGTCAGAGGAGTCGCAACTTGAGAGAAATTGGCTAAGAACCTCCTGTAGTAGCCTATGAGACAAAGGAAACGTAGCACCTCTGACACTATCTTGGGGGATCCCCAAGACACAACTGCTTCTATCTTCGATGGATCCATATCTACTCCCTACTAGTACACAACATGACCCAAGAAATGGACCTCCTGGGCTGAAAACTCACACTTTGACAACTTCCCAAATATTTGATGCTAACAATGAACACCTAAAATGATGTGTAGATGTTCTGCATGCCCCTCCTAAAATGTGGAGTAAACAAGGATGTCGTCGATGAAATCCACCATGAACTTGTATAGGAATTCACAGAACACAACATTCATCAATATTATGAATACATTTTGATAATTCATCACTCTGAACGACATTACAACAAAATCATAATGCACATGACGACAACAGAAAACAGTCTTCAGGATATGCTCATACTTCACACGCATATGATGTTATCCTAAACACAAGTTGATCTTTGATAACCAACATGAACCCTACAGTTGATCGAATAAATCATCAATCCATGGAAGAGTATTGTGATTATTTACTATCAATTTGTTTAAGAGACAATAATCGATACACAACTGCAAAATGCCGTCAGCCTTCTTTATGAACAACACTGGTGGACCCCATGGTGACACACTCGGCCAAACAAAACTGCACTGTAATAGACCATTAATATGTGTACGTAGCTCTTATAACTCAGAATGTGCCATACTATATAGAGACATAGTGATAATAGATTCTCCTAGTTATAGCTTGATCCTGAACTCAGTCTCTCATCAAGGGGGTAATGCTACAACCTCTTCTGGTAAGACATCAAGGTACTCTTCTATGGCCCTAGAAAATTCCAACTGAGGAACCTCTGAAGAACTCAACATCATCTCATCCATCATGGATGATAAGGATGGAACACACCTCTGGCCCATCTGATGGTCTCGGTTGCCAACAAACACCACCGGCTCTCCATCCGCATCGAATAACACAACCTGCCTCCTAAAGTAATCCTTGATATCCTACACCAAATACAACCTATCCATGTCGAGAATGACATCATATGGTTGTATATTTAAACATAGGAAATCTACCCAAGAGTGGTGCTGCTCCAGCACTAGTTCACAGTCTCTACATACTTCAAACAAGTTAGCTCGACCTCCAACTAGCGTAGTCAATTCCAAGGGCACTGGAAGCCTCTCTAAATCATGTCCAAAATCATGGAAAAGGGTAGGTGATATATAGTATTGTGTCTCTCATGAATCAAACAAGGCATACACTATGGTGGAAAATAAGCAAGGGGTACCTCGAATGACATCTGGCTCACCTCGAGCTAGAAATGCTAATGAATGAAGCTGACCATGACCTACTCCACAACCTCTCTAACCTTGATGAAGACCACCACCATGGTCACAATCTAATATTTGAGGATGGTTAGTTTCATGGGGCTATCATCTCATTACCCTATCTACCCTCTGCTGATCCAATGATGGTGCGACCTGCTGCTGAAACTTCCTTAACAGAGGAACTTGTAGTGGAACACTTGGTGTATGATGATTGCTCTAAAAGGTTAGGCATTCAGGATAATGATGACCTTGAAGACCATAATAAAAACAAGAACCTGATCCCTTGGCATAGGCCTAAGAGCCAATTCCCCCCATAGAAATGAGATGCTGAGGGCGGGGACCTACCCCTGGTTGAATGGAAAATCTTCTGCCCTGAAAATAGGGAACCTCAAACCACAAATCTGCTTCATGAGGAATCATGATGACTCCCCTATCATAATGATCCAGTTCTATCCAATGTCCTCTCAATGACCTCTATCCTCACCAACACCTTAAGATACGTCTTCAAAATAAATGGGGTGACCTGGTGCTGGATCTCCAGATGAAAAGCCTCATCGAAATGCCTCGCCCTGGCCTCCTCATATGGAAACAGGTCCTAAGAATATCATAAAAGGTTCCTAAAATGGATTTCAAACTCTCGCACACTGGAGCTCCTCTGTCGAAGTGTAAGAATCTCCTATAGAGTAGACACCTTCACGGTTTAAGAAATAAACTCGACTCTAATCTCATCTCGAAACTCCTCCAATGAGATAACTGACTCTTCATGATCCCTGAGGAACAAGAACCACCGCTTCCTTGCTGATCCATGTATCATCATCACAACCAAGGACACCCAGTTCTCCTTCCAAGCACAGATCAAACTGAATCCTAGCTCGACCTCTTCCAACCAGTCTTCTATGACTGCATCTGAAACGGAGTCATCATACTTATAAAAACTTTGGAACTTAAACTCTCAGAGTGTCCTCATCCAAGTGTCATCATCGTCAACCTCTACCCTGCTGCGATCTACTGGAATAGCCTAGTGGAGATCTTCTATGTGATCCTGATAAGGACGTCGACCTGGAGCCATACCTGTAAAATAACAAACAATTAGATCTCCTAAACCTGTAATATGGAAGACTCAATATTAATTAATTAATTTTTTACTTCTATTCACTTTAGGTTATCATATCCCAAGGTCTACCCATTCAAACATAGGAACAAAGAAGAATGATGCATGATAATTTCCTAGGTCTCTACCCTGTAACTATTATCACCTCATTTAGTAGCCATTGTAAACTGAAAGGTTTGTACATCATATCACAGGGGGGCCTAAACACATATGTCTCAGCCGGTCTCCAGTGTTTACATCACTTGCTAAACTTGACTGAAACTGTTTCCCTACCAACCCATGCAACCTCACATGTTCCTAACACCAAAATCCATCCTATCCCTCAACCCCACCTTTGATACCACTCTTTCATGACCCCCTCCCCACAAGGAGTACCCCTCCTAGGTCGACAATGAGAGAAGAGAGATAATGACCCCCAGAGTCCCATCTTTAGTAGGCCTTAGGTTGGAGACTGGCACCGAGGGTATAATAAACACACAAATGGGAGGCATTATCCTCTAAGAGAACACATTCAAAAGAGAGAGATAAGACAAACACCAAACAACACCAACTAAAACAACAATAGAAAAAAAATCCCATGTACAAATATGTAATGTAATGTGAAACAAATAAAACTGAAAGGGAAAAAACTGCCAGTACCCAAAAGAAAGTAAAAATAGTAGTAACCACAATCCCGAACAGCTCCCGAAACCCCAAGCTAAAAGAAACCAGGTTGATCTCCAACCTTCCCTAAGTGACCTGAAAAAGGTTTATATATACATAGGGTGAGTATAATAGTATACTCAGTAGGATCCTCCCCATAGCCTGTCATGCAAAAGTAAGGAAAGCATACTAAAGCAGAGTGAACAATAAGTGAAACTAACTCATCACCTAAATAGGTATACTAAGTTCCCAGCCTCACCATGGCTACTCTAACCAATTATTACATACAAGAGTATATAATATAATGATGAATATCAAGGGTACCCCGATACTACTTCCCCACTGGTTTGCCTCTTTGCCCTAATGTCGCACGTCCTAAGAATCTCTCTCAAAAAAAGACTTGCCCTCAGACACTTGGGTGAAGCACCACAACATGAATCACATGCAATAAAACCACCACGTCAACACAAGAAAGTAACCAGGTAGTTTTCGGGAGCCACCATAGCTCACATAATGTGTATCATACGTCGGGAATTATACCTCAAGCCATTACAGCCCATACACTGAGTAAGGATCCTCAATCCATCACTGCCTATACACATTATACCTATAGTATTCCATAGGAGACTATATCCATAATATTTGTGTGTCAATAACCAAAAGCCATTATAACCCTCTATACACATATATGGGGAAAACTAACCGTTGTGACTACTAGCACAAGTAACAACAAGAGAAGCGACCAGGGCCAAAGGGGGTAGTAATCCATCCATCATCCCACTATAATGTTGGTAAAACACCCCCTAGGGATTAGAATCCTCGGGGTAACAGTTTTTCTAACTATCAGGGTGGAGTAGCATATAGAAACACAAAAAGTACAGAATATACTATAGCTAACAACCACACTATGGGCATAACCTTGTCTTAGACTCAACTACATTTAACGTCTCTTAGAATCCCGGCTTCCACTTCTAAGACTATGTATCCTATAAGAACACAAACTCTTAAAGAGCTTTAATACATTACTTAATACACTTTTTATCAGTTGAACTTCACGTTAATTAATTTTTTAAACATTAAATAACCATTAATAATTTCCCCATTATTTTTCATTAGTATCACACCCAAAGTTCATTGTTCCTTAAAATTGCAACCTCAGCATTGCGTCCCAACAAGCTCCAACCCCATGGGTTAACATCATTTATTCAATCATTTATTAACAACATTAATACTTTCCGATATTCCCATGCATTATAGAAAAACATTCTAAGCTACTAAACACTAGGGGGCTCAATATGGTGAGTAGATGAACTACCCACCGAGTCTTTTCCACCTATAGAAAGAGCGTAGACCAATCCTCCCTTAGGAACCTAGAAACAGAAATCACGTTGCATACCCTACACGTATTCACCCCTTTTGGAAGGAGGGTAATCAAACCATCAACCTTGAGTAGTGGGGAAAGTAAAGAAGATAAAAAACCAACAAGAAATATAAATCATAAAAACATTTATATCCAACTCGTCCCATCATCTCTAATATCCTCCCTAACACCCACATGCATAAACTGATGCATCTTTCCACTTTAGGCATCAACTGCTTCCATAACCAATAAGCATCATTCCCCCACATATCACAACAGCCTTCTAGTATCATATCACAACACAAGCAGTAGGAAAAAAAACATCATATTAATTGGGCTCTTGGCCCTTAAACAAAAAAAGGGTAACTCATAACCCTACAAGGAATTATCTTTTATCAAACAATCAGTTCTTTAATCCATATCTAATTAATCAATTTATTATCCGTAGGTTCCAACATTGGGAAACCTAAACTGTAAGATATCAAAAATTGATTAAACATTCTTACAACATAAATTTGATTAACATCAAATTACAAAAACAACAACTAGATTCATTTACTTGCCTATTTATCTTTATCCAAACAACTATCAATTAATTCCATCTTTATTTTCATTACCAATTTCCATCAAGAATGAGAAGATAATAAAATAAAGCATAGATATCACACTATATAGGAAAACAAGAGGCAATAACATACGATCAATATAAATTTATTTTTATGGTTCAAATATTTAATATGTAAATTATAGTGTGATCTAGTGGGATAAAACATGATAACTACATAGTTTCACGTAAAAGAATATAGAAGCAATGAATCCCCTACCTCAAAGTGTTCTTGACATTCTTTATACGAGAATGAACCACACAACGGGTTACGATATCCTCCCCCGGTGAAAAATGTATCCACCCGAGGATGCAGAGACACCACCACACTGGTCAACACCCAAGAAAAGTCCATTAGGAACATGGATATAGAATTCCATAACAGGGAAAGGAGAAATAGAAGAAGATAAACCCAAAATAATGACAATATATCACACCTTATATCGAAGATCGATCGATACTTATTGGTTTCATCAAAAATAGTGGGGAACCAATCCAAGGAAGAAATTTTGATCGCACAACTCCTATTGGAAGGAATGGAAGGTTAGAGAATCTCACACTTGAGAAAAAGGAAGAATATATAGGGAGGAATAGACCACGTCCCTTTAGAATATTTAACGGAGCAACCGTTCAAGATACGATGGATTTTCTATTAAATGATGATAACTTTAAACCATGTGGTTTAACAAAGTAAAATAATCATGAGCTTTAGGAGAAATTAATGTATGAGTTATGGCCTTTTAATTGGCCTTATATTCCTTAAAACAAGGGTTTAAATGCATTTTATGTCAAAGGAAACTCAAAGGGGAGAAACTGTAGGAAACTAGAAACACTGTTCCTAAACACCAAATTTGGAAAAGGAAATAGAGGCTACTATTGGAACCTCGCCATTTTGTAAACATTGTTCATGAACTCAAAATTTGGAAAAGGAAATAGAGGCTACCATTGGACCTCACCATTCTGGAAACATTGTTCATGAACTCAAAATTTGGAAAAGGAAATAAAGGCTACAGCTGGACCTCAATGTTATGGAAACACTTTTCATGAACTCAAAATTTGGAAAATGAAATAGAGTCTACCATTAGATCTCACCGTTATAGAAACACTATTCATGAAATAAAAATTTAGAAAAGGAAATAGAGGCTACTGTTGGACCTCACAGTTCAAAAAACAGTATATATAAACTCACAATTTGGAAGGAAATAGAGGCTACTATTGGACCTCACCATTATGGAAACACTATTCAGGAACTCAAGATTTGTAAAAGGAAATAGAGGCTACCATTGGACCTCACCATTCTGGAAGCACGGTTCATGAACTCAAAATTTTTAAAAGGAAATAGAGGCTACTGTTGGACCTCACCATTATGGAAACACTATTCATTAACTCAAAATTTGGAAAAGAAAATAGAGGCTACTGTTGGCCTCACCGTTCTGGAAACACTTTTCATGATCTCAAAATGTGGAAAAGGAAATAGAGGCAATTGTTGGACCTCACCATTCTGGAAACATTGTTCATGAACTCAAAATATGGCAAAGGAAATAGAGGCTACCATTGGACTGTTCACATAAGGCTACCATTTCACTATTCACATAAGGCTACCATTTCACTGTTCACATAAGGCAACCATTGCACTGTTCACATAATGCTACCATTTCACTATTCACATATGGTTACCGTTGCACTGTTCACCAAATTGGAAATTTTGAAAAGTGTTGGGGATAAGTCACCATGACCACCAAAACACCTCAAACACTATATTTATGCTGAGGAATAGACCAGAGAGGTCTGTTCCATTACAATGTTGGTCATTAAAAATGTGTGACGTAGTGGGAAAGTCATCCAAATGAGCTCTAATTTCTTTGAAATAATAGGAAACAACCTTAGATTGATTTTTGAATTTTAGGAATTGAAGACATGTCAAAATGAGGTGTCGTTTTCTAGAGACGACTGAAAACACAATTTCAATAGTTTGAAATGAAAAAACATGTGTTTTATGTTTAAAACCATAGAAAAAGTTGGAAAATTATTTGAAATATTATGAAAGATATCGTATAATTATTTTTGATGTGTGTGTGCAGATGGCACATCAATCTAACGTGCATTGTGCTGGAACATTATTATATTTCAAGTAGGTGATTTTGAAGAATTATAGATTAAAAATTATAAATACAATGTAAATAAAATTTTCCACACTAACTGAACATATAAAAAATATTTGAAGATAAAAATAATTTCATAAGTATAAAAAATAAAAAATAATTTACATAACACAATCATTGTTGATTAAAAAACCATTTACACATCAAAAAATATATGCACATAAAAAATAGTATAAATAATATGTAACTGAAATTTAAAACATTTTTTATAAAAATATAAATTATTTGAATATAAAATAAATGTCAAAAAAATCATAAAAAATTGATTTACACAAAAAATATTATTTAAAAAATATTACAGCTAAAAAAGTTTTGTTTTGAAATAACAATATTATGTGTCATTTAAATTATTTTTATGAAATTAATTTTATTTTAATTTTTTTATTTGTTTAGTCTGTGTGTAAAATTTCATTTAGATTTTATTTACAATTTATTGTTTATAAGTTTTCAATGTCACCTAGTTGAAACATTATTATGTTTCAAGTATGTGACTTTGGAAGACTATAAAATATAAACTATAAGAACAATCTAAATGAAACATTAAACAAAGATTAAACATATAAAAAATAGTTTAAAATAAAAAGAATTAACTAAATATAATAAATCAATAATAATTTACATGACAAAAGCTTTATTGATTAAAAACATAACACATACATTTAAAAAAACTTATACACATAAAATATAGTATCAATAAAATATATATGAAATTTAAAATACAGAAAAAAATTAATTGAAAATAAAAAAAATGTCAAAAAATAATAAACAAAAAATTTTAATTTACACAAAAAATGTTTACTGTAAAAAAAATTTATAAGTACAAATGTTATGTTTTAAATCAAAAATGTTTTGTGCCATTGAAATTATTTTTCATCAACTTTTTTTACAAATTTGTTTTTATTTTCAATTATTTATTATATTTTTATTCAATGTTTCAAATTTCATTTATATTTTATATATAATTTATAGTTTATTGGATTTCAAACTCATCTACTTAAAACATCATTACTTTCCATGTAGGTGATTTTGGATGCATATAAAGAATAAACTATAATTACAATCTAAATGAAACTTAAAACATAGATTAAACATATAAAAGATAGTTTAAAATAAAATAATTTAATAAATATTACAAACCAAAAATAAGTTATATGACACTAACATTATTGATTAAAAAAATAACATTTACCCTTCAAACAATTATGCGCGTAAAATGTAGTATAAATAAAATATAAATTAATTTAAAACAATTACTATAAAAATTAAAATTAATTGAAAATAAATTAATTTTTGAAAAATAATAAATAATAAATATTAATTTTGTTATTGTTGTTATGTATTTTGAATTATATTTGTATTAAATAACAATAATATTTTAAAATGTTTATAAGAATTGCAATAATGATTTTGAATAATGATGTAAATAATATAATTATTAATGTAACTAATAAATTATTTAATATTACAATTTAAAATAACGATTAATTAAATTTGTAATATTAGAAATATATTTTTTAATAATAATGTTATTGTTAACAATTTATAACATGATTATTAATCATTTATAATAATCATAATAGTAATATAATTTATATTTTAATAATAAACAGATTAAAAATTATTATTTTTATTGTTTTATATAATCTAATTATTTAATTATTTAATAATACGAAATAATAATATAATTAATAATGTTATTAATTATAAATAATCATTAAGTCGAAATAAATATATGTGCATATTTATTATTTTATAATAATAATATCTAATGATAATATGATAGTAATTAATTTGTCTATAAAAAAGGTAATATTCATTATTTTGATAAAAAATATTTTGTATATTTAATAAAAAAATTATTTTATTTTATTTATATATTTTTTATGTTAAATAATAATAATATTATTTTTATATTATTTATATTATTTTAATTATATACATCATTATTATCAGTTGTTGAAAATGTGTTATATATATATATATTATTTATATATATATTTAAACAAACATAACGAACAAATTAAAATTAAAAATTAAAAAATGAGGAAGGAAGGCGCTGTCTGAAACAACTCCTTTCCTTTATTATTTGAAGTAGGTGTTGTTTCAAATAATACCCGCCCTCCTACCTGTATCCCCCCAAGACTCAATGGTAGATGGGAAAGTAGTTTCTCAATCTACCTATTTTCAAAAATAAAATTTTTATTTCCATTATAAAGGGAAATTTTTCATTTCTCCTTGTTTGTATAATGAAAATATACTCCTTTATGCAATGTATCTTGAGAACCATGAATGCCCACCCTTGAAGTGCCTTTTGATGGGGTTCATCCTATATCTCAGGGTGAGATAAAAAATGCTATAATTTGGGGGTTTGAATTTTTCAAATGTACCATTGGCTTATTAAATGGTTTCAAAATAATGGGGTACATTTTTATCCCCTGGATATTTTTTGAATATTGAGTACATATCTTGTAGGGATTCCTTTGATTATCAAAAGGGAGAAACATGGGTGCTTCATGGAAAAGGAAAATTAGGCGCCGCATAAATCACATACATGGGAAATGGTTTGTGGGCATAGGTGGTAGTGAGCAGCAAAAATTCAGGTTGTGTAATGAGGTGTCACACCAATACCACATGTTTGGTTTTGACCTCCAAATCCTGACTTATTATAAAAAGATGATTATTAGAGAGGCCACGAAAGTGTACTGGGGTGTGGTTTTTCACAGATGATTTTCTATACTCTAATTGTAATTCAAGTTTTTGAATTGCATGGATTTTGTACTCTCTTATTCAAGGTGGATATTTTAGAGTTGAACTGCAGTTTTTTAATCCTCAACATTGAAGGTTTTTTTCATTCTAAAATATTTGTCTCAATTTATTTCCTACTATTTATTTTTTTCTTCTATTTTCATTAGTGATTCTCACAATATTTTGTCAAAATTGAGTTATTATCTATTTTTTGATCTGTTTCCTCACCAAAAACTATTATTAGAGGGATTTACCCAAGGTTCTTATTGATTGGATATGGTGATTCACACTAAGATATTTCTACCCATATCAAATTGTTTATCACATAAAATGATTTTACTCTATGACGATAATGGGTAAAATATATTTTTTTGTGGGGATACAGTGAAGTCTCTAAAGAAAAAAAACCAAAAATCCCGAGCAGATGACCAATGGTTATTATTAGGATATGATAGAGCTAGTGAAGAACACAATTAAAATGTATTTGGATGATAATACTATGTATGATGTGATGAAATTGGCAGACCTAAATGAGATTTGGACGAGGCTTGAAAATAGGTATAAATCAAAATCCTTCAAAAATCATTTATATCTGAAAAAATTATTATATTATTTGATAATTCTAGAGAATGAAGTTTTAGGTAACCATCTGGATGAGTTCACCAAAATTACGATGGAACTATATTTGATAATATTCAAGATCGATGATAAAGGTAACACTATGCCTATTGAAATGGAAGAAGAGGAAAAATCTTTACTCCTATTGGGTTCATAGTCAGATTCATATAATAATCTTATCACCACATTGTTGTTAAGGAAAGAAACTATGAAGTTGGATGATGTGATTTCATTTTTTTGATGAATGAGACTCGGTGAAAGTCCAATGATGGTAATTTTTTTGATAATAGTATTATTCTGGCTATGACAGATGGATACAGTAATAAGAGAGGTTAGTTAAAGACAAGAAGAAAGGTCAAGTACTTATTTTTTGACAAGGAGGGTTATGTGTAGAGAGAAACTTCCACACTTTGAAAAAACATAATAAGGAAAAAAAAGGAAAACAACACCAATTATAAGGATACAGTATTAAGTCCTATACAAGGTGAGGGTTATTTAAATTCAACTGGTGTTGATTATCACATGTTAGATTTGTACAATGAGTAGGTGATTGATTTAGCAGCTTTGTACCACATTACATCGAAGGGGGAATTATTTTTTCATACGAAGAAGGTGACTTTGGTATATTGAATATGGAAAACAGAGATTCTTCTGATATCATAGGCATCAGTTATATTTGTATCACTAAAAATGCAGGTTGTGCACTGATATTGAGGGATGTGCAACATGTCCCATATATATGTAATAATTTTTTATCTACTTATACTATTGATAATGATGGGTTCATAAGTTCTTTTTATGGTTGAATATGAATATTATCCAAAGGATTGATGGTATATTAATGATGGATAATGACTAGAAAACTTTATAGGATAAATGTAAAGTCTTGTGGTGAAGTGAGGAATGTAGTTGCGAAGAGGATTTTGTCATATTTGTGGAACAGACCATCATCACACATGAGTCGAAAACTATTGACTAGGATAAATAATGTTTGTAAGATGAAGCAGGCTTGGTCAGGTGTTTCAGGTCTTATACCTATTTCTATTTCTTCATAGAGTGTCTCTAGTGATAAAGGAATTGAAATTAAAGATTGAGGTGATGCACTGAGAGTTGAAGACTGCCCAGAGGATGTTATGTAGAGGGAGAAATTAGTTTCTATAGGTACTACTAGCTATGTGGAGATCACTGTTTTGGGGGAGCCAAGTGTTGTTGGTTCTAGTATTTTTTATCTCGGTAGTGTATAGATAGGTATTTTAAAGACTTCTATGCTTGGATATTTTTTAGGGGGGATGTCAGGTTTCTATCAGAGTTAGAAAATTGCGTCGTCATATTTTCTACAGAGGATGATGGTTAGTGTGATATTAATTGGATCATGATCCAGCTATGTCTATTGGAATTTATCTCCTTCTTTGATGGGATTATGGGGGATATTTATGTGGTTCATCACATATCTCATGCTGATATAAAAAAAGAACAAAATTTAGGGGTTTGAAATTTTCAAATGTCCCATTGGCACATCACATGGTTTTAAAATCATGTGGGATAGTTTTTTATCCAATGGATATTTTTTCAAAGTTTCCTAAATATATTTTAGGTACTATTTTTCTTATAAAAAGGGAGAAGTAGGGGTGCTTCAAAAAAAGTGAAATTCAAGTGTGGTAGAAAGTAGATATATAGGAAATAGATTTTGGGAGGGTGTAGTAGTGAGAAGTAGAAAATCAAGTTGTGTAGCGAGGTGCTGCAACAACGTTGTGTGGTTGGTTTTTACCTCTAAAGGGTGGAGCCTTGTCCCAAGATGAATATCAGTGAAGTGAAAAAGGTGTTTCACAGTGAGATTTTTCACATTGGGTTTTCTATTCTCTAATTGTAATTCACATTTGGGAATTTCTTGGATTTTCTACTCTCTGATTCATAGTGGGTATTCCAGAGTTGTCATTTGATTTTTTAATCCTCTGCATTGGTGGGTTTTTCTTTGTAAAAATCTATGTCTCGATTTATTTCCTTCAATTTATTTTTTTATTCCATTTTCATTGGTGATTCTCACAATAGTTTTTCACAATTGAGTTATTTTCTTGTGGTTAATTTATTTCCTCGCCAACACCTTCAACAACCATAACATGTATCTCCATGTTACATATATTCTTCACCATCCACTAGTCTTATCCACTAGATCCACAATAAACCTAAGGAAACACCTTCTCCTCTATGAATAGGTCTTCACACTGGCATTTTTGTGCAACCTGATAAACCATGCACACCACACTACAACAAAATGCGTAATAAATAATGCTAGCTAAAAGTGTTAATATATAACAACTTTATCAGTGTTTTCACACTAATAATGTTTTGTATTTATCTGCACTATTTTAGCGCTGATAAAAGAAATATTTCATAGAAAAAAATTATATCATTAAAAAATAAAAAATAAATATATAAATATATTTATATTGATATAAATATATTTTATTTTATTTAGTATAATTTATATAAGACTAAACCTGAATTTACAATTAATATATAAGATATTTAGTGAAAAATGACTTATAGACTAATTAAAAATAATATTAATTAATAATTTACTAATTATTATTGAGTAATAGTCATTTAATAACAATTAGATGACATAAAAGATCAATAAATTAATGAACTATATAAGATAAGTTGAAAACATGACTTCAACTTGAAATGACTATAATTTTTTATCTAGGTGTCCATTTAGGCTCTTTCATATCAAATCAAATCTTGTAAAAAGATATACTGTGTGGGAACTAGGGCAGACCTTGGTCAATGTTTTTTCAAGGTTAAAAAAGGTCCTGAAAGCATTGAAACTGAGTTTTTTTGTGGGGATACCTTAATATTTGAACATTTGATGAAATTTCTGCCACGTTTAAGAGGGTATTTTTTTCTTTTTCGAGTAGATTGAATTTATTCTCAAATATTACACATATATGGATATTATAGTGTTTAAATTTTATCATTTTTTATATTTTTGTGTTATTTATAATTTAATATTTGTATATTTTCATATATTTACATATAATAAATCAATTCCAAATAAATATTTAAAAATATTTACATAAAAATGTATTTTCAAATATACAAACCCTATAGAAATAAATATTTATTATTAATCTTATTAAAAAACAAAATTATCTATTTTATTTATCTTATAAAAATGAATTATATATATATACCTATACAGGTAATGTTTAAAATTTTTTGAAGACAAACCTCAATTTAGATATCAGCCAAAGCCAAAGTACATAACTCAGGGGGAAAAGATGAAATCCAACAAAAGACCCTTGAATGTTCCTGAAATCATCCATAAAATTATTTTCATGATTTACCTCTCCTAAGAAAGGAAAAAACATGAAGAAAAAGGGGGCACCAATGATATGATTGTACCAGTGATAGACACAAAAACATGGTGGCCGCCTCCTTCCACCTCCAAAGCATTGATGATAACATGACAGTCTGATTCAACCACAATATCATTCCAACCCAAAGACGATATAAACAACTAACCCTTCTAAATAGTCATGTCCTCAACCACAGAAGTAAACCAACATGAAATGTACAAGTAATGAAGAGTCATAATAATAGAGTTAGCATAGTCCCATATAATTTCCCTCAGGCCAACCGAACCATCACCAGGAATCGCCGCATTAGTATTAAGTTTGAGAACATAAACGGGGGGGGGGGGTCCATATGACCTGAAAGGATTGAGAAAAAATATGAAGATAAACCCCCTAAAAATCCACCCACTGAGATCCCTAGTTGTGCATCCAAGCAAGCCACACTCTTTCATCTTTGACAATGTTCTCAAAAATTAAGGCATTACGATGAAACCATATAATCCAAACACAGATACCTAGAAACTCTATAGTTTGAGTTGGAAAATATCTAAACAACTCCCCCATAATAAGTTTAATGTCCCCAAGATTTATCCAAAGGGTGAGACAATTTTCCACACACGTTGAACAAATACTAGTAACCCAGGGACAAGAAAAAATAACATGGATATCTATTTCTATTGTAACACCATAGAGTGGACATAGGATTTTATCATAGAGGTGTTTATCATCCAGGAAAGCATAAGTAGGGAGGATTCCCCTGCATAATTTCTAAATGAAAGGCTTAGCCTTTGGAATTACATTCTGATTTTTTGGATGTTTCCACAAAGGGAGCCAAGTGCCTTCTTCACCTGCAATGCACAACCTGTAACCCGAGAAGACAATGTATCAAACAGAGGAATCATGAGTCCATCATAGCTTGTCTAGGCCTACATTGTGAACCACGATAACCACAAGGGTAGCCTTATGATTGATCTTAGAAAAATAGAGATTGGTCTTCTAAAGGTCCCATCCAGAAATGTCATCAACCAGGAGCTTTCTCACAATGACATGCTCATTGTCAGGCGTAGGTGAATATGTGGGAGTCAAACCATCCAAACCATGAATCCAAATATCACAAAAAAAAATATTAACCAAGTCACCAATATAGATTCTATAATAAATTTCACGGTTTAAGACAAAATTTGACCCCCAAACACTCCTAAAAAAATAACTCTACCTAGGACCCATGACATAAAACAAGAAACCAACATGGGGGAAAACACACCTTTGATAACTCTAGCACACAAGTTGTCCAAGTTCTATAATAGGAACCATCCTTGCTTGAACAAAAGTGCATTGTTAAAAATAATCAAATATCACAAGCTTATGCTGACGCAAGCCTTAGGAGCAAACAACTTCTCCCAAGCGAGCCAATATAGATGGTTTTTACTATTATCATGACCCCAACATAAATTAGCAAATTCTGAATGAAGATGATGGATGGATAACTTCATGTTCTTGAAGAGGGACATTATGTAAAAAGAACAACTTGGGTCACAACTTTAATGAGAACCTCATTTTCAGCCATGGAAATATTCTTACTAGACCATCCCTAGATTTTTCTATAGACTTTATCAAGAATTAAGAAAAAGACCTCACTTTTGGAACGTCCAAAGACTATTGAGTGGCCCAGGTATTTTTTATGTTTCTACATTACCTCAATACCACACAAACTAGCAATAATATCTCTCATCCCTTGTTTCACACCACGACTAAATGATATCTCATAATTATCAAATTGACACATTTTCTAGAGGAAACGGTGAATGCATAAATGACTCTAATAATCTACTAAAACTTTTGAGAAGTTTCTCTTGAGAAGAGGAGGAAATTATCAGTCAAAAAAGGTGAGTAATAATAATACATTTCCAACAAACCTTGGCCCCATGGATGAGTCCATACAGAGATTCTTCAGAAACAATATGAGAGAAAACTTCAGTAATAATGAGAAATAAGTAAGGGTAAAGAGGTTCACCCTACTGAAGGCCTCTAAATGGTTTGAAGTTCTTTGTGAGGAAACCATTAAATTTGAGGTTATATGAAACGGTGTTAACATAGCTCATAATAACCCTCACCCATTTTGGGCCAAATCCCTTACTCATTACCTCTTCCATGAAGGCTCATTACACCCTATCATAAGACTTTGACATATCCAACTTCATAGCCAGAATCCCCCTTAGTGTTTGAACAAGTTTTTATATAATGTATGACTTCATGGGACACAATTGTGTTATTTGTGATAAGCCTCTTGGGAAAAAATCACTCTAATTCTCAAAAATAATAAAGGGGAGGACCCTACTTAAGTAAAGTGAGGGGACCTTTGAAAAGATATTTAAAACCACATTACATAAGATAATAGACCTAAAATCATAAATTTAAATCGGGCCTGAAATTTTTAGGATCCATATGATAAGATTTTCATTATCCTTATCCATACTAATAAAACTATCCCATAGTCCCTGTATCAAAGAAATAATGTCTGAGCCCACAATATGCCAAAACCTCTTGATGAAAAGGGCATGGAACCCATCCAGGCTAGGTGTTTTTGAATAATGAATTCTCTTAGGGCCACCACAATTTCCTCTCATGAAATATCCACCTTGAGATTCGAAGTCATGGACTCCATTACCTTAGGGTCCACATAGCTCAGAAGGCCCCCCTATAAGATGCTGCTCTCAAAACAGAACATATTTTTATAAAAGGCATCAATCAGCTCCCAAATAACTGCCTCATCAGAAGTAATGTTTATGTTCCCATCCTCCAACTTGGAAATAAGGGGTTTCCTTCCTCTGACAGAGGCCTTTTGATGAAAATACATAGTGTTTTTGTTCCCTTATTTGAAAAAGTCCTCCCTTGACCTAGACAACCAATAGATTTCTTTATCTCTTAGGGCTTAATCCAACAAGTTTTCTAGAGAGAGAACCTCATGTAAATAAAAAATAGAATAAGGTTATTCATATCATTTGGCCTTATATTTCTTGAGCTAGGGGATTCTCTGGTCAATATTCATGAAGTGTTGTTGACTCCAGCACTGAAAATGAGCATCCACATTCTTAGTTTTATCCCAAAGATGGTCGTGAGAGGAGGACCAATAATATTTGACCACATCCCTATAGCTATCATATTAGATCCACATGAATTTGAAACGAAAACTCTGCACTATCTTATCACCTGAGGGAATAAAATATGACTAGAGAAAAATGGGGCAATGGTCAGACGAGACCGAAGGGAAATGAGGAACCTCATACCTCATGAATGTTTGCATCCAATTGTTATAAGACAAAAACCTATCCAACCTTTCTAAAAGTCTAGAGGAATTGTCACATCTGCAAAAACAAGTAAACGATAACCCCAAAAAACCAATATTCAAAAGACCAACCTAAATCAAACAATCCTGGAAGAGATGCATGGAAGAGTCACTCTTACTAGCACCTTCCATCTTATCATGGTGATACATGATCTTATTAAAATCTCCAATGAACAAAATCGAGCCTTAAAGTAGATTCCTTCTAGAAATGACCAACTCCTATGATCTCTATTTATCGCTCACTCCCGACCAACCTTAAAAACCAAAAAAGTGCCACACAGGTTCCTCATATTAGCATATCAAGATTAAAATGTGGTGATTAAATAAGTTAACCACTAAATTATTGAATTCATATCTCAACATGAAATAGAGGCCTCAAGCATGGCCTGGCCATTCAACCGAGAAACGGTTCTATAACTCAGCCTTCAAAGAATTCCTCTCATGTACTTGCATTCCAGTATCATCTCGAATAAGAAGTCCATGTCAGGGATTCATTTAGAGTTCCATTGGTGTAGTATATAAACTGACAGTGGGTTTCCATTCCCACGACCATTCCAGAAAAAAGTTTTCATTTCAGAAGGCGAGGTTGGATCAAGCCAACCTCCACCTTTGAAACATCAATAAGTGAACCATCTCTTGCTACTCTCCATCATTTTGGGAGATTTACATCTGGAAACGAGGCCTTGGATCTTCGTTTAGATTCCCAAAGAACCATATCATGACTTAAAGATCTTGAATCCCCTCTTTAAACTGTGTTTTGTGTGCGGAGATTTTTACCATCTAGCCGAATTCCACCATGAATGATGACCCCATCCTCAGGTAAGGGAAAAGAAAGATCTGTAAGAGAAATAAATAGGTTTGGAGGGTCGGAACAAATCTGAATCAGCTCATAGGGGATAAAATGAATTCTCATACCCTCTTCTAGTCTGTGTAGGTGGAGCTGCCGACTTTGTGTGGGAAATATCCTCTCTAGTATGAAAAATGATGAAGCCACTAGTAGAATTATGGGGATCTATCATCAATGACTCAATCATCAAGACTCAAAAAATTGTTGAAGGTGTGCAAGGAGGGACTTACTGGACTAGATCTTCATAATTCAGGGGGTGGGGTTTGACAAAGTCACCTCTCCCAGAAAAGTTAAGAGTGACCCCCACCACTATAGATGACAATAGATTTTCATGAGAGTGGGCCTCTATAGCCTCTTAAACAACTAAAGTGGGATAGGGGGAATCATTTTTTCCAAACATCATCATATTTTTATTCATAGTGAAATAAACCTCAACCTCCCAGAGCCCCTTCTCAACTATACCCTAGGAAGGAAACTCGTGTACTGAGGGACGTGGGATCATCGTGCGATGAAGGGTTGAGCTTTATGGGGCAATGGGGTAAGATGGAGGACCCAAAGAAATTATCACTACCTTATCAGCTGAGGGTTTTAAGACCACCCGCCTATTGAACATAACCCTGTCCTTTTTATTTTCAGCATATGAAGTGGAATTTTGCTTTGAGGGTTTAGCTCATAGCCATGGGTCACACTGCAATTTCAAACATCACTATAGATATGATTTCTTCAATCCAATTTATTAACCCCATGACCGATAATTTCATAGTAGAAAACATGAAGGATTTCTTTAAATTCAAGATCCACCTAGATATTATCTTCTGAGAATTTAAAAAAAACCTCACATAAGATGTTGAAAGATGTCCAATATTAATATTACCCTGATCCACGCTGAGGGTCCCCACTGTATTGGAGTCCCTGATGTAATTCTCAATTCCATGCATGACTTTCTCATTTATAATAGTAAAGGGAATGACTTTACTCGAATCCATAAAAGGGAGTTGGAGAAAACCACCATACTGATATTAAATCCATTTTCTAAGTTGTTGATCACAATTAGGTGATTATCAAAGAACCACAAACATCCATTCAAATCATTGATCTTTTCATAATCCCTAAAGAATTACAAAATAATCATCTCAGCGTTGATTTCATTGATAGAAACTCCTTCCAATCATCATATTTACTGCATCATGTTTTTCAGAACGTTCAAGTTAAAAGATCTGTTAGATGAAAGATTACCCATCAGAAGGAAGGATATGCGATTTTGAAGATTAATTTCCTATGTATTACATACTTCCAATGATGATTCTTCACAAATGGTAATTAAAAACTCCTGTTAGTGATTAAGTAGATCATCCTCCATAATTTCTAGGGAATAATTGAAGAAACACTAGTAAGACTTGCCACACCTTCCTGAAAACCTTTGCTTTAGTTGCCATTTCTTGCAACTCTGTTCGCCAGGATGGGGGATGGACATGAATCAGGTGTGGGTAGTAAAATCATCGTCTAAGGAGAGTCTGAATTCCAAATCCAAAGTAGGTCAGTGAAGAAAATGAACCTCTGCCCCTTCAAGAAAAATAGATCTATAAGTTATATGATGAGAACCCCATCACCGAAAAAGGAAACTCAATCACCAGACCAAAGGCGCCTATGTGAGATCAAGATCTAGGATCAAAAGAAACGTTGCAATGTTCTTGATCCAGATCCAGATACAAGATCATGAGCTTCTGAGAATAATATCCAGAAACTTAGTCACCATAATGATCGATATCATGATCTAGAATCAAGAGTGCCTTATCGAAGTGGATAATAGGGAGAAACCCATTGTAGGTCTGAAGTCGATGAATGGATAACTGAGAGAACCCCTGTTGCAGTAGCAGATGATGGTTGTGTAAATGGAAAACTGTTATTGGTGAATTCCCCTTTCCTCATTGTGAGGTGGAGACATTCTTTTATAGATGAGTAAAACTAATTACAGGGAGGGTAAGTCCGATGTGGGACTCAGAAATACCCATTAAAGATAAATGGGGTCCAACAATCCCCCTCCAGATGGAAATGCCTAGATTGGACTGAGTCCCACAAAGAAAGAAAAGATGACAAGACACGAAGGCCATCTCATAATCCCCCTCAAGTTGGGCCATGGAGGCTGTGAATACCTAGCCTGGTAGTGAGAGAGTCAAGGAGAGCTCCTGGGAGGCCTTTAGTGAAGAGATCGGTAAGCTGATCTGCCATCGGAATATGGCCAAGCTGATATGGTTTTTCTCTAGATGGTGGTGAATAAAGTGGCAGTCCACCTCGATATGCTTCATCCGTTCATGGAAGACAGGATTCGAGGAAAGCTTTGTGGATGCCTGATTCTCACACCAGATATGAGAAGGGGTTTGTTCCGGGAAGCCGAGCTCATGGAGGAGATGATGAAGCCAAAGGATCTCAGTGGTGACCGTGGCCATGGACTGGTATTCGACCTATGCACTCAATCTGGAGATGACAGTTTGCTTTTTTCTTCTCCAGGAGATGAGGTTACTGGTGAAGAACACGACGAATCTCGAAGTAGACTTGTTGGTAGAGAGGAAACCTGCATAGTCCGCACCACAGAAGGCCTCAACATCCAAATGAGCATGATGTGAGTACTAAAGGCCACATTAAGGATCTTTCTTGATGTATTTAGAAATGCGGAGGACAACATCCCACTGAGATCTGGTTGGATGCTCCATGAACTAGCTCACTTTGCCAACGGTGTAGGAAATGTCAGGTCACGTCATGGTGAGGTAGTTATGTTTACCCACCAGACGCCGATAGCTCTTGGGATGAGTAAATGGTTCCGAGTCGGTATGGAGAAAGCATTCCCCAGGCTCAAGTGGAGTGTCCACTGCAGTGGCTATGCTCAAATCTGCATCCTGTAAGATATGAAGAGCATACTTGCGCTGGAAGAGAGAGATAGTGTCCTCAGAACGGGAGACCTAGATGCCAAGGAAGTAGGTGAGGGAACCAAGATCTTTGATGTAAAAGTGGTGGTGAAGGTGCTCCTTGAGGTTAGAGATTCATGTGGAGTCGCTCCATCTGATGATGATATCATCAACATATACCACGAGCAAGATATAGCCGTGCATCATCATACAGAAAAAGACTGTGTGATCTTTCATACAGCGAGAGAGGCCAAAGGCCGTGACGACAGTGCTGAAGTAGCCAAACCAAGCTCGAGGAGACTGCTTGAGGCCATAGAGGGATTGACGGAGGTGGCAGACATGGGAGTCAGCACCAGAGGCACAAAATCCATGGGGCTGATGCTGGTAGACTTCTTCGTCATGAAATCCATGGAGAAAGGCATTCTTGACATCCAGTTGATGAAGCAGCTAGTGATGATGAGCAGCCAGAGATATGGATAGGCGGACAGAGGCCATCTTGGCGACCAGAGAGAAGGTGTCAAAGTAATCGATGCAATATGTCTGAGAAAATACCTTCTCTACAAGCCGGGCTTTGAGGCAGAAAAGAGAGCCGCCGGGATTGAGACGGATCGTATAAATCCATTTGCAGTCGACCGATTGTTTGCCTTCCAGGAGGGGGACTAGATCCCATGTATGGTTGTCATCCAGAGATTGAAATTCATCCTGCATTACTGCTAGCCATCCGGGGTGAGATTTGGAATCACCAACTATTCAAGGAATCGACACTGTCTCCAGAGCTGATAGACCCCTGTATGAAGATACTAATTGAGGAGTAGTCTGACAGGAGCGAGTACCTTTCCAGAGTGTAATCAGAAAGTCCTCGGGTGCTGTGATAGGAGAATCAGACGAAGTGGGAACAATGTTGTCCTTGACCTAGATGAGGGGGGGTACAATTGATGGACGATGAGAGTAGGTCTGTCCAAAGAGATGACCAGTAGGAGGAGACACCAGAGGCAGGTGAATCATGGGAGGAAGACAGTCATCGATGGTAGTGTCTGGATGAGGAGAGGGTGGAGTGAAAGGGGAGCTCTCAACAAACGATACAATGGAATAGGTGATATAGCTGTGTAAGTCTGGAGAGAAGAACCGGTAGCCATGCTGAGTGTGGGAATATTCGAGAAAAATACACATGAGGGATTTGGGAGAAATTTTAGAGATATTGGGGAGAGTGTCCCAGACATAGTAGATATATCCGAAGATGCGGAGTGGAAGGGAGTGAGGAGAAAGAGAGGGGAACAAAGTATAAAAAGGAGTCTCCCCCTAAAAGATGGAGGAAGGAAGAAGATTTAGAAGGTAATTAGTAGTGAGGATGGATTCCACCCAGAAGAGAAGAGGCACCTTGCAGTGGAAGAGGAGGCAATGAGCAGTTTCCAGAATATGCTGGTGTTTTCACTCGGCCACTCCATTTTGCTGAGGTGTATCAGGACATGAGGTTTAGTAGACGATGTCATGTGCCCACACAAACTACTGTAAGGGAGTGAATAAGTATTTCATCCCATTGTCAGAGCGTAGACATTTTATAGAGATAGAAAACTATGTCTGGATATAATGGTAAAAGGTCTGAAAGGTGGAGGGAACTACTATTTGATCTTGAATAAGGTAAAGCCATGTCATATGGGAAAAATCATCAATGAAATAGATGTAATATTTATACCCAGATTAACTCAAGGTGGAACATGGACCCCATACATCAAATTGAACCAAATCAAAGGGTTTGGTGGCCCTTGTGTCAACTTGAGGAAAATATGATGTGCGATGGTGTTTCGCAAAGTTACATGACTTACAATTAAAAGATAAACGCGGACTAATATCTATATAGAGATGATGAAGAGCGGAGGTGGAGGGGTGGCCCAACTGAGAATGGAGTTCTATGGAACGAGTAGGGACAGACGTGCAGACGATGGATGTTGGGCCATTAAACATGTACACCCCATCTCAAAGCTGTCCTCTACCAAGTTCTTGGTTCGTCGTCCGTTCTTGAAACAAAAAAGAAGACGGGGTAAAGATAGCATTACAATTGAGATCCTTGGTCAGCTTGCTGATGGAAATTAAGTTAAACGGACTGCATTGTACATGAGAAACCGAGGATAGGTTAAGAGAGGAGGTGAGGGAGCATGTACCAAAGCCAAAAATGGGGAGAGTGGAACCGTCAACAACAGTGATGGATGAGGAACCAGTGTATGGATGGTAGTTGGAGAGTATAGTTGTATCCCTGGTAAGATGGTTGGACGCACCTAAGTCAAGAATCCAGGAAGGGGAACGATGACTAACAAAAGCAGTGGGACCACCTGATTGGGCAACAGATACTAATGAAGAGCCCGACATGGAGGTGGTACTATGATCGTGAATCAGCTGGATCTCAGCCATGGAGAGATCTAAAGACGACGGAAGAGCATTAACAGGTGATGATGCATCTTGGATCGCAGTCTAGCCCTGTCATGGGTGCGAATTGGGACGGCAATGAAGGACCCAACAAAGGTCAACCAGGTGTCCGAGCTTGCCATAGTGCTGACAGAGGGGGCGAGGTCGGCTGTCTCCATGGCCGCATCCATGAGTGCTAGTAGGGCGGCCACCACCACGACCCAGGAGAGTAGTGTGATTAGGGATAGGGACGGGTCGGGAAAGGGCCCAATGAAATTTCCCCAGGTGATGATAGACTTGTTGGATATACAACGTAGAAGGGCTGGCAAGCATCTCAGTGGCTATCGTGGCATAGTCTGGGGCGAGGCTATTTAGGAGATTGAAAATGAAGAGCTAGTCCCGTTGAGTCTGTGCTTCCGTTAGAGTCTGAGGAATGGGCCAGAGCTCTTACAGTTCATCCCAGAGACCTTTCCATTCTAAGAAATAGGCCATAATGGTCTGATCCTGCTATCAGATGTGGGATAGACGCTGTAGAATGTCAGAGACCCGGGCTAAGTTGTTGGTCTCAGAATACATGACAGTCAACGAATCCCATAGTTCTTTGACAGTGTTGGCAGTCCGTGTAACATATTTCACCGATCGGTCCATGGAGTTGACCATTAATTCCAATATTTTTCTATCCACAAGTTTCCAAGAGTTGAATTTGGTGTCAGTCATGGCGGGTGGAGGATTTTCAAGATAATAATGAAGGCCCATGCCGCGCAGGGACATCAAGACCGTCTTCTGCTAGATGGAGAAATTTGTGCCATCCATCCTGTCATCTACAAGCCGGGAGGAGGTGGTGATCAGGGAAGGTAGAACAGAGGAAGCATCCATGGTGGGCGACGAGAGGCGCGAGTGGTGCAGTCATTGGGAATAGTCGGAAGGGCAGGTGGGAGCGGGAACCGCCGGGAAGAGCCTGGGAAGGCACGGCTGGTGCAGGGTCGCCGGTGTAACGACCCAAAGTTTTTCAATGGATATTCCCTTCTTATATTTATGTCATAAAATAACATGAAATCACAACATAATGAACTACTAAGTGATAAGTTACCTTTAAGCATAAGTTTGTCACTTCTGTGTTTGGAATTTTGAAAATCTGACATACACGGTTTTGTTCAAGATGATTTTTGGAGTCTAATGAAACAAAAATATTTTTTTTGTGAATAGTGACCTACCCTTATGAATAGTAACATACCCTTACGAATAGTAATATGACCCTTATGAATAGTAAATAATCCAACATAAGAGTAACATTACCTATGAATAATTAAATAAAATTTAGACATCTTAAAAAGTGACAATTTGAACTTAGTAAACATTTTGGTATTTTGTAAGTCCTAAATAATTAATTATAATTAATTAATTAATTTAAAGGAAATTTTATTTCCCTAAAATGTATTCATTAATTATTGAATCAATTTATTATAGTTTTTAGATAATTTTATAAGACCCTATGTAATTTTTGAATGCACTATAAAATCAGTTTTAATTTTAAAAACTATTCTTTAAGTAAATTATGATTTTAATTAAATATTAAATTAATAATATTTAGAAAATTATTTTTGAAAAATGGACATCATTTTTGGATTCTACATGTCGAAAAATGGTTGGGGTAAATTTTTGGGATTTTTCTGAGATACTTGAATTTTTGATGAATAGTAGAATCTGATAATTCAAAATAAATGCTAAGTAATGGATTAATTGAGTCATCAATGATGCTCTGCTTATACAATACCACTTGGTTTGGGATCACATGCTTATTTAATCCCTCCACTATAAAATCCACCCTTCACACCCTCATTTCCTCACACCTCTCACGCTCCAAGCCTTCTCTAAACTCTGCCCAAAAACCTTCCCTAGCCCCTCCCCCACGTCCAATAGCTTCTGGTCTCATTAAAATTCCATGCTTAGGACTTTAAGGAGGTTATCAAGAGAAGGATTCAAGAGGAAATTTCCCTCCCTCTTCTCCTTTAATTTTCTTTCAAGTTCATGTTCATTTCTTGATCTCTCCCCACCAATATTCATCCAAATTGTATTGTAACTCCCGTATTATACATATATTGTAATTTTATGATTTTAATGGGATATTATAGCATCCAACCCCCTTTCCCTCTTCATTTTATTTTATTAAAGAGAACATTTTTCGTGAGGTGCTAATCTATCACCTTCAAGAATGACATGCTTTCTTCTTCCATTTGTACCTTCAGATCTGGCCATGAATCCATTTTTAGGGTTGAACCCGAATATGTATTATGTATTATGTTCTATTTAAAGTTCTGGAAATAAACTATGTCCATATTACTAAGTGATAAGTTAAAAAAAACCCAAATTGACCCAAATAACCATCATTTAATACTTATCGAATGATTCATCCACATGGATCTAATATAATTCATTATAAGATCACTAAAACTCCTGTAATATCATTAATGACATGTAATATCATTTCTAGTTGTTTACCTCTGTTCTACTTGAACTTCAATTTATGAATACAAGTGAACCACCCAAGAGAAACCATAAAAACGAACATCCACAAACAATGTTTTTAAACTCTATAAGTCATCCAAAGGAACATAATATGACATAATAAAACCATAATGAACCCTATTAATGTATACATGGTTATGGATTTCTAATTAATGAATATAATATCATTATACAGGACATTAAAGAGAAGGAATTATTCAGATACAAGGTAAGGGGAAATATCAAACCCCATTTTCTTCCTTCAGGTTCTCCCTCTTTCACTCCATTTTTGATATGGTTACTCCTCAATTATCATTTTTTCATCATTGCCATTACTTTTCTGGGATATAAATTTTTTTCACTAGTTTTTATGTCCAACAGAATGTTTTCCAAAAGAACTCTTCTTTTAAGAACACCCCTTTTACTTCTCACTCAAGCTGAACAGTTCTTGTAACATGCATGTTATTCCCTCTTTATTTTCGAAACCCAAATCTTATAAATGTGTTATTATGAGATGAAAGTAATTACTTTTCATGGGTTCACTTTGTTAATTTATGTTATATGTTCATTGTGTCTAGCATGATAAACTATAATGTTATGATGTGTCACAACCCCCTCCCACCAAAGATGCCCCTCCTGATCTGGCAATGGTGAAAGGAAGATAATGACCCCCGAGTCCCGCCTCCAGTACGCCCCAGGTTGGCGACTAACACCAAGGGTATGAGTTTTCACAAATATGGGAGGCATTACCCTTTTTATTATTTTGGATCGGGAAATAGGACAAGTCAACCACCAAAAAGGGAAAAGAACAAGTGTATATAAATAAACCCAAACCAAGCCCACATGCATGTTTAAACAATTTTGAT
Organism: Viscum album; assembly: GCA_963277665.1. Taxonomy (NCBI): domain Eukaryota; kingdom Viridiplantae; phylum Streptophyta; class Magnoliopsida; order Santalales; family Viscaceae; genus Viscum; species Viscum album. The sequence goes on from OY728140.1 coordinate 574,888,309, forward strand.
AACAAGGTACAAGTACAAGGAAGCTCAAAAGTACAATGCCAAAGAAAACAAGAGAACAACAACTGCAACAACTCCAACTGCCTGACTAGTAGGGTCCCGCACGGCCTTGGTAGTCCTCCTGGAAACCTGAAAGTAAACGTAGGGTGATCATACAAGTATACTCAGTAGGGAAACCTAAAGCTCTCGTGCACAAGTGGGGAGACACCCTAAGGTCCCGTGAGAAAACAGAAGAACCAGAAACTAACAAGGAAAAACTATCCACCCAGCCTCACTTGTCACACTCACCAAGTAACACAAAAAAGTTTAGTATATATATAGAACAAAAGTATTGGGTACCCCGCACCATTTCCCACTTAATTAGATGCTGCTCTTCATAACGGAAAACATCCTGACGCTACCACACCCTTCCCGCCCGCACACACCTGGGCCAAACCACGCATCCCGCCCGCACACACCTGGGCCTCACAACCACACATCTCGCCCGCACACACCTGGCCCACAACCACTAACTCGCCCGCATACACCTGGGCCTCATCCCGAAGGTTCTTGGGAACGGTAAGCCTGCCCAAAGTGTCTTGGGCTAAAGGTCACCTCAAGCCATCACAGCCTCCGAGACCTACCCGAAGAGTCTTGGGTGTAAGGTCACCTCAAGCCATCATAGCCTATGGAAGAAGGAGCAGTAAGGAGCTAGTAACTAAGGGGGGACACCCTCTCCCATAAAATGGGAGTGTTCGACACTAGATGCTTGACATGGGTGTGGTGCGACAAAACACAAAGATACAATTATATATATACATATACCAAACACACAGCCCAACCTATGGCTTCTTAAAAAAAGAAACTGAGCATGTGCCTCGGCACTGCTACCACGAAGCATGCATCAACAACCAAACAATCATCCCCCAACCCCATTTAGGTTTTCATGTTTCATGCAATGGTTTAAACAATTATTACTACTGGGAAACTATCATCCAGACAAAACCTTTCACAAACATATCCCTACCATCCACAAACAAGGTTAGGTAAAACGCAAGAAACCACATGCCATTTCATTTACAAAAGATTATCACAACCATACAACATTCCATCATTCATTTATTTCAAAGTTCCACAAATAAAACCCTTTCCACACACAAAACATTTCCTCATTTGAAAACACCTTTTACTTCAAAACACTTTTCATAATCAAAACACTTTTCATAAATAAAGGCATTTTCCACAACCAACCACTTCCCATTTCAACCCCATCATTACAAAACATTTCCCACAAAACAACCAAACCACCAACATGTTCATTATTCCAATTTTGTTCAACCGGGGTGATCACACAAGGTTTTCATTCTCATTTAATCAGCTAGTCTTTACGTGCTTATCCATTTTCCATGTTTTAACAAAACCAACCACAAACAATTCAGATATCAATTGCGCACGCAAAGGCCACCAATGACCTTGATTTTCAGTAGGCAAAGGCCTTTCAATCCAAAATCACAATCAGAAGATAAATAAACTGGAAGGCAATAGAAACAGCACAAAACCCCAAACCCTTCTTTATCCGGTTATTATCTTTATTTAAAGTTCAACTGCATCCCATGGAACAAAAGAAAAATATCCCACCCTGCATGTTGCACCAAATAGAGAGACGAAGGTAAACCCCTACATCAAAAGGTCCCGATCACGTCGCATCCGACGACGTCCTTCGGTGTCCTCCGCCTTCGCCAAACCCGACAAACGCCTCCTAGGATGGAAGCTGGAGAAGGAAGGTCGGAAGGAAAGGTGACAAGTCCAGGATTAGAAGCTTCGTCTCATCGCTACGATCCTGTGGCCGCTGACGGATCGTAATTCGGAGCTCGGACAAAGAAGTTATAGGAGGAAGACTTCTTGATCATCCAAGAGTGTCGTCGTGCGAAGAAGAAGCGATTGGTCTGGAAATAATCCGAGACCCTTTCTTATATAGCCTACGAATAGGTAAAACAGTATGCAGCGTGTATTGATGAATACACGGTGTGACTGTACACCCGTTACGTGTTTTGACTGGTCAACACATGACACGTCACGCGGTTTCCACGCGTTTTAAAAAAAACGTTAATTTTATTAATATGTGTGTTTCGTTGACCTGAGACATAACTCATAAAAAGGTACCCATCACTGGTCTTAAAATGACCGTCTTAATTACAGGATTACACTGCCGCTGACGGTTCGTCATTCCTACACCATATGAAGAAGTTATAGACTTTTTAAGTTTTGATCACCCAAAATAATAATAATATTATTATATTATTATTATAATAATTTAACATTTTGATCAAAAGGGATTGTGGCGTGAATCTCTCCCCTTACACCATGCGCACTCCCTTATTTTATTATTGTATTACTATTTTAATATATTAAATCAACATTATATAAAATATATGATATATTAAATCAAATTATAAAAAAAAATATGATTTATACAAGGGAAAGGGGGCATTCACGCCTCCCCTCCCCATCTCATGCACCTCCCCATAAATTTATTATAATTTATTAAATAAAACCATTTTCCTTTTAATTGTATTACTATATTTATTATACGATCAATGTTATTAATTTCATAATTCAATTTTGGGAGAACCTATGCACAACCATTCCATGCGACTCAAAACCATTTCATTTAATTGAATTAAATGACAAAACAAAATTAATATAACATACATATTCAACCCCATTTTAATACATTTAATTTTATTAACCTCTCACATATAGTTTTACGCCATCATTGTTATTTATTGTTCTTCAATAACAATAACATTTCATCAACTTATTTTATTAACTCACCGACGTTATTGTTTTTAATAACAAAAAGATTTACGCTCGTCGCATTGACCACGTTAAACCACCCTGTTGGATATCTGAATCCGACCATGCCACGTCAATGTCGTGTAACATCCATCAATTTAATTATTTTAATTCTATTTATTTTTATTTCACACTGATTAAATTGAAACCACTTTTATTAAATTAAAACCATTCAATTTCATAAACCTAATATAACGAACTCACCTTTAATTTTATGAACGCACCACCATGCTTCCACTTGAATCTTCATTTAATTTTTTGCAATAAATACCATGACTCATTTCATCAATTTCTCATTATTATTAATATTATGAATAATATTAATAACACAACAGCCATAATTATTATTCAAATTTAATTTCAACAATTACTCAATTAATAAAAAAAAACTGCATGTTTCATTTATCAACGTCTAATGGATCACACACCTTCCCACTTCACATCATTAATAATAATAACACCAATTAAATCATTTTATCATGATTATTCTTTTTAGTTTAATTAATCACACAATTTATGTCATCATCATTATTATTAACATATTTTTACGTTATCATCAGTATTAAAATTATCATTATAACGCGAGTCGTGTTGACCACATCGATTTCAACAAAGGAATGGGCCGGAGGGGTCTGGTCCATTACATCAGATACCTCTTAAAACATTCTCGTCCTCGAGAATTAAAAACCAACCAAGAAAAAGAATGGATCCAAACAACCACTCCGCAAGATACCTCTTTGGGCTCTTGTCATAACAAGAAACAACCGACAACCCTAATTATGTGAGTTAGGAATTCCCTCTCCTATGTCGAGATATTATCCGCTTTAGGGGGCACTGACTCACCTGCACGGGTTTAATCACATCTGCATTAATGTGTCTCGATTAAGGAATGGGCCTTCCCACTTCTATATATTAGGTTTTTTTTCCAACCTACACTACACCCAACAACGTACAACCCACACACTGCCCGGACACATGGCTTGAAGAATTCCTTCTCCCATGTTGAGATATTATCCGCTTTAGGCGGTACTGACTCGCCTGCACGGGTTAAATCGCATCCACATTAATGCGTCTCGATTAGGGATTAGGTCTTCCCCTCCCCACATGATAGGGCTCTTCACGTACATTTAAAGAAAAGCAGGAAACAACATAGCATTAAAAACTCACAAAAACATGGTCTAGGCCCAGAGAATGAGAAAAAGAGTTCCAACAATGGAGTGTAATGCTCCCAACAAAACATAAAGGAGATCATTCAAGAAAACCCAAACACATCTCTATCGATCCCTGGTCCTTCTAGAGATTATGCCTCTGATGCATGCAACTATCCTCGCTGAGCTCCTCTGCCTCTCTGTTGACGTCCGCCTCCTCGACCACATCCTGATTGGGATCCTTGAGGAACTCCTTGTGGCTGGCCACCACCTGCTCCATCTCCCCTCAAAGGGACTGGAGCCTGTTGCTGCTGGAAGGGTCTTTTCGGTGACTGGTGTTGCTGAGGAGGGCGTTGAACCTGTCCATCTCCACCGTACTGAGCATGGGCCGGGCACCGACTCTGAACGTGCTCAAAACCTCCACAAGAAAAACACTTTGGTCCTGGGCTCATGAAAAAGGGACGAGGACCTGAAGATCTGAACTGGAACTGCTGGGGCCTGCTCCATACTGGCCTGAAACTGGAAGGTCCCGTCGCAGGAGACCTGCTGCTGACTGCCTTCCCCTTCGACGAACTAGGCTGGATCCCCTCACGTGGTGCACCTCCCTGCGAGTGCATCCCTTCTACAACTTCCGCCTTCTTCTGTACGGCTAAGTATGTCGGAAGGGTGAAGGGGGTCACAGCATACTGGAGCGAAGGACGAAGCACCTCTTCCAAACGTCTCGCCCGAGACTCTTCATCCGGAAAGAGTTCCGGAGCAAAGCGTAGGAGATTATTGAACTTAATCCCCAACTCTCGTACAGTCATACTCCCCTGCTGAAGGGAGAGAAACTCCTGACGCTTTTCCGCCTTGATCAAAGAAGAAAGAAATTCCTCTCGGAACTCCTTTTCGAAGTCAGCCCATGGAATCTCTGCCTCCTTCCTCTCCCCGAGGTAGAGCATCCACCATTGGCGCGCCGCGCCTCTCAGCTGACTGACCGCTAGGGGGACCCAGTACTCCTTAGGAGCACGGATCAAGGTAAAAGAGATCCCTAGCTCTTCAAGCCACCCCTCCGTCTCCAGGTCCGAAGTACTTCCCTCGTACTTCTTGAGAGTCTGACTCTGGAAAGAACGGAGGGTCTTCTGCCACTGGCTGTCTTCCTCCTCTCGATCGATCCTCATCCGATCGACCGCCTAAATCTACTGGGCCTCAGCCATCTGAGCCACCCGGGGACGACGTCCAGGTGCCATAGCTGTACGGTAAACAAGGATCGCCTAAGCCCAAGTAGTAAGGAAAAACTGAAAGTTTTAATTATCATTTTATTTCAATTTCTTTCCCAGAACACCCAAATCAAGTAAAACACAAAAATGATGATGCATGTACCTTCCCTAGGGTCTCTACCCTACAATCAATATAGTATCACTTGGTCGTTCGGTAGGCTCAGAGTCCTTGCATCGGATCACGGGGGGCCCTAAAATCCCGTGTCCTAGCCGGTCTTCCCTGGCCTATGTCACGCACCAAGATTAACGAACATTGTTGCCCTACCATCCCATGCAATCCTCACTGTGCCTAACTCCAGACTCCATCCTATCTCTCAACCATCACCTCTGATACCATTCCGTCACGACCCCCTCCCCCCAAAGATGCCCCTCCTGATCTGGCAATGGTGAAAGGAAGATAATGACCACCGAGTCCCGCCTCCAGTAGGCCCCGGGTTGGCGACTAGCACCAAGGGTATGAGTTTTCACAAATATGGGAGGCATTACCCTTTTTATTATTTTGGATCGGGAAATAGGACAAGTCAACCACCAAAAAGGGAAAAGAACAAGTGTATATAAATAAAACCAAACCAATCCCACATGCATGTTTAAACAATTTTTATAACAAGGTACAAGTACAAGGAAGCTCAAAAGTACAATGCCAAAGAAAACAAGAGAACAAAAACTGCAACAACTCCAACTGCCCGACTAGTAGGGTCCCGCACGGCCCTGGTAGTCCTCCTGGAAACCTGAAAGTAAACGTAGGGTGAGCATACAAGTATACTCAGTAGGGAAACCTAAAGCTCTCGTGCACAAGTGGGGAGACACCCTAAGGTCCCGTGAGAAAACAGAAGAACCAGAAACTAACAAGGAAAAACAATCCACACAGCCTCACTTGTCACACTCACCAAGTAACACAAACAAGTTTAGTATATATATAGAACAAAATTATTGGGTACCCCGCACCATTTCCCACTTAATTATATGAAGCTCTTCCTAACGGCAAACGTCTTGACGCTACCACACTCTTCCCGCCCGCACACACCTGGGCCAAACCACGCATCCCGCCCGCACACACCTGGGCCTCACAACCACGCATCTCGCCCGCACACACCTGGGCCACAACCACTAACCCGCCCGCAGACACCTGGGCCTCATCCTGAAGGTTCTTGGGAACGGTAAGCCTGCCCGAAGAGTCTTGGGATAAAGGTCGCCTCAAGCCATCACAGCCTCCGAGACCTACCCAAAGAGTCTTGGGTGTAAGGTCACCTCAAGCCATCATAGCCTATGGAAGAAGGAGTAGGAAGGAGCTAGTAACTAAGGGGGAACACCCTCTCCCATAAAATGGGAGTGTTCGGCACTAGATGCTTGACATGGATGTGGTGCGACAAAACACAAAGATACAATTATATATATACATATACCAAACACACAGCCCAACCTATGGCTTCTTAAAAAAAGAAACTGAGCATGTGCCTCGGCACTGCTACCACGAAGCATGCATCAACAACCAAACAATCATCCCCCAACCCCATTTAGGTTTTCATGTTTCATGCAATGGTTTAACAAATTATTACTACTGGGCAACTATCATCCAGAAAAAACCTTTCACAAACATATCCCTGCCATCCACAACCAAGGTTAGGTAAAATGCAAGAAACCACATGCCATTTCATTTACAAAATATTATCACAACCATACAACATTCCATCATTCATTTATTTCAAAGTTCCACACATAAAACCCTTTCCACACACAAAACATTTCCGCATTTGAAAACACCTTTTACTTCAAAACAGTTTTCATAATCAAAACACTTTTCATAAATAAAGGAATTTTCCACAACCAACCACTTCCTATTTCAACCCCATCATTTACAAAACATTTCCCACAAAACAACCAAACCACCAATATGTTCATTATTCCAATTTTGTTCAACCGGGGTGATCACACAAGGTTTTCATTCTCATTTAATCAGCCAGTCTTTACGTGCTTATCCATTTTCCATGTTTTAACAAAACCAACCACAAACAATTCAGATATCAATTGCGCATGCAAAGGCCACCAACGGCCTTGATTTTCAGTACGCAAAGGCCTTTCAATCCAAAATCACAATAAGAAGATAAAGAAACTGGAAGGCAATAGAAACAGCACAAAACCCCAAACCATTCTTTATCCGGTTATTATCTTTATTTAAAGTTCAACTGCATCCCATGGAACAAAAGAAAAATATCCCACCCCGCATGTTGCACCAAATAGAGAGACGAAGGTAAACCCCTACATCAAAAGGTCCCGATCACGTCGCATCCGACGACGTCCTTCAGTGTCCTCCGCCTTCGCCAAACCCGAAAAACGCCTCCTAGGATGGAAGCTGGAGAAGGAAGGCCGGAAGGAAAGGTGACAAGTCCAGGCTTTGAAGCTTCGTCTCGTCGCTACGATCCTGTGGCCGCTGACGGATCGTAATTCGGAGCTCGGACAAAGAAGTTAGAGGAGGAAGACTTCTTGATCATCCAAGAGTGTCGTCGTGCGAAGAAGAAGCGATTGGTCTGGAAATAATCCGCAACCCTTTCTTACATAGCCTACGAATAGGTAAAACAGTATGCAGCGTGTATTGATGAATACATGGTGTGACTGTACACCCGTTACGTGTTTTGACTGGTCAACACACGACACGTCACGCGGTTTCCACGCGTTTTAAAAAAAACGTTAATTTTATTAATATGTGTGTTTCGTTGACCCGAGGCATAAATCATAAAAAGGTATCCATTACTGGTCTTAAAATGACTGTCTTAATTACAGGATTACACTGCCGCTGACGGTTCGTCATTCCGACACCATATGAAGAAGTTATAGACTTTTTAAGTTTTGATCACCCAAAATAATAATAATATTATTTTATTATTATTATAATAATTTAATATTTTGATCAAAAGGGCTTGTGGTGTGAATCTCTCCCCTTACACCATGCGCACTCCCTTATTTTATTATTGTATTACTATTTTAATATATTAAATCAACATTATATAAAATATATGATATATTAAATCAAATTATAAAAAAAATATGATTTATACAAGGGAAAGGGGGCATTCACGCCTCCCCTCCCCATCTCATGCGCCTCCCCATAAATTTATTATAATTTATTAAATAAAACCATTTTCCTTTTAATTGTATTACTATATTTATTATACGATCAATGTTATTAATTTCATAATTCAATTTTGGGAGAAACTATGCACAACCATTCCATGCGACTCAAAACCATTTCATTTAATTGAATTAAATGACAAAACAAAATTAATATAACATACATATTCAACCCCATTTTAATAAATTTAATTTTATTAACCTCTCACATATAGTTTTACGCCATCATTGTTATTTATTGTTCTTCAATAACAATAACATTTCATCAACTTATTTTATTAACTCACCGACGTTATTGTTTTTAATAACAAAAAGATTTACGCTCGTCGCATTGACCATGTTAAACCACACTGTTGGATATCTGAATCCGACCATGTCACGTCAATGTCATGTAACATCCATCAATTTAATTATTTTAATTATATTTATTTTTATTTCACACTGATTGAATTGAAACCACTTTTATTAAATTAAAACCATTCAATTTCATAAACCTAATATAACAAACTCACCTTTAATTTTATGAACGCACCACCATGCTTCCACTTGCATCTTCATTTAATTTTTTGCAATAAATACCATGACTCATTTCATCAATTTCTCATTATTATTAATATTATGAATAATATTAATAACACAACATCCATAATTATTATTCAAATTTAATTTCAACAATTAATCAATTAATAAAAAAAACTGCATGTTTCATTTATCAATGTCTAATGGATCACACACCTTCCCACTTCACATCATTAATAATAATAACACCAATTAAATCATTTTATAATGATTATTCTTTTTAGTTTAATTAATCACACAATTTATCTCATCATCATTATTATTAACATATTTTTACGTTATCATCAGTATTAAAATTATCATTATAACACGCGTCGTGTTGACCACATCGATTTCAACAAAGGAATGGACCAGAGGGGTCCGGTCCATTACATGATGTGATGGGTGCACTAGGAATTATATAGCGCAATATGAATATTTAAATGTGATGGGTGCACCCGAAATTATACAGTGCTCTAATGCATTGGGTAAAGTGATGAATCTCATGAGTAAATGTTAAATGATGTTTGAACAAGATTCTATCTTGATTCACAAGTATGTGTAGTAGTTAACCACTAAGACATGGTGTTTCAGTTTTATGCATTACCATATTTCAAGTCTTATATTTATGCTTCCTCTCATGTTCATGATCTTTTTCCCATGTTATGATTATGCTCACCCAATGCTATATTTTTCTTATCTATCCTATTACTGGGATTCTATCTCACCCCTTTTGATGTATATCCTCATGTGGCTACACGTATTAAGGAGAAGAAATGTTCCAATAAGAAGATAGATAAGAAGATATTAAATAAATGTTTATGCTTGATGTTGTAATTGTTATGGATGGTCCTAGTGTTCCCAAGACACTAAACATTTGGATCCTATATGTGTAATACTATAATGTTTTTTATCTTTAAAATGATGTAATAGTAATGTAAGAAAAGGTTGGGTCTCTATAGTTGGTATCAGAGGCAAGGTTTAGTTAATTTGGGAATTAGGATTAGTAAACCCTAGGGAAAACCTCTAGTATGAGATTAAGTACAAATATGCACACAAGAATATTTATATAGGGATCCCATATGTTATGATTTTAGTATAAATTGTTCAAATGAATAATTTATGTATTCACAGCTTGTTTTCTTATGTTTTGTTCTAACTTTTTCTATTTTATAAAATGGTGGGAACCAAGAGAAATTAGGCCAACAATTCGTGTGAGGGCCAATGCAACGATTTCCCGAATGACATCCCCAATGATTTGGGAGGTGGAGTTCAAAAATTCATGGCAATTCTTACCCAATTATCTCAGGTTATGAATGATAACCATAATAATTGGGAATATCCTCCTTCACCAAAGAGGGAGAAACTGGATATCAAATGTTTTATGCGGCAACGACCACCGACGTTTTGTAGATCTTCTGATCCAATATTTGTAGAACAATGGGTCAACTCCATGGAGAAGATATTTTATGTTCTTCACTATTCTGAGATGAAAAAGGTGACCCTATCCGTTTATCATCTAAAAGGAGAATCCGATCAATGGTGGGATTTGATTAAGAACACCAATCCCAGGGAGGAAATTGAAGATATGGAATGGGAAGACTTTAAGATAATGTTTCTTAATAAGTACTTCCCACAAACTCTATGCATGAAGTTGGAGAGAGAATTTATAGATCTCAATAAAATAGAAGGAGAATCTGTCACAACCTATGAAGAAAATTTCACAAGGCTCGCAATGTACTCTTTGGGTTTTGTTATCAATAATGTTAGAAAAATTGATAGATTATTTAGTGGATTAAAACCACACCTTCAAAAGGCTCTTGCAATTCGAGACTTTTGGAGTTATGAAGAAGTTTTTCAGCGTGATCTCAATGTGGAGATGGAGTTTGGAGAATGGTCCCATGGATATAGTGATAAGAAAAGAAATATGGAGTTTTAAACTTGGGGATCTAATGAAAAAGGACGGAAGAAAAATCAACGACCCACATGCCAAAAATTTGGGAAGTTGCACCATGGGAACTGCCTTAAAGGGATGGGGAAATGCTTAAAGAGTGGGAAAGAAGGACACCATGATCAAGAGTGTCAAAAAGACATGAAAAAAGTATAATGTAGTTGATGAAAGGAGAGAACCACTCATGGTTTAATGCTACAACTTTAAGGATCTAGGGCACTATTCAAACCAATGCACTAAACCTTGAGCTCTTGAGGGTAATCAACGTCAACAGCCACCAAAGCCAAAGGAACAGGGGAAGGCTTATGCCATCACTACTGTAGAGGTGGAGCATGATAATGAAGTCATACAAGGTACACTTCCTATTCACTCAAGAATGTAAAAAGTCTTATTTGATTCTGGTTCTACACATTCCTTTATAACTTGCAAGTTTGCAAGAACTATATAATTGAAGCCCCAAAACCTTGAAGTAGAGATATCTATAAAAACACCGAGTGGTGAAATAATTATAACCAAAATGTTTGAATCTTCTCCTATTGGCGTATGTGGGAAGATTCTTCCGGAAAATCTCATAATACCTTCCTTGGTGGAATTCGATGCTATAATGGGAATGGATTGGCTCTCGTTATATAGATCACATATCAACTCCCGGGAAAAGGAAATATCTTTTCATATTCTGAACCATATCATGCTCCTCTACAAATAAAAGGAAGATCATGAATCTCCTTTGAAAAATCATTCAATGGTGTGGGTGTTGGTTCCCTATGAAGAAGCATACCTCACCCAAATGGTCGAGTCGAAGGAAAGTGCCAACCTTGAGAAAATGCCCATCATGAGGGAATACGACGATGTATTTCCTGAAGAGTTACCCGAAATTCCCCCGGATCCTGAGGTAGATTTCTCAACTGAACTCATCCCTGGAGCTACTCCAATCTCGAAGTGTCCCTATAGGATGGATCCTATAGAACAGGGGGAGTTAATGAATCATCTGCAAGAGCATCTAGACAAAGGGTTCATATGCCATAGTGCATCACCTTAGGGTGCACCGGTGCTCTTTGTGAAGAAGAAGGATGGAATAATGTGGCTGTGTATCGATTATAAAAAACTCAACAAGATCACCATAAAGAACAAGTGCCCTCTTCCAAGGATTGGGGGCTTGTTCGATCAGTTAAGGGGAGATCAATACTTCTCAAAGGTGGATCTTCGTTCTGGATATCATCAGATAAAGGTGAAGAAGGAAGATATTCAGAAGACTGCCTTCTGTACAAGTTATGGGCACTATGAGTTTTTGGTGATGCCCTTCAGACCTACTAATTCCCCAGAAATCTTCATGGATTTTATGAATAGAGTCTTTAGACATTACCTCGACAAATTTGTGGTAGTGTTTATCGATGATATTCTCATCTACTCCAAGAGAAAGGAGGAACATGAAGAACATCTAAGACTTGTGTTGGTGACATTAATAAATGAGAAGTTGTATGCCAAGTTCAGCAAGTGTGACTTTTGAATGAAGAAAGTCACGTTATTGGGACATGTGATCACAAATGTGGGAATTTATGTGGATCCTTCAATGAAAAATGGGATTGAGGAATGGCCTAGGCCCTCTAGTGTCACCGAAATCTGTAGTTTTCATGGATTAGCTGGGTACTACCAACGTTTTGTGATAAACTTCTCACGAATGTCAAGCCCTCTATCTATGTTGACAAGGAAAAGGGTAAAGTATGTCTAGATGTAAGAATGTGAGGGAAGATTCAAGGAGATAAAGAGAAGGTTGATCATTGCACCTGTACTCACACTATAGAAAAGTGGAGAATGTTTTGTGATATACAGTGATGCTTCCATGAAAGTCATGGGTTGTGTAATCATGAAAAATGATAATGTGATAGAATACGCCTCATGATAGTTAAAGATCCATGAGAATAACTACCCGACGCATGATCTAGAGCTGGAAGCCGTGATTTTTTCAATGAAAATCTCGTGGCACTACCTTTATGGCGAGAAGTGTGACATATACACTGACCACAAGAGCCTAAAGTATATATTCACACAAAAGGAGCTCAACATGCATCAAAGGAGATGGTTAGAGCTAATAAAGGATTACGATTACTCTATTCACTATCATCCTGGAAAGGTGAACAAGGTAGCTGATGCTCTAAGCAGAAAAGAACCTGCTACTCTATCCATGTTGCAGATTGAGAAAGACCCTGTCTTCTTGGATATGTAAAGAATGGATTTGGAAATCATAAGGGCATGGGATACATCCTACATTTCCCAAATGATTGTGCAACCATTCATCCAAGAGAAGATTAAGGAAGAACAAAGGGATGATGTGGAGATACAAAATAGGGTGAATGAAGTAAATGAAGGGAAGCTTCAAGAGTTCCATATCGACGATGATGGTGTTATTTGGTTTGGAACGCGGCTTTGTGTGACTTCATCACCCAGGATAAAGAAGGAGCTATTGGAAAATGAAAATAGATCAACTTTCCATATCCATCCTGGGAGTAACAAGATGTACCGTGATCTCATAAAACACTTCTGGTGGGATAACATGAAGAAGAACATTGCGTAATATATATCAAGGTGCTTGGTATGTCAGCAAGTTAAAGCTGAGCGACAAAAGTAAAAGGGAATGATGCAGTCACTTCCTATACCCGTGTGGAAATAGGAAAATGTTAATATGGACTTTGTCACAGGTCTCCCAAATATTTCAAAGGGAAATAATGCGATACGGGTTATGGTTGACCGACTCGCCAAGACTGCACATTTTATCGCTATTCTAGAATATCTCTCGCTTGATCAACTTGCAAAGATATATGTGAAGGAAGTGGTGAGATTGCACGGTGTTCCACTCTCAATTTTCTCTGACCGTGATCCAAGGTTCACATCTAAATTCTGGAGGATCCTTCAACATGCTTTGAGTACTGAATTAAATTTCAGCATGGCCTATCACCCCCAAACTGATGGCCAGTCTGAAAGGACTATTCAGGTGCTTGAAAATATGCTAAGATCCTGCTCTCTTGAATTCAATGGTGGTTGGGATCAGTATACCCCATTGGTTGAGTTCTCGTACAATAATAGCTTCCACTCAAGTATTCAGATGGCTTCATATGAAGCTATTTATGGGAAGTGATGTAGAACTCTAACCTATTGGGATGAAGTTGGAGAAAGAAAGCTACCTGGAACCGATATTGTTCAAGATACGATAGAGAAGGTTCAAGTCATCAAAAAACACATCAATGATGCCCAAAGTCGGCAAAAGATCTATGATGAAAACCGTTGAAGGGAATTGGATTTCGAAGTTGGAGATAACGTCTTCCTTCGAATATCTCCATGGAAGAGAGTCATGCGATTTGGGAAGAAAGGGAAGATAAGACCAAGGTATATTGGCCACTTTGAAATCCTTGACTGCATAGGAGTCGTGGCCTATCGTCTTTCACTTCCACCAAATATGGCTCAAGTTCATGATGTGTTTCATGTATCACTACTGAAGAAGTACATACCAGACCCCTCACATGTGCTAAAATCAGAGGTCGCGTAGATGGAAGATGATCTCTCCTATGAGGAGCAGCCTATAAAGATTCTGGATCGGAGAGATAAGGTTCTACGTAACAAGACAACCCATATTGTAAAAGTGTTGTGGAGGAACCATAAGTTTGAGGAAGCAACTTGGGAACCAGAAGTGGCAATGAAGGAGAAACACCCTCACTTGTTTGTGTAAAGTGAAATTACGAGGGTGAAATTTCTAAAGGGGGGAAGAATGTTATGACCCAAAGTTTTTCAATGGAAATTCCCTTCTTATATTTATGTCATAAATTAACTTGAAATCACAACATAATGAACTATTATGTGGTAAGTGGCCTTTAAACATAAGTTTGTCACTTCTGTGTTTGAAATTTTGAAAATCTGACATACACGGTTGTGTTCAAGATGATTTTTGGAGTCTAATGGAACAAAAATAATTTTTGGTGAATAGTGACCTACCCTTATGAATAGTAACAGACCCTTATGAATAGTAATATGTCCCTTAAGAATAGTAAATAATCCAACATAAGAGTAACATTACCTATGAATAATTAAATAAAATTTAGATATCTTAGAAAGTGACAATTTGACCTTAGTAAACATTTTGGTATTTTGTAAGTCCTAAATAATTAATTATAATTAATTAATTAATTTAAAATAAAATTTCTTTCCCTAAAATGTATTCATTAATTATTGAATCATTTTATTATAGTTTTTAGATAATTTTATAAGACCATACGTAATTTTTGAATGCACTATAAAATCAGTTTTCATTTTAAAAATTGTTTTTTAAGTAAATTACGATTTTAATTAAATATTAAATTAATAATATTTAGAAAATTACTTTTGAAAAATGGAATTAATTTTTGGATTCTATAGGTTGAAAAATGGTTGGGGTAAATTTTTGGGATTTTTGTGTGATACTTGAATTTTTGATGAATAGTAGAATCCGATAATTCATAATCAATGTTAAATAATGGATTAATTTAGTCATCTATGATGCTTTGATGATGTAATCCCACCTTTTTTGGGATAACATGATAAAATTACTATTCTTGGTCATGGAATACTAACTATTCCTTATCTTTTGAAGAAATAATAAAGTAATAAATTTTATATTAAGGAAACCCCTCTCCCCTCCATTATAAAAGCCACCCTTCACACCCTCATTTCCTCACACCTCTCAAGCTCCAATCCTTATATAAACTCTACCCAAACACCTTACATAGCACCTCCCCCACACCCATGAGCTTCTGGTCTCATCAAAAGACCAATCTTAGGACCTTAATGAGGTTCTCAAGAGAAGTATTCAAGAGGTAATTTCCCTCCCTCTTCTCATTTAATTTCCTTTCAAGTACAAGTTCATTTCTTTCTCTCTCCCCACCTATCTTCATCCAAATTTTATTGTAACTCCAGTATTATACATATAATATAATGTTATTATTTTAATGGGATATTATATCATCCCACCCCCTTTCCCTCGTCCTTTTATTTTATTAAAGAGAACATTGTTCGTGAGGTGTTAATTTATCACCTTCAAGAACGACATGCTTTCTTCTTCCATTTCTACCTTCAGATCTGGTCATGAAACCATTTTTATGGTTGAACCAGAATATTTATTATTTATTATGTTCTATTTAATGTTCTTGAAATAATCTATTGTCATATTACTAAGTGATAAGTTAAAACAAGTTCGTTGTGATCCAAAAACCACCCAAATTGACCCAAATAAGCATCATTTAATTCTTATCTAATGGTTCATATACATGGATCTAATATAATTCATTATAATATCACTAAAACACCTATAATATCATTAATTACATGTAATATCATTTCTGGATTTTTACCCATGTTCTACCCGAACTTCAATTTATGAATACAAGTGAACCACCCAAGAAAAACCATAAAAACGAACATCCCCGAACAATGTTTTTAAACTCTATAAGTCATCCAAAGGAAAATAATATGAAATAATGAAACCAGAATGAACCCTATTAGTGTAAACATGGTTATGTATTTCTAATTAATGATTATAATGTCATTATACAGGACATTAAAGAGAAGGAAGCATTCAGATACAAGGTAAGGGGAAATCTCGAACCCAATTTTGATTCTTCGGGTTCTCCCTCTTTCACTCCATTTTTGATATGGTTACTCATAAAAGATAATTTTTTCATCATTTCCTTTACTTTTCTGTGATATACATGTTTTTCACTAGTTTTTATGTCCAACACAATGTTTTCCAAAAGAACCCTTCTTTTAAGAACACCCCTTTTACTTCTCACTCAAGGTGGACAGTTCTTGTAACATGTATGTTATTCCCTCTTTCTTTTGGGATCCCAAAGATTATGAATGTGTTATTTTGAGATGAAACTCATTCATTTTCATGGGTTCAATTTGTTAATTTATTTTATATTTTCATTGTGTCTATCATGATAAATGATAATGTTATGATGTGACGGCTGCACCCGAAATTATATAGCGCAATATGAATGATTAAATGTGACGGGTGCACCTAGAATTATACAAATCTCCAATACATTGGGTAAAGTGATTAATCTCATGAGTAAATGTGAAATGATGTGTGAAAAAGATTCTATCTTGGTTCAAAAGTATGTGTGGTAGTTAACCACTAAGACATGATGTTTCTTTTTTATCAATTGCCACTTTTCAAGTCTTATATTTATGCTTCCTCTCATGTTCATGATCTTTTTTCCAGGTTATGATTATGCTCACACAATGCTATATTGTTCTTATATATCCTCTTATTGGGCTTCTATATCACCCCTTTTGATTCATATCCTTAGGTGGATACCTGTATTAAGGAGAGGAAAAGTTCCAATAAGATGGTAGAGAAGAAGAAATTAAATAAATGTTTATGCTTGATGTTGTAATTGTTATGAATGGTATTAGTTTTCCCAAGACACAAAAACTTTGGATCCTCTATGTGTAATGATGTTATGTTTTTTATTTTCAAAATGATGTAATAGTAATGTAAGAAAAGGTCGGGTCCCTATAGCCAGGAGGAGCGCGCAAGGAGAGCAGGGCATGCGCGGGGTTGCCGGGAGCCACGCGCTAGAAGGGAGATGCCTGGGATGGAGCCGCCTGAGAAGGCTGCAGGTGAGGTCACCAGTCAAGTGCATAAGAGAGGGGCCCCGAGGAGCCGCTTAAGGGAGATATGGCCACTGGGAGGAGACGTCGGGCCACCAGGAAGGGGATACGCGGGGAGCCGCGCCGGGAGTCGGGGAAAGGGGGACACTGGGCAAGGGAGCCGGGGCGAGGGCGCCACTGGGCGAGGGTGCCGGGGTGAGGGCGCCGCTGGGCGAGGGCATCAGAGTGAGGGCACCGTTGGACAAGGGCACTGGGGCGAGGGCGCCGGGAGGGGAACCGCGCCGGGATAGAGGGCCACTAGGAAGGGATCCACGCTGGGAGAGAGGGCCACCAGGAGGGGAGTCGCGCAGGAGAGAAGGCCACCGGGAATTTCATGCCCTGAGGGGAGAGAGTCGGGGCCAGACAGAACCGAGAATCCGCTGGGAGGGAGGTTCGAGATTAATATCCCTATGATACCATGTTATTGGTGAATTCCCCATTCCTCAATGTTAGGTGGAGACATTCTTTTATAGAGGAGTAAAACTAATTACAAGGAGGGTAAGTCTGATGTGGGACCCAAAAATACCCAATAAACTTAAATGGGGTCCAATAAAAACCATTGAAGATGGAAATCTAGAAGAACCGGAATCCCGGTGGGTCATCGTTGACGAATCTCGGGAAATGCGGGATAACAACCAGAAAACAGGGAAGCCAGGGGGGTGAATTTCACCGTCATAGTGGTTGATATGAGTGTTGTTCTTTCAGATCTGTAGGGGGGGGGGGGGTTTGGAGTTGCGGATCCTAAAAAGGAGAAAACTGAATGTCGATCCGAGGAGGGAAGACGCTGGTGAATCACTGACATGCTCACTGCAGAGCCAGACCATAACCATCGATCCAAGGAAACCTCAAGGAGGGAGGATGCCGACAGAGCTCCTCCGCCATGAGGAAGCTCAAAAGAACTCCAAAACCTAGAAAACCGAAAAGGAATCCCCATCAGAGACTTGATGGTTGAATTAGTGTTTATATTTAAATATGAGTGTGTTAGTAAAAAAAATAAATTCATCTGTATATTTTAATATATGTAAATAAATAAATATCTATATGTAAATATTAGTGTATGTATGTATGAAATATAAGTGTTTATGTGTGTGAATATGTATGTGTCAATATTGTATAAATATATAATATATAATTGTATTTTAATAAATATATCATTAACATTAAATATAACATATAAATGTATTTACAATATATTTATAAATACATTATAAAACAATTATATCTAAATAAACAAATATATGTAAATATATATATTTAAATATATAGACAAATTAATATATTTTTAAATATGTATAAAATTCTAATCTAAATATATTATATATAGAAATATTTTAAAAATGTAATTAAAAATAATTATATAAATGTATATAATTATATGAAAAAATATATAAATAAAATGAGCTATGTGTGCATATATACATTGTAAAATATTAAACAAGTCTCAATGGTGAAAGTAAAGATCTTAAGAATGGAGGAGGATTTTATTGTACAAAAATCACTTTCAAAAGGGGTTTAAGTATCCCTTAAAAGGGGGTGTATAGGAAGATCAAGGTAGCAGGGTGGGTTGGGTGAGTAAGACAGGATAATACTGATAAAGGGGGGTTTAGAGCCACTGAAATTGATGGTTGAATGAAAAAAAATTATTTTTATTTTTAAATATTATCAGTTTTAGAAAAAACACATATAACTGTGTCCTTTTTGAGCACTTTTTTTTATCGTTGATGAAGGTCACAAACTTTTAAGGTTTCTTAGTATATCAATACTTTTTTAGTGCAGAAAAAGTCTATTTCTATTACTTTTAAAAGAACGATTTGTAGTAGTGCCACTAGGATCACTATAGAAGGCTTACAACAGTCTTGGAGCTTTATGAACAATCCTCGAGGTCATAGGATTTTCATTGTGATCATCACCTCTTCATCACTTTGAGGAAATCGTGAAGGATAATTAGGATGTGTGAGAGAACATTATTTCATTCGATTGGTTTCTTTCTTGATTTATATTGATCCATTCCACCTTCTTGTTTTAACTTGATGGGATTGTGTGAATTTTGAATATTTGATGATCACTTTAGTCAGTGAGAAATTATTGGGCAGAGTGATCTGCTTTAGTGTTTTCTTCACTTTTGGGAGAGTGCTTGTGTGTTGGAGGCGATTTTGCGCATGAGTGCCCAATGTTTTGGGTGATAGAGAAGCGTGCATCGAGTCATCAACCAAGAATTGATTGAGTTAAGACTTGTTGGGTTTATCCTTACTAGATCTATGATAAGGAGTTGAGGGTGGAATGACCTGGTTCTGGTCCCGTTCTTGCGGAATTTTCTTCCGTGTATTTCTATCTTTTCATGTTCTTTGTGTTGTTTTGTTTCCTCTGTGTTTCTTCTATTTCATGGTTGTTATTCCCACTTCAGGGGTATATTTTTTGTGATTTTTAAATTATGAAAATAGTAAAAAAACTGTAATATAGTGATGAAGATCTCAAATGTAGAGGGAAGAACGATGATAAAACATAAGAAACATACATGAAACAGAACAACATGAAGAACATGAAAAGAAAGAAAGACACAAAAGAAAAGTCAGCAAGAATAGGTCCAAACACAAGTCAATCCACCCTAAACTCTCTATCATAGATCTACTAAGGATAAATAAAAAAAGTCTCAAATCACAGAGTGCATTGTCAATGGCCTGATGCACACACCACTCTCTCCCAAAACGTTGATCACTCATGCTCAGAATCAATTCCAACACACAAGCAATCTCCCAAAAGTTAATAAATCGTCAAAAAAGATCACTCTAGCAATGAATTTCTCCCTGACTGAATTTATTGTTTAATATTCAAAAGTCACACAATCCTCATTTAACCGCTCAGTCGAGTGAGTTAAAAGAAGGGGAAAAAGATCAAGGGAAATCGAGAAAGAAACCGATCCAATGTAATAATATGCTCTCAAACATCCCAATTCATTTTCATGATCTCCTAAGAGTGATGAAGAGGTGGTGATCACAATGAAGACCAGATCTCTAGGAAGCATCATGTTTAAATTCATGAATCTAGACTCGCAAATTAGTTCTTTATTACTAGAGATTCAAGATAGAAACATGAAACAAGGGAGGAAAAATAAAAAACCCAAATAAAAAAACACATAATAGTAGTCATGAAACATAATAAAAAAACGATGATATTTACAGATAAAAACATAAAAGGAAAATTGAAAAAAATGATGAAGAATAAGAAGAAGTGAGGCACCCTTCTCCTGGTATCCAAATAGGATTTTGTGTCTATGGTGGGTTTGAGAAACAGATAAGATTAGCCTCCTCTTATTAAAAAAACTCAGAAAAATAGTTCATAATAAGAAGTTCCATTTCACATGGCGTGATATGATGCGTGTGTCAGCAACCTGATGTGAACTCCCAATTAGTGTAATTATCCTCATTCAATGACCCCACTCTGAATTTAAATTTCCCCATGATTAGATTTTCTAGTGCATACGATCACCTCCCATGTTCCATCTCCCCCTGTGCTAAACAACAGAAATAAAAAATACGTCACACATTGTTTAAAATTTAACTATTATTACATATAAATATCAATACTTAATAAAAACATATAAAAAATAATTATTATAAAATAAATATAATTACAATAACCTATAGTTATTATTAATATAATTAGATATAAAAATATAAAAACTTATATATAATTATTTATATTAACAATTATAAATATATATATCATATAAGTAAATACATATATTAATATATATATATATACATAATATAATTAATCTATTTAAATTTATTATTATTATTAATTATATTAATTTTTATAATTGTTATTATTATTATATATTTTATTATATAAAAAATAAATGAAGAAGGAAGGTGGGGGAGTAGTTTGTGCAGAGGGAGGCAGAGGAGGCTTCAGGTTTGGGGCTCGGGCCCAAACGGACAACGCGATTGAGGGGATGGTGGTTTGTGATGGCGCTCGAGATAGGCGAAGGAGGTGCAACGACATTGGTGATAAGGATAAAATGGAAAGGGGGATTTCCATAGCATCTCGATGAGATCTTCCAGTGGGTGGTAGAGATGCAGCTCTGATTCCAGATCTGTTGGTGCTGGATCAGTTTAGAATGGTGGTGTAGTATATGGACATGACGGTGCAAGTTATGATTCAGTGCGATGATCATGGTCTTCTTTGTTGGTTCGAGTTCAGTGTATTTTGTGTTCCATTTTGGTTCGGATCTGGTACTGATGTTGATTTGGTATTTTTTAGGTTTGAATCCTCATCTAGGTTGTGGTGGTCGAAATGGAGTCTTCATGTTTTTTTTATCTGATGTTGTTAATTCACTTATGTTGGTTTGTAACTGGTGGATGAGACAATTTTTGGAAAATGGTGTGGGGAGGTGATTCTTGTGGGCCAATGGTGGTTTGGAAATAGAGGTGGTGGTGAGTGATGGTGTCACCGTCAGAGGTTTCCAAAAGTGGGTGAAAAATGGTGGGCAACAGTAGGTGGATGAAGATGAATGATGACTGTGGTGTGATTTTCAATGGTGACTTAGGGAGTCACCATAGCATTGAGGCTAGCTAGTGGTGACTTATAGGAGTCACTATTGAAGGATGTCCAATAGTGGGTAATAACCCACCATTGGATGGAAGCAATAATTTTCAGTGGCCAACTGTGGGATAGGAGACACCGGTGGGTATGGAGGGTGTTGTCGGTGGGTTAAGTGCTACTGATGATGGGTGAGATAGTGAAGGAGTCACCATTGGCAGATGCCAATGGTTGGTGGAGCTGGAAGTGAGTGCAGTCCAATGGATGGTGAGGTCCAACAAAAGCAACAACACCTAAAACAAACAAAAAAAATAAAAATGATAAATTAAAGAAATAAAGTAATGGAATAAAATAAATAAACTGAAAAAACAAAAAAAATCATAAATTATAAAAGAAATTAAAAATAAAACATTAAAATTTACAATTTAAATTATTAATTACCCAATTATCATAATTACAAATTATTCGATAAATAAAGAAATACAATTGTTAACATATTAAAAAATAAAATAAATTCAGTTACATAAATTAATTAACTAGTAAATGATAATTATAATTTATAAAATAAAATAAAAAAATTAAATATTACAAAACATTAAAAATATTTACAGAATAGAATTAAAATTTTATAATTTATTTAATTTTTTAAATAATAAAAAACAAAAACAAAAACAATTTATTTTCAAATTAAATAAATAAAAAATCAAATTAATAAATAAATCTAAAATAAATGAAAACAAAATTAAGAAAAAATAACTAATTAGAGAAATAATAAAAAAATTAAAATAATAAAAAAATGAAAAAATATTATTGAAACAAAAAAAGAATAAAAGATGAAAGTAAAAAATAGAATAATTAATTGAATTTTATTATTCAAAAACAACTAAAAAAATATTAAAATGTACTTTTAACACAGAAACATATTTTTAACAATTTAATATTAAAAATGATATAATTGTTAATTATTTCCCAAAAGACATTATTTTAATAATAAAATGAGAAAAAAGTTAAAAATAATGTGGTAAGGTGCAAACAAAATCATCCACGTCAAACACCCTCCTGCGGAGTGAGGACATGGGTCCTCTACCACAGAGTGGCACCCTCTTGTTGTATCAGAGCTTGAGTCCTATATCTATTGAGTGACACCATCTATTTATATCAAGGCATGGCCCCTCTATCTATTGAGGAGAACCCTCGTGTTGTGCTAGGGAATGAGTCCTCCACTTAGAGACTGTGTCCCCTTGATTGTGTGATATAGTAGTGATGTGTGGCTTGACATGGATTCTTTTTTTAGACTAACACACAAGATGCTGGATATCATTATTGGACCTCTCAAATTGATGGAAGAATCTTTTCATGGGTTGGTCTATGAGAGGGAGATCCCCTTTCTCTCTCATCTGGGTTTCTTTTATGAGTATATATTAATATTTATTGGTTTTAATTTATGTATTATTATGGGTTGATATGTCTACTTCCACCGTGTCTCTTATTTATCCCAATTCTTCTTTCGGGGCGTCCTAATGGGTTTGTATATACTCACCCCTACATAGGTTTATCAAGAACATGTCATGTCTTATACATATAATGGACAGGTTGATGGTGATTACAAAGGGTCATAGGGAAACCCTGGTGCATTAGACTGCGTACACTAGTTAGGGCTTGGAGATCTGGAGTCAGGCTCTCTCATCACTTTACTTTTTCCAGTTTTTTCAATTTGGGACATCATTCTGGTTAGGCATGTATTTTTCCCTATTTTATTTTTGATATTACATTATCGTACTCTTTTATTCCCTTGAGGATTTACATTCAAGGTTTATTCTAAAGGTATTGTATATTTTATTATTATTCCTCTACACTTTAGAATGGAGATGGTTGTGTGTGTGCGTACATGTACGTAGGCAAAAGACTCCCATATTAGTTATGTCTTTGGCACTTGATGACAGTACCTAGCCTATGGATACGATCAAGGGGTAGTTGCGGCTCAAGCCCTATTAGGTCGAGTCATTACACAAACATTGAGTGGTCATGGAGATATAAAATTTGTTTCATTTCGTACACATTAAAACAAAGATTCATTTCATATTTTTGATAAAAATCAAATGAGAATTTTTTGTAAAGAGACATGAATATTCATTTAAAAAAAATTATTTAAAATTAAAAAATTGGTAAAAACGTCTTCAATAAATCATTTGGAGTATTATAAAAACATTTTTGAATTTTTTTAGAAAACATGGATCTGTATGAAAAATAATTTTTTATAGAAATGAGAAATAATGTTGTCCTTTAATAAAAACATTTTCTGAATCATTTTAAGTACCAAAGAGTTGTAAAATGGTACTATTATTTTAAAATTTCATGAATAAATATTGTATAAAGAAATAGATTGGTTTTATGATAAAAATATAAACTAATCCCCTCAAGGGAAACTTAAATAAAACCAATCTCAATTAATGATGAGATTATGAAATAAACCCTTACTACTTTAGTAAATTTTGAATCATGTTCTCCATGAAATAATAAACATAAAATAAACATTAAATAAACATAATAGAAATATATAATTGATATAAAATATCAAAAGGGTCAATATATACACCATATAAAGGAATAAGTGGTGAATATAACATATGTCTCATGGAAGTAAATGTGAGATGAAAAACCCTTACCTTGGGTTTTAATTCCTTTATATGTGTATGAACCTCCTGTATAATAAATATAGGTTTATAATACATATATTTAGAAATAATAATCATATATTTCATACCATATATGATCCTCTAATAACATTTTATAGCACATTTTTTAATAATATTTCATTATTTTCATTATTTTGGGTGCTAGTTTCCTGTTTTCTCATGCACGTTTTTTCATGAAAGTTTTCCTTCTTGTACATAGTATATAGTTACATAATCTGAAAAATTATATTAATGTAAAAAATATTATTATTATTTCATTATATAAACCTTAAAACCATTCTTGAAAATTGTAAATTGAAAATGAATCGCATCGCTTCGTGGAGATGATATGCCATACGTATGCATGAGTAATGATATCATTCTCTTAATGGTTGAAGGGGTTAGGTAGTTTATGATATATTAATTTTACATATCTTAAATTATTTAATATATATATCATATATTTATTAAATTTATCCATATTACTTTCTATGTAAAGTGTAAGTGAAAAACGAATCACATTGCTTTGTGAGGCAGTAGTATGTCGTACACACGAGTGATGTTATCATATTTTAATAAAAATGGAAATTAAGAAGATATATGTAGTAATAAAACTAAATAAGTATAATAATATCACAAATATTATATACATATACATAATATTCTCCATTATATCCAATCATAATGAAAAATGAGTTACATTGGTTCACTAGGGGCTAGTCTGCCGTACACATGATTGATGGTTTTGTTTCCCATTTGATGGAAGTGGAGATGTATAAATATTATTACATAAACATAATAACATATATTTTATGTTATATATTGGTATTATTATATTATAATTTATAAGACATAATTTAAGGTTGTAAAATAAGAAAGAAAAACAAGAGCTTAGTGAAGAGAATTACCATCTCTTAAAGAAACCACCTTTGGATCCCTTCTTAAGGACCCTAGGGTTGGTATTCTGGGAAGATAAGTAGCTTTTAAATATAGATAAGTATTTTGGGAAGGTATTTTGTTAGTCATTTTTTGAGAAAAATGGTTCGATATATGTGATTAAGTGAGCGGAGTGAGTGCCATTTTATAATTGAGGAGGAGAGATATTTTTGTAAATACCCAAAATAATTCAATAATGGGAAGTCGCTCTCACCCAAAGTGCCTCCAAAATTTATAATTAATATATTGTATGGATTATATTCTAAATCCACTCATATAACACACAAAAACACATGTTTTAAATATTTTATTCCTTATCCTTTAGGTTTACATAATTTTTTAATTTTAGTTTTCACCATAGTAACTTGTATCTTTTTATTTACATGGGTAATTTAACCTTTAAGAATAAAATTAAATTGAAACATATTAGATAATTTTTAACATATTATTATAAATATTAAATTAATTTTATTAAATAAAAACCCTATCTTTTTGGAAAATTTATTTTAACACAAGCGCATGTATTGCATAAAACCTCGTTTTAACCTTAATTGCAATAATTAATTTTTATTATCTTTATTAATATTTATGACCAGAAGCTAATTTAAAATTATTATATAATAAAAATTAGGAATTTTACAAATATGAAATAAATTTTATCATATTAAAATAATAGATGTGGCATGATTTAATTTAATATTAATCCTGCAGACACGACAAAAAAGCGTTTTTCCAAAGAGAAATTGCTTAAAAGTATACAAAGTTTTAATATAGAATATCAACATGAAATTGATTAAAACAACCGAAATTAGTTAAATTTTAATATAATTTATATAATTTTAATTTAAAACCAATTCAAAATAATATTTCACTTTTAAAATAATTTAAACGAAAAGGCAGTTTTCAATAAAAAACAATATTTTTCACTATTCATAAAAAAATTAATATTTTCAAAAAAATATAAAAACAAATACAAAAAAGATAATGTTGACATATAGATTTTAAAAATTAATTTTATTTTTTCAAATAAATTTTCTAAAATGGGTAAGGCTTAATTTTAAATGATATATGAAAAACACGACTAAACTATCTTTAAAAAAAATATTTTTTAGAAGAAATTTCATTTTCTTTCAGATGATTCTTATTTTATTTATATTAAATAGATATCCATTGAATTTATTTTATAAATTTGTAACCCATATGTTTTTATAATTTAGTTATTACTCTTCATACCTGTCAACTTAATGACTAGGATATGATGGTCCTGTTTAAATAATAATATTTTAATGAAGTATTACGCTTAATTCAAACCCAGTCTTTCATGCAATGAAAAATTTCAAAGAGATTGAATTTATTAAAAATAAATATATCATAAAGTCTCAGTATGTTATATTTCATTCTAATCTTGGTTTTTCATGTGATATTTTCAATCAAATATGATATTTCTCGTTTAAAATCACGAGTTGTTACATTCAAGCCATGTTTTAATCTTTACATATAATATTAATTAATTTACTATTTTTTCTATCATGAAATTGTTTTTTAATGTCTATTAATTTATACTTAACAATAAATTATTAATTAATATTAATTGTTTAATTATCTATAAACCATTTTCACTAGATATTTTACATATTAAGTGTAAATAGATTTTTAATATTATATAAATCATATTTAAGTAAATATAAGATATTTATATATATAAATAGAAATATAGTTTTATATTAAAATATGGATTTTAATAATATATAATAGTTTTATTAAAGGTCACCTTTTTCTAACGAAAAAAGCATGTGTTTTAGTTCTGATAAAGGGCACACCTTTATCAGCACTAAGAAAAGTGTTGATAAAAGAATCCCCTTCATCAATGTTTTTTAGCACTCATGAATGGCCCAAAGGCCTTCATTTTTATTGATTTTTGATAACCCCCCTTTCAAGGGAAGAGGGGGAACCCTTACAAGGCCTGTAGGCTCAGAGATTACATGGCTCGTAGTCTTGGGAGATTACATGATCCGAAAGTCATAGGGAATTCAACCAGACTATCTACAAGGAACTGCCCCTCCCCAGCATCTGCAAACCATGGTTTAAAATTCATGATCCTAGAAATTTATTAATAAAAAGAAAGTAGACTAATAGAGAAAGCAGGGCGGAGTAAATAGATTGCAACAACATCACCGCAAAACAAAAATCATCACCTTATTTTATGTATACCACCTCTCCCTCAAGAGCCACCTCGACTTCTCGAGTGTCTACCTCTCTTCCATTGCTTGAGATCCTGCCAACTGTCATCCACGCTCGATGACTCAATATCTCTGTCATTTTATTCAGTGCCTTCGATGGAATTTTTCACTCCAGAATCATCATGATTTGAAAAAACATCCTGAAAATCAAAAGTATTCTTCATCTCGAGAGACTATGGTTTAACATATCATGAGAATATGGTTCAACACAAAAAGGTTCATGAACCTTTAAAAACTCATTTTGGAAAACTTACTTACTACTTAGTCGGTTTAATATGTTAAGAAAAGAATGTTTACTTATACCAGAGTCCCGAAGGTTAGTGTTTCCCTCCTCAGTAACCACATTTACATCCAATGAACTGCCAGTAAAAAGATCATGTTGTGCTATTAGACGGTCGTCCTATAAAGTCACTTTAGGGAGAACATGAAATGTAATATCCTACCCATTATCAATGACTAAATTAGTTCATGGGGTTCATCATTGGGATCCTACCCATGTGTCCCAAATTCAGACATCTTCTTCACATGTAAAAGAACCTTTGGTTTCATATAATCCACCAGTTGGAAACCCTCATTCTCCACCACTTTTTATTTTTAACACCTCTTGGAGATGAAAGTTTATTTCCATATCTCATGATAAACTTCCTCTTGAGCAACTAACTTATGATCAAAAGTTTCAAATGAGGCCTCATAAAACACAACAACACCAGCCTTCTTACATAGGTCCTCTTTAAAGGACATAGTGGAATTCACTGCTGGAACTTCCCCTTTCTCTTTAAGAGATGCAACGGTTCCTGAAGGGGATATCCCCACTTTCTCATAAGTTTTTGAAGTACCTTCCACCTATGAACCATAAATTACATCCCTCTAGACACTCATAACATCACCCTACACAAACTACAAAGAACTCATACATTCTTTATATACATTATGATTTGTCTTTAATTTACTAAAAACAACAACCCAATGAAATTCCTCAATTGAATAGACAATATTTTAGTAACCCAAACAATATTAAGGTTGCTTCTCATATTCAACATGTTGATTCAAATCATCACTAGGAGTATAAAGAGAAATTATATCAATGCGAGTGGCACTGAGGTCCACCTCAATGAGAATTTAAGAAAAGTGTCTAAATTACCCCCACTCAGTCTCCCTTCCTAACTGAATCGAAACTCCAATCACAATAGCAATGTCATGGAGGATATTTAGAAGCCATAGTATCTAATTGAGTCCGTGGATCATAAAACAGACTTATGAAAACGTATATTGAACATTCAAAAAATTTAAATCAAGATTCTAGTCATGAATGTATAGGGCACTTGGCTTCAAAAACAATGATTTGAAGCTCCATGATCACTAATTCAAGTCATAGGAAAGAAACAAATAGTGGAAAATTCTATATCCAATTGAAACACATCACCAATCGGAAACCCCCTAATTGTGTAAACCCTATGAGATAACTCGTCTAATATCCACTATTTCTCTCCCTTTCAAATAAAAAGCTTCATAATAAATGAGTTCTTACCGATCAACATCTTTTTGGATACTGTTTCCTGATTCACCTCAACAATAGCCATGAAGCCCCTTTTGACAGTTCTTCCTATGGTCATTTCTCAAAATGAAGAAAGAGAGCACATACCTATATTAAAGGCAAACACATGAAGATCTCAATGATTTGTATAAAGATACACATGAATATTAGGCAATTTATGTTTGTTAATTATAAATTAAATAATTAATAATTTTATTCATTATCATTAAATAATTAAAATTCATTATTAATTATTATAGTTGCTTAGTAAATATTACTATAGATATATTAATAATGAACAATGAATAATTATTTTATAATTAATAATTGTGACTAATTTGTTTTGTTTATTTACTAATTATTACAACTTATTAATTAATTTTGAAATAATTACTAATTATTATAAATGACTATCTTATTTGATTTTGATTATAATTTATTAATTACCAATTATTCTTAATTTTTATTAACTAATTACTATAACATATGAATTATATTAAAAAAATAACTTCAAAAAAATTATATCAATTATTAAAAAATAATTTTATTTTCATGTATTCAAAATTTTCTTTAAAAATAATTGGTTTTAGTAAAAAAAATATAGTAATAATAAAAGTATATACATAAAAATTAATACTATTAATTATTCTATATAAGTGTATTTCTTTGAAATAGATTTGTGACATTTAGTTAGATGACTAATATTTGTAGAATTATTCGAATATTATCATTAATATAGAGAACTAAATGTAATGAAAAATAATTTAAGTCCTAAAAAAACATGTAAAATCAATGATTATAATTAATTTTCATTTGGGAATTTGATGAGTTTATATCCCAATGTCTGGAGTGGGAATGACATACCCACATCGAGACCATCGAGCTCCATACAGTGGTGGAGTAAGTTGAATTGGAGGAGGATATTCCTCATGTGCACTATCACTAGTTGTGTGTTACTCCTCTATCTAGGAATCATCATGAGTAGCTTCCATTGGGATTTTGAGGTTCATAACTGATCATTCTCCCACTGTGTAAGTGTAAGGACCTAATATCTCATAAGAAAACTATAGGTTTTGTAAAGGCTCAGTCATAAAAGATGAATGTAAAGACCTCGAACCTAGTATCCCATATCCGATGGTTACTTTATTGCATTGGATCTAGATAAAAGGAATAATATCCCAAAGGAACAGATGATTAATAGTCTTGGTAAATTAGAAACATGCTTGAACACCACATTATATTTGAAAACATAAATATGAAACATAGTGAAAGTAGATATTTTAAATCCTTGAACACATTCAAAGATTAATTTTTCATATCTTGGGGAAAGAAAAAAAATAAGGGTAAGCTCATATTATCCGTAATGGTTATGTATAGTGGAGTCTATCATGATTAAATAAAGCATAATCAATACAGAAAGTTAATTAATTGAAATCACATTACATTTAATCAATAACATGATCACTGAAAATAATACGGTAGGAGTAAATAAAGATAAAATGATTCCATATACATAATCATATGAGTTTGAAAATCCTATATGGATATTATTTAAAATAATCACATGGAAGTTAATAATTGATTTCATAATGATGGAATTTATAATGTCATACATCTAAAACTTACCAATGAGGCCTTGTTCTAAAAAAGTTTAAATCATGGGTAGGTATATAAAAAAACTCATTTAATAATGATATAAAATTGGTTTTTGTCATGATAACTACAGATTCATTGAGGTTTTATGTAATTATGGACCCCACCCTTCACATAATAAGTCTAATTAATTCATCATATGAATAAATAATTCAACTTAACCAACATTCCTTAAGAATAAATAGTTGTCCGTATTGGAAGTACTGGTATATTGAATTTCAATAATTTCATCAAGAAAATAGAACATAAACCATCCATGTAAATATTATGGATGGGACCATTAAAATATATCCCTAGTAAATAATAAAATTATTATTATCACTGATGACTATATATACTATAAAAACATCATTAAAATCATCCTTAAAGAAAATTCTATTTTCAAATTGAAATTCACTTTTAAAAACTAAAAATTTCAAGAATATTAGGAAAAACATTTTATATGAAATTAATCATTGAAAATTCTAACGTCATATCCAAAGCATTGAGAATTCATGACACTATGAATTTTTTTTCACACCGAGTATCTGAAGAAAATATTTATTTTACATTTTCTATAAAAATTCAAAAATTACAATGTTCCTAAAATGATAAGAGGATTACTTTTAAACCATTTTCTATAAATTAAAATATGGGTAAAAAATTCATTAATAAACCATTATATAATATTAAAAACATTCTTTAAAATATTTTAATGAAAATATAGATATGGAAGAAAAGTATTCCTCATTGACTAGAAAAAAGGCTGTTTTCTTTAAAAAAATTATTTTAGTATATTGAGTACTTAAAGAGAGGAAAATTAAAGTAAAAATTATAATTTCAATAAATAACCATATGATAAAAAACTTTATTGGTTTTATGATATAAAGATATAATAATTCCACTAGTAGAGACTTAAACATAAATAATCTAGAATAATGATGAGATTGTGAGATAAACCCTTATTGCTTTGGTAACTTTTTAATCATAATACCCATGAAAGAAATAACTTAAAATAAATATTTAAATACAATGAATATAAATGGAATAATTATATAGTATATCAGTAGTTTAGTATATATACCACATTAATGAAGTAAGTGGGGAATATGACATGTGTCTCATGGAAACAAAAGTGAGATGAGAAACCCTTTAAAAAGATATTATCATTGAATTGAGAATTAATCAGTGGAGAGATTATAAAATTTTTAAATCAACACAAAAATAGAAATTCAAAATAAATGAAACAAATTTCATTTCAATCATTATCCTAACATAATATAATTAATGAATAAGTGATATAACCTAATGAAATAAAATTGAGTTATGAAACCCTTACCACTTAGTAACTTTCAAGTCAAATACCCTTGGATGAAATAATTTGAATTAAAACTTAAAATACCCTGAAATATGAAGTATTAATGACATAACATGTAAAATGGGAAACATTATAACATCATATGTAAATAAGGAATATGAAAATTTTCATATTTATTAATATTTGTAAATTAAAAATTAATTTTACTTTAAAGGGGATTCTATGACCGATGGCATGCCTAATACGCAACAATGAGTTTCTTTTGAAAACGTATAATGCACACAACATTGAGTTATACCGAAAAATAATATAATAATATTATTAACTTAAATGTTAGTTAACGCCTAGTAGTTATATTGATGGGAATGAATAGAAATAACTAAAAAATGATTATATATGTTTGTTAAATGTTTTTTACATTTATCCAATAAATTATAGAGGCTTAAAATGTGAATGAATCCAATTTTAAGCATAGATACTCTAATATTCTTTAAAAGGTCAATTTACTACCTTTTAATGGTGGAACATTTTTAAATATAGTTTTTTTCACTTTTATATGTTCTATTTGAAAAAATAAAATTATTATTTAGCATTGGGATATCAAAATTTACTTTGGGTAAATTTTTGGTATTTTTCTGATAAAGTTCATTTTTAATGAATAGTGAAAAATACTGTATTTTAATTCGAAACTGCCTTTTAATCTAATTTATTTATATAGTTATATTAATTATTTAAATGGTTTTCATGTTTAATTAGATTATATTTTTACCATTTAATTCAATTTTGGTCATTGGAAGTACTTTCACTTTGAATTTGGACATAAAAAAGTGTCAATCTTTTGATAGTTACTATTTCTTAAAAACCTGCGTTTTGTTTTGACTATGAGAATTAATTTTAAATTAATTAACGAAACATATATGTTTCTAATTTGGAAAATAGACATCATTTTTTAATTTGGAATATCATATATATCTGAGGCTTAATTTTTGGTATTTTTCTGAAAAACATAAATCTTTGATGAATAGTGAAAACACTCAATAGTAGTTAAAAAAACAGACTTTTTCATTTAAATTAAATTTTACCGCTTCTATGAATTGAATTTTGAAAATATGACATACATTTTTTTATTAGTAAGTAAAATTGTGTTCAATAAGATGAAAATAAGTTTTGGTGAATAGTAACTTTTGACTTTTATTTACCATAGTTAAAGGAAAATAGAGTAATTAAAGGTAAAAATAATATTATAATAATAATAATTTACCCTAACATGTGTCCTAATCGTATTGGTTGATACATTTAAGACCATGGGTATCCTTGGGATTATTTTGGGTCCCCATGGAGCCACTTAATAGTGATAATGACACTTTATATTAATTAATTTAAAGTAAAGACAAAAATGACATAAACATATATCATTTAGTAAATCAATTTTTACATGTGGCTATATAAGTTATCCCCTCGACTATAAATATTAATTATAAATCTAAAAAGATTCTATAAATCATGGTATTTTTTTTATAATATTTAGAAATCAAATCAATAAAATTATTTATGACACAATAATGGTGTAGTGTTTACATCATTAATGAATGATTTAAATAAATAAGATTATAAAAATTAAAACAATATCCAAAACCTATCCAATTATTATTAGAAGATTTTATTTAGAACATTATTCATCTTAGGTTCGACTTTAATGAGTATCAGTCCCTTAGAAACCGAAAATAATTATATAATAAAATAATATTTTCAAACATTCTTAAAGAGCCCCTCCTCCCCTTATAAAAAACCCTCACCTAAAACCCATTACTCACACCTGTCAAGACCCTTAGCTCATTCAAAATATTCCCCAATAAACTCAAAATATCACTTTATTCCACCTAGAATCCTTAACTTAGGCATACAGAACTTCAAGAAATCCTTTTGGTTCAAACCAGAGGGAATTACCCGATTAAAACAGAACAATTTCTCTTAAGTTATCTTCTTTTCTTTTACTTATCGACCCACATAAATAGTTTTTATTCCTTTATTTTATAAAAAAACCAGTATCCTCAATAGACTATGTTTTTTATGATAAATATTATAACTACAATTACACACACCTCCATCTAATGGGTAAAAAACATATTGTTTCTGTGGACGACGAACTACTACCTCCTGAAATGATGATCGTTCAATATTCTCCTAACACCTATTACGGTGGACATTGTGATGGCACTAAATTTATAGATGATATATATTATATTTATATTTTTTATGCTTCTATATTTTTCATTTATAGAATAACTTTATGCTTTCTATAATAGGTAAAAGTGATAATTTCATTTGAGGAAGTACGGACTACCGCCCCCTCAAAGTGATATGACTCGTTCATGCCATATGTGGAATGTATAAAGGATTGAGTTAATGAAATTATATATTATATTATACTGGAATTATAAAATACCTATTTATCATTAAGTTTTCATTCCATTAAAAATATGAAATAGAAATTAAAGTAGCATTCATGCGTACGTACGACTTACCATCTCCATGAAGAGTGCATTTCATTTCTTACCTCCAAATGTAATGTACAATTATAAATACATATATATACTATAAATATATGATATATATGATATAAAAATAATTCATATCATTTTATAGAAAATGATCTTTGGACCACATGTACAACTTGTAAATATAATAGGTTCATTTTTGACATAAGTACCAAATATCGACAAAATGACCATTATTAACTTAAATGATTACATAATGTTTATAACATGGAAATAAGTGATAAAATAATAATAATAATCTTGAAAAATGATCTTAAGCAATTATAAATTTACTTTAGTTTATTATTTGTGATATTAAAGAATGAAAAGTTCAAGTCAGACACGAGGTAAAGGGTTTCTTATCCCACTTTTAATTCCGTGAGATTTCCATTGTTTGCCAATTATTTCTTTCATGTAGTGTATTGTTTACTTCCATTTGATATATATTATAATGATTATATTTATATTTTGGGTATTCTGTGATTCATTTGGTGGTGATTAATGTTTTTTCATACGACTCGATTGATTACAACATGGTAAGCTGTTTTCATCTCACTTTTTATTTCCATGAGATTCATGATATATTTGCCACTATCTATTTTTGTGTGGTGTATATAATACCCATGATTGTATTATTTTTTTAATATAATTTAATTTATGGGTAATTACATCTTCATTGTATGATCCTTCTTTTATGTGGTGTATGTTTCGTAAGTTACCAACTCTATAATGGAACCTTTCACCCTCCTCTATTTAAAAGACTTATTTTTTGTTATGTATTTTAATTCACATCTTCTTATGTTGGGATTTCCTCTTATATATCCTTATTTCTATAAATTTTATGTCCAAGTGATGAGATACACTTTTCTCTCTCATTAAATCATTTGTTAATTTTAAAGTGACGTCTTCAGGCTGTCAAATTTCTATAAGAGAACTTCTTAACCCAATTTCAATTCATTGGGGTTAAACTTATGCTTATTGATTATATCGTGCTATGAATATGTGTGAAATACCTATGATTTTTTAACACTTAATATCAAATTATATTGGGTGCATTATTATTTTTCACACATAATTATGTCATTGATTTATCCTTAATCTAAGGATGCGGTCTTTGCAGGGGAATTTATCTCAATTTACATTCCATTGAAAATTATTTGTTTTTTTATACACCAATTAACTTTTATATAGAGTATATACTGACCTTTGACATATTTTATCATGAATCTCGTTATTCTCATGATATTATAAGCATTGATTGATGTTATTAATCAATTATTTGTATTCAAGCATCTCTCATTTGGTTAGGAACTCTTTAACTAAAATATCATTTTAAATGTTTTAAAGATTTATTATTCTAAATATTTCTCCTTAATGACCATGTTTTCAAAATGTTTTTATGGATTTGTTTATATGGTTATTAATGTTCAAAAATGTTAATTTCTATAAAAGTATCAAAGTGGTATGGGACACATTGATTAAAAAATCTCTTTATGAAATGTTTTAAATGGTTTTGAAAATGGTTTTATAAAACATTGATTTTGCCAATATCATGAAATGATTTATTGTGATTGCAAATGAAATGTTATTAGTGAATTGTTTATATTTGAAATATTTTATGTGTTATGAGTTTACAATGGCACTTGGACATTTGATGGGTGGTTACGTGATAAACCAAATGACAGGTGGTGCCCTGATAAACTAGGACGGGTGGTTACGTTATACCCTCCAATGCATTGATTATGGAAGTTGGCCATATGGCTATTCCATTTAGTGATATTTGTGGAAGTCGACTGTATGGTTATTCCATTTAAGTATATTTATGTCCCAAGTTACCTTTATATTTTATGTGTTCTTTATATGGATCTTATGGTAATATTTTTGTTACAAAAGGGTAAGTAGTGATCTTTGTTGTTTGGAGTAGTTTACTCAATAGGGGAAGGGTGAATTGAGTAACTATAAAAATTTCTGTTAAAAGAATTTTATTTTCAAAATAAATAGTTTCCCCAAAAATAGATACAACCCATTTAATCAAGGTTATACTTTTATAAGAGTTTGAATTTTTAAACAACTTCTTAAGATATTGATTAATTATCAGTAATCTTAATTTGTATTATTAATTTTACTTTTGAAGTTATCCTACTAAGAAAAATCAGTTATAACTTCTTTTCAAGACTAACTATCAAAGTGAAATTAGTGTTTTCTAGAATATGCAATAAAGCAGTACAATAAAGAAGACTAAATTTAAAAAGCACAATGGATATGAAACAAGTGGTTCAGTCTCAAGCCGAGACCTAATCAACTCCACTTGGTGATCACCTACCACAAAGCATTTTATATAAATAAATTTTGATCCACACCCTAGATTGGGGTTAACAACAGTACACAGACTGTCCAGGTCACACATAAACCTCTTCCATAGTTTTCGTGGGTAAAAAAAATAATAACCAGGCCACATGGGGACCACTTCCACAGTTTTCGTGGGTAAACAAAAGTATAAAGTGTTTGGTGTAAGAATTTATAAATCCTCCAGTTTAGAACAAGATTCAGTGTGTGTATGGAATATAAATACTACACACACTACTCAAAAAGTAAGTAAAAGAATCACTAAGAGAGAGTAGATATGATTTTATAATGCTCTAGTGATTTAAAGTGTAGGTCTGGACTCCTTTGATTAAACTGAAATGCTTATGAGTCCTTCTCTGGTATTTGTCTTGAAAAACAGGCTGTCGCGATTCAGCTTGTGTTCTTCATGAGTTTTGATAATGTGAAGATGTTCTCTGGATTCTAGTGTACTTTGTATGTTCTTCAGTAGAGTCAGATTTCATTCATGAGACAATGCGTTCTTTGAAAATCTTGAAATATGTTCTTCACGGTCATGCTCATAGGCTTGTTTTTTGTTCAGTATTGTGCTGTATTTCTCTTGGTACAACTTCTCTCTTTATCTTCGAATGAATGAGTTTTAGCCGATAGGTTCCATGTGTATCATACCTAATATCTCATACTATGTCTAAAAAGAGATATTAATTATGTCAGTGCATTAAAGGCATCAAATATGACCGTTAAAAATTAAATTGAAAGGCGAAAAAATAGTTTAAGTAACGGTGTCACATTATACTATGAAAACGGTGTCTCCATCACACGGTGTCTGAGTGTCACGGTGTCTGAGTGTCACAATGCCTTTTTCATGGTGTCTTGCTTCACGGTGTCTTGATTCATGGTGTTTGGCTTCATGGTGTCTGGATTACAGTGTCTGGCTTACGGTGTCTGGCTTACGGTGTCTGGCTTATGGTGTCTGGCTTACGGTGTCTGGATTACGGTGTCTGGCCTACAATGTCTGGCTTACGGTGTCTTGTACTTAGGCAAACAACTATATTCATAATTAAACAGTGATATGCATGAAATGGATTGAGCTTAACCATTATAAATAATGATATAACTTGAAACATAAATACACATGATTAGATATAATTTATAGAAGTTAACTAGGTTGAATAATATTTGTGATCATTAATGATATTTGTGATCATTAATGATATTTTGGATCATTAATACATTATTAATACACGAGGAGTCCAAAAATCTACTCCTTTTTGATGATCACATATCATGTGTAGTTAAAGGGAAAATTAGATGCAACTATAGAGAAAATAACATATAGAAACTTCTCCCCCTTTTGGGATTATCAAAAAGTAGAAAGAAGAGAGGGTAAAAAGTGCACATTCCATTAAGAGTAAATAGAGTTTAGTTCAAAATAGAAGATAAATACAAAAAAACAATGGCATCCCCATCAAAAAGGAGTAAGCCCTGGTCTACTTCAGGGACAAGCCTTCTCTTTGCCTTTACCAACAGTAGAAGAGGAAGCCATATGGGAAGTGGTTGATGTAGAAGAAGGTAGAGACGTGGTAGATAGAGAGGGTAAAGGGAGACCTTCAAAGACTGAGGGAGCCAAGGTAAGAGCAGTAGAAGATCTAGGCAGTTGCTGATCAAGAATCATAGGCCTGATCTGACTGAGATCTTGGCCAACATACATGGTAGTTAAGGCTAAGGCAGAGGTGAAGATAGGTAGCCCAGGTCTGAGCAGTGTAGCTGCTGGAGCAACAATTGTTGTACTCTGTACATGAAGATAGGGTCTTAGGAGTTTGATGAAGTCTGCAATAATCTCTCCACCATACTGCATGGCGTTTTCAAAGTCATATTTGTTTTCCATAAACTTGTCCAAAAATCGGGTAAACTTGGTTAGCTTCTGGACTTAGGGTTTGAAGGCTTGAGTCACAGGAGGAATTCGAAGATTCTCTACAAGGTATTTGAAGTGGTTGGTCATATCAGTGTTGGAGAGAATTTGGTTGAAATAGAAATCCAATTTCTTAGAAAAGTATTGTCCAAGGAAGATGTAAAGGATTTACTAGATGTATTTGAAGCTTTGACGGCTGTGGTCAGAGATTTGAGCTGATTTAGTACCTTTTGAAGACAACCAATGTACTCATCAGTTAGTTTATTTAGGTTCACCACAATCTCTCTCATTTCCTTCAACATTTGTTTCTACCTTTCCACAATATTTTCATTAAAGGATGCCATATAAGGGTGAATCTGAGACACAACATCTTGAGAGATTTGAGAAACAGTGGGTGCTAGGGGAGCAGTAGCTGGCTCTGATCTCAAATGCATCTCTTTCTGCATGTCATCAACCATGCTTCTTAGGGTTGTGACTTCATTACTGAGCAACTTATTTTCAACTCGTACTTCTGGAATCTCATGGAGCATCTTAGGTTGTATTTTCCAAATGATCTTTTCCAATAATAGTGAGGTATCTCTCTCACTCATATTTGTCACATGACGAGGTTGGGAGTTCATAATTTTCTCAACTCTAGATAAGAGAGTATCTCCAAAATCCTTCAGATCATCCTTACTGACAAAGGGTAACTGTTCAGATAAAGGTTCAAGTGTAGGAATTGGTACAGGGATAGGTTTAGGTTCAGGTTCCTTCTCAGGTTCAATTTTTGTGAAAGATTTCAACTGAAATAGGAAAGCGAGATCAGGCTCGGTTTTAGTAACATGCTGAGACTCATTCACATCATAAAAACTCATAAATTTGTACTGAGTGTCCACAGGACTTGACTCAGTTGGATGTGATGCTTCATCAGGCTCAAGATTTGGGGTTTTCTCCCCCTTAAAAGGTGCCTCCTTCTCAGGACTGAGAGGCTCAAGATATTTGTATAAATCCATAGTTTCATTTCTAAGTTCCTCATTTATTTCTTATCTTGCCAGCTGAAAGGCCATCTCCATCCTCTCTTCAGTAGAGGGTATTATTTTAGGAACAAATTGTTCCACAAGCAGTTCTTCCAGATTTGATTCTAGCACAATAGGGAGTTCTTTTAGATTCACTTATTACACAACAGGGAGTTCTTCTAATATAGTCTCTTCCATGGATTGCTTCTCAGATTCTGTGACAACTGATTCTTTTTTAGCTTCGGGATGAATTTCTAGATTAACATTGTTTCCAGGTGCAGGAGCTTCTTCTTCAAGGACAAAATGAGGAACAATAGTCCTTTCTTCCTCAACAATAACTGCTTCCCTATGTGGTACTTCAGCCTCTTCTTCCTATTCTTCTGAATACTCAACAAGTTCATCTAGTTCCAAACCATGATTAGAAGTGTCTTTCGGCCTTGATGGATAATCC
This sequence comes from Viscum album, assembly GCA_963277665.1. Lineage (NCBI taxonomy): Eukaryota > Viridiplantae > Streptophyta > Magnoliopsida > Santalales > Viscaceae > Viscum > Viscum album. Next base: position 574,928,955 of record OY728140.1, read on the forward strand.
ATAGGATTAAACTTCTCACAAACCTTATCATTATCTTCCACCCATTCCTTTTTCCAAGGATTCTAGTTTATCTTCATTATCTTGATGGTGTATTTAGATAGATAGTATTCACAGTCCATAATTACTTCTTCATTAGGTCCAACCATGCCTTTTGCAACAAGCATGGCTGATATCTACCGAGAGTAGAACAAAGAAGTGGACATGTATGTAAACTTGATCAAGTCACACATATGGTGAATGACGTACTTTCACAGGTTGAGCTTGTGTCCATTTTTCATAAGATGAATCAAAAAAACATCTTGATACTTTAACATAGAAAAATAACATTTTCTTGGACTAACCATATTTTGAATAAAGTTAAACAGAAGTCTTGTTTCTCCATCTAGTTCAGCAATGATCTCCCTTATCTTGGTGCCATTTTTGGTTAGGATTTTAGAGAATCTTCAAGATCAATGAAATCAGTTGAAGGAGGAGGTCGTCTCTGATAATCCTCACATATACCTTCATGATGCATCCTAAGGCATTCAACCCATAACCTCGAAGAGAAAGAGCATATTTTTCCATTAATTTAGCTCCTCACAACATAACTTTCACCAGAATCAAAAGAGAACTATATGTACTGGTAGAACTAAGCTACTAACCTAGGATAGATGGGTCTATTATCCCTTAAGAACCACTCTTACCAGCCTTGTTCTTTTAACACTTTCAATAACAGATATTTTCTAGACAGAAGTCATTCAGGGAAAATTTCTTTCTCAGGTACAACACTTCAATTTACCAGATTCAGATTTAATGGTCCTTCGGGTGTCAACTTAGGTTCTAGCTTATTCTTCTTCAGGATACACTTCTCAGGTGTGGATGTTGATGGAAATTTCATTCTTGGAATCCACTGATGGTTCGAGAGAGAGAGAGAGAGAGAGATAAGGGGTTGCAAGGTTGAAAGGGTTCGAAATGAGAGAAAGTCCGAGTGAAGAATCAAGTGAAACTTTTTGTTTTATCATTTAGGAATGCCAATCATCACAAAAAAATGTGGGAAATTAAAATAGGTGAAATAATAATTACCGTGATATGAGCATAAATAAAATCATACAGAATTTTCATGGTGAGACCATGAATGGTCGTTATGGTTATATAGTAAGTGGTCATCACGATGAGATAGTGAGTGGTCGTCACGGTGAGATAGTGAATGGTCGTCACGGTGACATAGTAAGTGAAATTTTCAGTGCACGTTACAGTGAGACAATAAATTTCATATCGTAATTACAAAGTGTTAATAGTGAGACCGTAAACATGAGAGACAATAATTGAGAAACCGTAATCATAAAACAGTAAAGTAAAACATAGTAAAATATTAAACAATAAGACAAGTAAGATATCTATTTGAGATTTATCATGCCAAGATCATGTATAATGTAGTCTATTCTCTTAGAATTTAATGGTTTAGTGAATATATTAGCAAGTTGATATTCAGTACCAATGAATTCCATGGTGATATCACCTTTTTTCATAATGATCTCTCAAAATGTGATATAATACATCAATATGTTTTGTCCTAGAATGTGAAATAGGATTTTTTGAGATTTTAATAGAACTTGTGTTGTCACAGTTTATTGGTACATGTATAAATTGATATCCATAATCTAGTAATGTGTGTTTCATCCACACAATTTGTGCACAACAACTGCCAGCAGCTATGTATTAAACTTCTGCAGTAGGTAATGCAACAGAATTTTGTTTGTTACAACACCATGATACTAGTGACTTGCCTAAAAGGTGACATGTTCCAGAGGTTCTCTTTCTATCTAATTTTCAGCTACTAAAGTCAGCATCAGAATAAATAACTAGTTCAAAAGATTGTCGTTTAGGATAGAATAGTCCTAGATTGGGTGTATACTTGAGGTATTTGAAAACTCTCTTTACATCATTTAAATGATATTATTTAGGATTTTCATGAAAACAAGCACACATAAAAACACTAAACATAATGTCTGGATGGCTAGCAGTTAAGTAGAGTAAACATCCAATCATTTCTCTATAAGTGGGTTGATCAACAAATTTTCCATCTTCATCAAGATCTAACATACATGTGGTATGCATTGGAGTGTCACTACTTTTAGTGATATCCAATCCAAAACTTTTTAGAAGATATCTAGTGTATTTACTTTGAGTTAAAACATTTCCATCATTATTTTGAAAGATTTGAAATCCAAGAAAGAATTTTAGTTCTCCCATTAAACCCATTTCAAATTCATTTTTCATAATTTTAGAAAAATCAATACATAATGAATTTTTTTAAGATCCAAAAATAATATCATCTACATAGATTTTAACAACTAACACATCATTAGAAATTTGTTTGATAAAGCGGGTAGGATCAGCTCTTCCTTTTGTAAAACCATTAGAAATGAAAAAAGTATTCAATCTGTCATACCAATCTCTTGGAGCATTATTTAAACCATATAATGATTTTGATAGTTTGGAAATATGATTGGGAAAATGAGTATTTGAAAATATAGGGGGTTGTTCAGCAAAGACATCCTCAACTATATACCCATTTAAGAATGCACTCTTAATATTCATTTCATATAGTTTGAAATTCAGATGTGTAGCATTAGCAAGTAAAGTTTTGATGGATTCAATTCTGGCTACTGGAGAAAAGGTCTCCTCATAATCAATTCCTCATTCTTTACTATATCCTTGTGCAACTAATCCAGCCTTGTTCCTTACTATATTTCCAGCTTTATCTACCTTATTCATAAACACGAATTTAGTGCCTATGATGAATGTGTCCTTGGGTCTTTCAACAAGTTTACAAACATTGTTTCTTTCAAACTGATTAATTTCTTCTTGCATATCCAATACCCAAAACTCATCATTGACGGCATCATCAATGTTTTTAGGTTCAAGTTGTGACAAGAAGGCTTGATGCTCAACCTGATTTTTAAGAGAATCTCTAGTTTGTGTTCCTTTATCTAAGTCTCTTACAATAATATCTAAGGGGTGGTTTTTAAGGGTTCTATCCTTTCTAGAAAAAGGGACTAGAGATTTCAGGTTCATCAACAGATTCAGGTTCATTATGACTCGATTGTAGAGAATTTCCAGAATTGGAAGTTTTCACAGATTATTTCACAGAGGAATTTGAGGATTTTTAGTTGATGTTTAGATTTGATACATCATCCTCTAGATTTTCTAAGATGGTTCTAGGCTCATGTGGATCTATTTCAACAAACTTGATATGAACAGATTCTTCCACACATTTAGTTCTCTTATTTAATTCTCTATAAGATTTACTTAATATTGAGTAACCTAGGAAAAATCCTCCATCGCTTTTGGATGAAAATATATCAAGATTATCCTTAGTGTTGAGAATAAAGACTTTGCAACCAAAAACTATAAAGTAATTAACCTTAGGCTTCCTATTGTTCCAGAGTTCATATGGGGTCTTTTTGAGAATAGGTCTAATCAAGAATCTATTGATTATATAGCATGTTGTATTAATAGATTCAGCCCAAAAGTAAATAGGTAAATCATATTCAATAAGCATTGTTATATAAATTTCTCGTAGGGTTCTATTTCTTCTTTCTATAACACAATTTTTCTGAGGTGTTCTAGAGGCATATAAATTGTGATTATAACCATTTTGTGAGCAAAAGAATTCAAACTCTTGATTTTCAAACTCACGACCATGATCACTTCTTAAAGATATAATTTTAAGGCCACTATGATTTTCTACATACTTGGCATACTTAGTAAAATAAGAGCAGGCTTCACTTTTGTGAGCCATGAAGAAGGTCCAGGTATATCTAGAAAAATAATCTACCAGAACATAAACATAGTGCTTACCATTTAAACTAGAAACTCAAGATGGTCCAAACAAATCCATGTGAACCAATTTGAAAGGTTGAGAAGTAGAAACTTCTTTCTTTGTTTTGAAAGTGATTTTGTTTTTTTCCCTTTTAACAAGGATTACATACTTTGTCATGTGGAAACTCAAGTTTTGCTAAGTCTTTAACTAGGACTTTTCTAGTTAGATTTCGAAGGGAGTGAACATTATAGTGCCCTAGTCTCCTATTCCAGATCCAAGATTCTTTATGAAATTCACTAAATCATGAAACATTTTGATAATATAAGGAATCTAAATTAGTAGAATAAATGTTCTCATTCCTTGATGCAGAAAATACTAATTAATCTTTAGAATTAAAGACATTACAAGCATCATTTTAAAATTTAACATGATACCATCATCACATAATTGTGAGATACTAAGAAGATTATATTTTAAGCCATTAAAAAACAGTACTTTAGAAATTAAAATCGAATCAGAGTTACTAATCTGGCCTAAGCCAATGATTTTCCCTTTTTCTTTGTCACCAAATGTGACATGTCCTCCATCTACTTTTCTCAGGTTCTTGAAGCATGAGTAGTCTCCTATCATGTGCCTTGACCATCCACTGTCCAAGTACCATAGATTTTTGTAGGAGCTCTTTAAGCATCTTTCCTGTAACATGATCAAGCAAAGACAAATTTTGGTACCCATACTCGTCTAGGTCTAGTTACACTATTAATAAGTGCTTTAGGAACCCATATTTGTCTCACAGGTTTCCAATAAGAATTATGTAAAGTATTGGAAAAATAAACTGTATTTGGTCCAAAAAAACTTGAAACAGTAGAATATGTATCATGACATGAGCTAGTTGAGTTGTGTCCAGAACTGGGAATAGAACCATATGTCCTAGACTATGAAACAAAATTTGTTCTACCAAGGTTTATTTTACCAGGTTGATAACCAATGACAGTATTGTATTTGGGGGAAATTTATTTTCCTAGAATTTGGGTAAGGGTATTTTTCCCATTAGTAATCTTTTCTAAGTCACTTTTTAATTGCTCATTAGACATTTTTAATTCATTGTTTTATTTGAGAAGTTGATAATTTTTCTTCTTTTTAGTAGTAATTTCAGATTTAACATTTACAGTGAGAGAATGGTGTTTCTTCAATGATTTATATTTATATTTTAATTCATTGAATGTCTCTTCAAGAATGTTATAATATTGAAACATTTCTTCATTATTCATATTTTCAGAGTCACTTTCCTCTTCAAAATTGTATGAATTATGTACATAAGAGTTCAGTGTTACCTCAGATGTGTTTATCATAAAACACATATTGGCTTTATTAGCCTGTTCATCATGTGATGTCTCTAAGTCACTGTTGACACTCCTTTTCAACACATTGTATAATGGAATGAAAAGGGAAACGACTTAGCACAAATTGATTCTTCCTTTGAAGAAAAAAAATCAAAAATCGACAAAGGCATGAACAAGGCTTCAAATGAACAAGGGTCGCACATGTTCCATCACTGTCACACAAGTATACTTGCGCGCCGACTAATGGTTGCGCAAGTGACTTGTGCACCCTAAAGGATAACTGCCTGAGGTCTTCTCCAGCCTATAAATAGACCCTGTGGGCCCCCCATTTCAGGTGGAATTTTTTCAGAATTCATAGACAGAGCTCTGAACACCCAAGTCTCTTATTTAGGTCTTCTGAACTCTTCTAAGGTAATTCATTACCTAGAATGGAAGGTCTAAACAGGAGGAGTAAGGTCTAAGTGTTATAATTCACTAACCCTTGTGCGCCTAAGTGTTTTACTCTTAAGGGAAATGAACACACTTGCGCGCCACCCTAATTCTTCATCAGAACTTACAGGCCATCTTTTGGAAAGCCTCTTGGGATAATACTAAGGGTTTGAGCCATGTCTCGCCCAAGTATTACCCTAAGGGATGAAAATCGCGCAAGTAACCATGTGTCGCACATGTATACCTTCACGACCAGGACTTGCGCGCCCACGTAGTACCTACACGCTTGTCAGGACTTGCGCGCCCCTACCTTTTTGGGTGCCTTTCCTACCCATTTCAGCCCTTTTATGTCATTTCACCTATCTTATTCAAGATTCAGTCTTCAAGACACTCTTCAAAGCCATTTATGGCATGATTTCTTGATTTGGATTTCTTATCTGAAAGGAACTCTGTGGAAAATCTCTCAAAATCTAGTGATTTATAGATCTTTATGTCACTAAATATTGAGATTTCATTCATTCAACCTCATCCTTTAAGATGAGAGAATCCTTAACCTGGGCCTCCTTTCAAGAATAAGCCTCAGTCATAAATCTCAAATATGGAATTCCTTATCAGGAGTAAGCCCCAATCTCAAATATGGGCTTCCTTTTCAGGAGTAAGTCCCAATATCAAATATGGGATTCCTTTTCAGGAGTAAGCCCTAGATCCTCTAACCTGGGCCTCCTTTTCAGGAGTAATCCCCTGTCCAAATTCTCATTAATATGGGCATCCTTCTTAGGAGTAAGCCCCAAGGCCTCTTTTAACCTGGTCCTTCTTTTCAAGAGTAAACGCCAGTCTCAAATATGGGTATCCTCCTCAGGAGTAAGCCCCAACCATAATTCTCTTAACCTGGGCCTCCTTTTCATGAGTAAGACCTAGTCTCACATATGGGCATCCTCCTCAAGAGTAAGCCCCATGTCCCTTAATTTTTCAAGTCCCTTAAACTGGTCCTCTTTTTCAAGAGTAAGCCCCAGTCTTAATTTCTCTTAACCAGTTCTAATTTACTTTTGATTTTGGGCTTCTTTCTCAGGAGTAAAACCCAATCATAAGTACCCTCCTAACTTGGGCATCTTCCTTAGGAGTAAGTCTCAAGATTATAGTTTCCAAATCTCAATAAAGTACATATAAATTTATGGACCCTGTTCTGGGATTTCTTCCCTAAAGTAAATCTTAATCCTCATCTATTTTGGGCAGTCATAAACACATAATCCCCACATCATTGCATATTTCGTGGCACAATTGTCTGGTTTCACCAATACCTCTTATTTCTCACACCGAGCATGACTCACGTGAGATTATAGTGTAAAAGTAACCATGAATTCTTTCTTTAAGCCATTAATCATGCATAAGAATCATACTCTCTTATTCAAACTATGTGGGTTCTGATTCCTTTTCCAAAACAAATGATACATAGGTATCCCATTAATGGGAACGATCCCAATTTCGAAATAATCCATGTCCTCCTGAATGACAATAAACTTCAAGTGCCCCACTGAGTAGCTTTAAAACCAGTATGGTCATCATAATGACTAAGATACTTTTATCTATTTTTAGGATACCATCAACTAAGAATCTCTAACTAATACAGATGATTCTTCGTCAACGAGGAACCTCGAATACATATAAAAGGTTCTCTGAATTTCTTACATATCAATCATTGATTATTAGACTAAAGGAAAGCTCATTTTATACTTGGTAATGTAATAAGGATTCACGAACATATCTTAAATCTATAAAGAGATTCCTGAAGTAGACAACAATTACCCTAAAAAAGGTGTGATGAGTCCGACCTCCCATCCTCTCGACCAATGAAAATTCCTAAGCCTCATCAGTCCACAACTAATGAGCACCTACCTTTGGAAAGTAGGTACAAATGGATATGGAATCATTGGATGTTTCCAGTTCTACGAACAAACCCTTTAGAAACTTATTGGAATGTTTGAACCTTCAATCAATGAGGCCATCCCCGATTAAAGAGGGAAAGAAAAAATGGTGAACCCGGTGTGAATCCTTAACCAAGTTAAAATAATGTTTTTCTTATTTGTTAGGCCCCTATTTAAAACTCAATGAGAGTTCCAAAAAAAGAATCATTGACATATGTACTCATCGAAAAGATGTAGTAGTTGAATTTATCTTGATTACGCTTGTTACATCAAACAAGCACTCTTTTTCAAGATTTTATGCATTCTAAGAAATTGCTACTCTCAAGTTCACACCTATGAATACCACTACTGTGAATACCGCAACTGAAAATTCCACTGCTGTTACTCCTGCTGGATCGTCATCTGCTCTGAGGATGACATCACCTACTTAGCGTCTTCAACGCTGGGTATCAAATGCGCTGGTTAAGGAGTATCGTCAACATGGTACCATTCCAACTCTAGAGGCTGCTCGACAAGCCCTCCAAGTGAACAATTCACCCTGGTTGTCTAGACAGCGACGATTAGCGATCAAGAAATATGCGATGCTAACTACCGTCTCTAACCATTTTGGGTCGTTATCCCCGGAACGCAATCACCATTCACTCCCATATTCTGGGGAGGTGAATGAGCAGGTCCCCCAGGGCCTTAATTCAAAGAAGCAGGAGTCCTTCCTGAGGGGTCCTATCAACAATCGATGCCAGACTCATGCAGCAATACGCCCTCAACATGATGAGGGTACTGAATCTAGGCGTTCGGCTCAGGTTCCTTGAACCTGAGCAGGCAAGACGAACTTCCAGAGGCAGAATTCGGTCAACTGTGAGCATGTTCTCATCCCTTCCATCTCCGGAGAAGTCCACCAACCTAACTTGGTGGCAAGAAATGAGCAGACACATACACCTGCCTGTTTTAATTCCACTGTCCAACAGACTCATATGGCAGCATCACATTAATCCTGCCAGGCAATTCCGGTGGAGTACTATAGGTAGGAACATACATCTGTTTATACATAATTAGCTAGTCAGCAGGCTCGTCTGACTACATATGATGGAGCTTTTCAACCATGTTCGGTGAAGTGCAATCAGCAGGCACATACACCTGCTAGTATTAATCAATCCTACCAACATTCTCGCTTGGTAGCACACAGAGAAGTCAGTCGGAAAGCTCTGGCGACAAACAGGAGGTAGACTGCACTCTCTGCCCCACACTTGAGTACTTCCAGGATTCACTGATAGGAATAGGAGGACATGATCAGGCACATACACCTACTCCAAGCAAGGAATGGACGTATATCCCCGTTCTGGCAGCTAAAGTCACCAAGCATATTGTATCAATTGTGAAGGAGAAGAAGAAAATCCCTGCTCATATTCTGGATGCTTTCCAGGATATTATAACAGCTTCAGCAACATCTTAGGGAAAGAGACATAAATCTATCCCTACTAGTGGAGTGACACATCAACAGTTCACTCTGGAACAGAAAAACACATCTGTTCCAGTCCAAGAGGGTTGTGGGGCATACTCCCCCATATCATACGGACAACCAAGTCAGGAACATACACCTGATTTGAGTGGAGATCATCAGCCTAATCTGGCCATCTTTCCTGATCAGGCACATACACCTACTTAGAGCATCCACTTTCATCAACAAGTGGTTTGTAAGGCAAGTAAGAAGGCATCTAAGAAGAAGACCCGCCCAACACAGTCAAAAGACCAAGAGACAATCTATAACAAGGCCTTTCTCGATGCTGGAGTTCTTGAAGTTGTCAGACACTTATCTATTGGAATTCAAGATTCTACTCCCTCATTTCCAAATAGTGGTAACCTTAATTCTGAAGGTCTTCAACAGACACTTCCTCATGAAGGCTTGCTTTATGACAATTCGGTCGATCTCAAAGTTTCATATTCAGATGAGAGCCACAAGAACCCTCTGTGTGGTCAGAATACCAAGGAGAAAGAGATCTCATATTTTGCTGTAACCCATCATGGTGGTCCTCCTCATGATGATGAATTTCACTGTGAAAGTCCTCTCCGAAGTAGTGATGCACATTGCCCTGAAAATGCTCCAGTGGACAATGTAGTTCCGAGAAATCCCTCTTATCTTGAGGCACTTGCAAATGCGAAACCAGTCATGTCTGATGCTTCATCACTAGCAGGTGAAATACTTTCTCAATCAGAAGATAGCCCAGGGTGTAGGTCATTCTCTGAACCAACCCTAAGTCATGCATCTTCTAGTTTGATCAGTGATTTCTCTACCAATCTTGTTGAATCTAATGAAGCAACAAGAAATCACCATATCTGGTCAAATTAGGTATAATAATCTTCATTTAATGATAAAAAGGAAATACTGAACATGAGAAAACAACTGGCGAAAGGTGAAGTGATAGTTATGTCTTGGCCTCTGGCTGACTCTCAGTATGACATTTCAGAGATGTTAATGGAAGATGGGATTCATGATATTCGTCACAACATATGGAAAACTCTTTGTTAGTTGAAAAAGAAACTATTATATTATGATGAATATGAAAATCATCTTAAGATAATAGAAGGGTTACAACATCAGATTTATTTGGCATCTCTATTAGTCTCTCAATATCCGAAGGCTGAAAAGCAGCAGAGATCCCTTCAGCGTTCATGACTTGGCACACTAAGAAAATTGCGCCAGTTAATTGTCAATGCCCCATCTGGTATTCATGTCAGAGGATGGGGTGTTCATGGAGCACTACATTTCACGGTGATCTGCAGTCAGCAAAGCCCGCCGAAAATGGTCTCATGCAATGTTATTTCCCATGGAAGGCCACAATCAATGGGCTTTGTTTGTAATCAAAAGCTTTCCCAAGAGCAGGCCTTAACTAGTTCCTCTCAAAATCAAGAATACAAAGAACGGGTTGTTGAATTACTCCTGCATCAAGAAAATAAGAATATTTAACAGGCCTCTCATATGGAGGAAGCACATCATCAAGTGAAATAAGCGTCAGAGATCATCCAATGGTATTTCGAACCGGGTGATAAAATTGGATACATGTTGATGCATCCAGCTAATTTATGGACTAAGGTCCGCAAGATCAGGAGAGCTTTTAAGAAACTCTCAGACATAGAATGTCAAGAGCCACCCCAGCTTTCCAGACTGGGGACTCTTTTAAACCAACCCTCAGAATCAACAAATAGGATTTCAGGATTTGAGCGGGAAGAGAAGGAAAAGCCCCATTCCACTGGACTGGGGACTTTTTCAAATCATCAATCCCCTCATCAGAGGAAGTCAGTCTTTTATCGATTGGGTAAGAAGCCTCAAGAGGAATGAAGAGAAAAATTATCAAGATATTATCTCCAAATTATGGTTCGCCAAGAAGTTCCTGAGGGATTGAATCAACAAAAGGAAACATCTCATCAAAGACATGGACGAAGACAATATCACAAAAATTCTGATAGAAGGGATGTGATGCATTATGCATCAATCAATGTCATCAATTCCTTTATTGCTGATCCACCAGATGAGGCTCACTTAGGGGACTCAGATGAAGAGGTTCCTGCTCAAGAAGTTATATGCACAGACACAAATGAAGAAGGTGTGCGTACACAAAATCAAAGGTTTACCCAGAATCTGGGTGTTTCTTCAAATAAACCACTTCCCCCTCTCTGAAAGGGATCAAACAAGGGGAAGGGAAAGAATCAGGTTAAATATCCATCCTCTGGAGAAGGAAAGTCGCTCTCACTAGAGAAAAGATTTGTGCAATAGGAGGAATAAATGAAAGAATTAAGGAGGTTGAACACAGAACTACTTAATGGTAGTCTTCCTCCTAAGCGTGCTAGAGTCAGTCAGCCAATGGAGTTTGTTTCAGCTACTGAGATGGATCAAGAATATCCTCATTTATCAGTACACCCTCACAGGTCTAATATGATGGGTCAAGTGCAACAACAATTGGAAGTGTTGCCATCAGTTGTAGTACCAGCTGCCATACCTGTCCAGACTCCAGTAATTGCACCTACCCAAGTACAAGTTCAACCAGATGTTTCTCAAAAGTTAATAACTACCATTGATTCATTAATAGCTCAGTTAGAGAATATGGAAGGGAAGCGTGCGCAGGTTCAACTGGAAAAGAAAGCTTACCCTGAATGGGTAGATTCAATCTCTCCTCCATCAAATTTTGGGAACCCTGTATTCCCTATTTTCAAGGGATCAGAAGACCCTGAACAGAATTTGACGCATTACGTGTCTTGTTGCAATCCTATGATGAGAACTCCAGAGTAGCCAGAAGTAGTGAAACTCAGATGCTTCGTGCGAACCTTTCAAGGACCAGCCTTTCTCTGGTACACAAGCTTGAAATCCCGGTCAATTACTGGATGGGAAGATCTCCGTCAACAATTTCTTCTTCAATTCAGCTCAAATTTTCCAAAGAAAATAGTTTTCGATCATAAAAACTGTAATCAAAGGGAGAATGAAAGATTCTCTGATTTCGTTGCTTGCTGGAAGGGATTACCGTATTCTCTGAGCTTAGCACTCCCTCAAGAGTAACTGTTGCCAATCTATGTGCCAAATCTGTGTGACAAATTATGCACACCACTGATCCTTGTGAAATACACATGAGGGTTTCGAGACCTTACTTCAATCGCTCAACAAATTGAAGATTCTCTTATACAGACTAAGGCTAAATCTCATGTAATTCCATCAGCTCCAGGAAGGAGAATGGGTAAAGCAGAAACTGCTACAGTTATGCTTAAACAAGAACCTATACCTGCTTCTACCTCAAAACCTTTATCTTTTTTAAGGGCTCCACCTCCCGAGAACCAACAACAAAGGCGGTTTTGTCAAGACGATCAAAAAGATCAAAGAAGAAAACAATTTGATGATCTGAAGAGAAAAAAAAACTCTTTTAGAAATGAACAAGTTCCTGGTTACTTCATTTCGTCCCTAGAGAATAATTTGGTTCAGCTGCCAAAGCCCAAGAGGCCAAACAAGGAAGGAGTTGAAGACCATCCCAATTACTGCCCCTTTTATCAAATTTTGGTTCATCCCATCCAGGAGTGTTTTGTCTTCAAAGACCTCCTAAAAAAGATGTTCGACTTAGGAAAATTCGAACTTAAAGGCTCTTCAGTCCAGGTAGTATGTGTCACTGCTACAGTTCCAGAGGAGGAAGGTGAGTGGCAAGAAGTAAAAAAGAAAAAATGCACAAAAATATGATGATTGGATGATCAGAAAGATGATCAACTGAACTCATGCTATTTTGTGAAAGAAACTGAAGAAACCAATTGTACCTTCTTCCATGAATGCCGCAGAAAAACCCTCTTCATCAGAGGGAAAATCCTCAAAGAAACGACATGATTCAAAGAAAGAAAAAGAATCAGAAGAAGATGAGTATGTGTCAAAGCCTAAGTTGTCTTTGACTCTGGCAGACTTCACACCATCTACTTCAAATCAATGGGCACCGCCCTACCAAACGGCACAACCTAAATTGGCTAGTCAGGCAGAATCCTCATCAGATGAAGAGTTGATTTTCGGTTCTGTTAATATGATTCAATTAACATATCCATATTCCAGTTGCAGTTTCAATTTAGGTGAGCCTGAATTTCCTATATCAAACAGAGGAATCAGAGGAAATTCCAGAGGCACAGGATATAGGGGAAGACATGGATATTTCATAATCCACTATTATAATTCTACCCCTTCTAGAACTGTGTAGGTAGCAGAAACTCATGGTAGAGTCCTTCAACAAGCTCAGCAATAATAATCAAGTTCTTCCACTAATAGCAAATTCAGTCCTGTCACAGTTATTTTAGAAGATAGGTTGAAGGTTCCATAATCTTCCTATCAGTATGTAAATAGACCTAATTGGTCTAATATTCCAAAGTCAGGAGTATTACCAACTCCTATCACAGTACAAGCTGCATCAAATTCCAGAGAATTAACTTCCAAGGCACCTGTTAAACCACATGTTCTTGTTGGGAAACACAGACCTCTGGATCAAAAGTATGATGTATTGAAACACTTGGCCTAAGTACCAACCAATTTATCAATTCTAGATGCTTTGAATCTGTCAAAAGATCTTCGGGAGGCACTCACCGAGGCTTTGTCAAGTTCTTAGGAGTTTTAAACTGAAATTGTTGCAGCTGAAGTCTATCACATAGAGAATAATCCTGCATAATGCAATGAAATAATATCTTTTACTGATGAGTATGAAGATAATGTTGTGCATGGGAATATTAGACCTTTTTACTTATCTGGCAAGGTCAATGGAATAGACGTCCGAAGAGCTTTCATTGACAATGGTTCATGAGTCAACCTCATGCCCATTCATACACTTCGTCGATTGGACCCCACAGAATCAGATTTATCTCCTTCTACCATGATGTTACAAGGATATGATAAAAATGAACAAGAACCACTGGGCGAAGTTACAATCAGAACTCAGTTTGGAGATCTCGTATCCAATTCATATTTCATGGTTATTGATCAAGACTCAGCCTTCAACATCCTGCTTGGAAGACCCTGGCTACATCAACATGCGACTATCCCTTCATCATACCATCAATGTCTCAAATATTGTTTCGATGGTAAATTTGGGACATTTTATGGTGATAAGGCCCCGTTCAAGACATGTGAGTCTCACTACATTGAGGCTGAATTCTATCACATGAAGGGAAGGTAGAAATCCACAACAAAGGAGATTACCAAAATTAATGCTCCATATGGTTTGGAAAAGATTCCAGTAAATCCATTTTCCCATGTGAGTATAGATTATGTGTTTCTTATCAGTCAAATTTACAAGATAGACCCAAATCAAAATACTCTTATGGAAAGATCCATAATGTCAATTACGACAATCAAGCCAGAAAACATGGGAGAAATTAGTGATTCTCCAAGCAGTGATGAAAGCCCAAATGCTGACGTCTTCATTTCATCTGTTGAAATACAACAAGTCTATACTTCTCCAATTAGGCCAGAAGAAGTTATAGAAACATTAGAGGTGAGCAATGATGTTTATTCTCAATCCATCATCTCCTCTTTATTACCCAAAGAAGACCCTTCATCATCAATCGGGTCAGAAATGGAAGCTCCTTCTTCAAGATGTAAAAATTTTGACATCTCTTCTGATCATGAAAATTCTACTTTATCATCTACTATGTGAGTAGAAATGGAAGAAATAACACATGATGAAGAAGAAGAGGAAGATCTTAGAGATGCTCCTCTAGCATTTGAAGAGGGTATCTCTACCACCGTGGATGAACTCAGAGAAATAAATCTGGGTACAAAAGAAGATACACACCCCACTTTAATCAGTGCGGCCATGACTCTTGAAGAGAAAGAGATGTATATTTAATTTCTAAAAAAAAATAGAGATATATTTTCTTGTAACTATACAGAAATTCCTGAGCATGATCCTGATGTTGATACTCATCATTTGGGTTTACCAGAAGAACATCGAGGATTTAAGCAAGCCGTGAGAAGAACACACCCAACTTATGCTTCCAAAATTGAAGATGAAGTGGATAAGATTATCAAATCTAACATCATCAGATGAGTTCAATATCCCAATTGGTTGGCTAATATTGTCCCTGTAAAGAAGAAGAACAGAAAAATTAGAGTTTTCATCGATTTCAGAGATCTTAATCGGCATTGTCCTAAGGATGATTTCCCAGTTCTGATTACCGAACTTTTAATTGATGCAACAGCTAGATATGAAGCACTTTCCTTCATGGATGGATATTCCAGATATAATCAAATCCAAATGGCCCTAGAAGATGAGGAATCCACAGCCTTTAGAGCCCCTCAGGGTGTGTTTTTCTACCGGGTAATGCCCTTTGGATTAAAGAATGCGGGCGCTACATATCAGCGTGCCATGCATAGTATCTTCAAACCCTTTCTAGGGAAGTTTTTGGAATGCTATGTAGACGATTTTGTGGTTAAACCCAAACAACGTTATAATCAATTGGTTGATTTGGAAGTCATATTCCGCAAGTTTCGACAACATAATTTGAAGATGAACCCCTTAAAATGTGCTTTTGGGGTAACCTTAGGAAAATTTCTCGGCTTTATTGCACGCCACCGTGGTATTGAAGTAGATCCTGAGAAGAAAAATTCAATCCTTGGTATGTCACCTCCTCGAAATTTGAAATAATTAAGAGGACTTCAAGGACACATAGCCTATATTCGGCGTTTCATCGTCAATTTGGCAGGAAAAAGTTTACCCTTCACCAAATTGATGAAGAAGGGAGTCACTTATCAGTGGACTGAATAATGTCAAGAAGCATTTGATATTCTCAAGAAATACCTCTTGAGTCCACCGGTACTCATGCCACCTATTAAAGGAAGACCACTTATCCTCTACGTGACATCTCTAGAGCGATAATTGGGTTCCTTTCTTTCTCAGAAGAATGATGCTGGGAATGAAAACAGCATATACTACCTCAGTCCAACTATGCTTGAAGCAGAAACCCGGTATTCAAGTATTGAGAAGTGCTGCCTGGCATTAATCTTTGTAGTTCAGAAGTTGAGACACTACCTGCAACATCACGAGGTCCAATTGGTATCTCTCCATAACCCGCTAAAATTCATCCTTAGTCGTCCAATTCTTACAGGACGTCTGGCAAGGTGGGTTGTTATTTTGCAGTAATTTGATATTCAGTATGTGTCTCAAAAGGCAATAAAGGGACAAGCTCTAGATGATTTCTTGGCTGAACACCCTTCATTGGAAGACACAACTTCAAATATTGAACTCCCTGATGAGGAAATCTTATCTATTCAAGAAAGTCCTCAGGCATGGGAAATGTATTTTGATGGTGCTTCCAGAAGTCCAACAGGGAGGAAAATGGAAAATCATTAATTCAACAAAGTTGGCTTAGGAATTGTGCTCATTTCTTTAGAAAAGGCAGTGTTACCTTATTCCTTCTTATTGTGGGAAGGTGGTACCAATAATGAAGCAGAATACCAAGCTCTCATAACAGGTTTGGAATTGGCGCTTCAAGCACAAGTGAATCACTTAAAGGTGAAAGGTGATTCAGACCTGGTAATCAAACAAGTCAATGGGGATTATGCCATTAGAAAAGAATAACTAATCCCTTTGTATGATTACATTAGAGAGTTAATGGAAGAATTCCCTTTAGAACTGACATTTTCTTATGTCCCGCGATCACAAAATGTTCAAGCTGATGCACTGGCTAATATAGCCGCAGCTCTGGAAGATCCAAATCGGGACAAGACAACCATCCGTATTGCCCACCATCATGCAGTTTCACCTTATGTTAGAATCAGAACAGAAGAAATTAATGAAATTAGTCCTATTCTTGAACCGTATGGTCATATTACAGGATTGATGTCACCTATCAGGGAATACCTTCAAAATGGAACACTTCCACCTGATAGAGCCGAGTAAGAACAAATCCGGCGACGTGTGGTCAATTTTAATCTTTATGATAGCCCGGATCACCTAGAGAAAATTCTCTACAAATGTGGTTTTGATGGAGTTCTCTTCAGATGCATTGATGGTGAAGAGATAATGACTGTCATGAAAGAAGTGCAAGCAGAAGTCTGTGGTGCCCACCAGTCTGGACATAGACTGTCTGATCTGATTCGAAGGCATGGATACTTTTTCCCCTCAATGATACAAGATTGTTTTGATTTCACAAAGAAGTGTCATTCATGCCAACTTCATTCATCAACCTCCAGAGTTGCTTCATACAACTAAATACTCGTGGCCATTTTCCACATGGGGAATGGATGTGGTGGGACCTTACCCTTCAGCTACGACCAAGCAGTTTAAGTATATTTTTACTGCTATTGATTTATTTTCCAAATGGGCAGAGGCAATACCTCTCAAGAATTCAGTTCTAAATGCATTGTTAGCTTCATCAAGTATAACATCATTACCAGATTTGGTGTCCCTCATAACATATTGATGGACACTGGCACCAACTTCTGTTCATCTGAGGTGAAGAAATTGTATCAAGAATATAACATCAAATACAACCATTCATCTCGGTATCATGCAGCGGCCAATGGCCAGATATAAGCATTCAACAAGACTCTATCAAATATACTGCAAAATCTGGTGGATAAAGATAAGAAATCATGGCTTTATAAACTCTTTCATGCTTTATGGGCTTATCAGACTACCACCCGCACTGCAACTTGGTCAATTCCATATTCATTGGTATATGGAACGGAAGCAGTCTTGCCAATTGAAGTTCAACTACCCTCAATCAGAGTTACCATTTGTGATCAATCATCTACAGATGAACAATCTAAAAAGAGATTGAATGAATTGGAATGGTTAGATGAGAAAAGAATGTGCACTTTTCACCACTTGGAAGTCTATCAGAATCGAATAGCACGAGATCTTAACAAAAAAGTTCGTCTTCATTCATTCACTCAGGGAGAATTGGTATTAGTTCTCAGAACTCCAATGATACCAGGAAAGAAACCTCCCATGATTGATCCAAAATGGGAAAGACCTTACTCAATACATAGTGTCTAATTTAATGGAGCTTATTCATTAATCTAGATGGATGGAGAACTCATCACTACTCCAACCAATGCCAGATTTTTGAAGAAGTATTTTGTATAAACACAAAATATATCATCCGTGGTCCGGTATGACCTTAAACTACACCATCATCCAGCAAGATGTTAAACTGCATCATCAACGGTCCATGCATATGACCCTAAACTATTTGCACATCTGTCCAACATGACATTAAACTATGTCCCCTTCATCATCCTTACTATATGACATTAAACTATACAGCAACGGTCCATACATATGACCTTAAACTATTTGTGTTCCTTTCGTCTCACATGGCATTAAACTTGACATCCTAACTACATGATGCTAAACTGTTCAGAAGTCCCTTACGTCCAGCATGACATTATACGGCACCATCCACGGTCCATGCATATGACCTTAAACTATTCGCACTTTCATCCAACATGACACTAAATTGTATTGTCCCTTTTCCATCCAGCAAGACATTAAACTGTGAAAACGTCCCTTACGTCAAGAATGACATTAAATGGAATCATCAATGGTCCATACATATGACCTTAAACTATTTGTGTTACTTTCATCCAACATGATGTTAAACTATGAAAAAAGTCCCTAATACGTCCAACATGATGTTAAATGGTGTACTCTTTTGTCCTTACTGCGTGACATTAAACTGCACAGTAATCCTTTTGTCCCACATGACGTTAAACTGTGTTGTCTCCATCGTCCTAAATACTTGAAGCTAAACTATATAGAAAGTACTTTGATACATCCTACATGACATTAAACAGTACTTTGTCCCTGCTACATGACACTAAACTATGCATCACCAATAGTTCTTACTACAAGACTTTAAACTGCATAGTCCCTCTATATGTCCTACATGACATTAAACTGTGTATCGTTAAGGTTTTTATTACCTCTTGTTTATTACACCGAGTATGACTCACGTGATCTTAGATCAAACCTAATCCATAACACTCTCTGGGCTACTATCCGTGTGTAAGTCCCAACAACATTGTTTTTTAAGTCGTTGTCCCCAAGAACAACTTGATCATTAATTCATTCTTTAATTGAACTATGCGGACTTTGATCCTTACCTACCAGGCTGGGTACGTAGGCAACCTACCAAGGTTCAAGCCCAAAACCAATCTCTTTACATCGGTTCACCTCTATCTCATATGATGTTGATTCGTGAAACCGCCCCTAGAATCAATATCCTTACATTGATTCACTTTCGTCCTTGCAATACGACATTAAACTATACAACACTATTTTGTCCAGTATGACAATAAACTAAAAATATTCTTTAATACCCTCACCCGATAGGGAACCATTTTTACATTGACTTTTCAATCATGTTTCATTTCAAAGACTACGTGCATACATGGCAATGTCCAAACCTTTTATCTTGGGTTAAACCATCATTGCACTAAAGTCCCTTTTCACCCTTCACATGTACGAACCAAATTTGTACATAGGGTATTTCTAGAACTACGTGGGCTTGATTCCCATCCTTATAGGATATCTAGGAATGTTCGAGTGTCCCTCAAATCCAACCCCATGTCTTTTGGGCCTAACCCCAAATTCCACTTTCAGTCCCTTGGATGAAAAGTCCCCGTGAAAACACACACTGTGTATTTATTATAATGGTCCAAGATCTATGACCCTAAACTAAGATCTCTAATCCCTTTTTCCCACACGACGTTTAACAGTAGTTTAAGAACTACGTATGGCTTGATTCCCATCCTTATGAGATATGTAGTGAAGTCCAACATTTCAATTCAGGACCCAGCCACAACATGATTATGTTTAGCATTGATCTGTGTATCTCTGTATACGTTGGACAATACCCATCTTTATGTGTCATAATCCTAACCTTAAATATTTTTAGTTTTTCATAACCCTTTTCTTGACTTTTAGTAATAAAAATGTCAAATTTCTGAGAGTTCATTTACCTGACTATGCAGTATGTGCCCTTAGGCGGCCTTGCATAAAAAGCCTCCATAACATATTTTTCAGCCAAAAGATAGAATTATCTGACTATGTAGAGAATTCCCTTAGGTGGCCCTGCATAATTCAACCCCCTAACAGGTTTTTTGGATACAGGTAACTTCATTCTTAGGAAGAAAGCCTCTTTTGTCCTTATTCTTCTTAAATGACAGTATGTCGGGATCTGCAAAAAAATAGCCATCCTTAACATATTTGTACCATATCCTTTTTCAGGATCTGAAAGTATTAAGTTCTATGGTTTATATTCTCCTTCCCTACGTTTGGGTCAAACCTTCGTAGGAGTGATATACATCCAGTTCTTTGGCAGTCTTTTTTGGAAATATCTTTTCCATATTCAAGTACCCCATTCCATACAGCAAACTCTATACTTTGGAAATTTTGAATCTCTATAAACTTTCACTAGTCTTTTTAGCACTAGGAATATAAAATTTCGAGAGTTCTTTTGCCTGACTATGCAGCACGTGCCCTTAGGAGGCCTTGCATAAACAGTCTAAATAGCAGACTTCTTAGCCAAAAGATGCTATTTATTTGACTATGAAGCCAATTCCCTTAGGTGGCCTGCATAATTCAACCCCCTAACGGGTTTGTTAAATAATAGTAACTTCATTCTTGGAAACTACTTCTTCTGATTCCTTTAAGCTCTTTTTCATATCATTCCTTAGATTCAAATACTCTTAAGCCATAGTTTACGTATTTTCCCTCATACTTGAGTATGGTAATATTTTTTCAGATAAATTGTCAACGAATTGAGTCAATTCTAATTCATTCGGTCAAAGATATTTTTGACCTTAAACATTAGCCTCTGTATGTCCGATGTGCATGACTTTAAACTTCCCACAAAAGATAAAGGAACTCTGAATAGAAGTCATGTTCCAGCACACTAAACATACATTTTGTATGATTTAGGTAATATTGAGCAATTAAAAGATTCAAAGTTTTTAGGGTTATTTACATTAATCCTAGTAAAAATCAAACTATGCTTACTAGGACCATTGGATTCGGTAAAATTTAAAGCAGGTAGCAGGAAAATAGGTGCACAAATAATTAAAGGTGAAAAAGTACTTCATTGGATGCACAAGAATTAAAAGGACATCCATAGATTGGAGTCTCTTCTCTTTTCCAGGAAATTACAAAAGGCTGTCGACATAAGTCTTCAATTGATGAACCACATCCCAAGATTCATCAGTAGCTACTTGAAGCTCATGCACTCGACCAAATTCACTCTTTTCATCCTGATGGAGTGCTTTCTTGGCATCCTCAATGGTCTTCATAACATTCATTTGAACTCCCTCCATTGAATTATTGAGTTGGTCAGGTTCCCCTGTAACAGCATCTAACTATTGCTGAAGCTGTCTCTTCTGGATGACTTTTTCTTTGATCTTATGCTTCAGCTCCTTCATCTTGGCAGCATAGTCAGCCTCAGCTTGGGATACCGTAGCCTCAAATTCACCGATGTTGATTGACAGTTTCACCCTGGTCATATCTTCACGACACTTGCTCTTGCTCCCTCCTGAAGATGACTTGTTTCACCGCGGTATAGATCTCTTGGTATCCAAAACCGCCAAGTCATACCATGATAAACTGGGATGAAAACCAGGAAATCTTTGATGACAACTCTTCTAAAGGAACCTCAGATATGATTTTCCATATGTTGTTCCATGCCTTGCATCGTGAGAAGCTGAGCGCCTTAAGCACCTCTCGGTCTGACTCAACATCATCATCACAGGGGGGAATGTAATCTGGGATTAATGCACATAAGAAAGTGCCCTATTTTACTTCTTCCCCCCTGACCCTGGTTTCTTCACCTTCTACTGCTGTTTGGACGGAAGTTGAGACCTCACCTCCAGTTCTAACCATTGAAGTTGATATCCCTGTTTGATCAATTAAAAGTATGGTTAGTTTCATAGAATAATGGAAGTTGGCTGTCTATCTTAGAAACTCAGTCCAATCATTACCTAACAGTAGATCAACAGCTTGAGAAGACTCCTCCCCATCTTTCCCAATTTTAATAGGATCTTTAAGATGGGTCTCATGAGGGTTTACTAGGTTTAGCTCCACTTGAGCTAATGTTTTTGCAATGGTAGGGTTGTCATCAATGTCCACATCCTCTTTAGGCATTGGCAGTTCATTAGCTTCTGTGGATGGAACTGCATATTATTTTCAGTCATGATCAGAAGTGTAAATTATATGAAAATTTACTGGGTGAAGGATAACACTCACGACCAAGGTCTTCTAAATCACATGACAATCTAGTATGATCATAAAATTCTTCGAAAGACATGCCATGATTCGTCATTTCATCCAATGATATTTCATAATCCTAGTTACTCTCACCAGTGGGAGCATTTGATGTATCCTCTTGGTGACCCTCATTCTGCGGCCCCTGACCCTGAACAACTTCTTTAGGAAGGATGGTAGATTCAGTTGCTGCGGCCTCCAATGATTCTGGTGCAGGTTCTTCTCTACTTGTAGCAGCAGCAGGAGCAGTGCTGGGAATAGATGTTGGCTCTTTTTCCGAACCAGCCAAGTCATCCAGAATTTACATTTGTTCCACAACACCCTCCGTG
The DNA here is from genome assembly GCA_963277665.1 of Viscum album. Lineage (NCBI taxonomy): Eukaryota > Viridiplantae > Streptophyta > Magnoliopsida > Santalales > Viscaceae > Viscum > Viscum album. The sequence goes on from OY728140.1 coordinate 574,951,542, forward strand.
GTCCTTAAGGTAGGATAAGTCCTTTCCCTCAGAGGATAAATTGAATAATCCCATGAAATACCAACAAATATGAGCAACCTTTTCATGGGTATAGACTCATGATTACCCGAAGGACTTACCGCTGCTAATTAAACGTTTAGCTATGGACTTCCTCCTTCGTTGCCTTTGCTTATTTGGTTTTTTGGGAGTATCGTCAGTCTCCCTTATTGGAACTTGAATTGGAGAATGGAAGGTTATGTCCAACGCCTCATTCATGGCCTGCTGGCATGGAGATATCTTGTCCGGTTCGTGAGGAGAATCAGCAGCAGCCCTGATGGCAGTACCACCAGAACTATACTGTGGCGAAGGAACCTCATTTCCTTTCTTTGGAAGTTTCAAGATGAAGAAAATAACTCCCTTAAGTAACAAAGCTTCGACTCGAATCATGTTGGAAAGCAAATAAGGAAAGAAAACTTACATCTTTAGGAGCCACATAATCATGCCACTCCTCATCTCCAGAACCACCAGCCCCCTCAGTGGTGCCACGATCAATCATTTCCTTCACCTGCCTGGTGACAGGAACAGACTCATTAGTGTCATATATGTTCATTTCCAACTCTCTGATGTAATCCCACACTTCATTGGGGTTATCCTTGTATTGGATATCTGTAGAAGCCAAAAGATTACCTATTCTAGGAAGTTTTAGGCCCTCACAAAAATCCATCCAGGCGGTCTCAGTACCATAATATAAACTCTGCCATAACTAGAAGCCTCTGGTCTTAGATATGAAGGTTGCGAGGAAGGTCCTACAATCTTTGACTTCAATTTCTTCCCAGATCCTGCAACTGCAGATCAAGAATAATAAAATAAGGCTTATTGCTTTATAAAGTAGTAGTGATTAAATTACCACAATGAAGTAACTCACCGGGAGTTGATGGAGTAGGTCTCTTGATTCTAACCAGAGGATTATATTGTGCACAAGGTCGCTTTGCCACTTGTTGTGCCTCATCATCCTTATCATGGGAATCTGGTGAATCAGTCCTAGAGGAGGAGTCTGGCGAATTAGCTTCAGGTGGGGAAGCATCACCTTCATGGGGGAGGGTTTCTTTATCTACAGTCCTCTTCCTTTTCCCCACCTGAGAAAATATGTGATTTAGTATCCCTTTTGGGTATGATGCTATCCAGTTATCGGCATAATATTTAGTCAGGTTAGGTGCCGCCTTTTCAACTGGTAGGTCAAATACAGCCCCAGTCTTCTCCCTTGACGTCAGCAGCCAAAGTTACCGAGCAACCATCGTATGTTTCTCTAACCTGACATGTACTGGGGGAGATACAACAATCTGTTACAGACACTTGAATTGATGTGGAAATCTATATGGAGCATAGTCCTCGCATATAATTTCTCTGTCAATCCTGGTAACTAGCACACCATCTCTACAAGCTAGCATGTATGCCCTCAGATCCAAATAGACTGTTCCATCCTCAACAAACCGCCCGTTTGGTGGATTTCCATAGAGAAAGAAGTTTAATTCCTTAAACATGCTCAACCTCACTTTCATGTCATAGGTATTAACATCTAATGGAGCAACTCCAGATAATGCTTGCACTGATGGCCTGAAATAACTTCCAAGATATTTTAATCCATTCTGTACATTGTAATTCCTGAAGTGAGTGGCAATCTATCCCCATAAAACTTGGAATGGTCCCACTATTCATAAAGGAGATTTACCCATGATGACATGAAGTAAACTCCTGTGAATATTTTCTAAAATGGGGGTAACCAACCCAACCATTTTTTCCTCATCCAACTTTGCCGCAATGATGAAGGTCCCTATCCTGATGCCTCCCTTCTAATCCCTGACTGGAAAGAGATAAACGCTAAGCCACAAAGCTAAGAAGCCCGCCAGATGAGTCTTATTTGGGATCTTTTGATTCACCTCATATCCCCATTTCTCAAACTCTCCTACTTCTAGAGTTTTCCAGAATGTGCCAGGATCACCCCTCTTCTCATGTTTTGGGCAGGTGGTAGGACGTTTGGGCCTCTTATCCTTGGATTTATTTTTCTTGGATCCTTTCTCCTTAGGCTCCTTATCTTTCTTCTCAATAAGAAATATATTCATCCACTCCTCCGGATGAATATACTTTCTAGAATGAGTTAACAAGGTCTCTGAACTCTTGAGCCTGTGGAAGATCTTAAATAATTCTCTAGCTAAAGCAGGAGTCTTCACTGAATCATTCCAAGTCACCTTGGGAGGAATGAATTGATCATACATATCGCCCAAAATTGGAGCCCCTGAGATCTTGTGGACATCCCACAGAATGATACCTACTTATCCATGAGTCATATGGAAAGAATTAGTTTCTGGGCTCCAGTGGATCAGTATCTTCGGCACGAAGTTATCATGTCTGTAAAAATATGTTTTCCCAACCCAAATAGCTTCGTATATTGCCACTACTTTTAGATCCTTGACAAACTCTGCACAGGTTTGTTGCACCCAGTATGCCCACATCCAAGTTGGCTTCACACCTCCCCTAGGACGGAAGTCCCAACTTTTCTTCCAGGCTTTGGATTGATCCATCTGAGCATTTTGGAAGACTGAAGGATAACAATGTGGTTGCATCCCAGGCGTATGAGGTTTCAGATCTTGCGTACAAGGGCTGTGATGCATCATGTGGGCCTTCTCCACTGTTCCAGCACTTATAAATACTCCTCCACATGAGATATTTTCTGAATAAATGTTGGTATAATTCTGAAACCATGAAAATGGGAGATGATTCTTTGCTTCTGGAATAGTAACTTCTCGTAGATGACCATAGCCATACAAAGGAAAATAAATTATTTGGGGGAAGGCACGATGATATTTCTTCAGATACTTAGCCAAATCTGGAAGAGTGCTACTTTTGATGGTATAATAATCATGACCAATGATGTTCATCAAATCATCAATCCGCTTGCTAGCCAGTTCATCAGCTATTCCGGTTCTAAGAGCCTTTGATTCTGCACAAAAGTTGAATAAATTAGCATTTATGTAAGTTGATTTTTCATAAAATTTGTGATGGAATTTCAAAAAATGGAAAAGGAATTAAGGAACGCAAGTCTAAAGCTTGGCACGCAAGTATGGATGTGTCGCACAAGTGTTAATGTGACGCGTAAGTTTTTGGAGCGCAAGTATCACTGCGGAAGTCCTATTACCTTGAAAACAGTGCGGAATTGAAGAAACAGTGGAAAACGAGCGACTTGCGCAGCGAAGAGGACCTGCGCGGCGAGAGCTTGAAAATCTGAAAATTAGATGCGATGCGCGGAAAATGACTGCATATTTATAGGCCAAGCACCCCACCTACGCACCTACACCCAGCAAGCTCCAGCCCTGCGCGACTCGAACCTATGCGCCAAGTGTTGTGCCCTGAACACTTGTGTGCCACCTTTCCTTTAGTTTTCTTCTTTTCCTCAGAGTCATATCCCCATTTCTTTTAGATCCAACTCTGAGGGGGGGACTTTTTTTTACACTCCTTTTCGTCACATTGTCTAAATGAATGGAAGGGGAAATGACTTAGCACAAATTGATTCATCCTTTAGAGAAAACATCAAAAATCGACAAAGGCGTGAACAAGGCTTCAAATGCACAAGGGTTGCGCAAGTTCCATCACTGTCGCGCAAGTATACTTTCACGCTAACTAATGGTCATTCAAGTGACTTGTGCGCCCTAAAGGATAACTGCCCAGGGTCTTCTCCAGCCTATAAATAGACACTTTGGGCCCCCCATTTCAGGGAGAAGTTTTCCAGAATTCACAGACAGAGCTCTGAACGCCCTAGTCTCTTCTTCAGGTCTTCCGAACTCTTCTAAGGTAATTATTTACCTAGAATGGAAGGTCTAAACAGGAGGATTAAGGTCTAAGTGTTAGAATTCACTAACAGTTGCGTGCCTAAGTGTTCTACCCTTAAGGGAAATGAACACACTTGCGCGCCACCCTACTTCTTCATCAGAACATGCACGCCATCTTCTTGAAAGCCTCTAGGGATAATACCAAGGGTTTGAGCCAAGTCTCGCCCAAGTATTACCCTAAGGGATGAAAATCGCGCAAGTACCCATGTTTCACGCAAGTATACCTGCGCGACCAGGACTTGCACGCCCACGCAGTACCTACGCGCCTCCCAGGACTTGCGCACCCCAACCTTTTTGGGTACATTTCCTATCCATTTCAATTCTCTTATGTCATTTCACCTTTCCTATTCATGATTCAGTCTTCATGACACTCTTCAAAGCCATTTATGGCATGATTTCTTGATTTGGATTCCTTATCTAAAAGGAACTCCGTGTAACATCTCTCAAAATCTAGTGATTTATAGATCTTTATGTCACTAAAGATTTAGATTTCATTCATTCAACCTCATCCTTTACGATGAGAGAATCCTTAACCTAGGCCTCGTGTTCAGGTTTAAGCCCCAGTCATAAATCTCAAATATGGGCTTCCTTTTTAGGAGTAAGCCCCAATCTCAAATATTGGCTTCCTTTTCAGGAGTAAGTCCCAATCTCAAAAATGGGCTTCCTTTTCAGGAGTAAGCCCGAGATCCCCTAGTCCTCTTTTAACCTGGGCCTCCTTTTTAGGAGTAATCCCCAGTCTCAAATATGGGCATCCTCCTTAGGAGTAAGCCCCAACCATAATTCTCTTAACCTGGGCCTTCTTTTCAGGAGTAAGCCCTAGTCTCAAATATGGGCATCCTCCTCAAGAGTAAGCCCCAAGTCCCTTAATTTTTCAAGTCCCTTAAACCGAACCTCCTTTTTAGGAGTAAGCCCCAGTCTTAATTTCTCTTAACCAGTTCTAATTTACTTTTGATTTGGGGCTTCTTTCTGAGGAGTAAAACCCAATCATAAGTCCCCTCCTAACTTTGGCAACTTCCTTAGGAGTAAGTCTCAAGATTAGAGTATCCAAATCTCCATAAAGTACATATACCTTTATGGACCCTATTCCTGTATTTATTTCCTGAAGTAAATCATAATCCTCATCTATTTTGGGCAGTCATAAACACATAATCCCCACATCATTGCACCTTTCGTGGCACAATTTTATGGTTTCACCAATACCTCTTGTTTCTCACACTGAGCATGACTCACATGAGCATAGAGTGTAAAAGTAATCCGGACTTCTTTCTCTGAGCCATCAATCATGCATAAGCATCATACTCCCTTATTCGAACTACATGGGTTCTGATTCCTTTTCCAAAACAAAGGATATGTAGGTAGCCCATCAATGGGTATGATCCCAATTCTGAAATAATCCATGTCATCCTGAATGAAAATAAAAATGAAGTGCCCCACTGAGTGGATTTAAAACTAGTATGGTCATCATAATTACCAAGAGACTTTTATGTATTTATAGGATACCATCAACTAATAATCTCTAACAAATACAGATGATTCTTCATCGATGAAGAACCTCGAATACATATAAAATATTCTATGAATTTCTTACATATCAATCATTGATTGTCAGACTAAAGGAAAGATAATTTTATACTTGGTAATGTAATAAGGATTCACGAACATAACTTAAATATATAAAGAGAGTTCCGGAGTAGACAATAAATCCCCTAAAAAAGGTGTGATGAGTCCGACCTCCCATACTATCGACCAATGAAAATTCCTAAGCCTCATCAGTCCACAACTAATGAGCGCCTACCTTTGGAAAGTAGGTCTAAATGGATATGTAATCATTGAATGTTTCCGGTTCTATGAACAAACCCTTTAGAAACCTATTACAATGTTTGAACCTTCAATCAACGAGGTCATCCCCGATTCCAGAGGGAAACAGTCACTTGAACTATCCTTAGAGGCACTCCAGGTTGCTTTTATTGCATTTTTCTATTTCTTGTACTTGTCCTCATATTTCTTCTTATACTTGACCTTTGGACAGTCAGACTTTATATGTATTTTTCACTTACATTCATAGCATACAATTTCATCAGTTTTTTCACTTCATTCCCATTCCTTTTTCCAGTTTCCTTTTAGATCATACTTTTCCTTGAAGTTAGGATTTCTGAAAAAGTTCTTCTTTTTGTAAAATCGTTTGAATCTTCTGGCCAGTTGAGCTATCTCCTCATCACTGTCATGGGATGATTTTTTAGTGGTGGAACTTTCTACAGATTCTTCCAGTTTCCCTTTGTCTTTATGCTTCAAGAAGGTGGTCTTGAATGCTACAGATTTCCTCTTTGGTTCATCATCCTCTTCTTTGTTGACTTTCATCTCGTCCACATACATCATAAGTTTCCCAATGAGTTCTTTTATAGGTACCTTTCAGATGTCACATGATTCTCTAATTGAGATAGAGGTTCCCCTCCATTTGTTAGGTAAACATCTAAGGATTCGCATGATCTTTTCTTTGGCAGTGACTTCTCTTCCTAGAGAAATCACTGTCTTGAAAATCTCATTGAACCTGAGATACATGTCAGAAATAGGCTCATCAGGTTTAATTTTAAAATTATTATATATTATAGTATATGTATTAATTCTCATTTCCTTTACACTAGATGTGCCTTCATGTGAGACAAACAAGGTATCCCAAATTTCATGGGCAGTTTTACAAGTAGAAATCCTATTAAATTCTTCATCTCCTAAGGAACAGTACAAAGCATTCATTGCTTTGCAATTGTTATTGTATGAAAGTTTGGTAGGTTCATCCCATGTAATTATATCAGTCACAGGAAGTTTGTATTCATCTATAATGGATGACCAAATTTCAAAGCTCATACTCTCTAGATGCATTTTCATTTTAATTTTCCATTGAGCATAATTGGTTCCATTAAAGAATGTTGGTCTGTTGGTTGCAACACCTTCCAATCTATTTTCCATACTAATGAATTAAATTAAAATATCTAGAAATTTAGAATTAACAGAAATTTATAGATCTTTAAAGTACAACTACAATAACAGTTGAGTAAGATTACACAGAGTCCTAATAAAGTAACCACTGATACCAAATGTTGGGCGGATTTGTTTAATCAAGAGGGGAGGGGCGAATTGAGAAACTATGAAAATTTCTGTTAAAAGAATATTATTTTCAAAACAAATGGTTTACCAAAAAATAGATACAACCCAGATAATCAAGGTTATACTATTATAAAATTTTGACATTTTAAACAACTTCTTAGAAGATTGATTAATTCCTAGTAATCTTAATTTCTATTATTAATATTACCTTTGAAGTTATCCTACTAAGACTAATCAGTTATAACTTTTTCCATGAATAACTATCAAAGTGAAATTAGTGTTTTCTAGAATACGCAATAAAGCAGTAAAACAGAGAAGACTAAATTTAAACAGCACAACGGATATGAAACAAGTGGTTCAGTCTCAAGCCGAGACCTAATCCACTCTACTTGGTGATCACCTACCACCAAGCAGTTTATATAAATAAACATTAATCCACACCCTGGATCGAGGTTAACAACAGTACACGGACTGTCCAGGTCACATAGGGACCTCTTCCATAGTTTTTGTGGGTAAAAAAATAATAATAACCAGGCCACACAAGGACCTCTTCCAAAGTTTTCATGGGTAAACATAAGTATAAAGAGTTTTGTGTAAGGATTTATAAATCCTCCAGTTTAGCACAAGAGTCATTGTGGGTATGGAATATAAATAGTACAGACACTGCTCAAAAATAAGTTAAAGAATCACCGAGAGAGAGTAGATATGAGTTTATAATGCTCTAGTGATTTGAAGTGCAGATTTGGACTCCTTTGATTAAACTAAAATGCTTCTGAGTCCTTCTCTGGTTTTTGTCTTGAAAAACCGAGTGTCACGATTCAGCTTGTGTTATTCATGAGTTTTAATAATGAGAAGATGTTCTCTGGATTCCAGTGTACATAGTATGTTCTTCAGTAGAGTCGGATTGCATGCATGAGACAATGATATATTTGAAAATATTGCAATATGTTCTTCATGGTCATGCTCATAGGTTTTTTTTTGTTTAGTATTGCGTTGTATTGCTCTTGGGCACACTTCACTCTTTATCTTCAAATTCATGAGTTTTAGCTGATAGGTTCCATGTGCTTCGTACCTCGTACCTCGTACTATGTCTATAAAGAAACATTAATTAAATCAATTCATTAAAGGCATCAAATATGATGGTTAAAAATTAAATTGAAAGATGACAAAATAGTTTAAGAAATGGTGTTACACTATGTTATGAAAACGATGTCTCCTTCACATGGTGTCTGAGTGTCACGGTTTCTTGTTCATGGTGTCTTGCATCACGGTGTCTTGATTCACGGTGTCTGGCTTCACAGTGTCTAGCTTACGGTGTCTAGCTTACGGGGTCTGGCTTTCGGTGTCTGGCTTACGGTGTCTGGCTTACAGTGTATGGCTTACGGGGTCTGGATTACAGTGTCTTGTACGTAGGAAAACAACAACATTCAGACTTAAATAGTGATATGCATGAAATGGATTGAGCTTAACCATTATAAATCATGAGAGAACATGAAACATAAATACATGTGATTGGATATAATTTATAGGAGTTAACTAAGTTGAATAATATTGGTGATCATTAATGAGATTTGTGATCATTAATGAGATTTGTGATTATTAAAACATGATTAATACATAAGGATTCCAACAATATTTTATTTAGTGAATAGTATTTACTACTTCATAAAGGTGAAAACTATTACTTATGATAAATTATTCATGGTTTTTTTATGTTTTAAAAAAGCTAACAGTTTCCCTTCTTTGTGTATCCCTTACTGAGTTTTTTAATCATCCCATGTTTTTGAAATGTTTTTCATAGGAAATAAAATGGAATAGGGTCAAGGATGGGATCTAGGAAAAGTCATGTTGTCTAAAACATAGAACTAGACATGTTTCTTTTTAAGTAAATTTTTTTTTCTGAAAAAAATGGATTCTGAGTAGTAGTGTCAACATGTAATATTCAAGTTGATATGTAATAATTATGGCCTAATTTTCTAAAACTGTAAACTTGAAAAGATCCTCAATGTGAATTCATGATTTAACACAATATTATATAGTGTTTTAAGGATGGGGCCTTATAGTTGGTATCATAGGTCGGTTTAGAAAACATTAGAGATTATGAGTTTTCTTTAAACCCATAATTAGTCCCTATGTCTATTATTTCAATTAAATCCTTGTTTTATAACTTTTTTTCAATCAAGGAAAGTCTGATACAAATGGAAGGAGGAGGATCTCAAACTAAATTCCTATATCTTACTGATGACATGCTGGCAATAATTATTGCAAAGTCATGTTCAGATGATTGTGAATATTTTTCTAGCATACAACTCACCTGCAAGCAATTGTTTGAGATATCAAACACCTCCACTATACCTCATTATCATCATGGATCATGGGTTGCATTTAATCAAATCCTATTTTTCTCAATATATTCACATTTTTAAGAAAGGTAAATATTATCATGGCATTTTAAAATATTTTACCTTATCACAACTTTTTGAAAAATATTATGATTTTGAAAATGGTGCTGAAGAAGGAGACCCTTGCGCAACCTATTTATATTTTCCTTTACAATATAGTCTCTCAGCACATACTTATAGTATTTTAAAAGGAACATTGATTGAAATTTTCAACTCTAACTTGGTCTGATTGTTTTATAAAAATCATGTTTTATTAGATGTTTTGAAATAACATGGCATACATGATTATTTTCCGAAACTATTTTTTTGTGAACACCCATATGACCCAAGTTGTACAAGATGTATTTGAATGAAGGAAGAAAATGATTTTGATGGATCTCTAAATCATTGTTATAATGCATGGACCTTATACCTACATGAACAAGATGATGATGAAATCATATGAACACCATGATCAAGGTATGACATTCTTTCTATTAGAAATAGTTTTATTTTATCATATGGAGGTAAAAAATACACGATTTTGAGGACTTAATGTATTGGGATGAAAATGAGAGGTATAAGAAAACCATTGAGGTTAAAACATGTTAGGGTAATTTTTGATTTTTATAAAAAGGACAACCCGTAAGATGGGTGACAACCTATCGCGTCTGGCAAGGCTGCAGGAATCGAACCCACAACCGAAGGGTGACAAGGGAGTATCGCCTACCACTAGCCTACGTGATATCCCTGGTTAGTATGACTTATTCTTTTTAGTTAAATGATTTTTTGGATAAATAATAAGTTTATTTTGGGAACTTTTAATTTGTCAAATGGATATCCTTAATGTAGGAAAATGATTTGATGATTAAGTGATAAAGGTTATTTTGGAAGATGTTATCTATATTGGGGGAACACTATATGCCTATGGAAAATAGAATACTTTGAGATTTCAATTGAGGAGTAATAGAGGAATTTTATTTTGGAAGAATCTATCTTTTTATTATGGACTTAAAAGAATTATGTGTTATTTAAGGAAATGCTTATCCTATCTTTGAGAATATGTGATTAGGTTAATTACACTTCAGTATGAGACTTTTAGAGTAGTCAATGTTATGTGGAGATAAATGTTAAGAATTATTATGGAATACTATGGGATTAAATCCTTTGGAATTTTGGGTTTCAATCTTAGTTTAAATTACATTGAAGTATTTTAAGGAAAATTGTATATTGAATGGTCTTTGTTGAACTTTGGGTGTTATTTGTTGAATTTTGGAGATTTAGAGTTGTATATTTTTTTAAAGGATTATTCTTTTTTGGGGATTATCTGATCTTGTACTAACATTTTTTCTTTTGGTTGATGTATAAATATGGGGGAAATATATAGTTCACATTTTGTAGATTATGTGATAATATAGAAGTTGATTCATGTGCTTCATTTGTGAACAAGTCATCTCGAATACTCATCGTTTGGAGAATAGATGAGTTTGTGGTAGGAATTTAGTGAAGGATGAAAGTCTACATGATAAGTAAGTATATTTCCTCATATTTTTAGTTAAGATCATAAATATATTAATCAAATTTATGAAAAGTAACTTAAAACAAAAACGTTGTCCGTTAAATTATCCTACTGGGGAATCAAATACCGTTTAAACCATCACAAGTTTGTGATTTTCTGGTGGTTACCTTTATCCTAATCATGTTTTCTATCACTCTATATCAGAACATGAAAATTAGTTTCTCCTTTATATCCATGTTTTCATTGAATCCTAGTATGGGTTATCTCAAGTGACCTTTGAACATATCTTTCTTTATTTTAATGCGATTGTTTTATTTACTCTTTTTCCGATGTGGGATTCTCAATGAAGTTTCCAATCCCAATTTTAAAATTGCAAGGACACAATTTCCAAAAGGGGGAAGGATGTAATATTCCTGGTAAATAATGAATATGAAAATTTTCATATTTATTAATTTTTTTAAATTTAATATTATTTTTAATTTAAAGGGGATGATATTATCGATATCATACCTGATATGAAACAATTATTTTCCTTGAAAACTTACGCTGCACACAACGTTGAGTTATACCAAAAAATAATATAATAATATAATTAATTTAAATTGTAGTTAATGCCTAGCCGTTGTATTGGAGGGAATGAATATAAATAACTAAAATATGATTATATATGTTTTTTAAATGTTTTTACTTTTATCCAATAAATTTTATAGGCTTAAAATGTGAATGAATCCAATTTTAAGCATAAATACTCTAATATTCTTTAAAAGGTCGATTTGCCACCTTTTAATGGTGAACCCATTTTAAATATAGTTTTTGTCACTTTTATATGTTCTATTTTACAAAATAAAATTCTTCTTTAGAATCGGGACATCAAAATTTACTTTGGGTATATTTTTAATTTTTTTTTGATAAAGTTCATTTTTTAATGAATAGGGAAAATAAGTGTATTTTAATTCAAAACTATCTTTTAATCTAATTTATTTATATAGATAGATTATTTTTTTAAATGGTTTTAAAGTTTAATTAGATTATATTTTTACCATTCAATCCAAGGTTTGTCATTGTAAGTACTTTCACTTTGAATTTGGACATAAACAAGTGTCAATCTTTTGATAGTTATTATTTCTTAAAAACACGCTTAATGTTATAAAAATGAGAATTAATTTTAAATTAATTAATGAAAAATCTATGTTTCAAATTTGAAAAAATAGACATCATTTTTGAATTTTTAATATCAAATATATCATAGTCTGAATGTTTCTTATTTTTCTGAAAAACATCAATTTTTGATGAATAGTGAAAACACAAAGTAGTAGTTAAAAAAACCGACTTTTGCATTTAAATGAAACTTTACCACTAATTTTAATTGAATTTTGAAAATAAAAAATACATGGTTATTATTATTAATTAAATTTGGTTCAATAAGATAAAATAATTTTTGGTGAATAGTAACTTTTGACTTTTATTTACCATACTAAAGGTAAATATATTAATTTAAGGTAAAAATAATGTTATAATAATATTAATTTACCCTAACATGTGTCCTAATCCTATTGGTTGATATAATTATGACCATGGAAATCCTTGGGTCGATTTAGGGACCCCATGGAGCCACATAAGAGTGATAATGGAACTTTATATTAATTAATTTAAAGTAAAGACAAAAATGACAAAAACATATATCTTTTAGTAAATCACTTTTTACATGTGATATATAAGTTATACCCTAGAATATAAGTATTAATTATAAATCTAAAAATATTACCTACATCATGGTATTCTTTAAAATTTTTAGACATCAAATAAATAAAATTATTTATGACACAATAATGATGCAGTGTTTATCTCATTAATGAATGATTTAAATAAATAAGATTATAAAAATTAAAACAATATCCAGAACATTTAAAATTATTATTGGATGTTTTTTTCCAATATGATTCATATTATCTTCGACGTTAATGAGTTTTGGACCTTTAGAGACCAAAAAACATTATATAATAAAAAAATATTTTCAAACATTCTTAAAGAGCCCCTCCTCCCACTTATAAAAAGCCCACACCTCTATCCCATTACTCACACCTCTCAAGACCCTTTTCTCATCCAACCTCTTCCCAAATAATCTCTCAATATCCCTCTATTACACCTATAAGCCTTACCTTAGGAAGAAGGAACTTCAAGAAATCCGTTTGGTTCAAACCAAAGGGAGTTACCTGATTTAAAGGTAACGTCTTCTCTTAAGTTTTTTTTTATTTTACTTCTCCACCCACCTAAAATCTTTTCATTCCTCTCTTTTATAACAAAACCAGTATCCTCAATATACTAGTTTATTTTTATAAAAATTATTTGAACTACACTTACACCCACCTCTATCTAATGGGTAAAGAACATAATGTTTTTGTGGACAACGAACTACTGCCTCTGGGAACGATGATTGTTCAATGTTCTTATACCACCTCTTATGGTATAAATTTTGATGGAACTGTATTTATATGTGATATATATTATATTTATATTGTTTATATGCTTCTATATTTTGTCATTTATATAATACCTTTATGGTTTTCATAATGGGTAAACGCGATAATTTCATTTGAGGAAGTGCGGACTACCGCCCCCTCAAAGTGATATGATTCGTTCATTCCATACGTGGAATGTATATAGGATAGAGTTAGTGAAATTATAAATGATATTATAATGTAATTATAATATACCTATTTATCATTAAGTTTTCATTCCATTAAAAATATGAAATAGAAATGAAAGTAGCGTTCATGTGTACGTACGACTTACCGTCTCCATGAACAATGCATTTCATTTCTTACCTCCAAATATTATGTACTATTATAAATACATATATATACTAGATATATGTGATATATATGATATATAAATCATGAATATCATTCTATAGATAATGATATTTTGACCACATGTACAACTTGTAAATATAAGAAGTTCATTTCTTATTCAAGTACCAAAAAATGACAAAATGACCATTATTAACATAAATGATTACATAATGTTTATAACATGGAAATAAGTAATATAAAAATAATAATAATCTCGAAAAAATGTTCTTAATAAATTATAAATTAACTTTAGTTTATTATTCATGTGATTAAATAATTAATGGTTCATGTCGGACACATGGTAAGGGGTTTTTTATCTCACTGTTAATTACGTGATATTTCCATTGTTCGCCACTTATTTCTTGCATGTGGTGTATTGTTTTCAGAAATTTTATATATATTATCATAAATATATATATATTAATGGTATTATATGATTCATTTGGTGGTTATTAACTTTTTTTCATACGACTCCATTGATTACAATGTGGTAATGGGTTTTAATCTCTCTTTTTATTCCTGTGAGATTCAGGTATTATTTGCCACTATCTCCTTTTTTGTGGTGTATGTAATGCCCATGATTGTATTATTTTTGTAATATAATTTAATTTATGGGTAATTAAATATTCATTTTATGATCCTTATTTCATTTGGTGTATGTTTCGTAAGTTACTAAATCGATAAAGGAACCTTTCACCCTCCTCTTTTTAAAAGACTTATTTTTGTTATGTCTTTTAATTTACATATTCTTTTGTTGGGATATGTTCTTATGTATCCTTATTGATATAAATCTTACATCTAAGTGATGAGATACTATTTTCTCTCTCATCAAATCATTTTATGAATTTTAATGTGATGGCGTTTGGATATCAAATTTCTGTAAGAGCACTTCTTAACCCAATTTCAATTAATTGGGGTTAAACTTATACTTATTGATTATGTCATGCTATGAATATGTGTGAATGACCTCTGATTTCTTTGCACTTAATATCCACTTTTATTGGGTGCATTATTATTTTTCACACATAATTATGTAATTTATTTATCCTTAATATACATATATGATCATTCCAAGGGACTTTGTCTCAATTTACATTCCATTGAAACTTATATCTTTTTATACACCAATTCACTTTTATATGGTGTATATACCACCTGTTGAAATATTATATAATGAATCTCCTTATTCTCAAGATATTATAAGCATTTATTGATGTTATTCTTCAATTATTTGTATTCAAGCATCTCTCATTTGGTTAGGTACTCTTTAACTAAAATATCATTTTAAATGTTTTATAGATTTATTCTTCTAAATATTTCTGATTAATAACTATATTTTCAAAATGTTTTTAATGATTTATTTATATGGTCATTAATTTTCAAAAATATTAATTATTTTAATAGTATCAAAGTGTTATGGGACACTTTGATTAAATAATATATTTATTAAATGTTTTAAATGATTTTGAAAATGGTTTGATAAAGCATTGGTTTTGTCAATATCATGAAATGATTTCTCGTGATTGAAAATGGAATGTTATTAGTGAAATGTTTATATTTTAAATATTTTATGTGTTATGATTTTATAATGTTTCTTGGAAATTTGATGGGTGGTTATTTGATAAACAAAATGATGGGTGGTGGCATAATAAACCAGGATGAGTGGTTTTGTTATAACCTCCAATGCATTGGGTATGGAAGTCAGCTGTATGGCTATTCCATTTAGTGATATGTGTGGAAGTCGACTGTATGGTTAATCCATTTAAGTATGTTTTTTCCCAAGTCACCTTTCTATGTAACATGTTCTTTCTATGGGTTTTATGGTAATCATTTGGTTACAAAAGGATAAGTAGTGATATTTTATTTAGTAAAGAGTATTTACTACTCCATAAAGGAGAAAAGTATTACTTATGATAAAGTATTCATGGTTAACTTGTTGTATTCAAAAAACATAACAGTTTCTTATCTTTGTGTATCCCTTACTCAGCTTTTTTTCTCATCCCATGTTTTTGTAATGTTTTTCATAGGACATAAAGTGGAATAAGGCCAAGGATGAGATCAAGGAAAAGTCATGTTGTCTAAAACATGGAACTAGACATGTTCCTTTTTATGTTTTTTTTTTAAAAATGGATACTAAGTAGTTTTGTATACATATAATATTCAATTTGTTATGTAATAGTTATGGAATAATTCTCTAAAACTCTAAACCTGAAAAGATCCTCAATGTGAATTCTTGATTTAACTCAAGATTATATAATGTTTTATAGATGGGGCTTTATTGTGGGTATCAGATGATGGTTTAGAAAACTTTAGGGATTATGAGTTTTTTTTAACACATGGTTAGTCCCTATGTCTATTATTTTAGTTCAATCAATGTTTTATAACTTTTTCAGATCAAGGAAAATCAGATACAAATGGAAGGAGGAGGATCTCAAATGATATTTCAATCTCTTCCTGATGACATGATTGCAATAATTATTGTAAAGACATGTTCATATGATTGTGAAACTTTTTCTAGCGTATAACTCACTTGTAAGTAGTTGTTTGATATATCAAACACCTCCACTATACCTCAATATCATTTTGGATTATGGGTTGTATTTAATCAAATCCTATTTTATCAATATTATTATATTTTCAAGAAAGGTAAATATTATCAAGGCATTTTCTAGTATTTTACCTTATCACAAAATTTTGAAGTATATTATGATTTTGAAAAAGGTTCTTAAGAAGGAGACCCTTTCACAACCTATTTATACTTTATTTTACAATATAGTATCTTAGAACATACTTATGGCATTTTAAAAGGACCATTGTTTGAATGTTTCAACTCAAACTCGGTATGACTGTTTTATAAAAATCATGTTTGACTAGATATTTTGAAATTATATGTCATACAAGATTATTTTATGAAACTATTTTTCTAAAAACACCCATATGACCCAAGTTTTACAAAGTTTATTTGGATTAAGGAAGAAAACTATTTCTAAGGATCTCAAATTCATTGTTTCAATGCATGGACCTTCTACCTATGTGAACAAGATAATGATGAAACCATACGGACACCATAATCAAAGTATGATGTTCTTTCTATTAGGAATATTTTTATTTTATCATATGGAGGTGAGAAAATAATATGTTGGGATATTAAAGTATTGGGATGAAAATGAAAGTTATAAGAAAACCATTAAGGATAAAACATGTTATAATTATTTTTGAGTTTTATAAAAAGGACAAATCATATGATGGGTGATAAACCATCACGTCTGGAAAGGTCGCAGGAATCGAACCCACAAATGACGGATGACAAGGGCGCATCACCTGCCACTAGCCTACATGAAGTCCCTAGTTAGTATAACTTATTCTTTTTGTTAAATGATTTTATGGATCAAGAATAAGTTGATTTTGAGAACTTTTGTTTTGTCAAATGGATATACTTAATGTAGGAAAATGATTTGGTGATTAAGTGATAAATGTTATTTTGGAAGATGTTCTCTATTTTGGGGAAACACTATATGACTATGGAAAATAGAATACTTTTAGATTTAAATTGAGGAGTAATGGTGGAATTTTATTTTGGAAGAATCTATATTTTAATTATGTACTTATAAGTGTTTTGGGTTATTTAAGGAAATGATTAACCAATATTAGAGAATATGTGAATAGGTTAATTACACATCAGTATGATACTTTAAGGACAATTGTATATTGAATGGTCTTTGATGAACTTTGGGTACTGTTTGTTGAATTTTGGGGATTAAGAGTAGTATATATTTTTTTAAATGATTATCCTTTTTGGGGATTATATGAACTTCTACTATCCTTTTTCGTTTTGGTTGATGTATAAATATGGGGGAAATATATATTTCATCTTTTATAGATTATGTGATACTCTAGAAGTTGATTCTAGAACTTCAAGTGTGACCAAGTCATCTAAAATACTCATCGTTTGGAGAATAGATAAGTTTGTGGTAGGAATTTAGTAAAGGATGAAAGTGTTAATGATAAGTAAGTATATTTCCTTATATTTTTAGTTATTCTCCTAAATAACTTCCTCAACTTTATGAAAAGTAACCTAAAACAAAAAAGATGTCTGTTAAGGTTTCCTACTAGGGAATTTAATACTGTTTAACCCATCAAAAGTTTGTGATTTTCTGGTGGTTAACTTTCTCCTAATAATGTTTTCTATCACTCTCTATCAGAACATGACACTTAATGTCTCCTCTATATCCATGTTTTCATGTAATATTATTATGGGTTATCTCGGATGACCTTTTTACATATCTTTCTTTATTTTAGAGTGATATTTTTATTTACACTTTTTTCGATGTGGGACATTCAATGAAGTTTCCAATCCCTATTTTAAAATTGCAAGGACCCAATTTCCAAAATGGGGGAAGGAAGTAACATCCCATGTAAATAAAGAATATGAAAATTTTCAAATTTATTAATATTTGTAAATTAAATTTTAATTTTACTTTAAAGGGGATGCTATGATTGATGACATACATGATACACAACAATCAGTTTTTTTGAAAACATACGTTGCACACAACGTCGAGTTATACCAAAAAATTATATAATAAAATAATTAATTTAAACGTTAATTAATTCATAGTCGTTGTATTGGCAGGTATGAATAGAACTAACTAAAATATTATTATATATGTTTGTTAAATGTTTTTAATTTTATCCAATAAATTTTAGAGGCTTAAAATGTGAGTGAATCCAATTTTAAGCATAAATACTCTAATATTTTTTAAAAGGTCGATTTTCCACCTTTTAATGGTGAACCATTTTTAAAAATTGTTTTTGTCACTTTTATTGTTCTATTTGACGAAATAAAAATATTATTTCGAATTGGGACATCAAATTTTACTTTTGGAAATTTTTTGTATTTTTCTAATAAAGTTCATTTTTCAATGAATAGTGAAAAATACTATATTTTATTTCAAAACTGCTTTTTAATCTAATTTATTTATATGGTCAGATTATTTTTTTTAAATGTTTTTAAAGTGTAATTATATTATATTTTTACCATTTAATTCAATATTGGTCATTGTAAGTACTTTAACTTTAAATTTGGACATAAACAAGAGTCAATTTTTTGATAGTCATTATTTCATAAAAACACGCTTTTTGTTTTGACAACTAGAATTAATTTCAAATTAATTAATGAAACATATATATTTTGAATTTGAAAAAATAGACACCATTTTTTAATTTGGAATATCAAATATATCTTAGGCTGAATTTTTAGAATTTTTCTGAAAAACATCAATTTTTTATGAATACTGAAAACACAGAGTAGTAGTTAAAAAACCGAATTTTTCATTTAAATGAGATTTTACCACTTATGTAAATTGAATTTTGAAAATCAGACATACATGTTTTTTATTAGTAAGAAAAATTTGGTTCAATAAGATGAAAATAATTTTTGGTGAATAAAAACTTTTGACTTTTATTTATCATGGTTAATGGTAAGTAGAGTAATTCAAAGTAAAAATAATATTATAATAATATTAATTTACCCTAACATGTGTCTTAATCCTATTTGTTGATAAATTTATGTCCAGGGTCATCATTAGGTCTATTTTGGTACCCCATGGAGCCACTTAAGAGTGATAATGACACTTTTTATTAATTAATTTATAGTAAAGGCAAAAATGACATAAACATGTATCTTTTAGTAAATCAATTTTTACATGGGGTTATATAAGTTATCTCCTCGACTATAAATATTAATTAGAAATATAAAAATAATTCCTAAATCATGCTATTTGTTTTATAAATTTTAGACATCAGATAAATTAAATTATTTATGACACAATAATGATGCAGTGTTTACCTCATTAATGAATGATTTAAATAAATAAGATTATAAACATTAAAACAATATCCAAAACCTGTGCAATTATTATTGGATGATTTTATTTAGAACATGAGTCATCGTATATTCCACTTTAATGAGTTTTTGTCCTTTAGAAATGGAAAATCATTGTATAATAAAATAATATTTTCAAACATTTCTAAAGAGCCCCTCCTCCCCCTTATAAAAGCCCTCACCTCAAACCCATTAATCACACCTCTCAATCCCCTTTGATTGTCTGATATCTACCCAAATACGGTCTCAATAACCCTATATTTTACCAAGAAGCCTTACCACAGGAAAAGAGAACTTTAATAAATCTATTTGGTTCAAACCAAAGGGAGTTACCCGATTTAAAGGTAACGTCTTCGCTTAAGTTATTTTCTTTTATTTTACTTATCCACCCACATAAAATCTTTTTATTAATTTAATTTATAAAAAACCCAGTATCCTAAATATACTAGATTGTTTTTATGATATGTATTCGAACTACACTTACACACACCTCCATCTAATGGGTAAAGAACATACTATTTCTGTGGATGGCGAACCACTGCCACCTGAAATGATGATTGTTCAATCTTCTCTTACCACCTCTTATGGTGGGAATTGTGATGGAACTGTATTTATATGTGATATATATCATAATTATATTGTTTCTATGCTTATTTATTTTTCATTTATAGAATATCATTATGGTTTCCATAATGGGTAAACACGAAAATTTCATTTAAGAAAGTGCGGACTACCGCCCCCTCAAAGTGATATGACTCGTTCATACCATACATGGAACATATATTGGATGTATTTAATGAAATTATATATGGTATTATACTGGAATTATAATATACCTATTTATCATTATGTTTTCATTCCATTAAAAACACGAAATAGAAATGAAAGTAGCGTTCATGCGTACGTGCGACTTACCGTCTCCTTGAACAGTGCATTTCATTTCTTACCTCCAAATGTTATGTACTATTATAAATAAATATATATAATGGATATGTATGATATATATTATATCTAAATCATGAATATTATTCTATATATAATGAAAATTTGACCACATGGACAACTTGTAAATATAAGATGTTCATTTTTAACTCAAGTACCAAATATCAATAAAATGACCATTATTAACAAAAATTATTACCTAATGTTTATAACATGTCAATAAGTTATATAAAAATAATAATAAACTTGATAAAGTTTCTTAAAAAAGTATAAATTAACTTTAGGTTATTATTGATGTGATTAAAGAACGAACGGTTCAAGTCGGACACGAGGTAAGGGGTTTCTTATCTCACTTTTAATTCTGTGATATTTCCATTGTTCGCCACTTATTTCTTTCATGTGGTGTATTTTTTACTGCCTTTTGATATAAATTATCATGATTCTATTTATATTCATTTTTTTTTGATTAATTTGGTGGTTATCAACTTTTGGTCATACGACTCGATTGATTACAACGTGGTAAGGTGTTTTCATCTCTCTTTTTATTCTCGTGAGATTCATGCTATATTTTCCACTATCTTCTTTTGTGTGGGGGTATGTAATTCCCATTATTGTATTATTTTGGTAATATAATCTAATTTATGGGTAATTAAATCTTTATTGTATGATCATTCTCTCATGTGGTTTATGTTTCGTAAGTTACCAAATCGATAAGGTATCCTTTCACCCTCCCCTTTTTAAAAGACTTATTTTTGTTTTGTCTTTTAATTTACATCTTCTTATGTTGGGATATGTTATTCTATATACTTATTGGTGTGAATTTTATGTCGAAGTGAAGAGATAACCTTTTCTATCTCATCAAATAATTTTCTGAATTTTATGGTGACGTCGTTAGGCTGTCGAATTTCTGTAAGATAACTTCTTAACCGAATTTTGATTCTTTGGGGTTAAACATATACTTCTTGATTATGTCGTGCTATGAATATGTGACAATTACCTCTGATTTTTTTTACTATTAATATCCACTTATATTTGGTGTTTTCTTATTTGTCACACATAATTATGTCATTGATTTATCCTTAATCTAAGGATATGATCTTTGCAAGGAACTTTGTCTCAATTTACATTCCATTGAAACTTATTTGTTTTATTTACACAACAATTCAATTTTATATGGTGTATATACTGCCCTGTGACATATTATATCATGAATCTCCTTATTCTCATGATATTATAAACATGGATTGATGTTATTCCTAAATTATTTGTATTCAAGCGTCTCTCATTTGGTTATGAACTCTTTAACTAAAATATCATTTTAAATGTTTTAAATATTTATTCTTCAAAACATTTCTCATTAGTGAACATGTTTTCAAAATGGATTTGAGGATTTATTTATATGGTCATTAATGTTCAAAAATTTTAATTCCTTTAAATGTATCATAGGGGTGTGGGACACATTGATTAAAAAATCTCTTTATTAAATGTTTTAAATGGTTGTGAAAATGGTCTGATAAAGAATTGATTTTGTCAATATCTTGTCATGATTTCTTTTGATTACAAATGAAATGTTTTTAGTGAAATGTTTATATATCAAATATTTTATGTGTTAAGATTTTATAATTGTACTTGGACATTATACGGGTGGTTACATGATAAACCAAATGAAGGGTGGTGCAGTGATAAACCAGGATCGGTGATTATGTTATAACCTCCAATGCATTGGGTATGGAAGTCATCCATATAGCTATTCCATTTTGTGATATGTGTGGAAGTAAATTGTATAGTTATTTTATTTAAGTATGTTTATGTCCCAAGTTACCTTTATATGTTATGTTTTCTTTCTATGGGTTTTATGGTAATCTTTTGGTTACAAAAGTTTAAGTAGGGATCTTTTATTCCGTGAAGAGTATTTACTACATCATAAAGGTGAAAGTTATTACTTATGATAAAACGTTCATTGTTTACTTGTTTTTTTTAAAACTAAGAGTTTCCCTTCATTATATATCCCTTACTGAGTTTTTTTCTCATCCCATGTTTTTGAAATGTTTTTCAGAGTACATAAAGTGGAATAGGGTCAAGGATGGGATCAAGGAAAAGTCATGTTGTCTAAAACATGGAACTAGAAATGTTTCTTTTTATGTTTTTTTTATTTTATGAAAAAATGGTTACTGATTAGTAGTGTCTGCATATAATATTCAAGTTGATATATAATAGTTATGGCCTAATTCTATAAAACTATTAACCTGTAAAGATCCTTAATCTGAATTATTGATTTAACTGAAGATTGTGTAATGTTTTAAGGTTGGGTCCTTATAAACATATTCACCATATAAAAGAAACTCGGTGCATAACATTGGAATATGCCTCAATGAAAGGAAATTGAGATGAATTCCCATTACATAAGTCCAACTTCCTTCATATGTGTCATAAACTCCTATATAATAAATATACATTTATTATATAAATATTCAAGAGACATAATAATATAAATAATATCATATATGATTTAATATTAGCATTTTATCACCCATTTATTAACAAATCTTTATTGAAATCACTGTTCTAGGGGATAAATATTTCAATTTTCATGTTTGTTTTTGTTAAAAACTTCTGGTTCTTATGAATAATATATATTTAAATCATATAAATAATTATATTAATATTATAAATATAATATTTATTTAAAAGATACATTTTTAGAATAATTATGTAAAGGTGTACAAGGAAAATAAATCGCATCTCTTTATAGAGACGGTAGGTCAGACGTACGCATGAGAGACATTATCATTTTCTTAAGGGGTGAAAGGGTTAAGAAGTAAATTATATATTAAATTCAAATAATAAATATTATATCATATATATTCATTGGTTCCATAAATGTGAATATCCATGTGTGTCAATGATGGAAACCAAATTAAATCGGTTCGTGAGATAGTAGTTTGCTATATACACGAGCGATGGTTTTGTTTCCCATTTGATGGAGAAGGATATGGATAAATATTATTCCATAAACATAATAAAATTTAATTATATTTTATATAATTCTTTTATTATATTTTAATTTTTAGTACTAAATTGGAGGTGGGAAAAGAAGAAGTAAAAAAGGGAAGAGTTTTGTTAAGGCAATTACATTCTCTTAGAGAAAAATCATTTGAATGTCTTATTAAGAACCATAGGGTTGGTATTTTGGGGAGAGAATAAGATATATAAAATGTATAATGATGTTTTGGATAGATTTTTAAGGCTTTTATTTAGATAAATGGCTAAATAGGTGTGAATTAGTGGGTGGTGGAGGTTTTATTTTAGAAGTGAGGGGAGGGGAAATCTTGGAATTTATTAAGTATTAAATTAATATAATTTTTTTATGTCCAAATGCATCCAAATTGAAATAATTAAAATATAAGATTAGTATGAGTATAAATTATCTCATAGAATACAATTTGTATAAGTTTTTTGTTATGTTTTTATTCTTATCTTTTAGTTTCGACCCCCTACCAACCCTTTTGACAATTACCGCTATATAAAAGTTTTCTACCCTTTAAGGGTCAATAATGTTATCATAAAATGAAAAAACATCCATAAATAGGCCATGGTTAATATTTTAAACTATTTACCGTTAATTTTTAGAAATATAATATTTTTATTAATTTTATATCCTTTAATAAATTATTATTTACTATAAAATATCATTATTGTCATTTTCGACACCATTCATTTAATTTGTCTTTAAATACATCAATACAAATAGGAAATTAGAATATGAACCTATAAAACATCTAAAAAATAAAATATGTATATATAAAATTCATGGAATAAAATAATTATTTCAATTTATATTACTTTTAAATTTTTTAAAATCTTTTATTTTATTTTTCTATTAACTGAATAAATATTTTGTCTGCTTTGTGTAATAATTTAAGCTAATAATCAAGTCAATAAAAATTTAAAATAAATTACAATGGTAAAATAAAATTAATTAATTTTAAAATAAAATTTTATAACTATAAATAAGTTTTATTTATTCTGATCCCAAAATATTATAAATATTGAAAGCAAGAAAATGAAATTTTCATCTTTATCTTTTACTTTAATATTATAAAGGAAACAATCAATGAAATATGGAACGCAGTTTTCATATTTTAAAAAATTTGATATAAATGGATGAAAAAATAAATAAAACCGGATAAAGGTAAATTTTTGATTGATTTTGAGACTTTATCTCATTATTTTTAACCATAATTACCCGATTTACCCTTTTTCGATGTGATAAATTTTACTACGTTTACTATTTATAATGATAAAAAATAAAATGGAAATAATTACAAAATTTAAACCCCATGATTTCAAATATGTAATCCATTTTTAAAGATTCAATTTATATCAGTGGTATAAATTAATTTAATATTAAAACAGAAATTGAAAAGAAAAACAATTTTCTAGAAAAATGCCATTTTAAGAATAAAAATATATAATAAATTAAACCATAAAATTGATTCCAATAAAATTAATTGGAATATAAATAATATAATAGAACTAATTTTACTTTGAATCTATTTTAAAATAAAATGTAACTTTCTAAATGCTTGAAACAAAAATAAAATTTTCCAAGAAAATCGTTATTTTTCACTATTCACTGGAAAATCATTCGTTTTAGAAAAATCACAAATAATCAACCTAAGTTATTTTTGATAATATGTTTTAAAAAATAATTTTAATTTTTTAAAATTAAATTTCTAAAAGTGGAATAAATTAATTATAATTCGCACATGCAAAATTCAATATAAAACAATTTTTGAAGAAAAAATATTTTTGAAGTATGAAATGATTTTATTGAAAATTAAGTAATTATTTATTATTAATAAATAAATTATATAAGAAAATTATAAATATTTTCTTAATTTGGTTAACCCTATTCATACCCTCCAATTCAATGGATAGATTATAACAATCATATTTAATTAATATTATTTCGTAGTTCATTTAAACTCAGTGTTGCGTGTTTTAGACACTATCACTACTCGAAATTCTAGTTTTCCAAATGGATATATACCAACGGTTTGAAGAAACCATTGGTATACTATAAAAAAATCCACATTTTCCAACAGTTTGCTCAAAACGTTGGAAAATGTGTTAAAATAGTTAAGCTTTCCCAACGGTTTGACAGAACTGATGGGAAAAATTCACTTCCTCTAACATATACCAACGATTTTAATAAACCATTGGTAAAGAAAGGTTTTCCCAACGGTTTTTAAAAACCATTGGGAATGTTTTACCCCAAATACCCAGTTCAATAGTTCCCAGTACCCCCGACTGCAGACCTAATCCAGACCTCCTCCCACCAAAGTCTTCTTGGCCTCGAAACACCTTCCAACCGAAGATCCATCTTCAATGAAACAAATTTTTATTTCTACAATTCAAATTAGTAAGTTAGTTTTACTGTTCTTCATGTTTCTATTTTATGTTTGATGTTTTGATTTGGGGTAAATTAGAATTAGTCTTGTTGGAGTACGGAACCCTTTGTTTGTTTTATGTTATTTTTGTTCTACACTTCATACATCTTAAATGGTCTTTTTAGTGGGTTTTGTTTAGTACAGGGGTAAAGGGTTTGTTTTAGGTTTTTGTTTAGTGGGGTAAAGGGTATGTTTTATGTTTGTTTTATGTTTTGTTTTATGTTTGTTTAATATTTTTTATTTAGTGGGGTTTTATATATTATGTTTAGTGGGGTTTTATGTTTTTTGTATAGTGAAATGGCTAATGCATGATAGTTTGGCTTTCTTAATGAATAAAATGATTTTAAATAAAAATACCCTAAGGGGGTGTAGGAGGGGTAGGGGCTGTCCAGGTGTGCGGTGCTGTCCAGGTGTGGGGGGCTGTCTAGGTGGGGGTGGGTTTCCAGGGGTTAGGGGGCTCTTGTGGGGCTATATGGGTGTGGGGGAGGGGGTATGGGCTACCCCAAGGAGGGGTGTGGTCTGTCCATGGGGGTCATTGTGGGGTGTCCAGGTGGGGGAGGGGGTTGTGGGGGTATTAAGGGGGGGGGGGCTTGTCCAGGTGGGGTCGGGGGGTGGTTGTCCACGTGGTGGTGGGGGGGGGGGGGGCTGTCCGGTGGGGGGGGGGGGGGGGCTGTAGCAGAGGTGTGGGGTGTCCAGGGAGGGGGGGGGGGTGTCCCTGGGGGGGGGGGGGCTATCCAAGTGGGGGAGGGGGGGTATAAGATGTCCAAGGAGGGTGGGCTATCTAGTGGGGGGGGGGGCTATCCAATGGGGGTGTGGGCTGTCCATAGGGGGGTGGGGGTGGGCTGTCCTCGACTCCTCGTACCCCCTGGACACCCCCACCCTTGGAAATATCCCCACCCCCTTTACCATGACCCCTTGGACAGCCCCACCACCCTCGTGGACAAGCCCACCCACCCCCTGGACAGCCCATACCACCCTAGACAGCCCCCACCCACGTGGACAGCCCGCCCACCCCTAGATACCTTGTACCCCCCCCTTAGATAGCCCCGCCCCCCCCGTGGACAGCCCACCCACCCACCCCGTACCCCCCTGGATAGCCCCCGCCCACCCCCTAGACACCCCCCTCCCCCCGTGGACAGCCCCCACCCTCATGGAAAACCCATCCACTCACTAAACACCTTGTACCCGCCTGGACAACCCCGCCACCCCTGGATAGCCGCCCATGCCCAGGACACATCGTACCCCCTAGATAACCCCCACCCCTAGAAATCCCCCACCCCCTGGACATCCCGACCCGCTGGAAAGCTCTGCCACCCCCGTGTATAGCCCACCCACCCCCTCTGGACACTCGTACCCCCTGGAGAACCCGCCACCCCCTAGACATCCCGCCCACCCCTGGACACCTTGTACCCCCTGGAAAACCCCCCCACCCCTAGAAATCCCCCGACCCCCCGGGATAGCCCTGACCCCCCTAGTCAGCCCTGCCACCCCCGTGGACAGCCCACCCACCCACCCTGAATAGCTCATACCCCCTGGAAAGCCCCCACCCTCGTGGATAGCTTGCCCACCCCCCCGGATACCCGCCCACCACCCTCGGACACCCCATCCCCCCCAAACGCCCCCACCCCTGGAAAGCCCCCCCCCCACCCCCTTGACACTCCAACCCCACTGAACAGCCCTTCCACCCCCATGGATAGCCCGACCACCCCCGTGGACAGCCCTCCCACCCCCTAGATAGCCCGCCCACCCCCTTGGACACCCCGTAGCCCCCTAAACAGCCCCACCACAACCCATAGACAACCCTCCCACACCCCTGGACAACCCATACCCCTTGGACAGCCTGCCCACCCCCTGGAAACACCACTCACCCCCTTGGATAGCCTGCCCAACCCTAGACACCCCTTACCCCTGGACACCCCCTATCCCCTTGGACAACCTGACCACCCCCGTTAATATCCCGCCAACCCAGACACCCCGACTCCCCTAGACACCCCCCACCCATTGGAAACCTCTAACCCCCCTTGACTTCCCCGCCACCCCCTGGACACCCTGCACCCCCCCTGGACACTCCCTCCCCCTTGGGCAATGTATGTGATCACTCAAATTATCTACTATAATATAAAATTTCTTCGATCTAAAATTTAGTCAACTCCTAAATAATTCTCCTCCACTTGTGTACATGATCTTGTACACTCATGTATAGTTCTTCAAAGATTTGTTGTTATAAATATAGTATATTTTTGTCTTTTATATTATGATTCTCATATAGAGTAGTGTGTCAGTTATGGTTTCATATAAAGTGAACAATTCTCGTTCACTTAAATATATTTTCGATGAAACATCAATCTTATTGAATTTATTTTGACGAAATGACTTATAATAATAATTTTTTACAGAATGGATATAATATGGATGTATGAAACCGATCAGATCTCAAGCGATTTTCAAAACAATTTGGAGAGTTTTTTAGATTTTTTATTTCACAATGCTTCAGATAGTGGTTGCATACACTGCCCATGTTCCAATTGTATTGGTAGACCATGGTTGAGCTATGAAGAAGTCAACTACCACATAACCAAATATGTTTTTCAAGAATATTACTATGTGTGGTATCACAATGGGTAGAAAATGAAATCTCAAATTGCTGATGATACAAATAAGAGGAATGGAGTGTAGAATTTGTTAGATGACCATTTTTCATTTATTCATCATCATGAAAAAGAAAGGATTCCGACCCAAGAAGACTTCGATATAAGCACACATGATGTGTCTAATGAAAATGATGATGTTGTAAAGGTTAAAAAATTGAATGATGCTGCCATGTCTCCAGTATATCGACAGTGCGGTTAAATGAAAAGGCTGAAATTTTTAATCCGATTGTTTCATGGGAAAACTATGTATGGGATTTCTAATACTGAAGTCGATCACATTCTTACCTTCTTGAAGGATTTACTTCCAGATGATTCAAATATTCCCTCAAACCACTATATGGCATGGAAGTTAGATGAGGAAATTGGATTTTCAAGAAATAAATTCATGCTTTCCCAAAAGATTTCAGTTTATTCTGGGAGGAAACCGCTGAACGAAATGATTGTATAAAATTTTGAACATCACGCTGGAAGTCAAAATATGATGGAACACCTTCCCGTGTTCCACATAAATTAATGTGGAACTTTTCATTGATCCCTAGACTCCAGAAACTTTTTATTTCTGATGACATATCAATAAAAATGAGATGGCATGATATCGAGAGAATGAAGACTAATGATGAGTTGGTTCAACCTGCAGATGGATTTTCTTGGCAAATATTTGATGCTCAATATCCTGATTTTGTAGCTGATGTGCGTAATGTGAGGCTCAGTCTTTCATGTGATGATTTTAATCCATTTGGGAAGATGCTTACTTCGCACAACAGATGGCCAATTTTTATACACATTTATAATCTTCCCCCATGGTTGTGTATGAAAAAACCTTTCACTTTCATGAGTATACTCATATTTGGCCCTTCTGATCCTGACATTGATATTGACGTATACATTCAACCTTTAATAAAAGAGTTGAAACTTCTTTGGGATGTGGGTGTGCACATATACGATGCATATTCAAAAGACATATTTCAGATGCGTGCTGTGCTTATGTGGATGATCAATGATTTTCCAGCTTATGCAATGATGTTTGGATGGAGCACGAAGGGAAAACTATCATGTCCTGTTTGTATGAAGAATACATGATCCATAAGACTGAAACATTACTGTAGTTTTAGTTTTATGGTACATTGACGATTTTTTCCAATGGACTATCCATATTGAAATAATCATTAAAGATTTGATAATACCGTAGAGACCAATGATCCACCTCACTGTATGTCTGGAACTGATGGGATTATTTAATTGAAAGATTTTTGTTTTTGATTCGGGAAGGGTCAAATGAAATCTGGAAAGAGAAAGAATATTTCCACTGAAACCTGTTACAATTGGAGGAAGAGGAGTATCTTTTTTTATTTTCCTTATTGGTCAACCAATTTTTTAAGTCATTGCTTAGACGTAATGCACATTGAAAAGAATATATGTGAAATGTTGCTTTCAATACTTCTAAATGTTAAGGGAAATACAAAAGATGATTTATGGTCTCGACGCGACTTGGTGGATTGGGGAATCAAACCAGAATTGAATCCTATGCATATCAATGAAAATAAATGGCAAGTTCCATGTGATTCTTATGTGATGAAACCTATGAATTTTTTTCTGGAAGTATTAGAGACTATTAGAGTTCCTAATGGCTATTTAAGAAACATGTCTAAACGGGTCAACAGAAGAGAGTTGAAGAAAAAATCATTGAATACTCATGATTATCACATTATTCGGCAAGATTTGATTCCAATAGAAATCCATCATATTTTTTCAAATAATGTATGGGTGACTGGTATTTGGTTGTGCCATTTGTTTAGAGATCTTTGGGCTAATAAGTTGTCCAAGTCATTCTTGAAAAAAATGTTGACTGATGCCCTATTAATTTGTGCGAGTTGGAAAAAATATTTCCTCCATAATTTTTCAAATGCATACTGCATCTGAATGTCCATATTCCCACCGAAATACTTCTCAGAGGACTTGATTCTTTTTGTTTTATGTATCCAACTGAAAGAAATATGTACTAATTAAAGTATTATGTCCGAAACAGGAATCATCCCTAAGGTTCTATCATGAACATTTACTTGGATCAAGAATGTATGGATGTATGCTCAATGTATTTGTCTGATCTTACTACAAGAATGAACAAACCAATAAGAAAAAAAATAAGAATAGTATGAAAAAATTGAACCCAGTTTTCTATCACTTCCTCAAACAGGAGGAATTCCTGGATCATATACATTGAATACATTAATCCTTGAAGAGCGGGAGATGGAATATCGCACAGTTTTGTTCAAATATGATTTGTTCGTTGACTACATCAGGTAACTAAATTGAATATGTATGTCTTACATATATATATGCTAAACTATTCATATTTTTTATCTACAAGGAACATAAAAAAATTATAAATATAAAGCATCGTTCTTTATCTTTGAGTAGGAGGGAGACTTTTCAAATTAAAGAGTTTTATTCTTGGTTAAAATTGAATGTAAAAATATTACTATTTAAAATAATTAAATAAATATTTAATTAAGTTTAATATTCATTTATATTGTAGGTATTGGGTTTTATTGTTGAATCTGTCTCCAAGGAAATAAGAGCTTTGGCTTTTGGTCCAAATACCGTGGTCCGTGACTGTAAATCAATTATTATAAATGGATACAAATTTATTTTCACTGAATGAGAAAATAAAGTGAGAACACAACATGATGGTGTTATAGTTACAACCAAAATAGATTGTTATGCTAGTTTATCAGATAGTATACCACGATTTGAAAATGTGGGTTATTATGGAGTCGTTGAAAAAAAATAATGTTGGAATATTACTCTCATGGACGAGTCACGATGATGAAATTCCATTGGTTATATTCGATGACTAGAAAGGGAAAATTTAATGATGATTGTGGATTTTGAGTAATTAATATGACTCAAAAACTTGCTACCGAAGAACCATATGTATTGGCATCAATGGATAAATATGTTTTTTTTGTCAAAGACGAACTTCGACCTGAATTTGGTGTCATAGTTAAAATAATTCCAAGACATATTTTTGATGATGGTGATGATGGAATTGACACCATCACTACTTCCATTGGAACCAATCCATATATTTATTTTGATGACTCCAATATCTCAATTGTCTGAGTTGACTATGAACCTGATGTTATGGTGGAAAATATATAAAATCATCCATTCATGTTCTCAATTCTTTTGTTTTACCTTGAGTTGGGTTGTTAAGGTTGGTTCTATTCAAAATTGATTTAATATTGAAACCTGCATCATCTACCTGAGCTAAAGAAATTAAATTTTTCCTTAATTTTGACAATTGCTTTTCCACTTATGAATATGGTAGAATCAATGTTCCATGATTTTAATAGACTGAGGACACTTAGTAAATAATCGTCCTACTAAAAATAAAATTTTTATTACATATTTTATGATTTATTGACTTCATTATATATTTGTTCAAGCTCACCTAAAACAATGGTTAGTTAAATTATCCATGAATCCCCCTATTCCCTCTCATTTATTTTGTTTTTTGGGTTACACATTAGTTATCCTTTTCTATTTACATCCATATTTGTTTTCAAATGCAGGAAGTGAAACCAATTGAAGAGAGGTGACGAAAACAGATTATAGACAACAATCATCGCATGACCGATCTTGGAATTCCACCATTAGTGCCTACAGTGAGTATCTTATTTCAAATATATTTATTTAAATTATATATAATGTCATGTGATTATTATTTTTTAAACATTTTTCAGGATCCATCTAATAAGCAACATTTATTTGAGGAGCAGATGAGTAGTGGTCCCAGTACTGGGGGTGTTCATATGAGGGGGGGGGGGGTACGGGAGCTAGACAATCAGGTCGGTGTACCTGATTAGACCCTGCCCTCCTAGTAACATACCAACCATCCCAAATTCTGACCCCAGTGTGCTGTTAGGGACAGACGGGATATTTAGGCCTCCCATGTTTTCACCACCATTTACATCCGACACTCCTCACCCGTCTGTATCATATCTGATGATGATTCCCACTCCCCATCCAACATTTGGCCAGCCATCCCTATCATCTTATTTTACTACTTCTTTGATCTCTTCGGGCTTTTATATTCTATCTTCTTCAACTACTACTCCACCAGAGTCTGTCCCTACGGAGCATACATTGGGACCCAGTCCATATGTACAGGGTGTTCCTTCATTTTCTGCGGATCCATCGGCACCCATTGATCAGACTACCATAGGTATACTTATACAACCCTAAAAAATTGTTACACCATTATTTATTTTCATTATAACATGTATTGATAAAATATTTGTTTTTCTTTCATAACAGATACATCTTCTGATAGGAGGCGGGGGTGGGGGCGTACATGCATGCATTCAGTGTGGAACCACCACACTCAGTTGATGGTGGAATACAATGAAGATAATCAGATGATTGAAAAATTAGGGCAACAATGTCGGAGTTTTTTTACGAAGCATTCCAAATACTCTGAAATCATTCCTCTCAGCCCGCTCTCATAGAGATAGCTGCCAAATGAAGTCAAGGATACAGCCTGGGTAGAGATATGGGTAAACAATCAGTTGTATTTAATGAAATATATTAATTTTCGTATTTATATGAATTAATATTTTGTTTTCAGTTGCGATTTAATTTCTTCGATGGTGAGGGTGCATGGCCAACATGTCGAAAGGATTTAGGTGAGCTTTAGAGAGCTTATAAGCATGAGTTGTACATTGGATGGCATGATAGGGTGGGAACAGAGTTGTAGGCGGTCCCTGTCGTGGATTATTGTCCATTAGAACAATACCGACAGATGATTACTCATCGGGAAACTAGCCAATGTATGGTATTAATCATATTAGAAGTATTTAAATGAAAATTTTCATGTTTTTCGTTAATACTAATTATTGAATTTTATTTTGGATGCATATGGAAGAAATAAAAAAACATTGATGCTAAGAAATACGTCAACACATTGGGACATACTACGATTCCATATCATTAGAGACAACTGGTATGATAGTTTTTAATCGTTCTTTACGACTTGCACTTTCTATTGCTTCCTCCTTAATTTATTCGATTGCAAAATTTGTTATATGATTTTAGTTATGAAATTACTATTTTTTTGGTATCCTATTTTTAATTATGGTTTCCTACATTCAATGTAATTATAGAGGCATAAATTGAATATAGAAGGACGTGCGCCTTGAGAAAAACTATTTTGCTTGAGTAGAAAAAAGAAAGATGGAAGCGTGGTTAATGAACCGACTCAGTAGTAGATTGTAAGTTTTACATTGTATATTTAAAATTTTATCACTATTTTTTAACTTAATAATCTATTTATATTTGTAACAGGATGCTTTAGAGGCCCTTGATTCCGAGGAACCTGACAATTTTGGGCCAAACGATCACTTACATCAGGTGTTGGGAGATGAGCACCCTGGTAGAGTACACTACTGGCCTGGGAAGAGTATAGTTCCGATGAGGTATTGGCCCTCCTCAGGTACGAGTTGTAGTTCCACTGAGTTGCAGTAGGTTAAGGCCCATGCAGAACAGGCTGAAAAAAGGGCCACAGAGATGGTATCACAGTCTGGTATGACAAACACTGCATTTATGAAACTGATGGAAGATTTTTGTCCAACACTTCCACCAGAGGCCAACACTGCTTGTGAGGAATATATTTCATCAACGTGTTATATATATGGTGAACCAGGTGGATGTTCTAGTGGTGGTCGAGATGATGGTGAGGAGGAGGTTGAGGCAGAGGAGGAGGGAGATGAGGAGTCCAAGGATGAGTACGTGGGTGAAGAGGGTGGGAACGATGATGGGGATGACGATGAGGATGAGGGTGAGGGTGAATATGATGTTGATGAAAGTGATGGTGATGAGGGAATGATCGATCCGTTACATTTTTGAATGATATTACTGACCTTTGATGTTTATTGATTTTTTGTGCCTCAATATATATGTGATTAGGTAGGTCACATTATCTTTATTTTTTTATCTATAAATAATAAAACATGATTTGATGATTTGCTGTGACATCCCCCTATTTTACTAAAATTGTAAAATTTTAGTGGAATTTAGAAAATTGGTGGTCTGATTAGAAGTTGATATAATGAAATTATTTTATTAACCTTGAAATAATTTGATTATAAAATATGTAAATACCATCCCATGAACCTGAGACAGCCCCCCCCCCCCCGGACAGCCCCATGGACATCCCCTTGGATAGCCCCCCACCCTCCTCCCTGGACCCCAGACAGCCCCCCAGACAGCTCCCCAGACAGCCCCCCACCCTCCTCCCTAGACCCCGCACAGCCCCCAGACAGCCTCCCGGATAGCCCCCCAGAAATCCCACCAGATATCCCCCCACCCTCCTCCCTGGACCCCAGTCAGCCTCCCGAACATTCTCTCAGACAGCCCCCCAGACAGCCCCCCCCACCCTCCTCCCTGGACCCCGGACAACCCCCCAGAAATCACCCCATACAACTCCCTGGATACCCCCCCAAACAGCCCCACGGACAACCCCCCTCCTCCTTGGACCCCGGACATCCCCCCGGACAGCCCCCCGGACAGCCCCCCCCACCCTCCTCCCTGGACCCCAGACAGCCCCTCTGATAGCCCCCACCCTCCTCCCTGGACCCTAGACAGCCCCCACCCTCCTCCTACCATGCATAACCCCTGCCACATATATCCTCATCCCCCACTGGGTACCTCACACAACTTTGTATCACTGACATCATCACACCAATTACTACATCATAAGTTCACTGAGCCCAATCTAAGCTCTCTTCAAGATTCACCCTAAATCCCAATCTAATTAACATTCCATTACTATTACTTCAATACCAAGCACCAAACACCTACCTGGATTTTTGAGACAATTACACTCTTAATTCGGCGTCTCGGATCCCAATCTAAACTTTCTTCAAGATTTACCCAAAATCCCAACAGAAAATAGGGTTTTAGAGATTCGTAAGATGATGAGAGAAGAGTGAAAACCTTAATCGAAAAGAGGACGAAAGGATAAGATTAAACTCACCCTGATCTTCAATCCACACTTAACAGCACTCAAAATGCCCAAGTGACATGTACGAGTCAACCCCGCCACAATATGAGGCACGGTGTGGCCGGTACCACTCAAAATGTCTCACTTTTATTTGAAATGGACAACATTTTAAGTGAAAACAACAACTAACATATGGAAAACCAACCAAACAGATTAGGATTATGTTGATACTTTAGAAAAATGATCCATGGGTCATTTGTGACATGTACGTGTCAACCCCACCTCAATCCGAGACACGGTGTGGCCGGTACCACTAAAAGTGTCTCAGTTTTATTTGAAATGGACATCATTTTTAGTGAAAACAACAACTGGAATATGAAAAACCAACTAAATGCATTCAGATTCTTGTGAGACTTTAGGGAAACGATCCATGGGTCATTTTTGATAGGTACAAGTAAACCTTTCCTCAATCTGAGGCATGATGTTGCTGATACAACTCAAAGTGTCTCACTTTTATTTGAAATGGACAACATTTTAAGTGAAAACAACAACTGGAATACGGAAAACTGACCAAACATATTTGGATTCTGATGATAATTCAGGAAAAGGATCAATGGGTCATTTATGACATGTATGAGTCAACCCTGCCTCAATCCAAGGCATATTGTGGCTAGTACCACTCAAAGTATCTCACTTTTATTTGAAATGGACAAAATTTTAAGTGAAAACAACAAATGGCATACAGAAAACCAACCAAACACATTCAGATTCTGTTGATGCTTTAAAAAAAGGATCCATGGGTCATTTTCGATGTGTATGAGTCAACCTTACCTCAATTTGAGGCAGGGAGTGGCTAGTACCACTCAATGTGTATCACGTTTATTTGAAATGGATACTATTTTAAGTAAAAAACTAGAATATGGAAAACTGACCAATGATATTCAGATTGTGTTGATAATTTAGCAAAAAGATCCGTGGGTCATTTTTGATGTGTATGAGTCAATTGTGCTTCTATCTAAGGCACGATGTGGCTGGTTCCACTCGAAGTGTCACTTTTATTTGAAATGGACAACATTTTAAGTGAAGACAACAACTAGAAAATGAAAAACCAACAAGACGCATTCAGATTATGTTGATAATTTAGCACAATGATTCATGGGTAATTTGTGATGTGTAAGAGTCAACCCCGCCTCAATCCGAGGCACGATGGTTCCCGTACCACTCAAAGTGTCTCACTTTTATTTGAAATGGAAAAAAGTTTAAGTGAAAATAGAAATTGGCATAAAGAAAACCGACCAAACACATTTGGATTCTATTGATACTTTAGGAAAACAATCCATGGGACATTTTTGACGTGTATGAGTCAACCCCACCTCAAACTGAGGCATGGTGTGGCCGGTACCACTCAAAGTGTATCACTTTTATTTGAAATGGATACTCTTTTAAGTAACAAAAAATGGCATACAGAAAACAAACCAAACATATTTGGATTGTGTTAATACTTTAGCACAATGATCCATGGGTCATTTTTGACATGTAAAAGTAAACCCCGCATCAATCTGAGGCATGGTGTGGCTGGTACCACTCAAAGTGTCTCACTTTTATTTGAAATGGACAACATTATATGTGAAAACAATAACTGGCATTCAGAAAACTAAACAAACACATTCTGATTCTATTGATACTTTAGTAAAAGGATCCATGGGTCATTTTTGATGTGTAAGATTTAACCTCGCCTCAATACGAGGCACGGTGTGGCTGGTAGCACTCAAAGTGTCTTTCTTTTGTTTAAAATTGATACTCTTTTAAGTAAAAACAACTGGCATACAGAAAACCAACCAAACATATTCGGATTGTGTTGGTAATTTAGCACAACAATCCATGGGTCATTTGTGGCATGTACGAGTCAACCCCACCACAATATGAGGCACGATGTGGCCGGTACCACTCAAAGTGTCTCACGTTTATTTGAAATGGACAACGTATTAGGTGAAAACAACAACTGGCATATGGAAAACCGACCAAATGAATTTAGATTGTATTGATACATTAGGACAATGATCCATGGGACATATGTGACGTGTATGAGTCAACCCCACCTCAATTCGAGTCACGGCGTGGTTGGTATCACTTGAAGTGCCTATCTTTTGTTTAAAATGGACAACATTTTAAGTGAAAACAATTGGAATACGGAAAACCGACCAAACATATTAAGATTTTGTTGATACTTTAACACAAGGATCCATGGTTCAGCCTCACACAATCCACTTCTCATGTGGGGAACTCCTACCCCTATTCTAAGACACATGACATTTAATACACCAATCTCATCCTTAAATAGTGGGTTCTAAGACCAAACCAAAGTCCCTTTGGGAACCCAATACCAAAGACATAATTGAATATTCATACCCACTACCCAAAATGGGGATTCATATCACATCACACCTAGGAAACCAAATTACAATTACCCACATACCCCCTATTCCAATTGAAAAGTCTATGAAAAACTTGTAGGCTATTATGGTGACCCATCTAACATGTCGAGATTAGAAAATGTTTCCCACTAACACATCAGGAACCATTTATACATGGACACAT
Source organism: Viscum album (assembly GCA_963277665.1). NCBI lineage: Eukaryota > Viridiplantae > Streptophyta > Magnoliopsida > Santalales > Viscaceae > Viscum > Viscum album. Next base: position 574,989,790 of record OY728140.1, read on the forward strand.
AGTCATTAGAGGAATATAAACATCCCATGTGCTTCCTATAACTCATCTTAGGTCTAATAACATGACCACTTCCATTGTCTATCTTATGCGTATCATGATCCTTGTCCACTCTACCCACGTTTTTCGGTTGGTTTTAAGATAGTCAACCCAAGACCATGAGTACACATCACATGTTATTCCTATAACATGTAGGTTTTTTCTCTTTTGTGTATTTGGGTTATGGTTTGAGTGAGGAGTGAATTATAAATTTTGAATACTGTTATGGGTGTTATTGATTTTCAATTCTAAATTTATGAATTCTGGATTTATTGGATTCTAGATATACTGGTAATGAATTCTAAATTTTGAATACTATTATGTGTATTGGATTATAGATGTATTGGATTTTAATTTTGTATTGGTGTTATGGGTGTTATTTCATTTCAATTATGGATGTATTGTATTGTGGATCTATTGGATTCTGGATTTATCTCGTGTTGTGGATTGAGTGAGGAATAAATTTAAAATTTCTAAATATCTGAATTCTAGATGAATTTTAAACATCCCAAGTAGGATTTTGGATTCTGGATGTGTATGTGTTATTGTGGGTCATGGATATTTCTAGGTTGGAGGGGGCTTCTGGCTATTGTGGAGCTGCAACAGATGTGTACCAACAGTTTTAATACTATTGGTATAGCATTTTGATATATATTATACCAATGGTTTTTTATAACCATTGGTATAAACTTGTACCAACGGTTTTAAAAACTGTTGTTATATGATTTGGATGAATATTGTACACTATATACCAACATTTTAGAACCGTTGGTATAAGGGTAACATATACCAATGGTTTGTGAAACCATTGGTATATCTCTTACATTAACACCTATACCAACGGTTTACATAGAACCGTTGGTATAAGCCTTTACCCACGACCTAATTGTCCATGGTTTGGGAAACCATTGGTATATAATATTCCAACGGTTTCTAGGCCTTTACCAATGGTTCTGAACCATTGGTAAAGGGTACAATTCCAGCAGTGTATCAAACATAGAGTTTATTTAAAATATCTGAGTGTTACAATGAAGAAATGTGAAATGAAATTTGATAAAAACTTGGATCTTTTATAACAGGTGAAAACTATGGATATTATTATAACATAAATGGATTCCATGGTTGTGGGTACGCATCAAAAACTAGTTGAGGCTCATATGTTGTACATGCTTCCTCTTTCTATGGAACATGTGAGGTCTCACATGCATTTGTATACTATACTTCACACAATGATAAAATGTATCATGAACTAATAAATTTATAGGAAACTTGGGGAGCCCCTTGAAGATTCCATTGATGCACTTCACAATGTTTGTGGTCATGTTTTAGTACCTCTTTCCTCAACCACATTCCAATGTATTTTACTCTTTTATAATCCATATAATATAGTCATAAAATCCTTTATTATCACTAAAAATTCATTCCAATAGTTTCTAAATCCTTTGTTGAATCGAATCATATTTTTGAAAAAGGTGACCATAATTTATATAAATTATTATTAATATTATTTTGACAAAATAAAAAATAGGAAACATATTACATAATAAGATTCATTATTACCTTCTTCATAGATTCATCATGAAAATTCTTTCACACATTACTGGTAATGTTTCTGATGTAATATCAATTATGTTCATTTAGGGATCTCCACATAACATGATCTGCATTTAGTCACTCCTTGACCACTCAATGATGATCAGATATCCAACATACACCCTGAATGCAGGTGAAATGGTTGCTAATACATGCTAAAAACTGACTCTGGTGGTCATAATTTTCCATCTCCATTATGGAAAATGTATGAGAAATAGGTGCATAGTCCCCATGATGGGTTAATGCATTAAAAAATATTCCAATTTTCATACATTAGATAAATATAACATCAATATATTTAAACTATTAACAAAAAATAAATACGATAATACATTGAATGAATTCCTAGAACAGTCAATGAAATTAACATGAGAAGGATCAACTCAGTTATCTTGAAACACATGTTCATTTTTGTTAAGGTGGATGATAATTTATCTATCTTACCTAAGTGTTGGTATAAAATGTTAAAACACCCAATAATGTCATCCCAGTCATCGTATACTTTAATAATTGCCTTCTATGTCTCCTTCTACACCTTTCCATATGAAATATTGTTTCCAAATGTTTGTTGTATACTCTCCTACCAAAGGGATATAGACACATCGTGATAGGAAATGATCATCTCGACAATAATGAATGATACAAATTTATTATCCAATGATTTATGATCCTATTTTTGGTAAGGCTACATTCAATTATTAGATGACTCAATCTTAGAAATCCTCCACCCTCCAAGTGAAATGTCAGGTATCACCCTCAAATGAAATCTACAATCACTACCATATTTGTCACATCATATGATGTATTTTTTATATTTTAAATCCTCAAATAAATTGATATAATTTCACCATATATGAAATAATTTTTTCTTGGAAAATCTCTTCCAAAATATAATGTTTTCTCTGTTGAACCAATTCTATCATCTATAACTTCAGGAAACTTAGTTACATGTGTAATAATATTCCAAATGAATTTAGGAAAATGTGTCATATATTCCAACAAAGATGATAATATTGGTGGATGATTTCTCTTACACTGAGGCTGATGTATAACCATTCCATTTCTATAAACTTCTTCCCCACCTTCTTTATCTTCATCCTCATTGCCATTTTTTTGTCCAATTCTTTCATTATAAATTTCTTCATCATAAAATTTCTCTTAAAATATATATAACTTATTATCTTGGTTGTATTCTTCCATATAATATAGAATAGATATAGAATCTTGGTATGGACCTTTTTTGATGACTCTTGTATGGATCTTCCATCTTAACGTAACAAGATACTACTAGATAGTTGAAATCACCACGTATAATTTCACCAAACCATTATTAGATTGATGGTTAAATAATGTTGTTTATAAAAACTAGTCATCATTATCATGTAATGGATAAGTTAGATGCCATAGATTATCATGTAATTTCAAATATATATATCCAATAGTATGGATCTCTTGACTAGATCTCAGTTTTATCCAACCATGAATTCTTTCATGAAGTTTTCCAAGGGTAACACAATCACTTATAATAACCAATCGTGTTGGTTTGATACTATAAAAATCTCCTTGATCAGTTTGAATAAAATCACATTATAAATAGGCATAAACATACATGATTTTATATATTACTAATTTTCTTATGATCATGATTCCAAAATGTGTAAACAATATTCACTATGGGGAATAATACTATAGCATTGAAAGTGGATTTATTGTGTAAAGTTATATCATAGTATAAGGATATTATTAGTAAATAGTTATTAAGTTAATTAGTTTATAAAGAGGATGAGAATTAACCAAATCATATCCCCAAGAGTTTCAAACTAGGTGTGCTATTAAGCCTCATTTACATACACCAAGTAAAGATTCTATTAATACTCAATTAGCCTCTTTTACGGCTGTTACCCCTAGGTGCATTTTTTCTCAAGCATGTATCCATTTGTTTTTTTATCTAAATAGGGATTTTATTTCTTAAAAAACAATACAATATTTATTTTATTAATTTATTGATAATTAATTAATTATTATTATTAATAAGTTATAATTATTATTAACTAATTTTTAATATTAATTATTAATTTTTTTAAAATAATTAATAATCAATACTAATTATTATTAATTACATTAGTAATAGTAATTTTTAAGTACCTTAATAATAATTAATTAATATCAAGGATTACCAATTATTATTAATGAGTAATAATTATTATTTATCAGTAACTAATTAATAATAAATATTAATTAATGATATAAAAATAAACCACCTAATAACAATTCTTGAATATTATTGGTAATAAGTAATAATTACAATTAATTAATAATTATTTATTATTATTAAAAAAATACAAGTTAGTAACTGAATAATAATTTTAAATATTAATTTGAATTTTTTTAAATTATTCATTATTATTAATTAATTAGCGATTAATTAATAATTATTAATACTAACTAGTAATTAATATTTACTACTAAGTGATATTGATTAGTAATTATTTAATAATAATTTTTATATTAATAACCAAGACTAATTTATAATAAATTACTAATTAGTAGTCATTAAATAATAATTAATTACTCACTAATATTAAATATTATAAAAAAATTAAATCTAATTAAATAAATAAATAAGAAAATAATTTTTTAAATAAAATAGATGTTTGTCAACTAAATAAAAAAATTAAAATAAATTAGGAAAAAATACCTTTAAATAGAGCTTAGAAAAAAAAATTACACATTGAAATCTATTTTTAAATAGTGTCCAACATCAATACATGTAATAGGAGAAAATATCTAGAGAAGAGTGTGGGGGAGAGTGAAAATTGTGAGAGAAGAGAGTGAGCAGGGGGGAGATCTTTTATGGGGTAGTAGGTGGAATGCGTTGATGCCATCAACACCTTTCACATTTTATTATCTGAGACATTGATGACCTCAACAACAATCACATTTTATTTTGTGAAAGGAATTACTTCCCCCAATGACTTTCATGTAATAATATAAAAAAGTCATTAAAGGCACCAATGCCTTCTCTATGTCATCCATTTAAGGAAAAGGTAATTATTCCCTCAATTCCTTTCAAACATGATTTAAAAATAATAAAACTCGTACTCATTTCTATCCCTTTTTTATTCAAAAAACCATAAAAAATCCTCAACACATCTGCTATTCAAAAAAAAGTTAAAAGGAAAACTTTTATGTGTGAATATTCCTGATTTTGGGTGAAGAGGAAAACTCTAGAAGAAAACCAAAGTGAAATCATATATCTTTTGGCCTGTTATTTTTAATTCATCAAGGAAGGGGGTAGACGAACCTGAAAAACTACTGTATCTATAAATAGATATTGAAGGATCATGGGGATGAGTTTAATATCTCGATGGGATATTTCACATTATGTTTCCATTGTTGTCTAGGTTTTTTTATCTTTTATTTTATGTTTATATTTTATTCTATTTTTAATATTAGAGTAGCCTATTCTCCTATTATTATTCTCATTCTCCTTCATTCTACCATGGGGTTCCACCATGTGGTTCTCCCTCCATATATACTTCCTCTCTCAATATACAATTTAATAGGGAACAAACCCAATAATTATCAAAGGGGGTGGGGGAAGTGATTTTTGTGTACATGCCATATTCTAATTATTTTATTTTATTTATAAACATGGAAATGAATTATTTGAGTTTAGGATGATGGTTTTTCCCATTTATCTTATTTTCCATAAAATATTTATTCCATAATTAAATTATTTTGATATATCATCCCGAAATTCATTAAACATAAGGATTATTTATGTGAGGTGGGAGAAGAATAGCACATAATATATGATTAGGATTTTGTGTGATAATACACACTTTGGATAGGTTTGTTTTCATTAATTATCTTTATAGAAAGTGAGTTGAAAATTAGTTTAGAGAGGATCTAAATCATTCTAAAAAGTCATACATTTAATAGTGTATGTAAATTTAAATATTTATATATAATATAGTTGTTGAAATAAAATGTAATTATTCTTCATGTTGTTTTCATCATTTATTTTATTTATTTCACACAACAACATTTTTATTATCATTCTTGAATAATTAAATTTAAAACTAAAAGATATTATCAAGTGACAAAACAACATGAAGAATAATTAATTATGCTATCCTTAAGAGACAACTCATGTTTAGATGTTATGATGCACCATTAGAAAATAATATTATTTATGTGGACCTTGTGTCATTCCGCACATCATTTTGGAACCATTTACAAGGATAATCTCTTGGTTAGTAAACTTTATGTCACTTTGTAATGATTTTTTGTCTATTTTCTTTGTTTTTATTCCTTCCTCTATCACTTCTTTACTTATTATATGGATTAAGAATTAAATAATGGTTTATTACTCTATAATGAGTTACAACATATTTAACCAATTAAATAAAGTGGATGAACTTATCTTGATGTCTATAAATTATCTCTAAACTAAAACCATAATATCACTTTTATCTTTTTAAAATTTTCCATGGATCCCACTACCTCTCTTATACTAAAGTGGATGGGAGGATGAATGTTTCTAAAAATATTAGAATCATAAAAAAATTCTTCATTCCATTATGATGAAGATTATAAAAAACTAGAGGTAATGAAAATGATGACTAGTTTTTTGATGGTGTACCAAGAAATGAAGAAACAACAATTTGGGTTAGAGGAGTTGAAAGAAATGAGGGAAATGTTGAATTCGACCCAATAATAATTCATTTTCCAAGGAGCACAGTATAAATAAAGAGAATGCTACTTCCAATGGTATCCATCGACGAGGGAATCAAGGAAGTAGAAAAGAAACATCACAATTATTCACTCCAAACTCCTTCCAATCTATTTTATAAGGCCATATAGGAAGAGAAAGAACATCAATCTAAAAACCTTAAGGGAGTTAACCATACTTTGGACTCAATTATTTTCCAAATTTATCAAAATGAAAATATTAATAACTCTCTTAAATTTAATTTTTTTGATTCATCACAACTGTTAGAAGCCTTGGATGAATATAAAACCATAATAGATGAAATGATATTTTAATAGAAGATGGAGGATCAAATTATTACTTTAATTGGTCCTATCCTAGTTTAATTTGAAGAATAAAAAGATATTTGGCTCAAACAATTTAAGGGGTTTGATTGTTATTTGAATTTATTTTCATTTTATTATTCACTGTTACAAATTCCATCTAAAAAAATTTATAATTTCCACGTAGAATCATCTAAGCCACTAATGGACCTTAAAAGTAATGAAGAAGAATAAGGTAATGATGGGAAGTTTTCATTATAATTTTATTAAGAATATTCCACCATGGAAGAGGTGGTAACATTTTAAAAATAACGAAAGACACTTACTATAAACTCACTACCTCTTTAATAACATTAGGTGCATCAAATATAGAATGACGTGGAAACTTTTAAGCCACACCCCTACTTTTTATTCTCTCACACACTCTACATTTCTTTTACTATCATTCCAGGGGATGATTTTTTTACTCTCTTTTAGGGTACTCAATTATTGGTTCTCACTTATGAACATTTGGAAAAGATATATATGGTGGTATCTATTAAGGAATCGACACCCACCTTATGACCCCAGATGACTACTTGTACTACCAACCTATAAGAAGTATATCTTAATCATTTCTATGGAGGTGACCTAGTGTTTCTTTTATTTTTCATGAATTTTCTTTTAGTTTTTCATTAGCATAATTTTCTTGAATATTTAATTTTATTTTATGTAATTTGAAGTGAAGTAAGAAGCTTACCTTCAACCTCATCAAAAATAAATCAGGTCATATCTTTTCATACAACACTTATTGTTTACTTAATCATACATTTTTATATATGTTGTGTCTAAATATTTAAGAGTTACATTGGTGGAATTGTAACAATTGAGTGTTTGGGGAGATCAAGACTTGATTTTTAGGTGTTTTGAAGTTTTGGTGTGTTTTTATTTGTTTTCTTAATCCTTTCAATTTTCTTTTTATGTTTTTCAAACAAATTATGATTAAATGAATATCTAAACTCCTTTTTTTAATTATAGTCATTTTGTAGGAATTTCATCATTTTAGTTTTTCATTTCGGCCCAATATTGAAATTCAAACCCATAAGTGACTATCTCAAATTGTATTTCATATTCTGAGAGGCATTCTAAGTTTAGTTTGACTTCTTATTTCTCATACCGTCACTTTTATAAGTGAAACCTAGTTTTTTTAGGAAAAATATAACTTATTATTATTATTACTTAGATATTTGGATTTCATGAAATTCTTTTAATATGATTGAAGCACTTTTTTGGATATCCCATTTTTTTCCTTGTGACCTACCATTACGTGGATCCTTGTTAAGCCCCTAATTTACCATGAATGGCCTTATTGGTTATAGCCATATTTCAAGAATATATTTCTTTTACCTACATTCAAATTTAATATAACTGTATGATTTTTGAAGTTTTATTATGGGGGATATATATTAAATGTATTTTTCATTGGGATACATTATATGTTTGGATGATTGTGAGGATGGTCTCATCATTTTTTGAATTGAAAGACAAAGCAACACGTGTCAATTTTATTCATTGTATTTAATTTTATCATTCCATTCTCCTTGAAAAAAATTATTTATTGAATGTAATGAACATAAAAATAGAAATATATAAAAATATGTACATTTAAAAAACAAAATTAGGAGAATATTGATTAATGTTTTCAATGTGCTTCATTTTTTGGACTCATAGACCAAAAAATAGAAAGTGTATGTGAGATATTCATGAAAGGAGAATAGAGTGAAGAATCATCATCAAATTTTACTTCAATTAGCATGAATTATATTATAGAGTACAACCTCCTATTATAGTTTTATGATTTTCATATAAAACTCACCACATTTAACCCACAACATTTACCTTGAAAATTACCCTATATTGATTACATTTTCAATGTCTCACTTCCTTTATGGGGTACTGATAACCACTCAACCAGCAACCCCATACTCACCTGTCTCCCATACTCCACAAAACTATTGTAAAATAGCAGTCGTGGGCCACCGTCACCCTCTGAAACTGATTCCCAAGTCTACCACCACAGACAAATCTTCCCACTTCTTGAATAGTGGTGTAAATATCTGACTACTAGTGGGAGTTGAACCCAACTCCACACTAATTGGATTCCCCAAAAAGGTGCAGGCCACCAACTGACCTGCACCCCATTGGCTATATCAATATATAGATACATAGATATATAGATATATAGATATATGTATATAGATATATAGATATATAAATATATAGACATATACATATATAAATATAAATATATATATAGATATATAACAATATAATTATATCTATAATTATATAGATATATTTATAAATATATTTACTTATAATTATAATTATAATTAAATAAATGTATTATTAATATTATATACTTATTGGTGCAAGAATTGTAGCACTGATAAAGATTACCAGTGCTTGTTTAGTGCTGATAAAGATTATCAGTGCTTGTTTAGTGCCGATAAAGATTATCAGTGCTTGTTTAGAAATGATACAGATTAAATTTATCAATGCTTTTTTTAACACTGATAAAACTAATCATTATCGGTGTTTTTTGAACGCATAGTTAAAAGTATCCTCTATTCCTATATATAGAAACCTTAATCCACCGTATCCTCCAATTCCTTATAATCTCCCTTGGATCCCTACTTATATCATCGTCACTGCCCTCAATGAATATAGTCACCGCTGCTGCCACTGTCACCGCTATCGATGAACATACATTCTCCAAATTTAAGGTATATGGGATGATTTATTTTGTTTTTCCTGGATCTATACTACTCATTGCATATTTTTAACTAGTTTCTTGTTTTTTGACTTCAACGACATTATTTTAGCCTTATTAATCAGTAGTTTCAGCCTTGGCTGGCGGCTGTTCGACCTCGGCAGGCAGCGGCGGTTCAGCCTTCGATGGTGGTGGTTCAACCTTGAACTACAAGAAAAGTAACTATTAGAAAAGGTAATGTAGATGCCGAAAAAGTCTGTAACTTCTACAGGAGGTTCAGAAATGACGAAGAGAAGTCATATTTGGACTCAGAGGCCTGGTCCAGAGGGCCTGAAAGTGGTGTGCAAAATTAAAGGGTACTCGTGCATAAAAATGTTGTTCACGCGAAGGACTCATGAGATTCGCAAAAACGAACCGGTGCGGCACACAATTTTGCGCGCCCTGTACCGCACGATGAGGTATTTCACACCGAGCGCTCCGGGAGAGGATGATTTCGTGCATCGCCCGGATTCCACGATGGTGAATACCTATAAATAGAAGGTGACCCCCACTATTTCGGGGTTGCGGAATTCAGACCAGCTCCCGTGCGTGGAAATCAGACTCCCATGCACGCAATATGACTTCCATGTAATAACTCTTTTCACTCAACCTTGCCCCGGGGTATGCCTTTGCGTGCAATCCCACTGGCTTAAGTGAATTTTCTGACTCCCCAGGGTTCCTCCTTTGCACGCAATCCCTTCCCATTGCACGCAATCCCTCCAAATTGCAATCAATCCCTTCCAAATTGCACGCAATCCCTTCGTTAGGTTTTTCCGGACCTTAGGGATCGACCATTTCCCCCACGCGCAATCTGAGCCCTTTGCACGCAATTTCCCTAGCCGCACACAATCCATCTGCCCCTCTTGTGAGCCATCCTAGTGTTTTGCGTGTAAACCTTCTCTTTGCATGAAAAACCCCAGGACCCCTCACCTTTATACTCCCTGGGTGCCTCCCTGCTTGAGCGCCTGATGTCCTCTATACCAGGCATGCACTCCATTCGTTGTTTTCCCATACGGCCTTCCAGTCTCATACCAAGTAACCTCAAGGTCCCTTGGGTGGTGTTTCCCATAGAGTTTCTTTGACTTATGCTCCTTAGGAGAGGAATGCTAACAGCTATTGCTTCTTCCCATAGCCACGCTAACGTGGACCCCTCGATGGTTCGCCCCGCCCCCCTTTCGCCACGGCCTTCCCGATGCCTTCCCTCCGACAAGGGGTATAGGGTTTTGGGCATGTAATCACTAGGGGTGTGGAGCGAACCCACCTCGTCTGAGCTGTAGGACGTTAAACTGCCAGGCACCTCGCCCTCAACACATGATGTTAAACTGTGATCCAACCCCGTGCCTCGCACGCAGGGTCCCCCCCGGCTCGGACATTCTTTACGCTGCTCGTCTCCATGAGAATGGAATCTTCCTCGCATGAAATGATATCTTACTTTTGGAGTGGCATTTGTCCATGGGGTAAGGGTTTCCTCAGAGCGTAAGCCCCTAGTCCCTCTTGCAAAAGGTTGCACCCGTGCACCTCCGTACTTCCCCACTGCCAAGGCCAGTGGAGGGTGTGATAGTGAACAAGGCATCTATTTTTTTCGGTCCCTAGTCCCTCTCCCTCTGTGCTTTGACGCACCACAGGCCTCCATCCTGGAGTATGCCCCAGAACTAAGGGCTGCTAACCACGCGTAAGCCCTTGTTTTCTCTTTAGGCCACTCAACGCGTAAGCCCCGCTCCGCTTCTCTCGGATGCACCTTTCGCGACGTGATCGTCTGGTCCCTGCTGCCTCTTGTTTCTCACACCAAGCATGAATCACGTGGGCTTAGAGTGAGCATCGACCATGACATCCTCCATGGGCCGCCTCCGAACATAAGCCCCATCCCGGTGAACTACGAGGACTTTGATCTGCGCTAAAGCATGGAACGTAGGTAGCCTCCATGAGGTTCAAGCCCACCACCCAGTTGTTCCAACTTCTTCATGTTGGTTCGCCAACACTTTGGGTTGCCTTAGAGCATAAGCCCCAAATTGCTCGTCCAGCATGACGTTAAATAGTATGCCCATCCAGTATGACATTAAACTGTCTACCTCATCCCGCATGACGTTAAACTGTATCCCGTCCCGCATGATGTTAAAATGTATTCCCCAAACTATGTGGACTTTGACCCGTGCTAATTTATGGTACGTTGGATGCCTCCACGAGGTTCAAGCCCATCACTCAGTTGTTCGGACCCCTCCGCGTCAGTTCACATCCACCATTATGGGCCTCCTTAGAGAATAAGCCCCCATATCCACCATCACAGGCCACCTCAGTGCGTAAACCCCATATCCAACACCCACGTCTCATCCTGACCTCTCCCTTGAGCCCACACACCTCGGGAAGCTCATGTCCTAGCCCAGAGGTATTACTTCCTCCAGGCTCTAATCCATGTGTTCATTCTCACGGGTTTCCTCTTTAGGTGTCCCACCATATCACCGAACTACGCGGACTTTGATTCCCTACCATGGGGATACATAAGGAGACTCTATGAGGTTCAAGCCCTTCTTCACTCTATCACCCATCCTGATCCTTACCCGGGCCGCCACATACCGGTGGGATCATGCCACCTCATTCCACTCCATAGTATCCAGGAAGCCGCCCACGTGCTGGCCCCAATATTGGTGTTACTCATATGGGGTCCTTTAATCTGATCCACTCTCAGTGTTCCAATCAATATGATTTGTCTCTACAAGACGTTAAACTCGCGACATACCCCGTGTTAAGCATGGGAAGCTGAAGAAAACCTCAGATGGCACACAATTCCCCGCGTTCGATGTGGGATGCCTTGGGCTTCGGCACCCTTAAGAAGCCTTGTAATAAGGGACAGAAGATAGACATGCCAATCCCCCAGAATCAAGGTGCTCCAACGACACCCCAGCATGACCATTCTCCTCACCGAAGGTTGCTGCCCCGACCAGACCCCTTGGAGTGTCCCGATGGAAGTAGCGTAATTAACTGGTGTCCATAAAAATATGGCATCGGGAGTGAGGTTCACGAATATGTCTTAAATATATGAGGGAGACACGGACTAGGTGATGAGCTCTGAGGAGGAATCCATGGAAGGAAGAACCGGCATCCCATCCAACCGGTTTCGATCAAGGAGCATACGTCCCTGAACAAGGAACAGATGTTGCCCGCCTTTGGAAAGTAGAAATGTTGGGAAACAAGCCGCGCGTCCTACCCTGCGTGATGGATGTGCATGTGCGCTCTAGCGGAAAGTGTCAGAAACAGAAAATGGTGAACCTGACCTGAACCTCTTCTCCTCAATATGGAGACCGGTAGCGTTTGGGGTGTCGGAAGATTAGCATGTCATCAGTTCTGGGAACCCAACACTAGGACGTGAAACCCATCAGGGCTTGGGGCAGTCAAGACGTTGAGAACTCCGTTCTACAGAGTCGTCAGCGTGGATCCCTCTTACCAACCATGGAAGATGGAATGGCGCTGGGATATTGGTGGTCAATTTCTTTTCCTATTAGTGCTAATGAGTTCATCTCCCTACTTCCAAGAATCAGATCGCTGCATCCAAAGCTCGGTCACCACCTGCCCACCAGCGCAGGGGTAGGGGAATTACCAACACGGCCACCCTGTGTGGTCCCGCCTTTTCCACATTTGATCCAACTGCCATGACTTCCGGGCGCTCATGCCCCCTCTCCCCGTCATAGATCATCCAACAAAGGGTGATCAATGACCTGGTTCATAGGTACGAGGAGGAAGGGGTCATCCCCACCAGGGACATGGCCTGTTTGGATCTAAGGGAAGCTGCAACTCACTTCCATTTCCACCCCTGAGGGCCACACAGGGAGCTACTGCTTCCCACACCGACGTTCAAACATTTCGGGAGCCTATCCCGGGAATGCCTCGACACCTCCCTTCCCTATGTTGATGAGGTGGGAGATGTCTGGGTTTTCCCGGTCAGGGACCTGATCCAGGGTTCCACGACAAGAACCCCCGTCAGGTCGCGTTGACGCTGCCGCCCGACTCCCTGGGCCGAGGATTAGGCGATCTATGTGCCTGCACTACCGGATCCAACCCATCTGACCCGACGCCAGCGTCGGGTGCGAGCGGAGGAGGATGCCCACCCTCGGGCATCGACATCAGAAACCATTGTGGCCCGAGCCACTGCTGACTCATGTCATCAAACCCCCGCACACTTTGAGCAGAGGTAGTTATATGCCCGACCCGGATCGAGGACCCGACCACCCCGCAGGCAGGTTGGGTCAACTCTCCCAGTCACTGGCATAGGCAATGGACACCACGGACCAAGTAGCGGTAGTCCCATCCAGCGTGAAGGCCTACTCCGCGCTACCGTTCTAGAAAGCATAAGGCTTCCCTGTGACAACTACGCTCTGGGTATGGCTCTTTCCAGCACCCACTGCACGGGGTACGAGGTCACTTCCCCTACTGCTGGCTGCGAGTATGGAGTCGTTTCATATCTGGTCACTTGCCAACATGGAGGTCCTCCCCATGTCCCTTTCGACATCTGTCCCAGTGCTCCTCGCACCTCAGTCTTTAGTCCTCTCTGCCCCAGCACTATTGCGTCCAGAAGAATCCATGATGGAAATCAGCCTTTCCCTGAGGAGCCACCCAGGGGTAGGAAGGAGGGACGTCATCGTCACCACAAGAGGAATGTCAGGGATGTCCAGATGGAAATCAAACTAGTCGGTTTCTCAGACTCTGAGGTGGAGTACAACTCGACGATGGAACCTTCCCCCCCCAACCCTTTGAGTCAGGGATAGAGATGAGGATGTGGTGCATTAGCCTCGTACTCCCCAAATGTAAGATCCACATGATTCCCGCCTCCCTCCGAAGGTATATCCAGGAGGACGAGGACATGGCCTACCCCCAGATATCAAACATGAAGTTACCATTGGCCTTTCTGGAAGCACCTTCCACCTCGGTCGGAGAGGGTGGAGAACGTTTATGGGGACCAACGGAAGAGTCGCAAAATGGCACACCCTCATCATGCATCGACACTGTGAAAGGAGGCCCATTCGACGGCCCATCCTATCGTGACGTGACAACCAGGACACTGCAACCCTTGGAGGACGACTTAGGATTCGGTGGCCAATCGGCCTGCTCGCCGTATTCTCTACCAGCCAGCCCACCGGCCTGCCTCGGTACCGTTTCTAGTTCCCTGACCATTCTCGGTTGATGAGAAAGGGTGGAAAGGGCCAGATCCTGAACCAGAGTCATGGAGTTTCTGGAACGTCCTCATAGGAGGCCACTTCCCCAAGAAGTTTTGGCCGATTGCAGGATCAAATTTTGATATACTAGAATCGCTCACCCTGAGAGAGTTTGAATGTTTCCGCCAGACTCTCTGGGTGACTCTCTCACTTCTTCACCACTATAAAGTTCCCTATCCAGGGAGTCCAGCACATCTTGAGGATATCGGTGAGTAGTGTCGTCGGGTCAACCTGGTCGTGCTCCCCGCGGTTCGGCACCCCGAGTCACTTGGCCACCACAGGGCCCTCCAGCAACAATGCGTCCATAGTTTTCAAACACTCCAAAAATTTATCGAGAAGGCCACCCCACACGCACGTCCATGGATGGGGGCAGTACGCTGCCCTTCTTTTCAGTGTAATTCGCCGACAACCCAACTAACCGAGGGTTTTTTGAGGGTATTCCCCCAAGGGTAGGAGCGGTTAACATGGAAGACCTGTCGGGAGAGGGAAATAGTGTGGAACTCCTCAACGGAGACTCACCCCCTAAGGAAAATCCGCTAATGGATCCATCCGGGAGGGTTACTCACCAACAGAGAAACCTCCTAAGTCACCCCGCACCCACTGAAGCATTAACACTGAGCCGAAACATCGGAAAGGGTAAAGAACACGTCAGAGCTGTCAAGCTCACTGACCCATATGCCTCAGTGTAGAAGTCAGAGGAAGATCCCTAGAAGGACACGCTGCGCCAACAACATGCTGAGCAGAAGAGGCTAGTCGATGAGCTTCTGGCCAAATGCATTGCAGAATGGCGGCCTGACTATGGTGATCCTAGGCCGGGAAAGCAGGGGAAGTAACAACTACCCTTCGACAAGATTTTCCTGGGAAACCGCAGTCATGCCGTGTACTCCGATAGAGGAGAGGATAGAGCTCATAGAAAGAGGGTGTGATATGTTTCGCTGACCCCCCATGAGCAACGTGATCACCCGAGGGACCCCGCTCGGTTTCCTCCCGCTGCCCCAAGAGTCTCTCCCCCATCCACCCCACGAGCTTCTAAGCCTGACTACCAGACTAAAGAGACCAGAAATGCACTTGGGGTTAGGGATCCCCGTCAAGACATGAACCCGCGTCTAGATGATCTGATGGCGGCACTCATCGCCTGCTTAGAGGCTCTGGAAACTCGACAGGTGGAAATCCCACCGGATGGCAATCCATACCCAACATGGGTGGATGATATGCCGGCCCCGCCAGGATTTGGGAACCCCACTTTCGCCCCCTTTAATGGGATCGAAGACCCGCCACATCACCTGAAACACTTCAACTCGAGGTGTGGGCCTATGTTAGGAACTCCGGCATAGCAGGAGGCCGCCAAACTCCATTGCTTCGTTCAGACACTAGAAGGGCCAGCATTCGTCTGGTACAGCCATCTCTTAGTCGGATCTGTGACTAGTTGGGAGGACCTTCGCCAGAAATTCCTCTACCAGTTCAGTTACACAACCTGGAAGATGAACATCGCAGACCTCTTCAAGTGCAAGCAAAGAAATGATGAGCGAGTCGCGGACTTCGTCGCCCAGTGGAAGGGGCTCATGTACTTTATTGACATGCAACTAACTCAGGAGCAATTACTGACATTGTGCATAGGGAATGTCAAGACGGATCTGGTTCCGTATCTGATCACTCAAAATTACCCTAGAGGGTTTTGGTACTTCTCGGACAAGGATCAGTGCCTCGAAGAAGCCCTACAACAGGCTAGTTAGGCATTCCCACTGCCTCCTGTAATCCCTGCAAGGAGAGCTCCCAGATCTGAGCCTGCTGCTGTGGCCCAAATAGAGGTTCCCAGGTAGCTATATTTGCTACCAGTGAGGCCATCTGCGCAGCCCCATAGGGGTCCACCCCCATGGGCACAGCCTCCGGCCCAGCAACGACTGCC
Organism: Viscum album; assembly: GCA_963277665.1. Classification (NCBI taxonomy): domain Eukaryota; kingdom Viridiplantae; phylum Streptophyta; class Magnoliopsida; order Santalales; family Viscaceae; genus Viscum; species Viscum album. The sequence continues at coordinate 575,006,360 of OY728140.1, forward strand.
TCAAAATCAGTAGGCGCCTCCGCGCAATGCACCGCCACCACCTAGGCAAGATAATCAGGTTCCGCCTCCTCAGAATGCTCCCCCAGCCCCTCGTCAGGGCCAGCCTCCAAGAGCCCCCTTTCTGGATAGAAGGAATCGGGAATACTCATTCGATGAGGCTCAGGTCCCTGGTTATTTCCGTAGTTCATTGGAGCAGAGAATAGTGCGGCTGCCCGAGTGCTGAAAGCTGGAAGAGGCACATCTCACTGATCACCCGACTACTGCACTTATCACCGGACCCTGGGGAACACCATCCGGCGGTGCTATATGTTCAAGGACTGTCTCCAAGACCATATTGGCAACAATATAATCAGGTTGGGACCTACCCCAACAAAATTAGCAGGTGTCTTTGTGAGACCATAGGGTGGTAGCGGCAATGAGGATGAATGACAGCAGGTTTCTGACCATTGGTCCTAGAAGTATAACCACTAGATGGCCCATAAGACGGTCACCCACGCCCATGGCATCATCCATGCGCGCCTGAATCATCCAGATCCCTCAGAATCTACGAGCGCTACCTCAACATCGTCGTCCCAGCCTACCTCTTCCCAGAAGAGCAAGCGGCGGCGCAAGAAGAAAGAGAACGCCCTGCCAATGCCGTCATAATCCTGCACTCTTGGGGATTTTATGCCCCAAAAATGGGGATCCCTCAGATACTCCGTTTGGTAATGGATGATTCCTCGAGTGATAGCTAGGGGTAAGCTTCGGTTACCACCGCAGAGTTGGTAAATCCCTTTTTTACTCCTGGCGATGAGGAACTCCAGGTGGACCTTCCCAATGTCCCCAGCCTTCGCCAACGTCAATGGAGCCGTGGCTACATGAATCACTGGGGAATGATAGTTTGCACCTCGATCAAGGCAGTGCACACCGCCGAAACCAAGCAACAGGCCCATTGCAGGTCTCAACATCCGCAACCCCTTTATCTGGTGTCAACAGGTCCGCCTCCGCCACCGTTTGTGTTGCTGGATCAGGAAGAACCACCTTGGCCATGCAGCGACCAGCTCTGCCCTACTACCAGCTGACCCCACCTTTCCGGTACTAATCTGGCAGCCAATCTCCAGGCTTCAACTAGTGGACAGCATGATATGCTTAGTACTAGTAAGCCACTGGTCCCACCGACAATGCTCGTCAAGCCTCCAATCGTAGAGTGGCCTCCTGTAAGCAGGGGATCACGTTTGTCCTGAAAGTATGCTGTTCTGAAGCACTAAGATGGCATTCCATCAAGGCTTTCTATCCTTGAGACTCTTCGTCTATTTTTTGAAATGCGTGAGGCACTCACTGAGGCCCTATGGAGCCCCCGCTAGTTTGAGACGGAGGTAGAAGCTGGAGAATCCTTCCATGCTGAGGCTATTGAGAACGCTGAATGTCAGGTGGTTATCTCATTCTCCAGTGAAGATGAAGACCCTCCCATACAGGGGAACATTCGTCCGCTGTACGTCACTGGCTATTTCAACATTGTGGAAGTCTGCTGCTATCTTGTAGACACGGGTATCAGGATTAACCTAATCCTAACTCAGACACTGCAGAAGCCGGGCCTGTCTGAGGATAATTTGACTCCCTCCGACCTCCGGATCCAGGGGTACGACAGGACAGAGAAAACTCCACTCGACAAGATTCACCTGAAGACCCAGTTCAGTGGCCTAATTGCCAACACTGAATTCATGGTTATCTCCTAGGACACCACCTACAATGCGTTGATGGGTAGGTCATGGATCCACCTTCACGCGGTGGTCCCCCCATCGTATCCCCAATGCCTCAAATACTTGCTTAATGGTCAAGTAGGTGTGCTCCAAGGAGATGTGTCTCCTTTTTCCTCTTGTGAAGCCCGTTATCTGGATGCCGACTACTACAAGAGAAAGGATAATCAGGTTCTGATAGGTGAGGTTGAGCCCACCACTATCAAAAGTGATCCCTGGGCAGGTTTGGATGATGCTTATGTCTTCCCAATCCACCGGTTGGAGGCCACGACCCTCGACATGGGGTAGTGCTTTGTGTTATCGGGTACAAGAGGAAGGCATATTCCCAGGTCCAAGCAACAGCAAAAAATCACCTCATACTTCTACACCAACCAAGCTCGGGTGATCCCAGAACCTCCTACCCCTATATGGTATCGGGACGTCAGGCTCATGGAAACGACGGTACATCATACCTGTCTTTTCCGTCAGGTTGGCATCGACCGGTTCAAGCCGACACACCACTACTGCTTTGATGTCATCAAGTGTGTCCCCTTGGTCGGAAGACCAGATGGGATTGAATCAACTTCCTTTGTCGCCATGGTCTCTGTAGTGCATGAGTTTCCTGATATGATGACCACTGCCGCCCAAGCCGGCACCAGCTTCCCGTCAGGGTCTGGTAGCCCCGAAGAAAATCCCCCCGTGGATGATCCCTTCATAAGTGGAGAGGAGGACATGGAATATTCTCCCCTGCCTTTGAGTAGGGCATCTCCACCACGGTTGATGAGTTAGTGTAGGTCAACCTCTATAGCGAGGCATACCCGAGACCCACGTTGGTCAGCACCATTATGCCCCCCAAGGAGCAGCAACAGTATGTAGAATTCCTCAGATAGCACTGTGATGTGTTTTTCTAGAGCTACTATGAGATGTCAGGGCTAGATCCCCAGGTAGTCGTCCACCGCCTTGGCCTTCCAGTAAACCATCGCGGGTTCAAGAAGCCTCCCAGAAAGATGCACCCTTCTCACGGTGCCATGGTTGAGGCCGAAGTTGACAAGCTTATTAAAGCCAACTTCATCAAGGAAGTTCAGTACCCCCGGTGGCTAGACAACATCATGAAAGTCAGGAAGAAAAAAAGGATAGATCAGGGTCTGTATCGACTTCCGTGATCTCAACTGCCACTGTCCGAAGGATTATTTTCCACTTCTAGTGACAGAGTAGTTGATTTATGCCACGATCGGGTTCCAAGCCCTCTTCTTCATGGATGGGTATTCCGGGTACAACCAGATCTGGATGGCCCCCGAGGACGAAAAGTTCACTGCCTTCAGGGCCCCCAAGGTACTTTCTGTTACCAGGTTATTCCCTTTGTCCTGAAGAATGCAGGAGCCACCTATCAACGGTCCATACATCGCATATTCAAGCCAATCCTCGGCACACTGGTGGAGTGCTAGGTGGATGATCTGGGGGGGTTAAATCTCTCTAGTTCCAGGACCATCTCAAAGACCTTGAAAAAGTGTTCGTCTTCCTCTGTTACTACCACCTGAAGATGAACTTGCTGAAGTGTGCCTTCGGGGTCACCTATGGGAAGTTTCTTGGCTTTGTTGTTAGACATCGAGGCATCGAGATCAACCTGGAGAAGATCAAGGCCATAATCCAGATGCCTCCCCCGAGTAATATTCGGGAGCTCCGAGGTCTCCAAGGCCACTTAGCCTATATACGCCGATTCATTACGAATCTGGACAGCAAGTGTAAGCCCTTTTCCTAGATCATGATGAAAGGCACCACCTATGAGTGGGAAGAAGAGTGTCAGATCAACTTTGAGGAAATCAAGAAGTATCTTCTCCAACCTCCGGTCTTGATGCCACCTATTTCCGGAAAGCCGCTGGTCCTTTATGTGACCGACCTGGAATAGTCCCTCGGCACACTTCTTGCCCAGAAGAACAATGAGGGAATAGAGAATAGCCTCTACTAACTCAATTACATGCTCCTCGATATGGAAGTTAGTTATTTTCCCATTGAGAATAGATGTCTGGCACTCATATTTTCCGTGCAGAAATTACGGCACTACGTGAAGCACCACAAGGTACAGCTGGTCTCTCGGGTAGACCCATTGAAATACATCATAAACTGACCTTTGTTGACTAGACGACTGGCGCACTGGGCGGTGATCCTCCAGTAGTTCGACATTAGGTTCATACCTCAGAAGTATATCAAAGGATAGGCATTGGCAGACTTCTTAGCTGCTCATCCAACCTCAGCGGATCAGCCACTGGATCAAGGCTTTCTTGATGAGGTAATCCTCTCAGTTGATCATGCCATCCCATGTTGGAAGATTCACTTTGATGGTGCCTCCCGGATCCCCACCGGTAGAAGGATCAATGATCCTAGGATCAATAGAGTGGGCATGGGTGTCGTCTTCATCACCCCAGAGCAAGCCGTTCTGCCTTATTCGTTCCTGTTGTCAGAAGGCTGCACCAACAATGAGGCAGAATATCAGGCCCTCATCAGTATCCCCGAGCTGGATCTCGAGATTGACATGCCCCATCTTCATGTGAAAGGGGACTCCGAGTTGGTCATCAGGCAGGTCAATGGTGACTATGTTGTCAAAAATCTAGAACTCATTCCATTGTTGGAGTGAACCCTCCGTATAATGGCTCAATTCCCCTATCGTCCGGAAATCGCCCATATTCCTTGGTCACAGAATGACCGAGCAGATGCTTTGGCTATCCTGGCCACGTCGCTTGCGGATCCCGAATAGGATGACCTGATTATACATGCGGTGCACAAGAGAGTAATTTCTCCTGCTACCCTAGAGGATGATCGTGGCCCGTGGGTGAACCATCTCACTACTGGTTCCCCTACATCAGGATACTCGGGGACTTCAGATATGGTGATCAAAGTAGTTCCGGATTAGAGGAATCCCTTGGTTGAGTACCTCTGATGCGGTAATATTCCGTCAGACCAGGATGAGCATGAGAAAATCTGATGCCGTGCACTGCAGTTTACCCTTCAGAGAGGTCCCAGCCTTGATCAGGTCCTTCACAAACGTAGATTTTATGGTGTTCTCCTCCGTTTCCTCCAAGGAGTCAAGGTCCCTCAGGTCATGCAAGAAGTTCATGCTAGTTCCTATGGTGCCCACAAGGCCGGGTCGACGTTGTCCCACCAAATTCAGAGGTTGGGGTACTTTTTTCCCTCCATGATCCATGACAGCATCGAGTTCTCCAAGAGGTGTCGCGCGTGCGAAGTTCATGTTAAAATTGTGCATCGGCCACCAGATCCCCTCCACACTACCAAGTATTCTTGGACCTTTGCAGTCTGGGGGTCGGATGTCGTAGGACCTTACCCACCGGCGACGGCTCACCAATGCCAGTTCATCCTGACCGCTACAGATTTCTTTTCCAAGTGGTCAGAGGCAATTCCTCTCAAGGAATTCAAATCCCGTTCTATCACTGACTTCATGAATTCAAACATTATCTATCGATTTGGAGTACCTCACGCTATCCTCACGGATAACGGGACCAACTTCGAAGCGGCCGAGATGAAGAAATTGTAGGCTAAGTACAACATTTTCTCTAACCATGCCTCCCACTATCACGCACAGGCGAATGGACAGAACGAGGTGTTTAACAAAACCCTCTCTAACATTCTGCAAAAAATGGTTGGCCAGAATAAGAAAAGTTGGCCGGACAAGCTCCCCAACGCCCTCTGGGATTATCGGACGATGACTCATAATTCCACCCAGGTGACCCCGTATTCCCTGGTGTATGGAGCAGAGGTCGTCCTGCCCATCAAGATTCAGTTTACCTCATTGAGCATGGCGGTTTATGACCAGAAAATGCCAGATAGAGTTGCTGAAATCCATTTGGATGAATTCGAAGCATTGGATGATAATAGGCTTCACACTTTGCACAACCTGGAAAGGCATCAGAGTAGTATGGCTCGAGCTTTCAATAAGAAGGTTCACCTTCGCTCTTTCCAACAAGGCGACCTAGTACTGGCCCTCAGGGATCCATTGATTCCGGCAAGAAACCACCCATGTTGGAGCCCAAATGAGATGGGCCTTTCATCATCCATAAGGTCTATCCCAAGGTGTGTACTCCCTGATGACTATGGGTGGCGAGCATGTAACTCCTCCCACAAACGCCAAGATCCTCAAGTAGTACTTTTCCTGAGCCTAGGGGTCCTGCATGACCCTAAACTAAATTTGGTCCTACATTTGGGCTCCTTGGGTCCTGGATTACCCTAAACTGCATTTGGTCCTACATTTGGGCCCCTAGGGTCCTGCGTGACCCTAAACAGCATTTGGTTCTACATTTGGCCCCCTGGGGTCTTGCATGACCCTAAAGTGCATTTGGTCCTACATTTGGGCCCCTCGAGTCCTACATGACCCTAAACTGTATTTGGTCCTACATTTGGGCCCCTGGGGTCCTGCATGACCCTAAACTGCATTTGGTCCTACATTTTGGCCCCTCGGGTCCAGCATGACCCTAAACTGCATTTGGTCTTACATTTGGCCCCCTAGGGTCCTGCATGACCCTAAACTATATTTGGTTATACATTTGGGCCCCTAGGGTCCCCCATGACCTTAAACTAAATAACGGTCTAGCGTGACCTTAAACTACATTTGTCCATGCATCTAGGCCCCTTCTGGTCCAAGTTCTAAGACCTTAAACTAGGATCCTTGCAGTCTAGCATGAACTTAAACTGCATGCTCTTCCTCACTGCAAGACGTTAAACTACAAGCTGGTCAGGTCTCCCTGACCGAGGCCCAACCTCAGGCCCCTTGGCCTTCTCGGGCCCATTAGCCTAGTCCTTACCCAGCGTGTGCAGTGTAGTGTAGGACTACGTCCTCAACCACCATGGGTTACCCGCCGCACCATACACATTCCTGGAAGAAATTCCCCTTATCGTCTTACATGGCGTCAAACTGTGCTTCTAGAACTACGTGCGGCTTGATTACCATCCTTATGGGATACGTAGGACCGCCTGAACGTCTAGGTTTCAGGTCCAGCCCCATATATTAAGAGATCCCACGATCTCCCAGTCACTTAGGTCTCTTGGCGTGTCCCTCCCCCTGGGGGATATACATAGGTGTGGTACAGGGTTTTTGGCTCCATTCCCCTTTCTCCCGGGAATCAGCCATCTTTCGACCACTCTCAAACTGAGCCCTTCGAAAATTTCTATTGGTCCACTAACGTGCTAAGAGTACTCCGGTCTAGGACCTAGAGTGTCAGATTTGACGTAGGCAAGTTTTTTTGTCCACTTGTCATGCTTCGTCCTCCCTTTCATTCAGGCCCCCATTATCTTTCACACCTGGAGGGACCCCCAAGAACGGCTTGGATACAAGGCCTAAGGGCTCTACTACCGTCATGAGCCGATGCCCCCAAGGGTTTTAGACAAAAAATTGATACAAATCCCGCGTTGCGAACTTGGTCAGCGGTCGATGCTCATTTTTTTGTCCCCATTTTAGGCTAACGCGACAGGATGTTGTGTTGCGAACATGGTCAGCAGTAGTCCTCAGTCATCACACCGGCTCCTTCGGGCCCTGAATGTTGGTTGCATGATTCACATTATGTTCCACACCATCCTGTCAAGGTGGAATCTTGACACTCCTTGCACTAACCCCTAGTGCACCCCCACATGTCATACGGACAATGCTGCATAATGGCGTCTCTCAGGGATCTCGCAATTCGAGCGCCAAGGATAGATGCATGAGTTTTATCTATGTATCATGTGCAGCTTGACCCTCATCCCCATGGGAAATGAGGAGTCACCCAGACATTGTGTTTCGGGCCTCGATCAGCTGGAAGCTAGTGTCTCCTACCCCCCCTGATTGTTGGACCCTCGTCGGCTCCTTGGCCCGAGGCTCCTCTCCCGGAATCGCACGCAGTGGCGTTATGAGGATATTCCCTCATCCACATTGGGTACGCCTTATCGCATCATGCATGTTCCCCCAGGTCCAAGCCATACAACCTTAAACTGTGCCGTTTGGTCCCACCACATGACCCTAAACTGTGATGATATCATCCTGACTGCACGACAAAAAACGGCACTCCATTGTGGTGATCTCCCCATAAGGGACATCACGTCGGGTATTGGTTAATTTCCATTCCATTTTCAACGATTGTTATGACTTGATTATTGTGGAAATGCCAGGAATTTCTAACCTAGGCCGGTTGTTCCACAAAAGAAAAACCATTCACCTTCAAGGACAAACAATATATATCAAATACCGCTTCTTTTGGTGTGAGGGATAGACCCACACACCTCCTTCGTTCTTTGCGCAGGCGCCATGTCGTGCCATGACACCCCTCAAGAACTACGTATGGCTTGATTCTCATCCTTATGAGATACGTAAGAGTGCCTGGGTACTTCCCCACAGGCCCAACCTAACTTTCATGTTCGGTTTCTCGGCCTAAACACGTCCCCAAGGAGCACATGGTAAGCAGGACCCCGTCCTCATTCATGATGGGTTTCTTCAGTCACTTTACCATGCATCTCCTGCCCTTCTTACTAATCCCCGGTCCGAGCTTGAAGACCATAAAACTAAGATCTCCTAAGAACTACGTCTGGCTTGATTCCCATCCTAATGGGATAAGTAGGAATGCCCAGACCTTCTGTCATTGGGTCCATCTAGAGTTCAGCTAGTTCGTCTCTTCGGTCTGGCCTTTGGGACCCCAACCACGGGACTGCGTGGCGTAGTGCAGGGTTTTGTCCTCATTCACATCGGGTTTTCAATAGCTGCACCATGAACACCCCATTCTACGGATTGTCTCTCCTATGTCATGTCCCCCATGACATTAAAAGGGTCCATCAAGAACTACGTGTGGCTTAATTCTCATCCTTATGAGATACGTAGGAACGCATGGACATTTCGTCTTAGGTCCAGCCCCCGGGATTACCAAATCCCATCCCACCTTAATGTCGGCCTCTCGGCCTGACTTCTTGGGGAGTGGTGTGATTGAGACATCTACCCCAGATAAGTTTGGGATGCCCCATAGTGATGGTGGGAAGCAACAGTTCCCTCGCCAGAGAGGTCCTGTCTGAAAATTGAGATGATCCGTGACAAGATTGATGCATCCGCCTAATGTGCCTCCGCTACGGTGGTGCAATCTTGGGATTGTTGGATTCTATACGAACAAACCATCACTCTAGTTTCCACGCTTTTCATGCCCCATTATTCGGATCTTTATCCTCTTTCACGTTTTGGAGGAACCCCTAACAGTATGGATGATAGACCTTTGGTCCACCTATTATAGAAATAAGGATGATTGACCTATGGACCGCCTACTGTCATTGGCCAACGTTCCGGAAGACTGATCATGTTTGATGGGACCCCCTAACAGTATGATGATTGAACTACGGTCCACCTACTGTCCTGAGCTAACATTCTGGAAGACTGGTCGAAGATATTTTAGTCAGGCCCTGTGTTGCGAACATGGTCAGTAGTCAACCCTCATTTATTGTCCACATTTCAGGCCAATGCGATATGGATGCTACGTTTCTGCCACGATTAACAGTTATCCTCCATCGTCGCGCCCTTATGGTGTTATGAATTCATTTAACGTGATTCACCTTTTTCATCTCCCTATGTAAGGATGGATTTCAATGCCCCCAGCATTGCCATGCTCGTGTGTTAGAATACATTGAGAAGATGGTATATCAATCAGTCTGAGGCCCTCTCCTCAGAAATCCAGGCTCTATTTCGGATGCCTGAAGCTTGGTTAATGCCCCACAGTTGGATGAAATGATAACACGAGCATCCTTTATTTCTCATGTTGGGTGCGACCCACAGGAGCTTAGGGGTGAGTTGTTATTAATTTCAGGATTATGGTGATCATATTAAACCAAAGGTATAGATAAATGGATTTTCCATATATTGGATTAGAATGATGACCAGTACAAGAAAAAGTTCATGAGATGGCCAAAACAGAGCCCTTAGGGATCAGCGTGCTGGATTAATCATTCCAACACTGCTACCCTTTAGATGGTAGCCTACATGACTGCTTCTCTCTCCTTGAACACTCTCTCTTCATTAGAAGCTGCAGAGCGCAGCTCACAAACCCTAGCTTGCTCCTGCACCCGCTCAGTTTGAAGAACGGTAATCTGGTGACTCGTCTCCACCAATATTTCTTGGGAATCATCCAGTTGGGCCATCAGTTTCTCCATGAGCTCAGAGCCCATTGCAATGAAGACCTCTTTCTCTTCCACCTACCCTTCAAGGCACCAGACCTCCTGCTCCACCCTCAGAAATTCTTGGGTGCTCGCCGATCTTTCCCAACACTGGGAAACATCGGTGCGCCGGATGCTCTCATGTATCTTCTCAGCCATGTAATCATAGACTGTCAGATGAAGACGTTGAACATCATCCCCTCCGGCACACTGGAAGCACAACCAGGTCTAGTGTGATCCCATCCTCCTCAGCCAATACGACTGGGGCTACCTAAGAAAGAACTGGATACACTTCCACCCTTTGTGTCGTGTCATCCGGCTCTCCTCGGCCGCTTATGAGTCTGAGTCGTCTATATCTTCGGGATCAGCAGGAAAATACATAGGAAAGGCGGCCAGCAAGTTTGCAGCGGGATCTGCCTTAGGGATTTCTTCATGAGGAATAAGATCCTCGATGTCCGGGCGACCTTCCTCTCTCGCCCCGATAGCGACGGTGCCTCCATCAGCTTTCGATCTTGCCCTAATGACAGCGCCACTGATTTCCGCCACCCCTGCTCACCAGTCGCCGGGGCCGACTTAGTGCGGGATGTATGTTCTGGACGAAGTGGTATTCCCGTCGCTGGTTCTCTCACAGACGTCCCGGGCTCAGCAACCCGATGAGCCTCTAATGTCGAGATCACTACGCAAGGCGTACCCTAATTAGTTGGGATCTTTGTTGTCAAGTGCCAATAGTAAAGCATGGGACTTACAGGAACCCAGAGCGTCGGCCTCTAGTGTTCTGGCCGCTATAGGAGGTGTCGTAACAGGAGACCCCTCAACGCTTGTTAGTTCAATAATGGGTGTCAGAGCCCCATCCTATCCCATCCGCGCTTCTCCTCCCTCCTCTGTTGGGGATGTCTGATCAGCACCTATGTGCTCCTGAGTGAGATAAAGAAATGGGTTAGAAATTGTAGAAGAGAATGGACGAACAAGGAAAATGAATAAGGATAGAGACAAACCTTGAGTATCTCAGTTATGTTAAGATCAGATCTGACAATCTCACCGCTCTCCCAAAGACTCCCTTGGTAGGTCGCCCCCTGTGACCCCTCACCTTCGGGTTCTCCTTATCCTTCTACTTCATCTCCTCCTTCGCCTTCATCTTCTCCTGTTTCCTCCTCTCCCTCAGACTCCTCGTCACTGTCGCCTTCTCCTGGAGGCATCATTTTTGGATCGTGTTCTTGGCCGAGCATCACTTTCACTAGGAATGGTGGCTCCACACGCCGACCCCATTGGCGCGTGTATGTGTCCATGGCCATCAGATAGGCATGCCGATAATGGAAGTTTACTCTGTCGGTAACTCGAATGAGCCCAACCACTGGTAGCTGGATCATGTCCTGCATTTTATTCTACCAGATGGCTTCAATGCTCATTGATTGTTTTAGGGTCATCCAGACCGACCACAAGGATGGGAAAATTTCATCCTGGGAGGGTTCGAGCATGTATCTTATCTGCTTCCTGGGCAGCTCTTTGGCCGCCTCGTGTGACCCCCCTCTAGGCAACGAGGTCGCAGTGACACCATGCAATGTCTCCACTGTAGAGGTTCGGGCCTGCCCATGACTCACTTCCTGATGCACCCCTGGTTCCCCCTTCTAGAAGCACCATTATTGCTCCCCCGTCGCCCGGTTTCCACACCGGTAGTCTGGAGTTTCATGACTCGCTTGCGTAAAATCCCCTCAGGGTACACAATAGTCCAGTGTTCGGAATATTCGGTTGATAAGTCGGCATCGAACCTAGTGGGAGGAAGGGTGATGACATCACTGGAGCTAAAAGTGCTGAACATCAACCACATCTAGCACATGACGCAAGTATTCTTCTCCTCCTAGACAACCGTAAATACCTTCTTCAGCATTCGTTGGAGGCACCCAAATTTCATTGAGAATCGGGACGACATGTAAGGCTCGCAGATCTCCTTCCCGTCGATCCGAGCCACGAGCACCCCACACCGGATGCTCTAAAAATACTCCTGCTGCTCCAGTGAGCCTCTCCCATTATCCACCATCTGGCCGACCAGGGTGGGGAATGGGCTGAAGTTGAAATTATTGTGGTTATTGATTCGGATCCTTACGCCCTCCTTATTCAGCGTTATCAGTGAAACCCTGGCAATATTCCGGAGAGATGGTTGTAGGCCATTTCCCGGAGGACGAACGACGTTCGGAAAGGTGTACCCGCCGAGATGAGTAGCCACCCAACCGTGAAAGATCTGTAAGGGGACGCATACTCTCTGAGGCGACCCCCCTCTAGAGATGCGTCCTAGAATGGAATACAACCTAGCCAACATGGGGACCCCCAGATTGAACCTTTTGTTGGTGGCCATGGTGCCCACCATCACCAGTGTTGCTGGACGGATGCCCATCCTTGCATCCTGCACCGGTAGAAGCCACCCGCTCATGAAGGTGGCAAGGAACCTGTCATATCAGACGTTCGGGTCCCGAGCCATGATGACACGGTATCCCCATGATTGGTATTACCCCGACTCTAGGGTCCTCCAATACGACCTGTTCTTGCTCCTCTGAGCCACGGTTGGGCACTGTTTACCCCGTCCCGACATCTTGATTGCCGTGTCCTTCTCTAGGAACTGGCCAAACCAGTCCTTATGGGGAATTTCCTTCAGGAAGTCCTTGACCCATAGCCTCTCTTTGGCCAGCTCAAATAGGTGCCACGTCAGCATGGGAGTCTGTGACCTGTCTTCCCAGGTGTTCTTTGGAGGAACGAACTCATCATATTGGTTTCCCTCCAGTGGGATACCTCTGATGCAGTGAATGTCCCAGAGGATGATTCCAACTTCCCCATGGTGATGGTGGAATGTTTTGGTATTAGGTGACCACCTGATGAATAGCTCCGGCCCGAGCTCAGGTTGACGGTGGAAGTGGAACTACGACGTCCATACCGCCTCGAACATGCCAATATACCCCAGATTAGCCCCAAACTGGTGGCAAGTATGGAGAACCCAGAATGCCCAGGCCCACTCACTGGTAATGATGCCCCTGGACTGCATGTCCCAATCTTTCAGCCAGCCCGTAGTGTCATCCGTGATGCTCTGACAGAACGTGCTTGCGTAGAGGGCCGGAGAATTCTCCGCGGCAGGCTCATCCTCTGTAATGGTCTAGGTCCTTGGGTTCAGAACATATATGTCCATGTGCCTAGTTTCTCTGGTAGGATGGCCGTAGTTGGTGATGTTGTAGTGGGGAAGCTCGTCCTCCTGGGTCACCCATGACCGCGGTGTGTCCACCTCGAAGCCCGGTAGGGGAACCTCTTCCAGGATGCCGAAGTTCCACAGTGGGAGGTTGTCAGAGAGGGGATACTCCTTCTGAGTGGGGGTCAGCAGGTTGAACAAGGTTAGGTTTTTGGAAACTACCACCTTTGCACCATAAAACTCCTCATTCACTGCCATTTCATCTCGACGAGTGGTGGCTGCCCCCTCATCAACTTGGTTTGCAGCCATTCCAAAATTTCTTGAGAGTTGCAAGAAATCATGAAGATGTGCATGGAATCGGAAAGGGTTGCACGCAATCTGGACTTGTGGTGCGAAATTCAGGAGTTAGGCGTGCAATCAGAACCGTTGGCACGCAATACCCTGAGTTTGTGCGAAAATGCGCCCAAAAATCGGATGAAATCACGTGCTGCCAGAGCATTCTTACGCGTAGCCGCGAAAGAAATTTCGCACACGAGAGCGTTGAGCCTATCACGTGGAAAAGCTTGAGTACGGAACTTGGGACCCAACTCCCCTTTTTATAGGTGAGTCCAGGGTTCCGCACCGCGTGGAAAGTGAATTCCGCACCGATCCGGAGTTTTTTTGCGTGCCCCATCGGATTTTTGCACGCAAAGTCCTCAGGAGATCCACCACTACAGTGTTTCGGTGTTTCCCTCTAAATCCGATTGTTGTGACCACTTGCCGATCCAATTCCAAGGGGGGGAATTTTTAGATTCCAAAAAAGTCCATAACTCCTAAAGGAGATTCCGAAATGATGAAGCGAAGTCATATTTGGACTCAGAGGTCCGGTTCGGAGGGCCTGGAAGTGGTGCGCGAAATTAAAGGGTACTCACACGGAAAAATGTTGTTAACGCCAAGGACTCCCTAGATTCGTGAAAAGAACCGGTGTGACACGCAATTGTGTGCGCCCTGTACCACGCAGTGAGGCCTTCCGTGCCGAGCGCTCCGAGCGCTGAAGATTTCGCACGCCGCCCAGATTCTGCGACGGTGAAGGCCTATAAATAGAAGGCGACCCCACCATTTTTGGGGTTGCAGAATTCAGACCAGATCCCGTGCACGCAAATCTAACTCCCGCGCATGCAATATGACTTCCAAGTAATAACTCTTTTCACGCAACCTTGCCCCAGGGTACGCCTGTGTGCGCAATCCCACTGGCTTAAGTGAATTTTCCAACTCCCCAAGGTTCCTCCTTTGCGCACAATCCCTTCCCATTGCACGCAATCCCTCCAAATTGCACACAATTCCTTCCAAATTGCATGCAATCCCTTCGTGTAGACCATTCATTTTCAATTTTTCGACATTCTGATTCTGAAACACTATTTGTGTGAAAAAAACTCGATCCTCTATTTCACGCATCCCACTATTTTTCGTGCCCAACTTACACATTTCGCACGCAACCTTTATTTTTCACGCATCACTTCCTCTTTTCACCAGACATCTTTTACCAAGAATCCATGTCTTCATTTTCTAATTTTTAGGCCCAAAAATTTGGCAAACCCTGGGAAACAGCGCCACCTTCAATAATGTTGTCTACTAGAACTGTACAATCACTTTGTTGGTACACATTCTGAACATCCACTGAGGATTGACAACAAACAAAAATCATACTCCAATTCATGCCTATAATAGCCATGGTTCCAACAATAAGTCACTCTACTTTAATTGTATAATAACACTCCAACCTTTATTTACTTCATCATCCACAAAATAAACCATATTAACTTATGAAGACAAGATAAATAGATCATTCTATATACGCTCACTAGTGTCCATCAAGTAAGAGAAGTTTACAGAAGTAAACTGTAATGAATCTTTCATTATATCCCTTTCAATGCTGGCGCACATGCATATGAAGAAATTAACTAAAAACAAGCCATGATAATTTAATTTAATAATATAAATCAACTTCCCATAGCATCCCACCTTTGAAAATGTAAATACACCACTATTCAAAGTTCTCATGTCTTCATAATGATAAATTTTATGAAACCTAAAGCCATGAATATTGTAGGCATCGAATCTCTTAGCCCGCCTTAGTGGAACTCAAGCTGAAAACATCAAATAATTCGATATTTCATCTTGATTGTAAACATTAATTATCTAGAAAAAAGATATAAGATATTAATTTTAACATATAAAAAATAAGTGCATGTCTATAATATGAATATGAGTATATACATACATAATGGGTGAACCAACCAAAAAGATCCTTATTAATAGATTTTTTTAATTCTAGCCCATTTCAAGCTTGAACCCTTAGTCGCCTATTTGTTTGCAGTCACAATTCTTTAATAAATGGATCTACAATAACACTATTCAGTAGCACATATCTATGTTACTGTAGCAACACTAATTCAATCAGTATAAAATTTGACCCCTTTCCAATTGGTCGTCCAATAGTTGGAAATGCCAATGACTTTTTTTCAGAACTAGATTTAGTGAAGATGTCATAAACACGTCCAACATGATTGAAACTTATCTCAATCCCATCCAAATACCTAGAATATAAGTTCAAGAATTCTTCAATAATGTATCCTTCACCAATAGAGTCTTCGGGTTTAGATTTATTCCTCACATATGATTTCAAATGACCTAAGTACCTAATGAAAAGAATAAGAACCATATTAAAAAAAATACACAATGATTAGATAAAATCGAATTCACCAATGAAAATAAAAAATATATCAACATACCTCCCAATTAGATACATCCATAGATAGTGTACCAGTCCCCGATGTTTAGATTATTCAACTAAATGAATAGTCAAATGAATCCTAAATGTAAATAATGAAGGGGTATACAACATCTCTAAATGATATAGTGTCAAAATAATTCCTTCTTGAAATTTATTAATCCTGGTTAGATTTATATTTTTTCCACAAATCCCTCTAAAAAAGATAAAAAACTCAACTAGAATTAGAGTTTCTTTTTCAAGTAAAGTATTCTGAAAATCCATTGGCTAAAAATTATCCCTAAAAATATGTGATTCATGACTTTTCAATCCCTGTAACTTTTGATGTTTCAATTCAAATAACCTTGATATGTTACTTGAATATCTATATGGTACTTTTAAATTCTTTAAAGTTCAAAAGAATGTGTATTATCATGATTTTTCATTGTGAAAATATCTCAAGGATACTTGAAGTTATCATTTTCCCACAAACCATGCTTTATATTCATTGACTTCAAATCCTTACAAGTATTAAGGCGATACTTTGATTTACCCTGCTCATTAAGCACTGTAAAAATTACATTGTCACAAAAATACTTCACAATATAAATTACATTGAGATTATGACGTATCAAATTAAACTCCTAATATGAATGTTTAAAAAATATGCTCTATTTCTTTCATTATTGTGTTCTGGCTTCTTCATATATTGTACCTCATACCCTTTCCCCCATCTTTAAACTAATGAAATATCCAAATTCTTCAATGAAATTACTGGATTTTCCCAATAATTTAGAACCAGATAAAACATTATGTGAATTTATCATTTAAATATCTCCATTTAATTGTGTCTTGTTAAACCTAAATTTATGAGAAGCATCAATAAATCATCAATGACACATAAAATAACATTTTCTTCTATTAGGTAATCATTGAGGTTCAAAATAAAAATTACAAATAGGACAAGCCAAACCTGTATGATTATGCCAACCAGATAAATTTCCTAGTCTAGGAAAGTCACTAATGGTACACATTAAAGAACCATGCATTTTTAATAGTTGTCTCATTGAAGCATTATATGTTTCCCTACCATCATCCCATAATTCTAATAATTCTTTTATTAGAGGTTGAAGGTATACATAAATGTACTTTACATGAATTTGATTTCTAGTAATACTCATTGAAATAATGAAAAAAGTCTTATTCTTACATACCCATGTTGGTAGATTATAGTGGATATAAAAAATTAGCCAAATACTATAATTTGTACTTAAAGTACCAAAGGGGTTAAAACCATTAGAAGCCAATAGTAAATGTACATTCCTAGGATCCAAAGAAAAAAATGGATATAGTTAATCAAACATATTCCATGATTCTAAATCTTCTTGATGTCTCTTCAAGCCATATTTACTATCCTGAGCATGCCACTTCATGTCATCTACAATCTTAGACAACATGAATAATATTTGAAATCATGTTATTAGAGGAAAGTAACATAATACCTTTTCAAGAGTTTTCTTATTTTGTTTATTCCTAGGGTTTAATTGATTTATACTCTATCTATTATCAATTGAATTCCATCTTATTTTATGAAATCTTACAAATTCTTCTTTATCAAACTCTTCTCCTTAGTAAATCATGCAATGATTAGGGCATGCATGTATCATTGTATAATCAAGTCCAAGTTTGTTGATTAATATCTTCATCTCATAAAATATTGAGGGGTCTTATATTCAATAAATACATTATAAAGAAACTCTAAAATCATTTAAATTTATTTGTTAATAATTTTATATAGACACTTGATACAATACAAATTAAGTATAAAAGAGAACTTCAAATATTTTTGACACCCTTCACATATTTGTTATTGTTCTTCTTTAAATAATTTATAAAAATAATTTTGTTTCACTCATGTTCTGAGAAATATTAACCTTATCAGTATAAACCAGAGGTTCTATTGATCTATTAAAATCTTGGACATTGTATTATAAAAAACCAAATGCTTCATTTAATAAATTTTGAATTGAATTCTCCTCTTTTGGGTCACTTTGTATTTCATTGAAAATATTGTCATTATTTTTACTTTCCATAACATTTGATTCACCGTGACAAATACAACATACATATCAATCATGGAACTATTTCAATATAATATTCTCATAAAATTTGTTTCTATTCAATGATTACTTGAATTTACAATCAGGACACAAGCATTTTATTCTACCATCCACTGATCAGTTTGCAATTTCATAATATAAAAATTATTCCAATCCCTTGGAATACCAAGGTTTGTTTCAAGGTAAATTAATCCATCTTTTATCCATAATTATTTGATTGTATTACAACTATACATTCAAATATAATGATATAAATTTTTAATCAAACAAGTACAGTCAAAATTAAATATAAATCTATACCGATTAGAATAAGACTCAAGAGCATGGTATTTGAAGTCAGAAACATGCTTGAAACAATTAGTATTTAGTTATGGATGTGTGTAAAAGAACCCATACATTAATTATGATAAAGTTGTATCAATTTTCTGTATTTTATATATAGATAATATTTTTCTTATGGGAGAAAAAGATAATGGTGTATTCTACCTTAGTTTTGTATCTATGGAGGGGTCATTACATTGAAAAATTAGATAAATAGATCAGTATCCAAACCCTTTCCTATGGTCTAACTAATAAAAATATCAGTACATTAATAATATGAATTCAATGTATACTTTATTTGGATCACACACAATATTTGATGGCTAAAACAGATAAATACATAAGTTTTAGGTTGTTATATATGCTTATACTTCATTCTATCATTTAAGGCCATTTTATATGTGCACCTAAATTTCTTACAAAACTAGACGGGGTGTGGAACATTTAACTAGACATGTACTATACCGTATTAGTTAGTGATTTTGAAGAAAAATATTTAAAATTCTAAAATTTCTCCAATGTGATAAGTAATGATTCTTGAAGATTAGTCATTTTTTTTAACTGTTACTAGGAATCTATTGATTGTTTTGGAATATTATGAATGATAAATTAATACATGTTTTTTCTCACCCCATTTATTTGTATCAATTTTAATTTTTTGGATAAGTGTTTTCATAATGGGAATTTATTATTATAAAATGTTTATCCATGAATATTCTACTCAAGAGAAAGTTATTAAACGAGGGAATAAAATTTCAATTACAATACCAAGATTAAGAATTTATTATGGAAACATAAATGGGGAAGACTAATTGAATGGATCTAATCAATCTCATGGGCTAAAGTAAGCAATTAAAAGAGGAAAACTGAAGAAAGAACACTCAGGGTTTACAATTTACATAACAATATATGGGTATAACCAAGTTTCATTATGCAACCAATTATTATAAAAAAATTCAAGGTAAATCAATAGATTCAAATTTTGTATATTATGACCAATAAAATAATTTTTAGGGATGGAGGCCATAAGAGAAGACACATTGAGTAACAAATTTATAAAATTCCCTTTGAATACCAAAATACATAATTATTATAAAGACATTATATTCAAGGTATCCCAACATTTGTTCTTAAAAGTCCATGCACACCCTTGGAAGTCACAAGTTTCCATTAAAAATTGTTTCAAGAACCAAAAAAACTTTTACAGACATTAAATTACGTAATAAAAATCATTCTATTATTTTATCAAATTTTAGGTGTGCATGGTTGTTGAAAAATAAATTTAATATACATGTTTTCATATAAAAAACCTTCACATTAAATGCAAAATAATCCAAACATGGTTTCACATAAAAATATATTTATATACACATATAATAATTTCATTAAGAAACTAAAACCCAGTATAAATATTCAATAAATCAGTGTTTATTAATTTAATAAACTATGAAATAGAGAAAACAAACTTCTGATCTACCACTTCCACCACATGGGACACTAAATCACCACAACAAGGCCAAAGAATCCTTAAGAGGTTATGAGGAGGGGAACTAAGACTGGGATAGGGAGGTAATGCGGGGGGGGGGGGGGGTCCATGTCACTGCTAGGGAGAGGGAGGTCAGAGGGGGGGGGGGGGTTTACATCACCTCCAGGAAGAGGGAGGATGGAGTGGGGGTCATGGGGGGTTGGTGTCACCACTGAGGATAGAGGAGGGACCTCAGGGGGGGGGGGGGGTTCGGGTTGCTACTAGGGATAGGGAAGTTATAGGTTGGGGGTCATGCGGTTAGGGTTACATTGGGAGTGGGGGAGGATGCAGGTTGGGATCAGGACATGTAGAGGGGGTGGTGGAGGAGAAGAAAATTGGGTTTTTTTAAACATTGTGCGGTGGTTTAATGGAAAACACCACCAATTATTAAAAAAAATATAGTGGTGGTTTGAATAAACCACCAATATATAATTATTATTTTAAACTAAATTTATTTATTAATGGTTAATAGAACCATGGTTAATAAACCACCACTAACCAGTGTTTTTTTGTAGTGTCTTCAGGTAGCGATAGTTCAACCTCAATTATCAGCGGCCACCACTACTCCCTTGCTGTCAGCTTCCACCCACCACCCCTCTATTCCATTGGAAACCACTCATTTCCCCTCCAATAAAGACCCCTACCCTCCCTTCCTTTATATCAGGCACCACCGGCCCTATTCGCCATATGTGTGTGATTGTGTTGCTGGTGGTTTGTTTCAATGGAGTGTTAACGGTTTCCCAACAACGAGCTCTGAATAAATAGGGGCTACAAGACAAAAGGATATTGGGTCTTCAAATCATAATCACATGGACCTCGATCTATGAAGGTTGGGCTTTGGCCATCAATTTGTAAGGGCATACGGTCATATATAATTATAAATAAAGGGGATTGATGGGTGGGTTATCCCTGGGGGGTGGGAGCTATAAACCACCTTTCAAGCTCTGTGGGTGTGAGGTGAGTGTGCGTTTCACCGTAATTGTGCCCCCAAGTACTTAATATATATAAAATTTTAATAAATACATTTAAATAATAAATACATATATTATATTTATAATAAAATATAGTCATATATTAATAAATTTATATAATTATATATAAATGTATAAATATATTATTATATATAATTATAAAAATAGATTTAAAATTATATAAAAATATTTATAAAAATATTTATTTTTTATTATAATTATATATATATATAATTATTATAGATTAAATAATATTGAATATCACTTAGTACTATCATTAGTAGTTAGTTTTAATATTTATTAATTAATTACTATTTAATTAATAAACATGAATAATAATTAATATTTATTATTAGATAACTTATTAAAATATAAATAATTATTATTTAGTGATAATTTATTATTTATAAATATTATTAACAAATAATTAGTAATAATTAGTAACCATTGATCACAATTAATTATTATTAAAATAATTAAAAATAATTATAATAATTATAATTAATAATAATTTGGATTAATAAATAATTTCTTATTTTTTTAAAACAAGTTACAGTTTAATATCACATTAGTTAATTATAATTAAGCTTATTAGTAATTTCATATTATTTTTTATTAAAAATAATAACAAATTTATTCATTGCTGAAATTTTTTTACAGGTCTTTGATGAAGTTTCTAAGGTCGTGAAAATATGTTTTAAGTTGAATAAAGTAATATCTTAAAAAGTTAATTGATAAATAAATATCTTAATAAATTAAACATTAATTTATTTTATTTATAAAGTTAATTGATAAAGGAAGATTTTTCTAAACTTCCAAACTGACAAAATTAATGATTCCTAAATTCAGGTTAATCTTTCTCAATATATGAAAATAATAGGTAAATTCATATTCAATTAGATCCACTGTGATCTTTTGTCTGAAATATCAATCATATTTTAATATTGATAAACCTTTATGTTTTTCCTTCATAGTATGGCCATCAATCCATGGTATAACTGACTCTTCACGTAAAATATTGAATTCAATGAGCCTCATGCATCTCTCTTAAGCCATGAAAATGAATAATTATTATCATCACTTATTAGTGGAAATGAATCTTACGTACCACCCTATAACCTTTTTGTAAACTCCACATTCACACTTAGATATCCTAGTGTGGTTACATAATCTTTTAATTTTATTCATTTATAAATTTATATAAATTTATAAATTTTATAGAATATAATATTTACCATGGATTGGGAACATCACTAACTCTATCCAACCCATAAGATAATCATCATGACCTCACTCTAGAAAAAGGTGAATTGATGGTTGACGCCATTGCAACTCCTAATACTACTTTGAATCCAACATCACTTACACGGTTTAAATTAAGGTATTTCTCCACAACTACATTTTCTCTCTGATTTGGTGTCCTCTTATAAGGGGATGAATCTTAGTCAACAAAATGCAATAATAACTATCATACTCATAATCTTCATCTCCTAAATAGTAATTATTTCCTTTTTTACCTAAAACTCATCCCACAAATATCCTAGGCATGAATTTGTGTTACTTGAACTACTCTAAGAAGTTGTCACCCCATACTAGGTATTGATGAACATTGTGGATGAATTTTGAGGATAACACCTACCAAAAATGGAGTAATTATTTTATTAAATTCAATTACCCATTTCCTACAAAGCATGATTAATATATTTAAAAACATTAAAACGTTGGCTTCTTCTTATTTGAAAGGCCCCAATTTTTGTATTTTTTTCAAATTTTAATTTTAACAAATCAAATAATATGGATATTAAAATAGAATAATTGGGTGCCTATTGTATAAAAAAATAGTATAATGATGTGGTTAAATAGTTCAATAAGTTTACAAAAGATCATTCATATAAACATTCTTGAGTCTATTGTTAGGGTTTACACTACTGTTATTCAATACTAATTTGTCTAGAGGAGCTAGAAGAACATTTGATCTGTTTCAGAATTGATCAGAGTTATAAATGTTGGAATAACCATGGGGAAAAAGATAATGTATCTAGTGAATGGGATAACACTAGGTTTTATGGATCATCTAATGTGATTACATGTATGGATAATGAAGAATCCATAATCAAGGATGTGATTATTGGTGTGAATAATGATGGAGATCATATTCAGGAAATGATAATCACAATTGAAGATAAAATTCGTGATTGTCCAATTTTTTTAGAGAAGCTAAAGTGTTGTGAAAATATTCCATTGTATATTGGTTATAATAAATATACAGCATTGTTAGTCTTACTAAAGCTGGATAATTTGAAATCTAGAAATAAAAGGATTGATGCCAGTTTTATAGAACAAATTTCTCTCTTGAATGGTATTCTCCTGGAATATAATGAGCTCCGTAGCCTAACATATGATGTTAAATAAACTCTATTTTCAATGGTTATGATCTCTGATAGAATACATGCTTGTCCAAATAGATTTATAGTATTTTGAAAGGATCATAAATCACATAAATAATGTCCAAATTTTGGTGCTTCCCGATATAATAATGATTTCTATGGTACTACAAAATTTTTATGTTACTTTGTAATCATTCCATGGTTTAAGTGCCTATATATAAGTTAGAATACCGCAATGAAATTGATGTGGCATACAGATACAAGAAATAAATATGGGAACCTTCATCACTTGACAGACTCTCCTCAGTAGAAGATAATTGATCATGGTTATCCTAAATTTGAAAATGATTCGAGATACCTTCATCTTGAATTATCTAAAGATTAAGTGAATCCTTTTGGTTTTCAAAGAATCACTCACATTATATGGTCAATTATGTTGGTAAATTATAACTTTTCACCATGGTAATGCATAAAATTAAAATACATTATGTTATATATGCTTATATCAAGAGATAAACAATAGGGAAATGATATTGATGTTCATTTGGCTCCATTGATCGAAGATTTGAAATTATTGTGGGATTTAGGTGTTATGTTGTATGATGCTTAGAGAAATAAATATTTTAAATTGAGATCCATTTTGATCATGATGGTAAATTACTTTCCTACTTATGAAAATTTTTCAGGATATATCATTAATGAAACTCAATGGTGTCCCTTTTATGAACATGGTACATAGTCAATTAGGTTGAAACATTCATCAAAGACTCTGTTTTGAGGATATCAAATATTTCTACAATGAATACATAAATACTGATCTTGGAAAACACCATTCTATGGGATTTTATAATAATGTACATCACAGTCTCCACTAATAAGTGATCAACTATTTGGTAAAGTAAAAGATATGTACACTGCTTTTGGTAAACCTTTTTCTAAAAACCTTACGAAAACAGATTGGAGAGATATATTCATTTCTTTTTGAATTAAAATATTAGAATTTCCTATATGTTAGATATTTTCTTGATGTCATTAATGTTGAAACACATATATGTGATAGTTTCATGGGCATGTTACTAAATGAACCCCAAAAAACAATGGATGGAATTAAGGCTAAGTTAGAAATGATTAACATGGGAATACATGAATAGTTAGAATCAGTGAAGGGTGAAAGAAAAATTTTCTTCCTCTAGATACTTACACTCTTCGCAGGTAGGAGGTATATCAATTTTAAAACTTCTTGAATGATGTAATGTTTTCACAAGGCTTTTCATCGAATATCAATAATATCATGTCAACGATTAATTTAAAGTTAAAGGGTCTAAAAATACACGATAGACATGTTTTGATACAAGATCTAATTCCTACCACTTTACAATGCATTTTACATGAATTTCCATCATACATTAACCAAGATCTGTTTATTTTTCATTGCTATATCACTACTACAAAACATGAATTTAATAGTGATTTCCTTTATCAATGTTTTTTAGCTCTAATAAATGCTACCCTTTATAAGTTATTTTTTTTTTTGAACAGATAAAGGGAACCCTTTATCAATGATTTATTATAAGAGGGTTCCATATTTATGACTTAAATGAAAATGAAATGTTCATGTTGCTGATAGTTATCATAGGAATCTTTTGTGTTCTTTTTTGAAGAATCTTGGACATTTGGCCGATGTACGTAGGTAGAAGACAAAGGTGGATGTTCTCCCTCCTCAAGATGAACTAGTGGAAGACCCTCAATATGTCATTGAGATTCTAGGAGTAGTGTCTTATGTTTCTTCCCTGATGTAGGAAAATGTGGAATGGATCTTGAACAGTGGTAATTATGGATATATTGTGGATTAATCTATGTGTAAGTTACCTCATACTATCTTGGATGATTCTTGCAGGGGAAAGGAGGAACATCCAAATGAGAAGGATAATCATGATGCTTCTCTAATTTTTTCTCATTCAAGGATGAGGTGGACGATAATGTCTCTAAGGATTCTATGGATTCTATATCATTGTTGGATATTATTTATATGAAATCAAGAAGTATCATGGGTAGTAAGGATGACTCTACTACTATTCAGTTAATGAGTAAAATTGGTTCTACAGGTCAAAAAAATGTAAATATTATTGGATCTTCTGCCGAAGAAATGTTTGTTGAGGATATGGATACCCATTCTAACAATCATGTAGTTATGGATTGGAAGGGGATGTCTGTAAGATCTGATCATAATAATTCTTCAACCAATATTACTATTGTTATTAAATAACAACATGTTGGTGTATTGGATGAAATTTCATGAACCCAGGTTCATGGTATGGTTTTTCCGATGGATGGTTTTAGTGAATCTTCCAAGATATCAGAACACACACTTATCTTGATTGATATCTTAACTTGATCAAAAATCAAGTATTTCATCACTGAGGAATTTTTCAAGTCCAATCAAATGTGTAATGAGACAATAAGTGGTTCTAATTTTAAACTTATAATAGTGGGTTTTGGACTGGGTGGTGAGCATGACGAAAATACTGATCTTCAAGACAATGATGTTGTTGGATGTAAAAAACCAAAAAAATAGAGGGCCCGCCACCTGTGGGGTAGAGGCATTAGCTATTTTAATTCTACAATATGATGAACAAGGTTGTGGTGCAGGGGGGGGGGGGTGTTTTCTTCTTTTTAATGTTTTAATGGTGGTATCACCATTTACTTTTCATTGCATCCTCTTGTACTTGAAATTTTCTTTTATAATAAATTTTAAAGTGTGGGCTGGGTTTCCAACCAACACATGGATATTTTGAGTATATTTAATTTATAAAACTTCTCCATTTTTTCAATATTGTTAAAGTGTACTCATTTTTAATTATGCAATTTCACTTATTTTTAACATGCACACACTTAAGGTCAAATATTCATTTATAATGTTAAAAATATATTTTTAAAACCTTATTTAAAAATAATTATATTTATAAATGTATATTTAATATATTTAAACATTTAAATATTTATAATTATAAATATATAAATATTAATTTTTTAAAAATGTTTCTTGGAAAATAGAGATATGGTGCAAAGGACCAATACTATATATATTAAAAAGAAGAGAAGGAGTATAAACAGGAAGAATATCCCACACCAAAACAAAAATCAATCAAATAAAACCAATAAAAACATAAAAAAGAAACCAAAAAATAGTAAAATAATCCATATGAGTAAGGTTATGACCCCACCTACCCCTACCACGAGGGGGTATTCCATGTGGATGTCTTCTTTGCTTCAAATGATTCTCCATATTCTATATATCATGAACCACATATGAAGTGATTTATGCCTATAGATACTCCTTTAGGTAAGTAGCATCTCCTATATCAATATCAAATGTAGTAGATAAAGAAGTACATAAAACATCATAATAGGTATAAGGAATTCCATTTACCTGAGAGAAAGTCTTAAGATCTGTTTTACCACAAGTGTTTGTATCCAAAGCAACCAAATTTTCTAAACCCTAAGGAGTAGCCATTACACTGGAGGAATACAAGCTAGTACTTTCATGACCTAAATATTGCCTAATATATTCAACATCCACATCTTATGACCCTTCATTAATAGCCTGTAAAGAATAATCAATCTTCTCATTACATGCAGTGGAAAAATATTGTGACCCTGCCTCAGAATAACTCATATTAACAGGATTATGTATATTAGAAGAATCTAAAACACAAACCATAGAATGGTTTCTAGATACTGGGATAGGGGAACCCACCTGTAAAAAAGAATTAATATTCCTAAAATATGAAGTAGCCACATCATGTGAACCTACCTCATAACACTTCATATTAACAACATGTTGTATGTTAGCAGCATCTAGTACACAAATATTAGAACAAGTTATAGACACTGGGCAAAAAACATCTACCTATACAGAAGAGTCAATAAAATTTATGATTTTAAATTTTAGACACATATGGATGAATTTTTTGAGAATATTGTTCAAACATTAAAAATATTTATGAAATTGGAAAAGTTCTAGGGTCAACTAAAATGGAATTTCTATCCATAGGGGAATAAAGAAAATTAATCTCTTTCCCAATATTACCAATTTTACTATCCAAAATTTTTTGTGTCCTATAAATCAGAAGGAGTAGGAGCCTGAAGTGGAACCTTAATGATTTCAAAGGTTTCAACAACATTTTTCAAGCCAACATCTCTAATGGGGACACTATTTTTCAAATTAATAGGTCCTTTATTTTTATGTTTAAATTTATAGTTTTCAATCACTTGAACAATCCTCTTACTACTAACACATCTCAAACCATTTTGGAATATATCATTAGTGTGTCCAATACTGCAACACTTATAACAATAATCAGGTAAGTTTTGCATATCAATATACAAATCTAAGTAAAAATCATCATCAACTAGGACAACTATGCCAATAAGAGTAGATAACATATAAATCTCATCAATAATATGATAAAAGTATCCAGACCATTATCATTTAGTTTCCTTATCGAATTTAATTTGTATCCCAACAGTTGAATAAATATCCCAAAATATTTGAGGATGCCAAAGATACCAACTATGGATAAGGACATGAATCCATACCTAAGTGGAATAATTACAAATAAGTGTTGCTTTGAAATTATGGTCCCAATCTTAAATCTGTAGGAAACCTGGTTTGAGAGGAATAATTCCCATTCCCTAAAATCTTACCTTAAAATAAGAAGAATGGAATATGATTTAAAAGAAACTCTTACTAAGAGAATCCATCTTACAATCGTTGAGCCCCCATAAATAAATTAAGCAGCTTCAAAGATCCTCAAACTACCAAGGATTAATTCACTGTTAGGTCCCCAACCATGTAATTATTGATTTTTTACACTCATAAATCCACCTTGAAATAAGTGAATGATTTTCTTCAAAAAAGGATAATGAGACCTTTTTTAATTCTCCTTGATGTGGAAGAACCAAAACATATATCATTAAAGAACATAGAAGTGGAGCCACAAGGTTGCTTCAAATCTATGCCTTCCACCGAAAGAGTCTCTTTAACAGAGACATCTTTATAATTAACATTAATATCATATTCAAGAGATTTCTTCCATAATTATCTATATCTATTTTTGATCAGACAAAAACCTCCTTAAACAAAATTTTATTGATGCCATCTTTCTTTGAGGGAAGATTAGAGGCATCATCAGGATCAAGAATAGACTTCGAACCCTTTTCTTCAGGAACTCCATGGGAATCGTCGAGGATATATTCACCATGAGAAGCCATCTTCTTCCTTAAAAAAATTATTTATATAATTATAAATAAATAATAGTATATAAATAAATAATTATAAAAATTATAATAAATTTATTTAAAAAATCAATATATTTACTATATTAATATATATATATATTATTATATATATATATAATTATATAAATATAAATAATAATATTAATTTTATTTTTTAAAAATTATTTATATAATTATAAATAAATATTTAGTTATTTAAATAACTATAAAATTGTAAAAAATATATTTAAATAAAGAATATATTTACTATATTTATATTTATATGAATTTATTAAATATATATCTAATTATATAAAAATATTTAAAAATATTATTTATAATTATAGTTATAAATCATTTCTCAGTGATTAAGTAATAAGCGCTGATAAAAGGCGTCTTTATCAGTGCTTTTTTAATGCTGATAAAGATAGAGCTTTATTAGTGCTACAAAAGCACATATAATGATTCCTTTAATCAATGATAGTTAATTTTTCACTGATAAAATGAATCTTTATCAATGATTTTTTGAAGCACTGGTAAAAGTGTCCTGATATATTTATAGAACCCTAACCAGTCACAAACTCATCATGATATCTAAAGCTTTCCACAGAAACCACCCAATGTTGGCACTATTTCTCGATGAATTGAAGCTCGAATCAATGCTCAAATCAAGGCTCGAACAATTCCAAGGATTAAATACAAGGATTAAATTCAAGGATCAAATGGTTCAAGGGTCGAATGAATCCAAAGATCGAATGATTTTAAGGTTTTCAATATCACTAATTTCTCTATAACAATTCAAATCTTCAATCCAAGCTATCTTATTTTCATCCCCTCCTCATCATTCATTGATTTCTTGTTTGGAGTTATCTATTTGTGTTTTTTATCATCATTATTTCTTTATTTTCTTCATATCCCATTGGTCAACAATGTTTATTGGGGATGTTTGGTTGAAAGGACATAGGGATACCAGAGTTTGAGTAATATGAGTGATGGAGTGTCTATACAAAACATTTATCCTCCTCTCTTGAGTTTCCAAGTAATGTTGGGAACAATATTTTAATTACTAATTATTTTATACTTCTATTTTAGATGGGCCACCGACCATGAAATCCAATATATTTTATAGAGTTACATGAATTTTTATATCGATTTTATATTGATTTGATTGAACATTTGATGGAGATAAGGATCCTGATCAATAATTTCTTCACTATAAGCTTCTATCTTTCCAAGGGAATATGATCCCAAAGAGAAATAGGATTATTTTGAGAAAATTGAGAGGATCATTGACACCATCAAAAATCCATGTTCCATTAAGGCGAAATGTGTTTCATTTATGCTTTAATTTCCTAACCAAATATTATATCATATGATGATCCAAGACAAATAAAATGAAAATCTAGATTGGAAAGACTATTTTAGGGAAGAACCATATTCCTTTAAACCTTATAATATCTTATCCAGAATATTCCAATTAAAACCAGTTAGTAAATTCAGACAGGGGTCACATTTTAAGATCACTCGTAGCATCAAATGTCCACAACCACCTAATAGATCATATCAAAGATGAAGTCTCACTAGGGGCATCCCAAAATTTGTCTCATTGAAATATATAATTTATTTTCTAAAATATAAAAAATCTCCAAATTATAATTTGTAAAATAATATCTATCAATTTTATCATGTCATAATAAAAATATCTCAACCCACCATTTTTATATTATGTGCCCAAAAATCACCAAAGAACCCATAATATCCATGAAAATGTACTTTTCTTATAAAGCCTACTCTTTGTTTGATTGAAAATAATTCTTGTTTTCAACCTATCTAGACATAATTACTGAATCAATTTATCAACTAAGAATTTTGAGATATTAAAAAATGTATCATTATTAGGTATATTATTTTCCTAAAATTATTTTTTCCCATTCCTTTTTGATTTTTAGTTGAAATTATAATTTTGAGATGTTTTTAAATATTTGATATACCAATAATATTAAATGTAATAATTCCTTAGGTTGTAACATCACTTGTTCCAAAAAAATAAAAAAGTTGTTATCAAATCTTATATATGTTGGAATAATTATTAGAAATTACTTTTAGGTTTTCATCATTTTAGGCCTACATGTATGTGTTCCACCCCTAGGAATTTCTGATTACCATCCATGTATATTAAATAACTCTTTATTTATTAAAATGTTTTATAAATACATTTCTATATATTCATGTTGAATGAAAGAGATTTTATTATCATTTTTTATCATATTTGGGTTTCTTATTACTCTTTAATTGCTTATATTATAATTTCATTTGTTTAGAGGATTTAATAAAGACTTGATGGATCATTTTAATAAATGTATGATTAGTCATATTTAGAGGATTTAAAGTATTAAAAATGGGATTTCTCCTATAAATACGGAATTCATAGAATCCTAAAAGATTCATATATCATAACATGTCACCTCTAAGACCCCTTGAATCACATAAAAGAATGTTTATCCCACCTCCCCTAATTTCACCTTCAATAGACCATGAGTTAATAACTAGTTCTAGTGGGGTAATTCTCACAAATGGGGGGCATTTCCCCTTTTAGAGAACACAATGTATCAAAACTATCATCCTCATAAGATTAATCTCCAGAATAATTATTATTTAAAATTTTTGCTAGAGACTCATACCTGATCTATTTTATGTTTCTTGTACAACTCTGGGCATTAGTTATCCAATGGATAACTACTCCTTAGAGTATTTCAAGAAACATAGGTGCATGTACACAAGAGATGGAGGATGTGGGTTAAAAAAATAAAATGATAAATGATTGGGAGATGAGATAATGAGGATGGTAGTTTTTTATAACTTTCACCTTTTGAGGAATTTATAGGATAAAACCTACCATACTGGAGTAATTATTTTCTTAAATTCATATACCCATATTCTTCAAAGCATGCTAAAATTATTTAAAATAATCAAATTTTGAGTTTCCCTTATTACAATTATCTATAAACCTCATCTTTTATAATGAATATATTATGTTTATTTATGTATCTATTTAAAAAATAAATATTTTAATAATTCAATACGATGGATATGAATCAAAAATGGATACACGTTAATCATTTGATAGAAGAGTATGAATATAGAGTTAAAGAGTTCATCATGTTTTTAATAGATCACGCAAACAAAACATCTCAAATACTTTTTCCATGATTATGTTGTTGATATTAAAGATAAATTAGTCTAAAAGAGTTGGAATACCATTTGATTTATCATAGAATAGATCAGATCTATAAATGTTGGACTTAACATGGGAAATAACTGAAGGTGATCATTGATGGGGATGATACTTTGGTTTATGGATCAATTGATATTAATAACAGTGTAAATGGTGATGGATATCACATAGAAGAAATGAAAATGGGAAATTTAATATGACCTTCATGATTGTCAAAAGTTGTTTGAGAAATTAAATCATTACGTTGAGATACCATTGTATACTATTTATATTAAATACACAACATTGTTAGCTATATTGAAGTTATATAATTTGAAAGTTTGCAGTGGATGGAGTGACACCATATTTATAGAACTACTCAATATCCTGAATGATATGATACAAGAATAAAATGAACATCCTTTCCGATCATATGATGATAAAAAAATTCTAAGTTCATCACGAATGATTTATAAAAAATACATGATTGTCCAAATGATTTCATATTTTTTTGCAAGTACCATGAATCACTCATAAAATACCATAAGTGTGGATCTGATTGATACAATAAAAATGAATCAATTCCATTAAAATTTGTATTGTACTTTCCTATCATTCCATAGATTAGAAGAATATATGGATGTTAGGAAACTATGAGACAATTAACATATAATTCATATGAAATAAATAAATATGGGAACCTATATCATCCATAAAATTATCCTCAGTGAAATAAAATTGATTATAAGTATCCTGATTTTGGAAATGAGCTGAGAAACATTCATCTTGCATTATCTACATATGGAATAAATCCTTTTGGTGTATATAGTATTACTCATAGTACATGGCCTGTCATATTGGTAAATTATAACTTGCCCCCATGTTTATGCATGAAGCGCAAATACATTATGTTTTATCTTCTTGTCTATATACCTAAGAAACTGAGTGATGATATTGTTGTCTATTTGGCCCCATTAACCGAAGAAATGAAATTTATATGGGATACATGTGTTATAATTTATGATGCCCATAGAAGTGAATAAATCACATTGAGTTCCATCTTGTATTAGATGATAAATGACTTCGCACATATGGAAATTTATCAGGATATAACATTAAAGGAATGTTAGGGTGTCCCATTTGTGAAAAACACACACACTTAGTTCAGTTAAAACATTCATTGAAGATAGTGTTTTTAAAAAATCAATTTTTTTTAGCTTGGTGACATAAATATCAATCCGTGTTAACAACATTCAATGAGAATATCTAATAAGGTAAAAAACCATCTCAAGTAATTGGTGATAAACTATTTGATAAATTAAGAGATATTGACTCCTTTTCGGTAAACCATTTTAAAAAAACCTTATGAAATCATGTTGTAAGAAAAGATAAATTTTCCTTGAATTTCATTGTTTTTTGTATGTCAGAAATTTTCTTGATGTCATGCATGTAGAAAAAAAGTATTTGATAGTGTTATTGGAACATTACTAAATGTTCCTAAAAAAATGAAATATGGCATCAAGGCTAGGTTAGATATGATTTACATGGGTATAAGGGAAGATTTGGTACTGCTGAAGGGTAAAGGGAGGAATTTTCTTCATCCAGTAGTTTACACTCTATCCAGACAAGAAAAATTACATTTTTTGTAATTTCCTTAATAATGTAAAAGTTCTATATGGGTATTAATCAAATATAAAGAAAGTAATTTCAATGAATAAGTTGAACTTAAAAGTAAAAAAATCACACAAATTTCATGTTTTGATACAAGATTTGTTTCATGTTTCTTTTTGTTACATTCTACCTCAAAATGTGTGATATACATTAAAAAAACTCTACTTCTTTTTCAAAACCATATGAAGTAAATTTATACACCCGATGAAGTTTCCAATCATGAATAAGGAAGTTGCAGTCATATTATGTGAATTAGATATTTTCTTCTCACCATAATTCTTTGATATACTATTCCACCTAATGGTTCACTTGATCAGAGAGGTTCAACTATGTGTCCATGTCTATTATAGATAGATGAACCCCACTAAATGATATATGATGATTTTGAAAGGGTATTTCAAGAATCAAAGTCCTCTAGAAGGTTGTATTGAAGAACAATAAATTATTGAAGAAGTTACTGAATTATGTACCGATTACCAATCAGATGTTGACAACATAGGTCTCCCAAAGTCTCATCGCAATAGATAACTTATGGGAAAAGGTATTTTTGGAAGATATGTTGTTACAATTACCTTGATAGAGTTGGATCAAGCACTCATTTACATTTTACATAATAGTGAATACGTTGATCTATACATTGAATCCCGCAAATAAATTCTTTGAGATTTGAATCCATACAGGGAGAAAGGATGGATTTAAAATACACCTAATCAATGGTTTATAGGATGAATCTAAGTTCAACATTATACAGATTTATTTTCAAATATGAATTCAATATCTAAATGACATCAATGTCTAGTCATGGGACTAAATGAAAATGTTATATCTTACACTTGTTTTGTAATCAATGGTTATATGTTGTATACAAAATAACACAATGAATATAGTATGAGGAAAAATAGTGTTGTTACACTTGTGATGGAAGTGATGCACATATCAGGTTCTGAGGATAGAAATACAGTTTATGAAAATATTTCATTTTTTAATTATCGGATAGATATATGAGTTGGATTATACAACATTTCAAGTGCCGATTTTCCATTCCAAATGGGTTGAAAATACGAGTTCAGTGAAAGTTGATGAAATGGGCTTCATGAAGGTGAATTTTAGTGTGGATGGTGAAAATGATGAGCTATTCATAATGGAATCACTAGTAATACAATTATTTTATGTCTTAGATCTAGAAAACAAGATTTGGTTGATTGTCCTACTAGTGACTAAAACAAATACTGGGTCAGATGAAAATTCAAACGCGGTTGAACCATTTATTGGTAGATCACAATTAGTTCATACCTATCCCAATGTAGAAAATGTGTTGTACATTATTGGGGACCAAAAGATGGGATTTGGATTATTGAGAGGGGAACGAAATCCCTAAAACATTTAATAAATAAAGAGAGTTTAAAGAGAAGGTAAAAATGTTATTAATATACTATGTTTTTCCTCATAATATTATATGTTATCTACTGCATTAACAGAATCTAAATACAATTTTTGACTATTCATATAGAAAATGTCTTCTATAGATGATGATGTTACCAATCCCCTGGAAGAACCAAATATAATGAAGGAAACCCTTTGGGAAGATATAAAGTTAATGTTACAATATAATTTATCTATTTTAATGAAAAATTATATAATAAAATGTTTATTTAATATTCATTATTCATCAAATATTTTGTTTATTTTAGAATATTTTTATCCATCCTTTTTGAATTTCTACAGCAATACTTACACATACATCTTCTCCCTCAAAACCTTTTAATCCCTTCAATGTTGGAATTTATCACTTTTCTTCATGTTGCCTCTACCGCCTTTGGATGAAGAGTAATGAAACTGTCTATATTCAA
Source organism: Viscum album (assembly GCA_963277665.1). Lineage (NCBI taxonomy): Eukaryota > Viridiplantae > Streptophyta > Magnoliopsida > Santalales > Viscaceae > Viscum > Viscum album. The sequence continues at coordinate 575,041,498 of OY728140.1, forward strand.
TCATGAAGGTAATATTGTTGTTTGAACAATGAAATAATTTCCCATAGAATTAATGTATTATTTCATATTGATTTTTTATTTATTTCTTTTTAGTATTACTCATATAGGAATTTTTTTCTTATACAGGTGGATTATTTTGTTTGATTTGGTGTGATATATCAATCTTTCATTCCTTTCTACACCAAAACATTCATATAATTATTCCCTCTTAGAGCCGTTTTACCCCTAAAGTGTTGTAATTTATCAATTTTATTCAAGTTCCCTTCATAACTCAATAACAGAGTTAATATTGACGTTTCCATAGTAAAATCATTGTCTATAAAATTAATGTATTGTTTCATATTGATGTTTACTTTATATATTTTTAGTATAACTCATATAATAATTGTTTTCTTATACATATGGATTCTTTTGTTTGAGTTGCGGTGGTTTAATTGAAGCTACTCAAGATCATGATAGATTGGTATTCAAGCCTATAAATAAGATAATGAAAACATGTAAATGCACCAAGAATTCATAAAACCATTATGAAAATGTGAATTCAAAATAATTATTTAATTAAATTTTTCATCATTTTATCTATTATATGTAAGTTAATTTTATTATCATTTTTTTCTAATGCTTATTTAGTTTTTTCAAATATATTTTGAGAAGCCATATTTTTCTTTCAAATATCTGAAAAAACCAAAAATGAGATAAAATGTTCATTTCTACCAATGTTTCCATGCTTTAGATTTCCTTTATTTTTTTGAAAATCTATATGAGATATCGATTCGTTGTTCTGAGTAGAAAAAGTTTTTTTAGCTTAGAACATTAGGTTGATTTGTATTGTTGGTATTTCAATAAATTAATCTAATGGAAACCATGTTAATATTTATATTTAGGAATGTTTTGATATATTAGGATGTGTAGGAATGATCTAAACATAAATATGAAACACAATGTTACTGGTATGACTCAATATGCTTGTTTTTATTTAAAATTGCATTAATTTTAGAAAAAAAGAAAACTGATCTACTCAAAACCAATAAGACATATTCATATTATTTTGATACTTTAATACAATGATCTTGTAATTATCTTCACCTAAATTCGATATAAGATGTGACTAGTATAACTCAAAGTGTTTGTTATCAGTTTAAAATTGATATTTTATTTAAAATGGTGCAACTCATTGAAAACCATGAAAACATGGTCATATTGTCTGATAATTTAGGAAAAATATTCATAAATAATTTTTGATGTGTTGGAATTGGTCTCATGTCAATTTAATATATGTTGTGACCAATATGATTTATAGTATGTGTTTCCATTTTAAAATGACATTTTAGTATTAGAGAAATATATTGTACGCAAAACTGATAAAACATAGTCATATTGTTTTGATACTATAGTAAAATGTTACATAATTCATCTGAGACATGAAGGAATCAGGCTCACCTCAATATGATTCATGGTTGGACCGATATGACTCCAAGTGCATCTTTTTATTTTAAATTGACATCAATTTTAGTAAAAATGACAACTGACCTACTTAAAACTAAGAAAAAATATTTGTATAGTTTTTATACATTAAAAAATTATCTATAAATAATTTTTTATGTGTAAGAATTATACTCATCTTAATTTTATACACGATGTGTCTGTTATGACTCAAAGTGTATCTTATCTGTTTAAAATTGACATTATAGTTTAAAAATAGTCACTCACTAAAAAAAAGTAAACCAACTTGGATTGTATTGATAATTTAGGAAAATAATTAATAAATACTTTTTTATGTGTATAAATTGGACTCAGGTCAAACTGATACACAATGTGGTCTGTACGAGTAAAAGTGTACATTTCCGGCTTAAAAATAAAATTTTACTAAAAAAGTCCAGTAAAATACTCAAAACTAGGAAAACACATTCAAATTGTTTTGATACTTTAATAAAAATGATCCATAAGTCATTTTATATGTGTAGGAATAATATAAACTTCAATAAAATACACTTTTTTACTGGTATGACTCCATGTACATCTTTTTATTTAAAATTGACATCAATTTTAGTAAAAAAGAAAACTAACCTACTAAAAACCAAGAAAATGTATTACTATAGTTTTTATAATTTATAAAAATGATCTATAATTTATTTTTTATATGTAGGAATTAGAATCACCTTAATCTGATGCATGGTGTGATCAGTATGGCACCAATTGTGATTTTTTATTTAAAATTGACAATAATTTTAGTAAAATCAACAACTGGCCAACTCAAAACCAATAAAACACATTAGTATTCTTTTTTGAAAATTTAAGAAAATGATATATATGTCATTTTTGACATTTAGGAATCAACTGCACCTAAGTATGATATATTATGTTCCCAGTATGACTCAATGTATCTGTTATTAGTTTAAAATCGACATTTTAGTTCAAAAAATGTCACTCACTAGAAACTAAGAAAACATGATTATATTTTCCTGATAATTTATTAAAATGATTAATAATTAATTTTTGATGTTTTGGAATTAGTCTCACATCAAACTGATGCAATATGTAACTGGTATGATTCAAAGTGTGGGATTCCATTTTAAAATGGCATTTTAGTTAAAAAGGAGATTGATGTACTCAATATAGATAAAACACATTCATATTGCTTTGATACTTTAGTAAAATGATCCAAAAGTCATTTAAGACATGTATTAATCATATTCACCGCAATCTTATGCATAATGTGTCCATTATTACTCAAATTGAATCTTTTTATTTAAAATTGACATCAATTTTCCTAAAAAAGAAAACTCACTGACTCAAAACCAAGAAATAACATTCATATTATTCTTATAGTTTAGGAAAATGATCCATATTTCATTTGTGATGTGTAGGAATTAGACTGACCTCAATCTGATATACGATGTGCCCGACATGACTCAAAGTGTTTGTTATTAGTTTAAATCGACATTTTTGTTCAAAAAGCGTCACTCACTGAAAACCAAGAAAAAACACTCAGATTGTATTTAAAATTTAGAATAAATATTCATAAATAATTTTTAATGTTTATGAATTAGTCTCACATCAAAAAAACACATGGTGAAACCAGTACGATCCAAAGTTCTTGTTTCTAGTTTAAAATGACATTTTAGTAAAAAAGACAAGTGACATAATCAAAATTGAGAAAACACATTCAGATTGTTTTTATACATTGTTAAAATGATACATATGTCATTTAGGACATGTATTGACCATATACATCTCAATCCGAGACACAATGTGACTAGTATGACTCCAAGTGCATCTTTTCAATATATAAGTGTCATTTTAGTTTAAAATTCGCATCACATCACCAAAATTGTGAAAATAAGCCTCAATTCTTTTCACGTAGTTTTATATAATATTAATTTATTTATTTTCTTATCATTTTTATATTATAATTATTAAATTAATTTTCACATATATAATGCTCGAATATGAACAAGAAATGGTGTGACATGCAATAATCAACTAAAACTCAATCCGGCAGTGAATCATCCGATGGTGACTCATCCTAGATTTGACACATCTAGATGTGACTCATCTAGTGATGACTTATCTAGAAGTGACTCATCTAGAAGTGACTCATCGGGCAGTGAATCATCTAACGGTGAATCGTTTGGTAGTGACTCATCTGGTGCTGGCTTATTTGGTGGTGAATCATCCTAGTAGTGAATCATCTCAACAATTTCCCATTTTCGAAGAATTTTCTAGTTATCCCAATTTTGGCCTTTCTATGTAAATTTTGAAAATAAATTATTTTAATGAATTAATTAATGATTTTAAGGAATTTTAAAAAGGGATCAATTTTATCTTTAGTTTTCTAAAAGTCTAGAAGACTTATAAATGTTTAAAACATGTGCTATTGATGAGATCCACTTTAATGTAAATTCAAAACTATATCTAATTATGAACGTTTGTGAACTAGTATTTATAAAGAAACGATATTTACTCCTCCCTTTTATTCTAGATTTCTCTTGAGACCAAACATCATAAATCCTTCTGCCATGGAGTTGAGTAACCCAGTTGTTGTAGTTAGTTCATGTTTTCCCCATAGAGTTTCCTGTTGTATACGCACCAATGTATTTAGTGAAACAAGGAAATTTCAATAATCTTTCCTCCAGGTAGGATTTTCCTTCATATCTTCTTTATGTGTATCATGATGGATGGGTTTATAAATTTTATCATTGTAGAGATTGTTGAATCTGAACATAGAAATATTAATGAATTGGTGTAAATTAAATATAAAGGTGAAGGGGGATTTGATGAATAATATTATTACTTATTTTTTATTTATTGATGATAAGAATTTTATGGTCTAATTACCCACTAAAAATCATTGTTTTGGGTGGCCCTTTCATATAGTTATATCTTGTAACATATGGAATGATTGTTGTGTGTGGTTTCGAACAAACACATAATATGTAATTGGATAATTATGTATAGTTTGTTAATCAATTAAATTCCCCAGGATCCAATGGATTATGTGACAACACCATTAGGTAAAGAATTGAAATTGAGTAAGTTCCCTTTATTTTATAAATCTAAAAATGTGGTATGTTGTGGTATGTGATGCGATGTGTGAAATGGTTGGGGTTTCTATGTGTTGGACTAATGTGATGTGTGGTATCTAAGTGGTGATGTGTGTGGGGATAGTGGATGGGATGTGGAAGTAAATTGGGGTTGTGATGGTTATTATGATACTATCATGTAGTGGGGATGCGATGGTGGTTGTCGTATGGTTATGCAGTGGGGCTGTCAAATTGGATGTGGCTATAAAATGACATGGGTATGGAAGTTGGGTTGTGATGTTGTGCTTATGTTCTGTTTTTGGTTATGTTATATTTACCCAAGTATTAATGGAATTCAAATACATGTAAATACTTTCAAATTGGCATGTTTAATAAATAATTGATGAAGGGACGAGTCAATTAACTATTTAATTTTTACATAAAAACTAATGGGATAAAATTATGAAACAAGTTTCATTTTTAAATAAAATCGGATGTTGAAAAATGTTAATAAATTAATTAAAGTGGTTCAATTTATTGATATACAGAGACTCTAGAAAATGGATTAAATACAAAAATATAAACACTAGCTTCTATTTTGTTTGTGTGATTTTATGCATTAAAGGTGGAAACAATTTTATGGATTCTGTGAGATGGTTAGTTTTTATTGTAAACCCATAGTATGGGCTTGTGCCCTGTAACTCTATATGTATAAACACTTTATGTTCTTGTTATTTCTATATGCACCCACCCTTTTCGAGTACTATGCGATGACACTCGCATAGCCACATGGGGGGGGGGGGTGTCATTCCCCACATACCAGTGGGAGGATGGATTCCTGGATACCCTCTATTCCCAACTCCCACTTTCTGGTGATAGTGGAATAGGTTTATTTAGGAAAGTTGTGATGTGTGGTCCCATGTGTCTTTAGGATGAGTTGTGATGTGTTTCCCGGGTGTCATTGGAATGAGATGTGATGTGTGGACTATGTTTTTCTAGGTGGGATAAAATATCTGATGATGGACCAGGTGTGGGGGGTTGGATGCAATGTGTTGTGATGGCCCAGATATGTGCGGGTGGGATGTGATGTGTTATGATGGCCTAGGTGTGTGTGGGAAGGATTGGATGTGATGTGATGTTATTCAAAAGAGGTGGAAGTTCCATGAAATTTTCCACTGGGGTGTGAGGGTGCCTAATTAGTGGAAAAGTGGTGTGGGGTACCATATCATTGATGTGATTTATATCATATATTAATATACTTGGATACATTATATGGTGATCAAGGCATGGTGAGGTTGTGGTTCAGTTAGTATACCTACATAGGTGCTTTTGGTTCTCCTTTTTACTCATTGGTGAATTAGAATTCCCTTTTACATGTGCATGATAAACTTTAGTTTCCTTAATGATTATACCTTTATTCTCACCCTACGTATATAAAAATAGTTTTCAGGATTGTAGGAGGTCTTTGTGGACCATGCTATATATTTACAGTTCATACCATTGGAGTTGTTACTGTGTTGTTGTCTAAGTTTTTACTCCTTTGGGATTTCATTTGGATACTTTTAAATGTATCAATTATTATTTAAACATGCATTGTGGAATGTTTTGGATTTATTTGATATTATAACTTGGATTTTTTTGTGACTAATTCATCATATCTCTTGATCTTGTTTTCTTATAATGGTTAATTCCTCCTATATTGTGATATTTTTATACCCTCGGTGCTAGTTTCCAAACCAGGGAATATTGGAGCCACAAATCAGGGGGGGTCATTACCTATTTCCCTTAATTGTGGTATCTTTGGATGGAGGGGATCATTATAGATGAAAATACCAATGAAGCACCCTAATCCCATGTGCTCTATGATTGTTGTGAGAAACAAGGGATGGAAAGTGATCAAGGTTTTTTATTGAAGAGATGGGACTTATATGATGGGATCTATATGGATGTTAAATATGGAGCTCAATCCTTGAAGAGGTGTCCTATATATCCTAAATATGGAAAGAATCATAGTTTTTGTAGTTCCCATGATCGGGTCTTACACTCTGAGGTATCCCTATTGATTAGGGTATACACACTAAGGACAGACAATGTTATCAATTCCTAGGAGGCCCTTGTGACCTAGCCTTCTTTTCTAGAGGATATTTCAATATGGGTTGACTTGTCCAGATAAATATCAGGATCCAGATGGATTTCTCTAAAGGATATCACATAACCTAGATGACATGTCTTGAAGGGTGTCACGTGATTCAGTTCACTCTTCTTGGTATTATAACAAGAGATAGATAACACACATGGAGGGTGTCATGGGAGTCAGTACGACATGTCTCAGATGGTGTTTCATGTCTTGGATAACATCCTTGGAGGTCATTGAAAGTCCTGGGCAACATTTCTGGAGGACGTTGCGAGTCTTAGATGAATCACCTAGAGGGTATCACAGAAGATGATTTGACATTCCCAGACATGACCGTGAGGCGTGGATGACATGATCAAACATCATTATATGAGTTAAATGATATATATAAAGGGAATAAAAATGATTGGGTGAAAATTACATGGGGAATTTGTGAGACTAAGGTGGCATGCCCAGGGGGACCATGTGGTTTTCTTATGACATGTACAAAATATTTTTCATAACCCAGGTAGTCATACTGAAGAAACATCACGAGATCAGGGTGACATGTCCTGGTGTTTTCGCATGTCTTGTATGGTTCACATGAAGAATATGATGGTTAGAGAACCTGTTTTTTGTATAATTCTTTCACTTTCAGTCTTGGTTCTAACCATTGTATTGTGAGTGGCTTGGATTCATAAAAATTCAGTTTATTTTGAGCCTCATGTGATCTAAAAGATGTGTGGTATTCTCTTTGATCATCTTTCTAGGAGTCCTTCACATTTTCTATAAATGATCATATGAAGTTATTTATTCATGGAGGATGATCACTCTGTCTATTTACTCGCATAATACCTGACTAAAGACTTTCTGGTCCCGAGATTAGTTACTCTGAGAAATCTGCCTTGGTGCTTTAGTGTGCTTTATTCCTGGATGTGAAAAAATCAAACCTTTTTGATCGATATTCTCGACTCTTATTTGAGGATGGTATTGGGAATTTATATTCCTTTCCACCCAGATCATTGGACAGTTTTTGCGGTTTATGTAGCATGAATCAAGGGTGGAGTCGGTAAAGGCTTCTCGCACTATGCATCTTCGCGAGACTTTATCGTGGATCATTCTGAGGGAGTCTCTTTATTTTTCGCCACATTATGTCCCTATCAAGAAATCCCCCCATTATTATATTATTTCTAATTAATGGGGACATGTTTGGTCAAGTGTACATTTTTAAGGACTTCTTTGTTGTCAGGTTGACATGTCCAAGGGCCTTTGCGAGATCTGGGTGCCCGTTGAAATCCATTCACAAGATATTAGGTGATTTTTAAGGGGGTTCCATGAGACAAAGAAGGTTTTTCTGGGGACGATCACAAGATCGGTCTAGCTTGTTATGGAGTCTCACAAGACTGTTTTGTGGACTTCCTTAGTGTATCACAAGCATTTTACAATCACGAGTGGCTTCCACCTCCTCCCTCTTTTATTTACTTTTTTTATTTTACAAAGGTCAAAGGTCATGAAAAATGATATGAGTAATTACAAATATAATTACTCTATTTATTGATCATGTTCCACATGTACAATATGTTTCATATGGGGGTGTACAATCTTCTCATGAAAAAATCCATCTGTTTGTCCTTGGAGGGCCAATAGGGGATGTGTAGGGTTTCCTGGGCATACCGAAGCACATCATGACACAAGGATTACAAGATGAAGGGATTTTTTGAGATGAGGAAGGAATTTCAATGGGGTCTTACAATATATTTCAGGTCTCTAGGAGCATGTCACATGTCTTTTGTGACAAGAATTAGCTACCACCACCTCCCAACTTACTTTTTTTTATATTTTATAACGGCTCAGGGGTCTTGCGAGTTTGTTGGATGTTTTCAAGGAAATTAATACTTCCCATAAGTGTTATGTTGTAGGATATCTAAGACCAGCAGGGAATCCACCTATTTACATATTTCATACCATTTTTGAATCATTTTTTGTTGGATTGTCATGAAATCACCACCGAAAACCCACGTGGCCTGGGGAAGAGTTATCATCGCGTGTCCATTGTTTGTCTGAGGCACCTTCGCAAGAGTAGAAGGACTTTACAAAGGGGGATTCATGGGACCTACTTCAGGATATCCTCTACACCTAGATCGTTTTCAAGACCCTATGTTGGTCACACAATCGAAAGCCTTTTATAGGTTCACACGATCCGTGAGTTTGGACCACCTCATCCTTCTTTTTTTTGCGGGGAAAACAATACCCATATTAAGGTATTTATTATTTTTTGAATTTTATCGATTCATATTTGGTGGATGTCAAAAAATTTCCCCCCACATGAGGGACTTCCATGGGGAAAAGGGATTATTTTTTAGGAATGTAAATGCCCACCCAAGTTTTGGAATTATCGCAAATCGGTGCCTTGGGTGACGTTTGGTCTACCAGGTGATGCTTAGCATTCCATGAAGTTCCCTATATATTGGGGGACTGAGTGTGTATTTATCAAATGGACACCGTTCACTCGAAGATCATTCCACCTTACCTTTAACATGCACCTCTACCACAAGACTTCTCCGTGAGTTCTGATTGAGAGACCTATTCATGAGACCTAATCATGAGACCACACTGAGAGAATTATTTTACAAGACCACTTTTTCTCAACCACCAATCTAACTATTTGTGAACTATATTTTGGTAATTTGTTAATCTTAATTCACGAGGATTTCTATTTAATTGAGGGTTTCATGGGATTTGTTGGCCCAATCATTTGATCATCTGATTAGCTTGTGATTAATGTGACCAGGTCTAGTTCATGTGATCACAAGTCTCCAAAGGGGCCATGTGATTGATTTATTCCCTATGGGATCACACGACCCACAATAATTTTGGGGTTATGGAGATTTAAAACTCAATATACGGTTCAATAATCCTTAATAATTCATGTGATATGCACAATGAGTTTGGTTCATTATGTCTTTTCCCTTGACAAGATTTTTTATTCCCTTTTCCTGGCATATTCTACTTAGTCTTATTTAGATGGATTCAGTTTCTAACCGATATTCCTCAGATATATCCAATCAAAGGGATATAATGGTCAGGAATCATAGAATCGACCCTTGATATCATGTGTATACTGATGACGAGCGTCCAAATAGGTTTCTTTTATATGAGATTAGGGACCACCCTTTATCCTAATAACTTCCTCTCTACGGATTTAGTCTACTAGATGGTTATCCCTTCCCCCCTCCATATTCTAATATTCCATCTTGCTAGGTGTCAAATTCTCTTAACTATGTCCAAATGACAATTTCCAAGGATGGTCGACTGATTACAACTCAATCTAATGAGCTATATTATACATTGGAAACCCCTTAGGTCGAGATAGATGTGACTTTTCTCATCAGTACGTTGATGAGATCTATTTGAGTATATTTAATTCTTTTATGAATAATCTAGGCATTGGAATGGGTTTGAAGTGGGATCTCCATCTTAGTGGTAATTTCTCTGATGAATGGTCATTTTCATTTTTGGGTTAGAGAAATACACATATAGTTTTCTGATCAAGTATATAAATTACATCTTTATGAAGCTATGTGGATTTCCCAGTTCATCGTTTACCACCACTCTGACCTTCTTCGAGAGAGGAACAGTCATTGGTTCCCTAGAACCAACACATTCCATCTATTCCATGGTGAAGTGGGAATTGAACTATAGGATATCTATCAACTGGGTTGTATTACCCCTCTTGGAGAGATGTATGATGAATTCCTTCCTACTATGGATGTCTGGGATGATCCTTTACAAGCCCTAGTTTTGGAGAGGGAGATTCTTATTATTATAAAGGATAAATTGAAGGAGATGACAACACATTAACTCATTTCTTTCAAGAATTGTATTTATATTTCTCTTTACTATATTGGAGATAGTAAAACTATTATATACCATCATCAATTCCCATCTCATCAAGTTCTCTACAGCACTGGATGGTATTGGGCTATCTTTGAAGATGTGGATTATACTTCATGGCCTACTGATTAAATTTAGATAAGTCTACGGACCTTATTTTGGTAGTATTTATTTCCATGTTTGTAGTGGATCACTTTTCTTAACTGGGGACACATGCTCTAGGATCCATTTTAGTACATTGGTGACGATTGTGCAACTAGAAGAAGGAAAACATCTCAATTTTTCATTACCGATCCTTTCTTTCCTTTACCATCCCTTGGAACATATTCAAAAAGTTAGAACCCCTAACAGGATCAACAGTCCTTTCTAGTTTCTATTTGGATTGATAGGGGAGCACATTTATTATTATGAATTTTAAAACACCACCTAGATCACCAATACTTCATCCCACCCCAGTATGTTAAATATATCTGGGGTTGGGGCTGTAGAGGTCGATTTTTCACCTTGTAAGACTTTGAAATATTTCTACATATATTTCCAAAGACAGGCACTGAGACATTGTGCAATTCTGAGGCTCAGTGTACCCAAAATAAATTTTATAAAATAACTAAGTGGATTCACACTATACACACATAGGAAGAATAATATCTCACAAATGGTGGCTTAGATCAGAAATAAAAGACCATGATTGATATTGGAGTGTGTCGTTTACCCTAAGCGGGGTGTAACTGTCATCGGTGCAAGACTTCTGTGGAAAAAACCACTGAGGGTGAAATCATAAATAAATAAAATAAATTTAATTATTTTATTCCAAATGATGAATCAAATAAATTTTGATCAGGGACTCAGATTGGAAATACGATACCATTGTTGAGTTTAGAAAGGAGCATTTTACCTAAGCACTCCCTTACTTGAGAGAGTGTGGGACATTCAGATCTCATGATCATGGGAACACATTTTTTGTTTAATTCAATTTGTTGTGGGATTAAGGGGGTTAAAGAGAGGTTACCCTATAATCAACCAGACCTCTCTATCTCCCCCCTCTATATCTACCTTTTGAAATCCGTTCTTCATTGAATACTGACAAAAATTCAGGCACTGGTAGATCAGAGTTCAACGAACATAACGACAGATCCAAAATCCAGGTAGGATTCCTATTTTATATTCTATAGCTGCCAATTTTTTAAATTGTTGCTGAAAATATTTCCTATCTATTTTTTCTGATTTGGAATCCTTTAACAATGGCTAAAATAACAATTTCCATTGTCCAATTTTATTTTTGGTTTCTCATTCTTCGGGTTCTTCATCCTCCAACTTTTTGATCCATCAAATCATCGATGAATCATAGAGAAAGACATATAATTGTGAAGAAATTGATCTGAAGAGTCTGGATCTATGCTCAGTTCCACGTTTTGGGTTCTTTAAGAGATGTGGTGGTTAGCGGAAGTGGTGAAAAATTTTCACCACCACAAAAAAGCAACCATTCTTCAAGCAGTGGTTACCTTAGTGTAGATCAGGTCCTATGGATCCCAGATCTGGTCTCACTTTTGTTTTTGGATCACCAGAGTGATCATGTAATTTCATAGAAGTTTTATAGAGATTACTGGTGGTGGGCGGATGACTATAATGGTGGAGATCTGGTGGTGCAGAGGAGCACCGGTAGTGGTCGTGTAGTGCATGGCGGCGCAACTTGAGCGAGGCGGTGGCGTGAGGTTGACTGAGCGGCGGCGCTGGTGAGCGCCGGCGGCACAGAGGAGGGGTCAGCTAGGGATACTGGAGGAGGTGGATAGGGTTGAACCCGCAAGAGAGTGTGGTCAACCCATATCAGATGATGGGGTTGCATGGTGACGTGGTAGGCCAGATCAGCCAGGTCCAGCCTAATATGGCCCGTTGGGACCGGGCAACATCAAATGCATGTTTCTCCTAATCCCAGAGTTTGCTTCACATTTTGTCTATAATGATGTGATCCTTTCTTTTTGATGTATTATTTGATATGATTTTGGGTATTTATAATTTCCATGTTTGAAGCTCGGTGACTCGAAACGTCGTTTTAAATAATAATAATAATTTAATTATTATTATCTAGGGTTCCTTGTTTCGGACTGTACATCTGCATAGGACGTCTGATTGATGCACCGTAAGAGGTGTTGTGACCTTGGAGTTGAGGCAGACATTTTAACAAAAATTTTTGAATGCTCAAAGAGAAAGCATGGTGAGGGCCACATGGGCCACATTTCAGTCGTTTTTGGTGAATTGGAGCTTACTTAATGAGTGTCTCTTTAGGAAAATTGAATAGTTGATCTCATATGCCTTTTTGAGAGGATCAAAATGGTTTGATATGATTGATGGGTTTTGGGATCATGGCATGGGTCCCATGTAGCACCACTCATGTGTGGTATAGTGAAATGCATCTTCTTCACCGATTTTCCATTTGAGATGAATGAGCAGTCATTTATGTTTTTTTCAAGAGGATTGCAATGTTGTGATTTGCTCGTCTTGTTCTGAGATTGAGGCATGGGCCCCACAAAGCACCATTCATGTGCGATGTTGGGAGATGTATCTTTTTTGGAATGTCCAATTCAAACGAATGAATAGTCGATCATGTGCATTCTTTTGCAAGGATCACAAAAGCATGATTTTTTTGGTTACCCGAGGCCATTTCAGGAGGCATGATGGTGGAAATGACATTTTTCCCTTTAGACCAGTGGAGAGCGTCAAGCGATCATCTGCCCTTTTAGGGAAACAGATTCCATGTACTCCAGGATTACATGGGAATGAATAGGGGTACTTGTGCAGTAGTTTAGTACCCGAGCATGGATGGGTACATGGCTAGACGATGAGGCATGGCCACATGTTGTGTGGGCCCCTCACACCCAGTGTACCACACTATGAATCTTCTACCTCTCACATCTCTTTTTTTGGACTCTGATTTTGGTATACAAGTAGCCTATCATGAGTGTGTTTCTATATATAGTATAATGGTTCCCTTCATTGTGAATTTCGAGATACGATGCAATATGTTCCGGATGTGACTCATATTCAGTCTACGTCCAACAACAGTAGTGATCAGGTGCTGATATACCAGTGCTTTCGAAGAGGTACCACAAAACAGGGATGACTAGTGTATTTCCTCGATACCTTCTGAGTGGAATACCCCTACCAGGTATGACATGGGTCCTCGATGACCTAGAGTAAAATCCCCTATCATCATGGGCGTGGGTCCTCTATGACTTCTATGAGAGTGGAATCTCCTTGACACACTAGGGCATGGGTCATATACAATAATAAGAGTGGAATACCCTATCGGCATGGGCATACATCCTCTATCAGATACTTCTATGTGGAATCCCCCTAATGTACTAGGGTGAGGGTCCTCAATGAACACGAGTGGAATCCCCTTGATGAATTAGGGTGTGGGTCCTCTACGATGATAATTAAAGTGGAACCCCCCTAACACACTAGGGTGTGGGTCATCCACTTTGGGTTTACTCTTTATGATTGTAGTTTAGTGGAGAGACATGCTTTGACCATAATTTGGACTCATGAGTAAGAGCGGCACTTTCCCTACTAAGACACATCATTGTGACGTGACTTAAAACCATGTGGATGAGATAGACATGTCCAATGAGGATTGTATCAAGGTGTTGCGACAGATTCCCTTTGAATTTCATGTTTAGGGAAAACATGAGGGAAGATGGGCATCGTTGGTGGTTACTTCTAAAACTTTTGTCCACTACTTTCTTAGGATGAGCTGTGATATGGAAATCCCCTTACTCTCTGATTTGGGCTTCTTTGACTGAGTATATATATGTATCCTATTTCAGTACCCACTCCTCGGGTTTTGGTTACTATCCTTCTAGGAGAGTCGAAAATGCGTGGGGTATGCCACGTGCTCTATGTGTATAATTTCTCATGGTTAGATGAGTATAATATCATATTATAGGTAGAAAAAACTTGACGATAAGTTCATCTTTTCACGATTTCTATCTCCTTGTGTTTTTTATGAGTTTAGTTCACTATCATATTAGGTTTAGCTATAATCTTTTACTATATATTTTTATATAAAATCTCCCATATTCACTACATATTTTGTTTGTACCTCGAGGCTTTGGGGCATCCTAATGAATATTTTTATACTCACCGCTGCTTGTGCTTTGCCTTAACTTGGTGTTCCCATGAAGATGACAAACAAGTTGATCGTGACATCAGTGAAGCTTAGGGATACGGGGTGATTAGACCGCATGCTGTGGTCATAGCTTGGGATCTAGGAGTAGGGATCTCTGATCTATTTTAATTTTCCACTTGTTTCCAGGTTGTGGAACTTTTCTGGTTGGGTGTCTATTTTTCCCCTTTCCCTTTTTGTTTACCTTTATATACTTGTACTGTTTATAGTTTGATGCATGTTTGGTTTCCTTTTTATGGTAGGTTTTTACCTTTATTTTCTTTTATATATGTAATTTTTCATGGATTGGTCTGTGTGTGTGTGTGTGTGTGTATATATGTTCTTACAAAAAGGCCTTCCCAAGTTTTTTGTGCCTTTGGAACATGTCACCACCCCTGGCCTATGGAGGCGGGATTGGGGTAGTTTCCTCTCAAGCCCTGGCATGGGTCGGGTCGTGAAAAAGTGGTATCAAAGGTGATTCGACCCTTGGGAATTTGTTAATATGTTTCCCTAAAATGGTATGGGTTGGGTTTAGGGAAACAATGTCAACATGTCTTGAGAGTGTCTCTCATGCTAGGGTGTCCAGTGATGGTACAATGGATGACATAGTCATTCACTAGGACCCTGATAAACCACTTTTTGACCCAACATGTTGAGACACTGGTTGCAGGGTGCTTTGGTACATGCATCATATAGTATTGAGTCTTTGATTGTCCTTCATGAGCCATATACATCATTGTCATATATATATATATATGATCATTTGAGTGTAGAATTCCCTGATAAGTTTCAAGATGTTTTCGTGATGGTAGCCAACCAGGATAATAACCTTGGTTTATGATGATGAGTCTATGAGCGATAATGCCTCAGTTCAGGATTTATTATACGATCCCCCTTCCCCTAGGTGGGTAGGTAGCAACACCTCCACCTGTTGAGTAGTATTATGTCCCAATAGAGAAGGCTAGGGATGTGAACTGGGTGAGCACACACCGCGATTTCTAGCATTGGAGACCACTGAGGTTTTGTGGTGATCTAAATATCCTAAGGCAGTAGAGGAATGGCTAGAGTTGATGGTATGAAACTTTAGTTTTTTTTGGACGCCGATATATC
Organism: Viscum album; assembly: GCA_963277665.1. Classification (NCBI taxonomy): domain Eukaryota; kingdom Viridiplantae; phylum Streptophyta; class Magnoliopsida; order Santalales; family Viscaceae; genus Viscum; species Viscum album. The sequence goes on from OY728140.1 coordinate 575,057,300, forward strand.
AGATAGTGTCGTTGACAACCAATCCTTTCCATGGATCAGCTATGTTAGTGGAGTTTCAGTTTCTCAGATGCACGATGAGTCAGTAGTCTTGTGGGATGAACCCCAAGAATATGTTCTGTAAGGAATGATATGCCTAATTCAAATGCTCCATTTGGTTTCAGGATCTTTTAGATATTTAGTAGTGAGGGATGATAGTGTCATAGTACGCGACAGGGTTCACAGACTTTACTCAGTACTCATTGAATGTGGTCCATGCTGGATACATTTGAGCATGGAAGTTTGAGTAGGGTTTCTGTAGAGTGATCTATGCTTGTAAAGTACCCTTGTTCCATCACACCATTGCCAAGGTGTAAAAGAAAACACTAGTGACAAAGAGTTTTCTGTCAGAGTGGAATAAGTAGGCTAGTTTTGGTAGTGTGTGCGATAGAGTTGATATGTTTGCTATAGCTAGAAGATGTCAGTTGGCATGGTCTCAACGCAGGATGTATTTCCATGATCGGACTCAGGCACATGGTCGGGGACAATGTAGAGTGTCAGGACAGACTAGGGTGGTCTTGTTCTATGCTTGTGATGGGTGTGGTCAGATAGAATAGGACATCCCAACAAGATGTGCTAAGATTCCCAGGTATATAGTTGATGCATCGCCACATCAGATGCAGTGTTGGGATTTGGGATATCCTATCAAAGAACATAGGTGTCCCAAGGGAGGTGATTCTAGTAGAATATCCGGAGACATTGTGGTTGGTGGATGAAGTTATGTGGCCCTTCCACCAGCACTTAGTGGACCAATCAGGCTTGGGGAGTTGGAGACCGAGGTTGCGGTCAACTGCATATTCTGAATATATATGATCTTACAACACACAATATGAAAATAGGTATGCTCTATGTTTTATCTATCTTTTTTCAGTAGAACTTGTTAGACACTGGGTGAGGTACTCTTTTCACCCTGCTTCAAGATTAAGGTTTTACCAGGGTGATGTGGGGTGTTGGTGTAAACTTGTGTTAGTGTTGTTCAATGTATCTTTGAATAAATGAGGAAGATGGATCCTTCCCCCACCAAGAAACATTTTTGTGACATGAGAAAAAACATGAGGGAGATTTAGTGCCACATAAAGTGTATACTATCAAGGTGTGTTGGATGAATCCCTCTGAGTTGCATGTTCTTGGTGGGGTTGTGCAGTGGAGTGTCGAAGAAGGTCCTGGATTTTGAAGTGGAGTTTTTCTGTTTGACCTCATTTTGATTAGAATTACACTAGTCGATGTGTAAGAGTGTCTAGTTTGTGGCAACTATACTTCCAAGAGAATCCAAGACACATGGGGTATGCCATGTGCTTTGAACCTCTAGCTTCTCGCGGTCAGATGAATTTACACAGCTGCCTTGTTCGTTGGTACCTTGAGTGCCCAATATAATATTGATACAATATATCAAGTACAGGTCAAGGAAATAAAGACCCCATGAATAGAACTATGCGACTCACTACCTGGTGTGGGCAGTGGTAGTATTCTCCCTGAGATCATTGAGACATGGCCTTTGGGAGATCATTTTGTGGTTTGCATAGACTACCAGAGTCTCAAATGCATCTTCACTCAGAGAGACCTGAACCTAAGGCAGCAACAATAGTTTAAGCCAAATTAAAACTTTGAGATATTCTATACTCTGATAAAGGGGAAACATTGTTGTATATTTCCTTAGTAGGAATTCCTAGGCTCTCTTAGTATGGGAATCTTTGGAGCAGTTAGCTTCCCTACAGTTGACCCTGGTGGAGCTGGTGGGTACAATTTTTTTCAGTAAATGGTGTTTAATCCTTAACTTCTTGAGTGTGTGAGATAGTCTTAGATTTGAGACACTGACTGTGAGATCGTGCGTAACTAAGATATCAATAGCTGACATACCCGATGGATATTTTGAAGGAGGGAATCCCGAGATCCTTTTTAGGGGAAACTAGTGGTACAAGTTTTGGTACATGAGGAAGTGATGTAAACGTTCCACCTCTCCCTTAACTGTACATCCCAGGGTGGGGAAAATGTATAGGAATCTTAAACAGTCGTTCTCGTAGACCAATGTGAGGTGAAGTTTAGCTGAGTTCATCTCACGATGCCTCACCTATTAGCTAGTGAAGGCTAAGCATTGAGTTCCGGTAGGTTGTTGCATCCTCTTGAAATCCTAGAGTGAAAATTAGACAATATATCCATGGACTTTTTCATAGGGATTACACACATATTGAAGGGCCATGGAATCATTTGGGTGATAGAAGAAGGACTCGCAGAGTACGTTTAATCCCTTTCTCAGATAGAAAAGATCGGTAGAGGGTTTGGGCTAGTTGTATATGCAGGAGATCATCCACCTTTACGGGGAACCCTTGGCATTAGTCTCTGATCATGAAACACTATTTAAATTAAGATTTTGGAGAGGCCTACATGATGTGTGTTGGATCCAGGTGCAGATGAGTACATACGTTTACCCCCATACCGATGGGTAGACAAAGCATGCTATCCAGGTGTCGAAAGATGTTCTAAGGTCTTACATGTTGGTTTTCGGCCGAGAAGGTGAGTTACCATCGGGATCCTTTGGGCCATTCAAGATCATTCTATGGGTTAGAGAGGACTTTTACAGCCACGACCTACCCTCAGAGTTTGAATAATTACAAAATGTTTTCCAGATGACTCAGCTGAGAAGATGCATGCATGTTTTCCAACGCAATTTATCCGTAGGAGAGAACCTTACAAGGATGGACCATCCCCTTGGTTTTCATGCTGTTGTAGTATGAAAAGGACCATGCGAGTTCTTGGGAGTGGGAGAGCTATGTGTGATCTCTATATCCTGAGTTTTATTCTGTAGTTTTTCTTTTCAGGGATGAAAATATTGAAGGAGTGAATGATGTAGAGACCTAGTTTTTTTCTCGTAAGACATTGGAATATTTCTACATATATTTCTAGAGCCAAGCACTGAGATGATGTGAAATTTTGAGCCCCGGTGCTCCCAGAATAAATTTAATAAAAAAATATTAAGTGTTTTCACACTATATATGCAGATGAAATAGGATATCTAAAAAACAGTGGCTTGTATAAAAAATGTGAGCCCATAATAGGGTTTGGAGCACGATGTTTACTCTAGGCAGGGTGTAACATTCATCGGCACAGGACTTCTATGGAAAATTAAACTGGTGGTGAAATTTTATAAAAAATAATCAAATTTAATTAGTTTATTCTGAATTTCGAATCAAATAACTTTTTAATTGGGTTCTCATATTAGAAATCCAGGACTGTTGTTGAGTTCGGAATGGAGCGTTTTACCTAAGAGTGCCCTAACTTGAGAGAGTGTGGGATGTCCGAATCTCATGTTTCTGGGCACACATTTTTGTTTAATTCATTTTGGTGTTGGATTAATGGGGTTATGTATAGGTTACCCTATAGTCCACCAACCCTCTCTCTCTCCCCCTCTCTCTACAATTCGACGTCTGTTCTTCATTGGATCATAGGAAATCTTCACGCGATGGTAGATCAGAGCGCATCAAACATAATGACAGATCCAACATCAAGGTACGACTATTATTTCAGATTATACAACTCTTGATTGTAGATTTTTTTTTTCAGAATATTTTCAATCTCTTTTTTCTACTTTTTAATCCTTTAACAATGTTCAAACTAACAATGTCCATCATACAATTTGATTTCTGGTTTCCCGTTCTTCATGTTCTTCAGGTTCTTTATCCACAAACCTTTTTATCCATAAAATCATCAATGAATCATGGAGAAAGACATATGTTTGTGGGAGGGTATCATGCAGTTGCATGGCTTGAGCAAGGTGTTAGTGTAGGGTCGACTGGATACCGATGCTGGCCAGCATGGGCAGAGTGGAGGCTGGGTTAGCCAGTGAAAATTGAGGCAGCAGAGTGGGGTACACCTATGGAAGAGCGGGGTTAACCCGTAGAGGAGGCTAGAGTCACATGGCCAAGACCTAGAAGCAGGCTGGTGGGCCATGGGATGAATGGAATGGGCCGGCCTAGGTGGGGAGGATATCCTAGACCAGGCAGGTCTAGACTAACTAGTCTTGTTGGGCCCTAAAAACTTCAAATGCTCATTTCTCCTAATCCAAGAATCTATTTCACGTTCTATCTGTGACAACGTGACCCTTTCCTTGAGGCGAATCTTTTGATATGGTTGTGGTAATTTTTAATTTCCAAGTTTGAAGTATGATTACATGAAACACTATTTTAAATGATAATAATTTTATTATTATTATTTGTGTTTTCTTGTTTCGGGTTGTACGTTTGCATATGAATTTTGATTGACATTCCGTTAGAAGAGTTGTAACCCTGGAGTTGAGGCAAACATTCTAGGACCAATTTTGGGTGCTTAAAGTGAATGCGTGGTGAGAGCCACATGAGGCCCATTTTGGGCATTGACGTTGAATTTGACTTTCTTCACTGGGTGTCCATTTAGGAAAAGTGAATAGTTGATCTTTTATGCTTTTCTGAGAGGATGCAATGGTGTAATTCATTTGATGTGTTTTAGGATCAGGGTGTGGGTAACACATAGCACTACTCATGTGTGGCATGGTGAAATACATCCTCCTCACCCTATATCCATTTGGGATGAATGATCATTTGTTTCCATGTTTTTTTCCAAGAGGATCGCAATGGTGAAATCAATTTGTATTGTTATAGGATCGAGAGACAGGACCCATGAAATTTTTTTCACATGCGATGTGGGGAGATGGAACTTTTCCACCGAATGTCTGATTTGATTGAATGAATTATCAGTCCTGTGAATTTATTTCACAAAGATCAAAACAATGTTATTTGATTGGTTAATTGAGGCCATTTGAGGAGGCCTATCGGTTGAAATGATGTTTTCCCTTCAGTTCTGTGACGAGTGTCGAGTGCTCATCTTCCCTTTTTTGGGCCATATATTCCATATACTCCGGGTGTAAATGGGAATTCCTAGGGGAACTTGTGTAGTGGTTTAGTACCTGATAATGAATTGGTACATGACTAGGTGATGTGGTAGGGCCACACAACTTGTTCCCCCCACACTCCATGTAACACATTACGAATCTTTTACCTCCCGAATCTCCTTCTTTTGGACTTTGATTTTGGCATGCGAGTAGCATATCCTATGTTTTCTTCCACATATAATGCGAGGGTGGCCTCTATAGTGGATTTAGAGACACGATGAAAGATTTTCTAGAAGTGACTCTTATTCAGGAGATGTTTGATGATGGTAGTGATCAGGTGTTGACATACGAGTGCTTTTTGAGAGGTACCATCCAGTTAGAATGGCTATTGTAGTTCCTCGATACCTTATGAGTGGAAACCCCCTACCAGGTAGGGTGTGAGTCCTCAATGAACTAGAGTGTAATCTCCCATCGGCATGGGTGTGGGTCCTCTATGACTACTACAAGAGTGGAATCCCCCTGAAGCACCAAGGTGTGGGTCCTATACAACAATAAGAGTGGAACCCCCCCATCAGCATGGGCGTGGGTCCTCTATTAGCTACTTTTGAGTGGAATCCCCCTAACACACTAGGGTGATGGTCCTCAATGAACACGAGTGGAATAACCATAACCCATTAGGGTGTGGGTCCTCTATGAAGATAATTAAAGTGGAATCCCCCTGACTCACTATGGTGTGGGTCCTCTACTTTGGGTTTACTCTTTCTATCTACAGATCAATGATGAGACATGCTTTGACCTTACTTTGGAATCACAAGAAAGAGGGGCACTTCCCACCCTGAGACACATCCTTATGATGATACCTAAATCCATGTGGGTGAGATATACCTGCCCAAAGAGGATAGTACCAAGGTGTGGTGATTTAGACCCTTTTACTTTCATGTTAAGGGAAGATGTGAGGGATGTTGGGCATCGTTGGTGGTTACTTATAGAACTACTAGCGACCCTTTTCCTAGGTTAAGTTGTGAGATGGAGATCCCCTTACTCTTTTGTTTGGGCCTCTTTGACTGAGTATATATATGTATCCAATTTCAGTACCCACTCATTGGGTTTTGGTTACTATCCTTTTAGGAGAGGTAAATATGTGTGGGGAATGCCACATGATTTATCTTTCTAGATTCTTATGGTTAGACGAGTCTACTCTCTTACAACAGGTAGAGAAGGATCCATGAGAAGTTCATCTTCTCACCTTTTCAAGATCCTTGTGTATTGGATAAATTTACATTACTGTCTTGTTGGGTTGAACCATACAGTTTTACTGTATATTTTTCTATATATTTCTTACCTCTTCAGTACATCTTTTTTCTACTCCCTTGAGCCTTTACAAAATCCTATTGAGTATTTTTTTACTCATATCTACTTGGTATTTTCTTTCACATGGTGTTCCCTTGAAGACCAAAGACAATTTGATTGTGAAATCAGAGGATCTTCAGGATACAGGGTGCATGGAGCATGTGTAGTGGTCGTAGCTTGGGATTTAGGAGTGGGGCTCTCTCATTTGTTTTTACTTTTCCACTAGTTGTCAGGTTGTGGCACATTTTTGGTTGGGTGTGTATTTTTACTCTTTCCCTTTTAGTTTAATTTTTTGTACTTGTAATATTTAGATGTTGATGCATATTTGGTTTTCTTTTTATAATTTTTTTTCTCTTATTTTACTTTACCTCTACACTTTTTCATTGAGTGGGATGCATGTGTGTATACAAGTTCATAAGAAAAGGCCACCCTAAGTTTTTTTATACATTCAATTCTTGTCTCCACCCCTAGCCTATGGAGGTGGCCTTGGGGTATTTAAGAATCAAGCTATGGCATGGGTCGAGTCATGATAGGGGATATGTCACTAAGCCCCACTGAGGTAAAATATGTATTGATATAATCTGATAGATTTGATTTTACTTCTTTCCATGCACAGGATAGACCAATCATTGATAACGACAGTCGTTACCTTGATGAAAGGTCATATATGATCTCTCTCTGAGATGGGGTTCTCATAGACATAGTGGAAGAGATATTTATCTGTGAACCTTATACCCCTTATCAATTTTCTCATCAAATTGGTTGTATTCAAAGGGTATTCCATATTCCTTTGGTAGACGTTTAAGGGAGAGATACCTTGGGGTCAACCACCAATTTTGAAAGATGCTGACGCATGAAGATACTAAGGCTGAGATCATGCTTCTTCCTACTGATGCTTATTCCACTTTACTTACCATGGATTATGCCTAAATCTTGGGTAGCATCTTAACTGAGTGGTGTGCTAAACTAGTTGGTTTATCATGTGGATAATCCTTTTGCCTTTCTAACCATATTAGTAAAGGCAGTGATGTATTTGATTAAATATCTAAGAGAGACATCAATAAATCAACCTCATTCAAGTGATGACTAATACAATGGTGTAAACAACACTTTTTAGGAGGTTAATCCTCTACTATAGGCTACAAATGATACACCCATTGAGAGAAGGGATTATGGGGATTATTGTCCTATTTTTTTATTGGTTCAACCAGATTGTATTCCTTCTGTTTTTCCCAATCCATTGATTGTAGAGGCTCATACACAACATAGGATGATCTTGAAATAGATTAATGATTTTATCACTAAGACCCCTTCAAATTATTCCATTACCAAGGGGAATTCCTTCATTATTTATTTCCTGAATTTGGTGGAAGGTGGTTTTTACTAAAAACCCTTGCATGAAATTATGAAGAATGTTTTCATAATATGATGAGATCAAGACTTGAGTGAAAGGGATTTTCATAATCTTGTAGATGAGTCTCCTCTTTTAAGAAAAATGAGGGAGATTTCAGGGGAATTAGAGAATGATTTTCAATTAATATCTAAATTTAAGGATTAAATGGATTCTTGGACTATAAATATTTATATACATGAGGAAATCATAACTCATCTGAGGTTTGACCTTTCAACATCATCATCTTCCTTGTAAACTAACCATAAGAGGGTTGATGATTTTATGGATTTGGTTAAGACTCTTCGTTAGGGAGTAGAATCTGATGAAGCGGGGCGAACAACACATCAGTGTTCCATTGACGTATCCCATCAAACCCTTACAGACCTTTCCAGTGCAGCTAATAAACTCTTATCCTAGTTCAAACCCTATTAAACATTCCAACTTTGAGATTTCAGAGAGACTCCAAAATGTTAAGATTCCTCCATCTTTTTATACAATGTGAATTGTTTAATTTTCTAAATGTTCTATATTATGTTCCAGTTTTTTTCATTCATAATGTACATGACATTTCATTGCTTCGATATTATGAGAATTGACAATGCTACCCATCCTTTTTATATCATCATGTAAACCTGAATATCTGGATCTAAATATTTAAACCATAATAGATTCCTTTTGAGAAGTACTCATGAATTCCCACCAACACAAGGCTCTCTACTTATAGGATATTCCAGTTATCTTGAGATCACCTAATTTGCAATAAGATTACTTAGGTAGGATAAATGTCCTATAGGGACAATTCTCTATCTTCTGCCAAGAGTGATAGTCTTGTCTAGAGAAGCTTGATTGTACTAATGCCATATAATAGGCCTTATAGGCTTTTGTAGACTAAATAAATACCCTGATGAAGATTATGGTCTTTCAAATCGAACCTTTATTGCACTATAATTATGGTCTTTAATATTAGACCTTTGGTTCGCTATAATTTAAGGTCTTCGAGCTTAGACCTTTGGTGTGATATATTTTAGGGTCTTTAAGCTTAAACCTTTGGTGTGTTGTAATTTAGGGTATTTGATATTGGAACATTGGTGTGCTATAGTTTAGGGTCATTGAGATTGGACCTTTGGTGTGCTGTAGTTTATGGTATTTGTTCTTAGACCTTTGGAGTTATTTAGTTTAGCATATTGATCTGGGACCTTTGGCGTGCTGTAGTTTAGGGTATTTGAGCATGTACCTTTGTGTGTTGTAGTTTAGGGTGTTTGATCTTGTACCTTTGGTGTACTGTCGTTTAGGGTCTTTGAGCTTGGACCTGATATTAACAACCATGGAATGTAGTGAAGACATTCCATGAAGGACCTAAAACACATTGATGTGTTAAGTTTTATCATGGTGTTTCTAGGGATCATAGGGGTTGGAATTCCTTTCCTATAAGGAGGATATGCCTTTAGTTGGTTGTTTGAATCCCTTATGTATCAATAAAGTCGCCAATAAAATATACTATCAACTCACTTCCAAGGGTCATCGAAGATTTATGGACGTAATATCAGTTAAGGGTGAAATACTTGGTTTGTTATGTCTGCCTGGATAGTAGGAATGTAGGTGATGTAATTTACAACCCAAAAGCTCGAGTCTATGAATATAGGTTGGATAATACATATCAGGTATGTCCTGTAACACTCTAAAATGTTTGGTTTCACATTGAAATCACTAGGCCTCATAATTATTAAATATCCATTCTTACAATGAAGAGATGCCTTTAATTGGTGGGTTGAACCCCTTATACGTCAATGAAATTCCCAAGAAAAGCTGATCAAAACTTTCCTCAAAGGTTCATGAAAGATTTTTGAAGGCTCAAATGTCTAGATGATGAAGATGGGTATGGAAATAAGGCTATATAGGAAGGGATCTGGCACCCTATACCATTTCATCTCTTGATTGTGAATCTCAAGCTCTACGCCATGTGTTTTTGAATCACGAGGTGTGAGCCATCAAAAATTTTGGGAATGGAGTGTCATATTCTAGCCTTGGGAAAGGGTAAAAAACACAGTGATGTAACATCAAGGATGTCAAATCCACTTGAATATTTTGGTTACGAGAATTTTAAATCATGTCACATAAATATCTAAGTTAACTAGAGAGAAATAAAACTGGTGGGTATTGGTAGATCAAGCCATTTTTATTCCACAAGGTCAAGATGATAGCTCATGGGTTTATGGAGGGACTTCTTGGGATATGATGGTCCTTTTGGAAGAGTGCGTACCTATTACCAGTTTGTTATAGGGAGGTTATGTCTACTCATATTTCAAAGCTATGAACGTGGTTTATGAAATGTGTAATATTCAATAAGGGTTTGAGCACCCTAAAAGTTATGTACAACCTAGAGAACATATTCTCATGGTGAGGAGATTTGATAAATCATTTCACTATCTTTTTCCAAGACCAAGGAATCCAGAAAGCATATCTTGGATTTTTTAGGGCCACAAAGTGAACCCTATGACCTTAATGCCTCATATGTTTGTACCCTAATTTTTTCGGAAACTCTAAATATGAATATTTTAGTGAGAAAAGACATGAATTTTTCTCATATCTCCCTTTACAGGTTTTCAACCTAAAAATATTTGTGCCTCTTTTGATAGTAGTTTAGGGTCTTGTGATTTGGACCATTATAAGATATAATTTAATGTCATACAACATTGACTAAATTGAAGTCAATTTAGGGTCATGACTCACATGGAACTAATATGGGATATGTTATACAAGATCCAAATTAGGATAACCAAGGAAAAGACCACTCCAACATCCTTCTAAGTGGGAGAATGAAATATTATAAATCATGGATTGAGGTTCTCATGTCACGAGTAACGATATGGGACAGTCATACCAAGTATGACCCATGACACCCTCAAGTCCTGGGTTATGTTATTGTGATTTCAAGCATACAAGGATTTGAAATCCCTTTATATTGGGCTAAGATGTTTTCAGTTGGTGGGTCTCAAGCCCTTCTACGTCAATAACATGGCCAAAAAGAGAGATCTCATTTCTTTTCAAAGAGTTATAAAAGGCTTGTGGTTACCTGGGTTACTCAAGACATGATATTTGGCACATGTATTGAGGTGATTTGAAAATATTTCAGAGGCAACCTGTCCTCTGGTTGACCAAGGTAAGTCTCTTTTGGTCCTTCGATAAGGAATGAAAAATGGGTGATGGTATATACAATTTATCATCATGAAGTGGGGATGCTTTCCATGAATTTTAACATTATGCAGTAAGGAAATTTTCCTTGAATTTTATCATCATGCAGTAAGGATGTGGGAACTAATGTGAAAGAATGGAAATTTTGTGGTTGGAACCAAGTTTGGAAGTCCAGGTGTTATTACATATCTTGTGATAATGAGAATCAAACAACACATAGTTCTGAATGGTTGTGCAATTTAACGTCATGTAGTGAGTATGTGGATCCCCAGTGTGAAATGTTGGTATTGCAGTTCATCCCATGGATGGAATTATGGGTATCACTATGTATCTTATGGTGATGTGAATCAAACCACATGTAGTTCTTAAAAAAATTTATTTTGTAGGTATAACCCATGAACAGGGAGGGGGAATATTTATATTTGAATTGGTGTGATTGGGATCAGTTTTGGGAATTTTCACATCACTATGTATCTTGTGAAGACAATAATCAAGTCACACATAGTTCTTGAATGGGTAATACTCTACAGAAGTCTAACCCATATGTAGAGTTGGGAATTATTTCCATTGATTGTTGTAGATAGGCTATGGATTATAGATCTAAGACTCACTACATATCATAATATGATAGAAATAAATCCACACATAGTTATTAACAGACCGTGCTTTTTAACATCATGTGGTAAGGATGAAGATGGAATGGCATAAAATATTGACGATGTAGTGGCTCGGTCCAAGGATTGAAGTCTAGGCATCACTACATATCCCATAATAGTTAGAATCAAGAAAAACATAGTTACTGAAGAGCCATGTAGTTTAATGTTGGTGCTGGTGTGGTAGAAGACCAAAACCAACCGCAGTGGTCTTCTTAGGATAGGTCCATAGAAGTATGCAGTCTTATGTCATGCAGGTGAAATTAATTGTGCATTTTAAAATCATGTATCAAGGACTCATGTTATTCCTTTTATGATATTTCATTCAGGATCCATATGGGCCTGTCAAAAGATTTTATTCCTTATTTGTTCATAGAATCCCTTACTAAGACTCCTAATCCCACACAGGCTATGCTCGATGTGAGAAAACAGGAACAAAAGGGGTCCCTCTCACCATAAAGAGGCATTTAAGAGAAAGATATTGTTATTTTGTATCATGTGTTTGTAGGACCAAGATATAAGGCCTAGGCATCCATACATATCTCATTAGAAATGAGAATCAATCCAAACGTAGTTCTAGGAATCCTGTGTAGTTTAACGCCATGTGGTAAGGATGTGGGTGACTCGATGTGAATGAAGATGGATATTATCGATCCGTGCAATTTTACATCATCCGGTAAAATTTTTAGCTATGCAGTTTAATGTTTTACAGTAAGGACATGTATCTCTTGATGTGAAGGAAATGGAAGTTGTGGATCAATTTAGTTTTACGTCATGTGGTAAGGACATTTTTCTTATAGTTTAATGTCAAGCGATAATGACATTGGATCACCCAACATGAAAGGAAAGAAATCTTGTGGATGGATCCAAGAATAAGGGTTTTGGAATCACTAAATATACTATGATAGTAGGAATCAATCTATACATATTTCTTAATTAACTGTACCATTTGGCATTATATGTCTAGGATGAACTCCATTCAATTTATCGTCATGTGGTTAGGATGAATATATACAGTTTAATGTCATGTAATCAGGATGAATGATGGGGCTTAATCTGATGTAGAGGCCCATATAATGACAGTTATGAAAATTATTTCTTAAGAAATCTTAAATTGGTGGGTAGTGTGACACACTCCCCATCCATGGTGTGAAATGAGTAGGCTTCATTATGATAAACCTTATGTATTATATAAGGCCCTTCTAACTTGGGTTCTAGATATGGGGGATTCTTTCCGGGTATCATTTGGGTTCTGAGATCCAACACCAATTATCCTTAGAGGAATGAATGATGGTGAAACTTTTTATTAATGGGCCATGTGATTTGATTATAATGGACCTCCAGGTTATGTAGTGTGTGTAATTTGTTCACATATAGCTGTTCCAATTCGTCCAAAAGCTTTTGTGATTGTTAGTCATCTATGATTCATCCTCAAATAGAAATTCGGAGTAAATGCAGTTGTACTTCTATGGGGTAACATCACCTTAGTCCCATACAATAATGAGTATGGAATTACCTATGTGGTAGTATGTTTCATGGTATGGTTGGCCCATAAAGCATGGAGAAGATTTTCTGGCCCAGACTTCTTATCTGTGTCCACCATCTTCTAGTGAATATTTTATAGAGTCTTATTGGAGGACTCTATATATCCATTTTCCAATGAATGATAGTGATATGAGTGATTGGACTCGATATTGTATTCTTGTAATAGTCTCTTAAAATTAGTAGAATAGAAGTTTGTGTCATTATCTATCAATATTGTGTGATGGACTCAAAAAATATTAATGATACGGGACATTAAAAATTTTATGATGTTCTTTGTCATGACATCATTGAGGGGTATTAACTCATCCCATTCAGAATGGTAGTCAGTAGTAGAAGGATACACTTAAACTACTTATCTATACCTAGGGGATATGGACCCACAACATCCATTCCCCAAATAGTAAATGACTAGAAATATCTAGCTGTATTTAGTAATTTTGGGAGCTGATGGATGAAGTTTTCATGTGTATGGCATGCATGAAATTTATTTGTGAATTCAATGAAGTCTTGTATCAGGGTTTTCTAGTAATATCCCAACCTTCTAATTTGGTGGTAGAGCCTATTCCTAGATTTATTGGCACCACAAGAGTCTTCATGGAATTATTTCATAATGGAAATAATCTCTCATTATATTATTCATCTGAGGAGGATTTGATCAAAGACTCACTTTTAGAGGGATTTATACTCAGTTGGACCATCCCAAAGACTGAAATTTTTTATATGGCGCTGAATCTATTCCCTTCCAGCAAAGTTTGTTAGTAGAGTCTCCTTTTGGAGATAACCAATTATGGGATCCATCCATTGAGGGGTGTTTATTGGTTCATTACGCTCTAGGGAGGTGCTGAACTGATTGATTTATTACATATCACACATAATTATTAAAGATACCATTCTTCTATGTGTGATACAAAATATTCCTTCCTCCTGATCAGGGTTGGCTAGGACTGTGGATGCGTTAGCCAGTGCGTCGGCGTGAGCACTCTATTATCGGGAAACATTATGTAATGTGGATTCAAAAAGGGAACTCTTCCATCATTCCCCTAAAATAGCTTGTGATAGTGGCCAATTATTCATTTTAATGGAATATTCTCTATTAATATGATCTATCACCAATTCTAAGTCAACTTTGATACTTAGGTAGGCTATGTTGAACTGTAGGGATAGTTTATTTCCAGTGATGAGGGCGTGGAATTTTGCCTCATTGTGTGTGCAACCTTCAGATAGTGAGAAATAGTAGGGAAAAATGTTTTGTCTAGAGAGAAGAATACAATCCCTAGACCAACCCGATTGAGCTCTGGGTTTTCCATTCATGTACCGATAGGACTTCGGGTGGCACCATCAAAATACATATCCCATGTTTGGAGAGTTTCATATGAGCTCAGTGTCTTACAATGTATTATATAGGCTAGGTTGTTTTGTGAGGAAAAGATACCTAGATTTTCCTTTCACTGACATATATGATATGAAATTAATGTCATATTTCTTGTATAATGACCACCCATCATGCCAATATCCTAGTCAACATAGGGTACACTAGGATGTACATGAGTGGATCAATATGGGAGATCAGGTTTACTTCATGGTGGTATAAGTAATGCCTTATCTTTTTCACCAGAAAGATGAGTGAAAGGTAGTTCTTATCAGTATCATAATATCTAGTATCTGAACCTAGCAACATTCAACTGAGATAGTAGATACTATCCTCACTTCCAACATTATTTTTCTATGTGAGGAGGATGCCTAGTGAGTATTCCATGAAAACCACATATAATATTAGTGGCCTCCCTTCCACTAGAGGCATCAAAACTGGTAGGTGAAGCAGGTACTGTTTGAGGTTTATGAAGAATTTTTGACAGTCATCATCCCATTTATAAGTGATTCCTTTATTTATTATCTTGGTAAAGGGGATAGATATTTAGGCCAGGTTGTCTATGAATCACAAAATGTAGGTGAGCTTCTCTTGGATTCCCCTCAGTTATTTGAGATTTCTGAGGGTGACATTGCAAAAATAATAGTCATTTTATCTAGATAAGACTCAATATCATAGTGGAATACCACAAATCCATAGTCTTTTCCTGATGTTACCCTAGAAGCGTATTTCAGTGGATTCATCTTTAGACACATTCGTTGTATCTTGTTGAATATTGTTTTGTGATATTTGAAGTTGTCACTTCACTATCATGATTTAAAAACCATTTCATCGATGAAACAATCAGTTATCCTTACCAGTAATGGATTAAAGATGTTATTTATGGCACTCTAATATGTGGAACTATCATTATATAATCTAAAGGCCATGACTCGATATGATAAGTTACCTTGAGGCCCTCTAAAGGCAGTGGATTCTTTATCTTCAGGGTCCCTCTTGATTTGATTGTACCCTAAGTACTCGTCCATGAAGGAAAGGGTGTAGAATCCAACAGTTGCATCGATCAAGAGTTATGTGATCGGAAATGGGAAATCATTATTAGGGAATTTCCTATTAAGGTCTCTGAATTCAATGGAGACCCTAATATGACTATTAATGCACAAGGTGATGTTGGAATGAAATATTGGGTATTAAACTTCTCAAATTTTATTAGCTCTAATCAACTTGTCAAATTTTTCCTCTACATTAGTGGCATGAGAGGGGTGCATCCTCTAAGATACCTTCATGAAGCCTTGATGATCATCGGGTTATCTGATATGGTGTGTAACCATATATAAATTAATTACATGCATTTTAGTGTAGATGCAAGTGAACATATATCATTACTTATTTAGAAATGAACTGTACATATCTTTCTCTATGAGGTACATGGAAGAACTAATTAGAGTAGGCCACAAGTCTTATTCTATTCCAATATTTATCTATCTAAGATCATATATGTTGGTGGATAAAACTTCTTCGAATGCTAGAGTGTTATTCATGAGATCATCCTCATCTTCCTCTAATTCTTATTATGTGGAGGCATTTTCAAATGAAGATAAAAATATGGGGGATCCTCTATCACTATTTGGGTGAGGAAGGAAATTATAAGAGACATTATCATCCATTTTTATCTAATTCTGTGTAGAGAGATGCTAGAGATGATTTCATATTACAATGTCACTAAGGATAGAAGGGGCTTGGGCCTTAGGTTCTAGATCTGTTACCTCATGCATATTTATGGGGAGTACATAGTCATTACAGACCATACTCCATGGATTCAAAGGGGTGGTTCCCAATCCATTATGAGCTACAACCTATACATCATCGTCCTCCACCAGTTTCTGGACTCCCTTATTGTAGAAATATTCTTCAACATATATTGATCTACAAGTCTTGAAGGGGGCATTGTCACCATGTAGTATTCCAACTTTTCCATCAATGGGATACTTCAGACACTAATGGAATGTTGAAGTAATTGATAAGTGTATATAGATCCAGGTCCTCCCGATTAGGACATTATATGTGGTTTCTTACTAGATAACCATAAACACAGTGTCAAATGTGAGATCCCTAAACAACCTTATAGTTTTATCTTATGGAGAGGTATTTGGTCAGGAATATCATACCCATGAATAGTTAGATTTGTCAGAGTTAAGTCCCCTTCACCATATCCCAAATTTCAGAGGGTTCAAATTGTGATGATATTGATCCCAGAACAATTATCAATTAGAAAAATTTGAACATTGAAATTATTGATTCCTCCTGAGACATATAATGGTTTGATGTGCCCTTGGATGGCTTCATATTGATCTTGATCGGTGAATGAGATGACGACATGAAATTCGGAGGACATAGTCTCCCCTTGATTGACGTCCGTTGTAGTTACTTATGTCTCAAAATATTGTGGGATCTCGGGAAATTCAACAAGTTCCTCCCTAAGTTATCTTGAGATATGGAGGGGATCGAGAATGGAGATCTTGGCTGGGACAAAAACCACCTATTTTAGAATTTTGTACTTTTGTGCCAAAGGTAGGTGCTTCCCAATATGGGGTTTCTTATAGGCATGTGGTCTGGAAACTAAGGCATCTAAGGTGGATTGGGATGGTGCTTGTGTATAATTTGAGGGGACATATACTACCAGCAGTGTGGGTCATGCCAACCTTTACTATTACCTAGGTTGATTAGATTTAACCCCTTCTAGGAAGTCATTCAAGAAAATCAGAGGTGGGAAACTACTGGAGGACTCTAGAGAACCTCCTTTCCTCTTTTTGGCATGATATATTTCTTTCCTACAAGTTTCACCTGCATATATGTCATCCATGTGGATATAATCTGAATATTGGATCTGACCATACCCACGTTGTCTCTTGTATCCTCACTTTTGGTGCATAAAGCCTCATGTTCCCCTATTATCTGTGGGAAATTCATATTATAGGGAATATTCATCATTGGGGATGGGGTATTCCAATTATATCACATTAAAACAACCAAATACGATCTCTTCCTCTAATGAAGATTCTATTTGGTGGGGTGGTTATCATGTTGTAGATGTTATAGGGTTGAAATATGCAAGAGTTAGGGCTTACATTAGAGTAGAATATGATTCCTCTTATTCTATTTCTTCATTATTCTGGTGGTTACAACCACCTTTGGGGGTGGGGTGGGGTGGGTACTTATGATGTATCCTTTTTAGGTGGTGGAGATATTGAGGGTTTGTGAAACTATTCTTTCAGGGTGTCATGGTCTTAATCTACCGTTTTTTGAGTCATCCATTTCTTGAAATTTTGTGCACACCTGGCTAGAACATCCTTTTAACCATCCTTTTATTCTAAATGGATGTTGGTTATGAATTCCAAATGCTATGAGGAGTTTTCTAACACCTCATGTCCAAATTTTAACATGACTTGATTTTTTTATTTGAATATGAAGTATTCTTGGATTCTATGAACTATCCTTATATGGTAAGCATAGTAGTAGGGATGTTTGATGTGGTTGACCTCATCAAACATCCCAGGCTATTGATGATTGAATAGGTTATTGTCCATAGAGGCCAAAAAAACACATGGGGACTTGTTCATTTCAGAAGTAGTATACTATTCTCATCCATTCCTAAAATCCTGAGTGACCCTGATTTCTCTGTGCTTCTAGTTGAAGGAAATTTTGTGGTTGTGGTCACTCGATAGGAGGTGTTGGGCATTTAGGGCCTACCTAGTTTCCTTAATGAATACGATGTTTTCTTGAGAGTGACAATTGCATCTTTTACTTTTCCTAGAATGTTTCCCTATATTGTGGGAATGAGTCGATTTTTAGATAAGGTTTTCTAGATATCCCTCTCAAGATGTTATGTTTTCTTAGAAAACTGAAGGAACCCACTTGGATACTTCATGGGATCAGAGGTGTTTGAAAATTATCCTTGAGATTTTCAGTATAGAGTTCCAACAGTTTCTCTTGTGGAAGAGGGATACTGAGTGAATAGGTTAATCATTTCAATCATTAAATGAAATAAAAAACCCTCTAATTCACACATTTCTTGAAGTTTAGTAGGTTAAAAATTTCCATTTTTCTCAATGTGAAGTTGAACTAATAAAGGGACTAATGACGAAGGTCTTCCCATCCCGGAACGGATCCTGCTAGTCGGATATTGTACCAAAAAAAGGTTAGACCTATCCAAGTTTGTATGAAACACCTCATCTTGGTTGAATCCTGTTGATCTTAAGGGCCCATCATCAGCCCACATTTGGATATGATGTGTGGGAGATATTATTTAGGGTCTCCTACTCTATTAATGGTAGATAAGTTAGGATTTCCAAAGTTGGGGGGATGTGGAGTATCATCCACCCATTCAGGATACAGCTTCCTCCCAGGATACATATGAACACATCTCCCATCAATGGATTTCATACGAGTATTCAAGGACTCAATGATGTTAAGTAAATCTAGGGGAACTACTGTCAGAGCCATATCTCATCCAAAGGGATTGGGTGGGGCTGATGAGATGGTCCTTCCTTCATCCCTAATTCATTCTTGATTTTTTCTAGGACTGAATGAATACCCCGGAGAGGGAGAGTCTATCGCTAAAATTGAGGGAATTCAAAGTCATTTTCAACTTTCTCATTTATGAAGACTGAATGTCTAGATCAAGATACAACTTAATGATCAGATACAACACTTTCTAAGGGATCAATTATGGGAGGGGAATATTCATCTCTGATTGAAGATGATACCTAGTGGGAATACTACCCCTAATTAGCTCCTCATTGAGTTTCCAGAGAGTTTTTATTTCTCTCACGTATTGTGACAACTATTCCTCCATAGAAGGATATTCAATTCTTTTGGGTTGTGATTAGGATGTAGTTGTACCTTTCCTTTTGGAAATGTTCCATCATGGAGGAAGAAAATAGATATTCAGCGGTGCCATATTTTTTAGCCTTCTTTTTTTTGGGTTCATGTAGTCTCATTTGGTGTATCCAAATCACCCTCATATCGAGGTAGATCCTCTATGTTTCAGCCCTTTGTATTTTCATCTTGATCAATTTCTACCATATTGATAGTGATGAACTTCACATAGGTATATCATACAATGGTGGTTGTTCCATAATTTTAACGCAACATGTTAATTCTTTAATGCACTAATTAGGGTCATTATTTGAACCCATCACTATATTGGGACATTTTGGATTGTGGCGCCAGCAGAGTTTGATCGAATTTTCAATACAATCCACCAATATTGGCCTATTAATAGTGAATTTGTGGGAGTTTGTAGTTGTGGTTTCTATATGGGCCCTGACTAGCAGAGGTTTGTCTCACAGTGGGAGGGATTTGTGGGGCACCAATAATTTTCCTCCCAACATAGAGAATATCAATTCACTCTATGGTGATGATGATTATGAAAGATTTTCTATCCCTACAGGGTGGGGTTCATTTGAAGAGAAAATTAGTACTGATTGGCCCCATTATTGAGGAACCAATGATTCCAATTGGGGACATTATGATTACTAGGATAGACATGAAGATATAAATTTCCTCAGCCTGGTGGTATGGGGGTGATCTGTAATCACCACTGATTATTCTAGGACCCTTTCAAGGTACGATGAACCTGGAGATAGTTATTGAGATATAAATTCTCCTAGCCCATTGGGTTGGGGTTCGTTTGTAGCTACTAAGGATATGTCCTGAATCATCTCATGAATTAATGATCCAAGGGGTGGAGACAGTGGTAGATATTCTCATGTCCTAGATGGCCATGGTCTCTCTTGGATGGCTTCTATGATAGATTCTATTTCAAAACATTTCATGTGGAATAAGTATGCTCACATAGGATCTGGGTGTGATGACAGGCCATGATGAGAACAATTCTTTATGGGAAGTTGTCTGAATGATTTCAAATTCAGTCTGAGTGTTTGAAATTCATTCACATTGCATTGAGGGGCCCGTTTTGACGTCATGATGGCTAACCTCTCCCTCTGTTTGGGATTTTTGGACATTGATGAAGTGGGGTAATTCAATTGTAGGGATCAACTATCCCAAGCATTACCCATGTCTCTGATTTCACTAGAGGCTATAAGATTAGTGGATGCTGAATCTAAGGGGTTATATTGTTCCAAGGGTGAGAAATAGTGTAATGGTCCATACCATCCCCATACTAAAATATGGATACATGAATTGGATTCAGAGATTAGCTTCTGAAGTGTTATGATGAAGTGGAAGAAATCAAGTTGTAGATTTTTGCATTGCTTTTCCAGTTTTGGATCTCGACCATGGAGATAGAAACCAGGTCTAGATGAAAGTAGAGTATAGTGATTGTTTGAAGGTGAAATCCATATCCTGGATAAGGTATATGTTGATCTATCAATTACTAATGAGTATCACAAGAATTTTTTCATAGATAGGGTATGAAATCCTTTTCTAGTTCTTTTGGGATTTAATATTCAGAAGTTGTGAGGGGCCAGAACATGACGGGGAGGTTGTTACTAGCTAACTCTCTCCATTGGTCAACATCAACCACCTCCTCCTCAAACTTACGTGCCTCAATCAGGTCGGACCATATAATATGGATCAAAAGATAGCATTTTTATGGTATTGGAGTGATACTAAAAGGTGATGGGAAATGATATGCAGTTGGCCTCAATGCTTTGAGAACCTCCCTCTACGAAGGTGTTAGAGATTTGAACACCTCTCAATACGAATATCTCTGGGAAAGGGGAGGATTTACTATTCTATAGAGATATTTTCATGGTAAAGTTGACCAAGGTGAATTTCATGATTAGAGTTTCCACGATCTATCTCTACAATAAAATGAGGAGGACTATCATGGTAATGAAAGTATACTAATTCTTCTTAAATAGAAGAGTTGACCGACCCTTTTGGTTTTGAGAACGTGTCTTGAAAAACATCAAGAAAACCTTCATTGAGAAAATTATGAATTTTGGCCATGTTTTTATTCTTGGATGGAATATTTCAACCTACCTTTTGAAATGGTGCAAGGATTTGAGCCTGTTGTATGATAGTTGTTGGAACATGCTTATAACCATCTGGTGATGCGGGAGTATGTGCCCATTTCTTAGAATCTGTTGGAATATTCCAATTAGTTATCTCATTATTGATGGGAATATGAGCTTATCATGAGGCATGTTACATTCTCACTTTGTGAGACTCAGTCATGATGCAAGAATAAGACCAATCCCAAACCTTTGGGATATGTCACTGGTCTTTCTTGGAAGAAGTATGGGCCTACCCTGAGGCTTGTGCCACTCTCACTTGGTGAGCCCTGTTTGGAATAAGAATATGACCCTGGTCTGAATATTTATTCCCCACTAGAATATTTTAGAAAACTTTTGGAATGGGAGAAGGTATATGAGCCTCCTATTGTATTTCATTAGAATGATGCTGGTACATTAGTTCATCTGTATAAGTAGGAATGCGCGCCTAGATTCTGTGACCTACTAAAATTTTCCATGTAGATTCACTGATAGAAATATAATCCTATATCAAGGTTTTTTTTTTCATTCTCACGTGGCCATCCATGACCATAATGGGGATATATGCTTGATACTGGGCCATAGGAGTATGAATTTTCACTTCTCCGATATGAATATGATCCTATCCCAAGTCTTGTGCCCCTCTCAAATGATGATCCATAGCCAAAACAAGGGTATGAGCCCATTCATGGACATTTGGATTATGTCACTAGACTTCCTTGATAGAAATATGAGCATGTCCGAAGGCTTGTTCTCCTCACACATAGTGATCCATAGTTAGAATGAGAATATTAGCACGATCCTAGACTTATGGAATATGTCATCGGAATTTTTTGATAGGCATTTAAGCCTTTCCCAAGGCATGTGACACTCTCACATGGGGATCCTCAGTTATAACGGGAGTATGAACCCAATCATACACCTCTCCGTTTATCAAAATGTGTCGAAAATCCTCCTAGATGGGAGTAAGAATGTGTGCTTACTCTAGGAGAACCACTTGTTCACAATGATTAGAGTGTTGAGTTTCTCTAGCGATAAGGATAAGAGTATGCGCTTGTACTTTTGTCTTCAATAGTTATAGAATATTCTAATGAAGCCCTTCAGTTATTGCTAAAATATATTGTAATTTTAGGAAATTTTTTGTAAGCACATAATCCTGCACATTTGTTTCTCCATTATACATTGACACATATCTTTGATTGAAGAAGGAATATTTTACCACTTATTTTTTCCTTGTATCATTTGAATACACCTATGGGATTCATGCATAGTGGTAGGGATATGAACCATTCCCATGACTTCTATGGGATTATTCCCACATACTTGTTCTAATTCAGTAGGGATATGAGCCTGCTTACTGGTTCCTACAAAAAAATGTCAGCAGACATCATCAGTAGGATTGGGGATATGATCCCTCTACTAGATATCAAATTCCTTCCTCCTCCGAGGATCCTTTGTTGTTTCCCATATATGGCCATCAGAGGTGGTAGCATGTTAGGTTAAACCCTTAGTAAGAGTGTCATGGAAATCGATGGGATGGTGTTTGCTATGGTGGTTGAGAAGTGATCTCCTCTATGAAACCTAAACCAAGAGAGTGATGTATTTGGCTTCCCGATCCACCTTCATCAGATATTGAAGGTGGTGGTTGTCATGCTCTGGGGATAGGCTCACGAAGCATTTGGTTGTAGCAACAAGGGCTACTAGATTAGAAGTAGCCTTTCCTGTTTGATGTGGACTCACCAGTTATCGTTCATGGAGACCCTCATGGGATGCTTCCATGGTTAGGAATGTATCACGTCAGTGTAAATCTTTGACCGTCATGTTTTTTACATATCATTAGAGCTTTCAAGAAAGTGAGATGGTTTTGTGACCCATAGGGGTTGTAGCGGCAAATGATTTACTGTAGTGAATGCTGGATGGTGAAGATATTTTCTCTAAACAGTATTCTAAGAGTAGTATTTGCAATTACATAGAAAATTATGAAAAATGTTACTAATTAGTGAAATTTTGTAGGCATAACATGCTCAATAAGATAATAATGGTTAACAAAATTGTTCATTTCTTCCCGATTCAGTCATTCTACTCATTTGGACTTGTCCAAACAAAGATGTACTTTTGAGAAACCTAGTTACAGTGAATCATCTGTATAATCATGCCATTCTTAATTTCTTTTGTATAGGGTATAAAAAACTAAGTGTCCTACCACATAATCAATCAATAATCACATCATTTGAGAGATTCAAGTTTTTGTTTGTGTGTGGGGTGAAAAGAAATGGATCAATGGATAACAACCAATCATTTACTATTATATATATTCATTTTGGGTTAAACATTTTTGTTTTCATATAGTGGGAAAATGAAACGGTCTGATGGATAATAATTGAATGTTTTTTTGTTAGACAGATTCATGTCAGGTTCACCATTTTGGTTTCATCGGGAATAGTAAAAGCGCCACACAAATGACATGAAAAAAATGGTCTGATGAGAATTGGTCAATCTATATTTTTATTTTCTGAAAGAGATTCCCTAGTTAAATGATTTAACATTAGGTTCTCCATTTTATCGTCATCGGGATTTCGTGATGTGGAAGGGATACACATTATAACTTGATTGTGGGGGATTTATGTTGTGCATAATCATGAAAATAAGGTTACCATTGTGTCTCTTATTAGAAACACTCAATGGTTCCCTCATCCATAACTAGGTACCTACATACTTTGCAATGTTGGGCGATCTACTAGATTTTAAGGCCTAATGAATCTGAGGAACTCATATTGGTCAAGGGGATGGGAGGTTGAGATCATACCACCCTTTTGAGATGAATTAATAACTACTATGGGAGTCTCTTATAGATCAAATATTTGTTTGAGAATCTCTTCCTAATCCTGATATGATATTGGTTACCCTAATAAAATGATCATTGGATAATTATATTTCATGTGAAAAATATTGGGGTATCTTTAGGGAATCCATTTATATATATCCAAGGATCTCCAACATTTATTAGTTATAGATGGTTTCTTATGTACTAATATCGTATAACTAAGACCTCTAGAATGGGCTACCATTCCAGGAGGTATTTAATATTTCAAGGAGGGGATTGAACCATTATGAGGAGTCCTATGTATCCTAGATATTTCAAGAGTCAAAATGATCATTGGTTTGTTGGACTTATGAAGTTTAATGTATTGAGGAAAATATTTATATAGGTGATCTGGGTCATTGGGTGTTCAAAATCAGGTCCTGGAGGGACATCCTACATATCCCAATTATGGAAAGAATCAGATTTTTCATAGTTCATTTCTTTGGGGCTTACACACTAATATTTTCCTTGTCATTGTATAGAATTATCATGCATATAACATGATTATTGTATCTCCCTAATCCCACATGATGTATTCTCGTTGTGAAAAATAAGGGATGGTAAATGATCATTTTTTTCAATGCTCATGGTCTCAGACTTATGTGCTAGGACTTCCCTTAGAATAAATACAATAGATATCAGGCCTTAGAGTGACGTCCTACATATATTGGTTATGACAAAAATCATATTCATCATAGTTAATTTTATTTCTCAACATGCTAATGGATGAGGTAGGGTGATCATCGCATGGGAATGATTGGGTCTTGATGGTTGAAAAAAACCTTGTCACTAGGGTCTCATGATGTCTTGCAGGCCACCCAGAGCATGTCGCATGTCCTTTATGACTATAATAACTCCCACATCTTCCCCTTTTACTTATTTTATTTTGTTATAAAGGCTCATAGGGAATGTGTGTTTGTTTGGATTTTATCAATGAAAATTATACATACCATCAGTGTTATGTCATGTGATATTTTCGACCACTAGGGGACTGTACCATTGTACATATTTCCTCCCATTTTGGTGTATTTTTGGTTGGATTTTCATGAACTCGCCACTGAAAACCCATGTGGCATGGGCGATGTTACCCGACTATCATCGTACATCCATTATTTGAACGTGGATCCCTCACAAAAGCAGAAGGACTTTCCAAAAGGAGTTTTTTGGGACCTATTCCAGGCTATCTGCTACACCCAGTTCCTTCACATGACCCATTGTTGGTCACATGATCACAAGAATTTTTGTGGTTCATGTTATCCATGAGTTTTTTCCACCTACACCTTCTTTTTTATTTTTTGGGAAAAATAATACCCATATTCAGGTATTCCTTTGTGAATTTTATTGATGATAATTTTTATGATGTCAATGGGGTCTGTCAACTTGGACATTCTATTTCTTTAGTTTAGGACCTTTCAGATCGGACCTTGTATTTCTTTAGTTTTGGGTCTTTTAGCTTAGACCTTCTATTACTTTATTTTAGGGTCTTTTAGTTTAGACCTTTTATCACTTTAGTTTAGGGTCTTCTAGTACAGACCATATATTATTTTAGTTTAAGGTGTTTTAGCTCAGACATACTATCTCTTTAGTTTAGGATCTTTTAGCTCAGACCTTCCATCACTATTTGTTAGGTTCTTCTAGTTTAGACCTTATATTTTTTAGTTGGGGTCTTTTAGCTTGGACTATAGTTTAGGGTCTTTTATCTCATAACTTATATTGATTTATTTTAGTGTCTTTTAACTTGGTCCTTCCATCACATTAGTTTATGGTCATTTAGCTCAGACCTTATATCTCTTTAGTCCAGGGTCTTTTAGCTTGGACCTGGACAACGGTCATGGAATATGGTGTAGAAAACTAGGAATGGCCCGAATCACACTGTGGTGATGGGTTCTATCATGGGTTTTCAAGGGATCACAAGGATAAGAAATCCCATTTTGAAGAGTGATGCATTTGTTTGAAGACCATTTCCACATTTACAAGAGCCATAGACATACATTCATAGTCCATAAAATGGTCCTTGAAGATTCGTATCTTTTCTAGGGGATATGAAAGATTTATGGAGGTAATATCGGTTTACGGTGAAATACTAGGTATTCTAGGTCAACCTTAATATTTGGATCATGGATGATGTAAGTCATAGCCCAAAATATTGAGTCCATGAATATGGGATGGGGGAGACATGTTAGGGATGACTGGTATCACTATGAGATATCGGGTTCCAGCCCGGTGTTTCTAGGGATCACAATGATTGAAGATCCTTTCTTAAAATTGGGAGACAACTTTAGTTAATGGGTTAAGGACCTTATGTTTTAGTAGCATGGTTAAGAAAAATATGATCATCAATTCATTCTAAGGGCAATGAAAGGTTTTGAAAGACTCAAATGTCAAGATGATGAGGTTGAGTATAGAAGGAAATATATCCAGAAATGATTATGGAACCCTAGGGAAATTTTTATCTTATATTGTAAATATAGAGCCCTCAATACTGTGGCTTCAATTCATGAGGTGCGTTCCATCAATTTTTTGGGAATAGAGTGTCACATTCATGCTTTGAGAAAGGGTACTAAAAACAATGGCATAACATTAAGGATTTCAAATCTTCTCATATAGCTTGGAACAATGTTTGTAAATCATGTTCCAAATTACTTAATTCATGAGAATTATATGGGAAAATTGTATCTGAAGTAACCCAAAACATGCTGGGGTGCTGGGTTCTACTGTAGTGATGTCAGGGCTCACAAGGATCAGAAATCCATTTTTCAGAGTGACTCATTTGGCTGATGACCATAGGTGCATATGTATGAGGCATAAGCATACATGCATAGTCAAGAAAAGGTTACTTGAAGTTGGGTATCTATTCCAGGGTAATTTTGAGGTTGCGGTGATATGAGACACTCAAATCATGAATTGTTATTTGTGAAAAGCATAATATCTAAGAAGGGTTCGAGCACCCTAAAAGTTGTGTCACCGCTTAGAGAACATATTCTCATGGTGTGGATATGTGAAAAAATACTCAAACTTTGGACTAAAATATGGGGTCTAGTAAGCATAGATTGGATTTTACTAGTGTTATAAATTTGAGCACAAGATCTTTATTCCTTATTCATTCATATCCTATTTTTTCTTTATCTTTGTAGATGAATATTTTAGTGAGTTAATAATGGAATTTTTCTCAGACTTCCCTTTTCATGTTTTCTCCCTGACAAGTTTTATGTCTCTTCTAATATAAATTTAAGGTCTTGAGATTTAGACAATTATAGGAAAGAGTTTAAGGTTGTACAACATTGACTAAAGTGCTGGTAGTTTAAGGACATGACACATATGGACCTAATTTGGAGGATAATACACAAGATCCTCATTAGGATACCCAGGGTCAAGAGTACCAGAATATCCTTATGATAGGGATATAAATATGTTGAAAATATTGGATTGAGGTCCCCAGGTCGTGAGTAATGATATAGGACAATCATACTAGTAGTAGTTCAGATCATGCTGAGGTGTTCAGTTCTACCATGGCGATGTCAGGGCTCAAAAGTATTGGAAACCCTTTTTTCCAGAGCGAATCATTTGGTTGAAGACCATAGATGCATATGCATGAGCCATTAACATACATAAATAATGAACCAAAGGTTCTTTGATGTCAGGTATCCTTTTTAGGGGCCTTGGAAGGCTATGGTGATTTGAGGCACTAAAATCATGAATTGTGGTTTATAGATTGAGGTGATTTTAAAAGATGATGAAATCACCTCATACACTGTATAACCAGGGTAAGGCTCTTGTGGTCTCTTGATAGTGGATTAAAAATGGGTGACAACCTACACAATTTATTATCATGTAGTGGGGAAATTTTTTAGGCATTTTAATGTTATGCAGTAAGGAAATATGTTGTGCAGTTTATCATCATGTGGTAAGGAAGTTCATGTTGTGCGGTTTTAATGTCATGTGACCAAATTTTTTTCCATTATGTTTAATTTCATGCAGTAAGGATGCATGAACCAACATGGAAAATTTGTGCATGAAATATTATTTACACAATCAATCTATACGCACATCTTCCTCGTATGTAGGAAAACTGATTTTGTGTGACCTGAATCCCTTACAGTTGGGGTACATTTATTTTTTCAATTATTGCATATAGATGAAATATTGGATATCTAGATGTCACTACATATCCTATGATGACAGAAATTAGGACACATTTAGTTCTTGTATAGGAAACACTCTACAAGTCTAGCCCAAGCATAGAGGTGGGCATTGTTTTTGTTGATTATTGTATATTGGCACAAGATTGGAGATCTAGGCATCATTACGTATACTTTGATTATAAGAATCACTCCAAATGTAGTTATTGAGTAAGAAAGTAGTTTAATGACATGTAGAAAGGATGTGTGCTTCCTGATATGAGTAGGGAAACTATGTATGGACCTAGGGATGTAAACCCAAGAGCCACTATGTATCCTACTGAAATAAGAATCAAATGTAGTTCTTGAATATAGGTGTGGTAGGAGACCAACACTAGCAATGATGGTCCTCTCGGGTGAGGTCTATAGAAATGTATAGTTTTATATCATGTAATGGAAATCAACCATCTAGTTTAACATTATGAGGTAAGGAATCATGGTATTCCTTGTAGGATCTTTCATTCAGGACCTTGATGAGCCCGTCGTAAGATTTCACGCCTTGTTTGTGCGGGGAAGCGCATACTGATTTTCCTAAGCTCATGTGAGCTACTAATTGGTGTGATAATCAAAAAATGATAGGGTTCCTCTCATTATGAAGATACAATTAATTATAGGGCATGTTTTTTACATCATGTGGTGGTTATACCACGATATAGGATCGAGGCATCCCTAAATATCTCATTGAAAATGAAAATCAATCTGTAAGAAGTTCTAGAAAATCCATATAGTTCAACATAATGTAGAAAGGAAATGGATCACTCAGCATGAAGGAAAAGGAACACTATGGATGGGCCCAAAGATAGAGGTTTGGGTGTCACTACGTATCCTAAAATGATAGGAATCAATCCATACATAGTTCTTGGTGAACCGTGCAGTTTAACATCATGTTGTGAGGAATTCAACCCAATAGTTTAATGTAATGCGGTAAGGATGTGAGATAACATGCAGTTTAAAGTCTTTTTGTTAGGAATTGGGGGGTGCTGAACAGTTTATCATCTTTATATCCAGACATCCTCCATACAATTTATCATTATGTGGTCCGGATGATCTCCATATAATTTATCATTGTGTGGTTAGGATGATCTTCATAGAGTTCATCATCATGTGGTCAAGACGAGGTATACCGTGCAGTTTAAAGTCTTTATGTCTAGACTTGGGGGTGACATTAAATTTAAAGTCTTATTGTTAGAACTTTTTCACTTGAGGATAGATATGAAAATTATCTATGGAGAAATATATCATTCCTGGTAGGTGTGACATGATCCCCATCCATAGTGGTCAATGAATAGGATTTATTATGATAAACCTTATCTATGATATAGGGACCTTCCCACTTGGGTTCTAGTTTTGGGGGATTTGTACTTTATATCATTGGGGTCCAGATATACAACACCAATTCTCCTTGGAGGAATGAATAAAGGAGAACCTTTTTATTAAAGGCATGTGCGATATGATTTTAACAGACTTTCACGTTGTGTAAAGTGCACAGTCAACACTCATTAATCCACTCAAATTAATCCAAGAACCTTTTCAACTACTTATCATCTGAGAGCGTTCCATAAATTCCTATTTAGAGTGAAGGTAGATCAAAATCTATGGGTACCACTACATAGTTCTCATACACCAATGAGTATGGCGTTTATTTTATAGAAGTACACGTGGTAGTACAGTAGGCCCATAAACCATAAAGTAGCTTCTCCGACCATGACTCTTTATCCCTATTCAACATCTTATTAAGTATATTTGATAGTCTTTTTAAAAGAATTTATATGTCCATTTTCCACAACATAATATTGATATGAGTGACTATACATGATATTGTACAATTAGTATAGTTTCTTCAACTTGGTAGAATAAAATTTAGTGTCATTGTCTGTCAATATTGCGTGAGGAACCCTGAACCTAATGATGATATGGGACTTTATGAAGTTGATAATGTTATTTGTACTAAATTTTTTGAAGGGTATTTCCCCCATTCCATTTGGTGAATAAGTTGGTAGAAGTAAGGATCTACTAGAAATGCTTAGTTATGGTAGGGGGATATGGCCTCACACAATTCATTCCCCAAATGGAAAATAGATTGGAATATTTAGTTGTATGTAGAAATTCAGGGGGTTTATGAGTGTTCTTTTGATGGATTTAGAACACAGGAAACTTTATGGTGTATTCCATGTATTCATGTATCATGGTCTACCAATAAAATTCTACCCTCCTGATTTGATGGGAGGGCCTGGTAGTAGATTTATGGGCATCACAAGAGCCTAGATGGACTTGCTCCATGATAGAGGAAATCTCTCCTGCTATTCATATGAGTAGGATTCCCCTAAATTCTCATTTGTAGAGGGATTTTCGTTCATTTTGGCCATCCTATAGGGTGATGTTCACTACATGGTTCTCAATATGTTCCCTTATATCTCGATCAGTTTGGAGAGTCATATTTTATAGATAACTGATTATGGGCTCCATCCATACAAGGGTGGTTATCAGTTTATCAGGATCTAGGATGGTGTTCACATGATTTATTTCTTCCATATCAAATATGATGATCAACGAGACATTTATTCAATGTGTGATATTGAATATTACATCTTTCTGATTAGGTTCGACCAGAAAGGTGGATGACTTAGCCAATGTGTCATCACGAGCATTATGTGATCAGGGAACATGATGCAATGTTGAATTAAAAGGGAACTTTTCCATCATCCCCTTGACATATCTAGTGAGAGGGGTAATTTCTTCTTTTCTGATTGAATATTCACCATTGATATAATTTATAATGACTTCTGAATCACCCTTGATATTCAAGTAAGCTATGTGCAGTTGTAGGGATAGTTCTAACCTAGTAATGAGGGCTTAGTATTCCACCTCATTGTTTTCGTAGCCTTAGGATAGTGGGAATGAGTACCAAAAAATTCATTTTATGGAGAGAATAATATAATACCTATACCAACTTGATTGATACTTGGGTTTTCCATCCTTTTACCGATAGGACTCTGGGAGGTTCCATAAAAATAAATCTCCCATTTCCGAGGAGTGTCATGGACATAAAAAACCTCCTCATCTAGAATCATGGTGTAAACTCGTGTATTTTCTAGGGAAGGATACGCTACAAAGAAATATTTCAAGGATTTAACTCTCATTGAATTCTATGATATGAACTAAATTTCATATTGCTGCAAAATGAACACACATTTGGCCAAGTGACCAGTCAATATATAGAGGCCGAATATGTACTTGAGTGGATAAATATGAGAGAATAGATGGACTTCGTGGTGATGCATGTAATTCATCATCTTTTTCACTATGAAGATGGGTGAAAGGAAGTTCTTCTCTGCATTAGATT
This sequence comes from Viscum album, assembly GCA_963277665.1. NCBI lineage: Eukaryota > Viridiplantae > Streptophyta > Magnoliopsida > Santalales > Viscaceae > Viscum > Viscum album. The sequence goes on from OY728140.1 coordinate 575,089,102, forward strand.
ATGTAGTCTTAGTACCTTGAATCGTTCTTCTAAGGTAGTGGAAACTATTATCGCTCCCTGTATTATTATTCTATACAAGGAGGTCAGCTAGTGCGCATTACATGGTAGCCATATACAATATGAATGTCCTCCCTTCCACTAGTGGCTTCAAAAATAGTGGGTGAAGTAAATACTACTTGATACATTCAAAGTATTCGTAGTAGTCATCATCCCATCAATTGGTGATTCCCTTCTCCCTTATCCTAGAAATGGGGAGAGCTTTTCCATCTAGGTTGTCTATGAATCACTGAATTTAGGTGAGGTTCCCTTGGATCCCCCTCAATTATACAATATTTTTGGGGAGTGACATTGTTAAAATAACACTTGTTTTATATGGGTCAACCTCGATGCTGTGGTGGAATACCATAAATAAAAGGAACTTTTCTAATGTTACCCAAAAAGTGCATTAATCAGTGGATTCATCTTCATATAATGTAGTCTCATCTTATTGAAGACTGTTTTAAGATCCTTGATGTTATAACATCACTGTCGGTATTTAAAAACCACGTCATCTAAATAAAATTTGGTTATCCTTTCAAATAATAGATTGAAGATATTATTCATGGAACATTATTATGTGGTTACAACATTATTTAACCCAATGGTAATGACTTGATAGCAAAAGATCAAATGAGTTGCTCCGAAGGCAGTGGGTTCCTCATCTTCAGGGGCCATATTTTTTTGATTGTAACATGAATACCCATACATGATGGAAAGGGTTTTGAATCCATAAGTTTTATTGATCAATATTTATGTAATTAGCAATGGGAAACCATCCTTTGGACAGTATCAATTAAGGTCTCTAAAATTAATATAGACCCTAATCCTCCCAATCTTTTTCTTGACTTGGATGCTGTTGGAAATCCATCTTGGGCATTTCACTTCACATAAAAATTTATCTTTGAAAATATTTTCAAATTCCACCTCTACATTAGTGGAATGGGATGGTTAAGACCTCCTAGATTCTAGATTTTTGCCTTATTGATCATTGGGTACGCCAAGATGGTGTGTAACCACATCTGGATTCGGTTTAGGAATTTCAGTATAATTCTATGTGAACACATATCGATGTTTCTTCAGAAATGAAATGTAAATTTATTTATCTTCGAGGGGAACAATGACACTAATCAAAGTAGTCCACAAGTCTTATTCAATTCAAATATTTATTCATTTGGGATAATTGATGGTGGTAGAGACACCTTCCTCGAATGCATGAGGGGTGTTCCTCAGGTCATCCTCACCTTCTTCCACATATATGTCTGTGGAGGCACATTCATATGAAGCTAGAAATACATGGGATTCTTTGTCACTATCAGGGTGAGGGAGGCTATGGGAAGCGATATTATCATCACCTACTATCTGAGTCATTGCGGAGAGATACTAGAGCTAATTTCTTTTTAAACTGTCATTGGGGATAGGAGGATATTGGATCTCTAGGACCAGGTTTATCATCTAAAATTGATTTTTGGGAAGCACATAGTCACTATAGAACATAATCCCATAGTTTTTAGGTGTTTACCTAAGATTTTGGGAGTTGGAACCTGTGAATCATCATCCATCATTATCTATGTTCATCCTTTTTTATAGAATATTTTTTTCAATATTTTTGGCTTCATAGGTTTCAATGGGGCACTATCAATGTGTAGAATTCTTAATTTTCCATTGATGAAGTATTTCATACATTGATTGAATGTTGTATGTATAACCATGTAGAAATAGAGCCAGGTCCTTCCGAGTAGGAAATTATATGCAGTGTCTTACTGTATAACCATAAAATCAACTTCATATGTGACCAACATAAACTGAGTATTGCGTTTGATCTTCTTAAGAGTTGTCTTCTCATTAATATCATACCCTTGAAGTATCATCTTTGTATGAGACAAATCCGCTTCCCTATATCCTCAACATCAAATGGTTAAAATCACGATGATATTGATCTCAAATCCATTTCCAATTAGATCCCTTCATTTTTTGACATTACCATGTCTTCACAAAACATATAAGGGTTTGATGGGTCCTTAAATGACCTCATATTGATCATGATCAAGTAATGAGATGGAAACATGAAATTTTGCAGACACAGTCTCTATTTGATAAACTTCAGCTACAGTGACTTCTGTCTCAAATTACTATGGTATTTAGAGGGATTTAATGAGTTCCTCTATAAGTTATTTTCAAATATGTATTGCATCTAGGATTGAGAGATTGGCTGGGACAATATATAGGTTCTTTATAATTTCATACGTTTTTGTTAGAGATTGATGCTTCTCGATATGGGGTTTCTCCTAGGAATGTGGCTCAGGAACTGAGGATGGGCTTGGTTCTTGTGTAGAGGTACTAGGAGAATAAACTACTAGTGGTGAAGGTCATTTCATCCTACCATTTTTCATGGGATAATTAGTTAATCATACTCCTGGTAGGTGTCCATGCTAGAAAATTGGGTACAGATGACCGTTGGAAGGTTCCGAGACACCTCCATGTATTTTTCAGGATTACTAGAGTTCTTGAACATGGGTCTCAGCAAAATATATGTCTTATGTGGGGACATGATTATAATATTGGGTCTGACCATGCCTGTGTTTTTACCTTTATCCTCACTTTCTGCACATACGACCTCATGTTCCCAATTATATGTAGGGAACTCATTTTCTGAGGCATATTCATCATCAGATAAAGGTACTTTCAAGTGTTTCATGTTGAAATAACCAAAGATGATATATTTATACAATTAGGATTCTTTTTGGTGGGGTGGTGCTCGTGCTTCCGATGTTGCAGGGAAGAAGTCTACAAGAGTTAGTGTTTCCTTTGGAGTAGAATATAACTCTTAAACTTCTATATTTTCCTTCTTTTAGTGGTTGCTCCCACCATTTGAAGGTGTATCTAAGGTTACCCCCTTAGGTGGTGGAGATATTGTGGGTCTGGATAGCTATTGTCTCAGGGTGGCATGGGCTCAATCAACTATTTTTGGAGTCATCCATTTTTCGAACTTCCTTGCATGCCTGGATCATAATTTCTACCAAAAATCCTCTTCTTATAACTAGGAAACGGTTATCCAAGCCACCTGATATGAGGATTTATCTAACACCACCTATGAAGAATTTATTATGCCTTTAAGGATGTATTCAAAGATAAATAATTCCTAGATATAATGACCCAACCTTCTGTTGAAAGGGTTGTTGTTAGGGAGGTCAGTGAGGTTGACCTCATTAGGATTCCTAGGCTACAATAGGCTGAGTAGGTTATTGTCCATGGTTTCTGCAATATAACAGGGGACTAGTTCATTTTATAAGTAATATGATTTCTTCATACATTCCTCAAATCCCAAGAGACCCTGATTTCTCTGTGCTTCTCGATGAGGTAAATTATGTGGTTGTCTTCACTCGACAAGAGGTGTTGGGTATTTTTGGACATACCTGGTGCTTGGATGGGAATTTATATTGGCTTGAGAGTGATAGTAACAGTTTCATCTTGGCATAGTATTTTCCCCTATGCTGATAGAATGTGTCAATATTTTGATCAGGTTTAATGAATGGAATCTTTAATATTTTTTTTGTTTTAGTGAACTCATAGAACCCACCTGGATACTTCCTTGGGATTATAGGCATCTATAGCTCATCCAAGATATTTTTATCATAGAGATCTAGAAATTTTTCCCACGAGAGAGGGATGTTGAGTGAATAGGTTAAACCATTCCACCTTGTTAGGAAGTCAGAGACACTCTCATTTTCGAATTTCTTGAAGTTCGTTAGGTCTAAAATTTTCTTCTTCCTCCACATGGAACTGAACTAACAAAGGAACAAATGACTAAAGTCTTTCCATCCTATAATAGATCCTAATGGTAAGCTGTTTTACCCAACAATGGTTGTCCCTGTCAGAGTCTGAAAAAAACACCTCATCTTTTTCACCCCTGTTGATCTCAAGGGGCCATCATCGGCTCGCATTAAGATTCGAAGTGTGTGAGATTCTATTCAGGATCACCTGAACCGTCAAAGGTAGATAAGATAGGATTTCCAAAATTGGGTGGATAAAAAGTGTCATCCACCCATTCTATATATGGCTTCCTTCCAGGCTGTACGAGTGCTCACCACTCTTCCATGGATTCCATTCAGTATCCATGGACTCAATGACATTAAGTATCTTCATGGGTTCCAACAGTTGAGCTGCCTCCCATCTATAAGGATCAAGTGAGGGTCGATGAGGTGGCCATGCCTTTTTCTCCCACTGATTCTGGATTCATCCTAAAATTGAATAATTTTCTTATAGAGGGAGAGGTTATTTCCATAATTGAGGGAAGCCACAATCATTTTCAACTTCCTCATCTATGTAGACTGACGACTTGGAATCAAAGCTGGTGTAACTCTCAAAGGCCACTTTTGTTGGTGGAGTGGCTCTTATGGGAGGAATATTAACCTCATCCCGAAGACGATACCCAATAGGGATATTTCACCTGAGTATCTCCTCATTGAATTTTTGGAGATTTTCTATTTCACTATCATATTGTGAAGACTATTCTTCCATGGGGAAAACCTCAACAATTCTAGGTGATGATTGGGATGTGGCCAAACCCTTCCCTTTTTCTTTGGTAGTATTCTTCAGTGGAGGTGGAAACTCGTTACTTGGATGTGCCATATTTTTCATCCTTCTATGGTTTCAAGTGCGTGCATATTCGGTTTGTTCATCTAGGTCACCTTCCTCTCCGGGTATGTTTTTTTTGTGTATTGGGAATCTATATTTTTCACCATGGTCACCAACATCTTCCATATTAATAGTGAAGACATTCAAAGAATCATATCCAGAAATAGTTATTGTTCCATTACTTTTAATGCAATGAGATGAATTTTCATAGCATTTATTAAGGTCATTATTAATACCCTCAACCATATTGGGCCATTTTATATTGTGACCCTAGAGGGGTTTGATCGCCTTCACCACATGCTGCTACTGTCTTGGTATATAAGTAATAAACTTGAGGGGGTTTCTAGTCATGATTGTCGAATGGGTCCTAAACAATAGAGGTTTTTATTTCAGTGGGAGGAATAGGTGGGATGCCGACCATTGATCTTTTTCTCCCAACCTAGAGAAGATTTATTCCTTCTATAGTGATGATGATGGTGAAAATTCCTCTATCCATGTGTGTTGGGGGTTATTCAGGGCTATAATTGGCATTGATTGGTCCTATTGTTGAAGATTCAATGATTCAAATTAAGGGTTTTGATGATTCTTGAGATAGACATTGAGATATAATTCCTCCATCCAGGTAGTATGGGGTGATCTGGATTCACCTCTGATTTCCCCAGGACCCTCTCAAGGTATGATGAACCCAATGATGGTGATTTAGATATAAATTCCCCCAACCTAGTGCTAGGGTTTGTTTACATCTGCTAAGAATATTTACTGAATCTTCTCGAGAATTTTTTATTTTAGCGGTGATGACAGTGGTATATATTCACTTGGACAAAAGGGAAGGTCCACTCCTATATGGATTCTATGAACGATGCTACTATAGACCATTTGATGTGGCATAACTATGCTCATGTAGGAGCTGGGTGCATTGGCAGCCCATAATGGGAACCATTATTTACATGATTTTTTGTGTGATTGAAACTTCACTATCAATCTTTGAAATGCATTGTCATTGCTTATAGGGGTCCAGTTCAAAGTATTTTTGGTTATCCACTACATCTGTTCAAGATTTATGTGCATCATTGAAGCAGGGGAATTCCATTGTAGTGACCAACTGGCTTGAGAATTACTTGATCCCCTAATTTATCCAGAGGATAAATAATTACATGATAATTAATCTGTGGAGTTTTTCTGTTCTAGGGGTGTGGAAACGTGTAACGCTCCATATTCTCCCCACTCACTAACGTGGATACAAGACATGTATTTGGAGATTAATTGTCAAATATTCATGATGCTATGGCAGAAAGTGTGTTGTAGATTTGTGTTGTGATTTTCTAGTTTTGGATACCGTTCCATGGATACAGAGGCTAGTTCGAACTAATAAAAGAGTATTTTTATTATGTAAAGGTGATATTCATATCCTAGATATGAGAGATATCGACCATTCAGTCGCTAATGAGTAGACCATATATTTTGTTTTAGATAATACATGCACTCATTTTCTAGATCATCAGGGATCTTATAGTCCGAAGTGGAATGGGGCCAAAATATAATGGGGAGGTTGGTTTTGAATAAATCTATCCATATATCAATGTCAACCTCATATTCTTCAAACTTATACACCTCCATCTAGTCAGACCATATAATATGATTATGAGGGTTTCCAGCTAACAGAGTGGAGTACTGATGGATGTTGATGGGAGACCATATATAGATGACCTTGATGCTTTGAGAACCTCTCTATATGAAGGAATTAGAATTTTGAACACCTCTCTATATAGAGGTTTCTGGGAAAGGGGAGTATTTACTTGTCCTAGGGACATATCACTGTGGGGTGGTTGACCAGATGGCTATCTGGAATAGAGTCCCTGCAATCCATCTCCACACTACCACGAGGTTGAATATTGAGGTAATGATCATGTTATGATTTAGTTGAAGAGTTAATGGACCCATATGATGTTTGTAATGTGTCTGCAACAACCTTTAGGACACTGGCATTGAGAATATTTGGAATATGGGTCTTGATCTATGCCGTGGTAGGAATATTCTATCCTACCTTTTTAAATTGTACAGGGATATGAGAATGCTATGTAATAGTTACCAGAATGTTATAATAACTGTATAGTGATTCAGTAATATGTACCCTCTACTGAGAATATACTGGAATATTCTAATGATTTCTCTCATTATTAATAGGAATATGAGCCTGTCCCAAGTCATGTACCATTCTCAAATGGTGAGCCTCGGTCAGAACAGAAGTATGAGCTCAATCCTGAGCATTGGGGATATAACATCCATCCTTTTTATCACATAAAATTTCATTACATTATACAAAACCGAGGATCTTTAAGGTTTAATGTCTTGGAAACCAAGAGCTTAATAAATGACAACATAAAACATTCTTCCTAAACACTTGAAAGGATTCTTCATTTTTTCATCCAAAGTTCATTACAACATCTCATAAACTGGGAGCATACATCAAAGGAAAGGGTGACCAGAAGGCCCAGTAAGGGAAACAAGGGAAACATTTTGCATGTGAACTTGAGATACATCAAAAAGTCATGAAAAATAACTTTAAGGCATGATAAAGAGATCATGAGGCATATCATAAAAAAATAACGTGTTTCATAACATGAAGATGTGGCTACATCATTTAACTTAAACAATCATGAACATATCACCAAGGTCCATCCCCAAGGTGTCATTTGAAATTACCAAGGTTATTCACCAAGGTATTTTTAAAATTGTAATATCTAGTGGTTACATCATTACCCAATGCAATGGGGCACTATCAGGGTGCACCTTTAAATTTGTAATCTCTAGTGGTTACATCATTACCCAATGCATTGGAGTGCTATCAGGGTGCACTATTAAATTTGTATTTATTATCATGTGAGCCACATATATCATCATCAAAATTTTCATAAATAACACATATATCATTAAAAAAATGGGTTTCCTTTCATAATCATAACGTTTTAAAAACTGCTTTAAAGACATGATCTTTATGTCACTTTAAACCCATGGAAAAGGAAAGTGGGTTTCATGTATTTAAATATCAGAATTTAAAATAGAACATCTTTATATATATGTGAATACCCCTATAGAAGAAAGAGCTTTGAGTATTCACTAAATAAAATAAAATAATTTGAGAAAAAGAGAGATATTTTGAGACGAAAATTCTGCAGCGTAACGGCTATGTTACAGGGTTTTAGAAAACATTGAAAAGAGAGGGGACATGGGTCACCCACTCATAAATGATCTATAAAATAGTATAGGGACAAAATATAAAGGATTTAAGAACATGGTAATGAAATTTGAATGATATACCATATGAAATGAAGAACATGAAAGGAAGATAAAAATAAGATTTCTCTTATGAAAATTCGGCATCCTAATAGTGTCACTTAAACTTCAAAAAAATGAATTGATGAGATCAAATAGGGTATCTCATAATATGAACATAAAATATCAGTATGATAGATATATAGATCATACCCCAACATAATAAAAAGGAACTTGAAGGACTTGACAAGAAAATAGAACTTGAAAATGAGAAGGGTGAAAGAATCCGTTACAAAATTTTAGCAGCCTAACGACGCCACTTAAACATTCATAAAAAGAAATGATGAGAGTAAGAGGGGAACTCTAATACTATGAACATGAAAAGGGCAGTAAGTGGAGTATTAAAGAACATCCACCAACATAAGAACACGGAGAATACAAGAAATGACTTAAAAGAGAGTATTTGAAAAGAAAGAGAGAGGTTAGATCCCTTACCTTAAAACGTAACCCTTAAAACTCAATGGTTGGGACTTTGAGGGGCTTCAGGAACCTTGGGAGGACTTTTTGGGAGTTAATGAGACCCGAGCTTTGTTGGGGGAGAGTTGGGAGTGAAAACTAGAAGGAAGGGTGGGTATTTATATGGAAAGGGAGGTGATACTTTAATAATTTCAAGGGACACCTCACTAGTGGTTTTGGCAAAACCATGGGCTTGCCCATGGTATTTTCCCATGGTTTTGGCCACATGGGACCCCTAATAAAATAATTCATCCCCTTTAGTCGAACATCCTTTAAAATATCACATGACCTCATCATGATGCATTAATGATGTCATTAAACATACTGAAACCCTAAAACTGTATTTTTACTATTCACTGAAAATTCAACTTTTTCCAAATACTCCTGAAAATTTATCTTAACATAATATCAATGCTCTGAATTCAAAAATAAACTCCATTTTATAAAATAAATTTTCTAAATATTTTTAATTTAATTTTTAAATAAAAACACTATAGACCGAAAATTCATTTTTTTTGAGAAAAAAACCCCAAAAACTACCTTAACATAATAACGATACTATAAGTTCAAAAATAAAGTCCATTTTATAAAAATAATTTTCTAAATATTTTTAATTTAATTTTTAATTAAAAAACACTATTCACCTGAAAAAACTAATACTTGAATAATAATTAATGAAACTGTTATTTACCTATTTTATTGAATCACACTACTTAATCAAGGTGCCAAAATTATATTAATAATTTTTTAATTGAGATTAATAATCCATTTGGTCACATTACTAATACTATGCATAAAATCACTATTCATAATTTACTATTCATCAAAAATTTAGTTGATCTTATTAGACTCTAAATTTCTTACTGAACATATTTGCAGAAGAACATTTTTTGAAAATCATTACACATCATTAATTATTTATGGTTTACATAAATATTTTAAAATAACTTTTTTTCAAAATACATCAATAAAATACATCCTATATTCAATCGAACATCTGAAAACTCCCAAACTTCACCATAAGAAGAAAGCACAACTTTATTTATAACAAAGGATTATGGTCTCCTTACATAGCCCCTTATAACCCCATCTTAGGACATAATTGTAAGGTGTGCTAAGGTGAGAGAATCGGAGGGCGGCTCAACCAACATCGCACGAGTAGTAATTTATATCAGTTTGAACTTCTCACGAAGGTGATTCCATTCTAGCTTCAGACGATGAAGTTCATCTTTGGTTTGGTCCAGAGCAAAGTCCAGTGGTTCTACATCCTTCCCAAGTTCTCTTATATGGGCTTCGATCGGTCCAAGACTACTGGTTGAGGCCATCAAATCTTCTTTCTATATTAATTAACCAAGATCACTTGTATTTAGAGACAATAGTCACAACATTCAGTTTCCAATGGTCATACTGACTAACGATCATATAATAGTCAAAACCCAACAGTCTCATTTTAAGTTTACTCATTTTATCAAATGAAACAGTTTTGTTGAGTATGAAAAATAAAATAACACACAAAATCATGAAACAATATTTATTCAAAATTTCGGGTCGTTACATTCTTCCCCCCTTAAGAAATTGCGGCCTCACAATTTTTTAAATTGGCCTTGGAAATTTCATTGAAAGTCCCACAACAGAAAAAGATTCAGTAACACTATTACTTTAAAAGAAAGAAAAGGAATTACAAAGGCCACCTGAGTTAACCCATACTAGGATTCTATGTAAGAAAACATGGACGTGGATGAGAAAAAAAGGGTCACATTATGAGGGGGAGTGATACAAAACATGATTCAGAGAATGTTCACAACAATAAAATCACAAACGTATGATGGGTTAAACGGTATTTGATTTCCTAGTAGGAAACGTTAACAGACAACGTTTTTGTTTTACGTTCCTTTTCATAGTTTTGAGGAATTCATTTTCTATATAGAATAAAAACACAAGGAAATATTTTTACCTTCAAGTAGAGTTTCATCCCTTAATACGTTTCTACCAAAACTAATATTTTCTCCAAACAAGGAGCATTAAAAAAACACTTGGTCTCATCAAAAGCACAAGAATCATCCTCTAGAGAATCACATAATCCACCAAAGATTAACTATCTATTTCTTCTATCTTTAAACATTATCCCAAAGATAGAAAGGGTAAGATAAAACAACTCTTACGAAATAAAGAACCCCATAGGAAGGGAAACTACTTCTAATTTTTCAAAATTCCACAGTACTACCTAAGTTCCATCATAGACCATTCCATAAATAACTATCCTTAAAATTCCTTAAAATAAACCAAACTAAGATTGAAACCCAAATACAAGAAGGATTTTATAACATCGTATTCCATAATAAACTTTATCATTCATCTCCAAACAACATCAACCACTCTTAATGTCTTACTACAAAAGTAACTAACCAAAACATATTTTCCCCAAGATAGGTTAATCATTTCCATAAGTAACCTAAATTACATTAAGTTCACCTTAAATTCATCGATTCTTAAAAATATAAGTCAACCTTTACTCCTTAAATAAAATACCGTAGTAATCTATTTACCTCGATCATATAGGGTTCCCAAAATTGTGAACGTCTTCCAAAATAATAATCATCTTTTAATCCCCTAATCATCCTTTTTTTTCAATAAGAACAGCTTCACAACATCAACATGTGGTACATAACAATAAGTGTTTTCCTTAATTATATAAAACCATCTTAGGTAGTGAATCGATGTTCTTAGAAAACATTAATGATATGCTCATAGGGAATGAACTAAAATACAACATGACATAGACAATTATTGCGAAGAAGTTACATGTACTTCAGTCATCATGATCCATCTTAGAATAGGAATGCATTGTTCCCTTATCCGTGAAGATTGTTGATGCTCATCATGCTTCTCATCCCTTCCAAGAGACCATTTCCTTGGATAATTTCCAACTTCTCCACATTTATCACATTGAATAGTATAAGTTACATTAGATTGAACCTTATCTCCATTCGTCACATTATCCATTTTTTTAAAGCAATTGGATACTTTTTGCCATATATTCCCACAATTAAAACATCTCTCGGTTCTTTTGTGACATTCTCCTTGGTGCCTCTTCCCACACTTTTTGCAAAAAAGAAATTGGTTCTTCTTTCCCTTATAAACTTTATTATATGAAAATCCTTGGTACTTTGTCTTCTTCTTCCTTGATGAATTTGGGAATTAAACTAGGTTCCAATTATTAATTGTGATTTTTGATAGCTGGTTTGGCATAATCACAATATGTTCAACTTGATCTCTCTTCATCTCTGTCACATTAATAGGTCAATCGTCACATTTCCTATCACATTGGTTGTTGGTACATTTTCTTCCATTTACCACCATTAACTAAGAAAATAAAGTATAATTAGGGGCTTAAATACTTAGCCAATAATCATTAAAAGGAAACTTTAAGCATAGAAGGATAAACTTGTAGAAGGAGAGTATACACAAACATGTGACCCCCTAGGTTCTAATCTAGGTTATCCATGATCATATATTCTTATGTTAATCTTTATTTTATCTTTGTTCCTTTAATAATGGTTCATACCAAGCATATGAAATTACCAAATCATATCCCCCAGGAGTGTCGTAACTAAGAGTGCAGCCATGCCCGTTGTCTTGTACCAGTTCCCATTTGAGTCAAGCTCAAAACGCTATTTTTAGGTTTTACCCCTATATACATCTGTCCCAGATCCACCTCTACCTGCTCATATCCATACATCAATGTATTTGGTTGGAAACCCTTTACTCAATACTCCCAAAAATAAAAGAAATATTTCCTATATTTAAACATTTCTATAGGGTTCTTCCTAAAGTTTTCATATCATAATTTCCCACTACTGGAAAACTAACCTATACCAACGGTTTGGAGAACCATTTCCAAGTAAGCCGTTGGAATAGGTCTATACCAACGGTTTTGGGAAAACCATTGGTATAGACCTATCCCAACAATTTTTGAAACCGTTGGAATAAGTAATATGAAAATCTATACCAACGGTTATGGAACCGTTGGTATATGTATTTCAAAAAAAAACATTCACTTGGATTTGATCCCAGGACCCCCTATTTATCATTGAACCACTTAACCACTAACCTAACATGAAATTTGTGAACATAATTACATAAATATATATATGTATTGTCATAATTATTTTAAATATTGATTTATATAATGTTCTAGGTAAGAAGATCTGATAAAAATTCAAAGGACCTATACCAATGGTTGTCAAAACCGTTGGTTTAGTTCCTGATTTTGGATTCATTTCTGGGTGGAAGGTTGATATTTGGGGGAACTATACCAACGGTTTGGCCAAACCGTTGAGAAAGGTGGCCACAAAGTGGAATTTTCCCAACAGTTTGGCCAAACTGTTGGGAAAGGTTGCCTCAAAGTGGGATTTCCCAACGGTTTGGCCAAACAGTTGGGAAAGGGGACCTATACTAATGGTTTTTACAAACCGTTGGTATAGAAGCATTGGGAAAAGTCAGATTTCCAATAGTGTCCACAAATAACTAAAGCATACTTTGATACCAACTATAACATCCCACATTTTTATCACATAAACTTTCATTACATTATACAAAACCGAGGATCTTTAAGGTTTAGTGTCTTGGAAACCAGGAACTTAATACATGATAACATAAAACATTCTTCTTAAACACTTGAAAGGCTTCTTCATTTGTTCATCCTATATTCATTATAGCATCTCATAACCTGGGATCATACATCAAAGGAAAGGGTGAGCATAAGTCCCAATAAGGGAAACAAGAGAAAAATCTTACATGTGAACTTGAGATATATCAAAAAGTCATGAAAAATAACTTTAAGGCATGAGAAAGAGATCATGAGGCATATCATAAAAAAATAACGTGTTTCATAATTTGAAGATGTGGCTATAACATTTAACTTAGAAAATCCTGAACCTATCACCAAGGTCCATCCCTAAGGTTTAATTTGAAATTACCAGGGTTATTCACCATGGTATCGCTAAAATTGTAATCTCCAGTGGTTACATCATTACCCAATGTAATGGGGCGCTATCAGGGTGCACCCTTAAATTTGTAATCTCTAGTGGTTACATAATTACCCAATGAATTGGAGTGCTATTAGGGAACACCATTAAATTTGTATTTATAATCATGTGAGCCACATATATAATCATTAAAAATTTCCTAAATAACCCATATATCACAAAAAATTGGTTTCCTTTCATAATCATAACGTTTTAAAAATTGCTTTAAAGACATGATATTTATGTCACTTTAAACCCACAGAAAAGGAAAGCGGGTTTCATGTATGTAAATCTCATAATTTAAAATATAACATCTTTATATATATGTGAATACCCCTATAGAAGAAAGAGCTTTGAGTATTCACTAAATAAAATAAAATAATTTGAGAAAAAGAGAGAGACATTTTGAGACGAAAATTCTGCAGCATAATGGCTATGTTACAGGGTTTTAGAAAACAATGAAAAGAGAGGGGAAATGGTCCACCCACTCATAAATGATCTATAAAATATTATAGGGACAAAATATAAAGGATTTAAGAACATGGTAACGAAATTTGAAAGATACACCATATGAAATGAAGAACATGAAAGGAAGACAAAAATAAGATTTCTCTTATGAAAATTTGGTAGCCTAATGATGTCACATAAACTTCAAAAAAATGAATTGATGAGATCAAACAGGGTTTCTCATAATATTAAAATAAAATATCAGTATGATATATAAAGAGATAATTCCCCAAAATAATAAAAATGAACTTGGAAGACTTGACAAGAAAATAGAACTTGAAAATGAGAAGGGTGAAAGAATACGTTACAAAAATTTTGGCAACCTAACGACACCACTTAAACATTCATTAAACGAAACGATGAGAGTAAGAGGGGATATATAATCATTTGAACATGAAATGGGAAGTAATAGGAATATGAAATAACATCATACAACATAAGAACATGGAGCCTAAAAGAAATGACTTAAAAGAGTGTATTTGAAAAGAAAGAGAGAGGTTGGATCCCTTACCTTAAAATGTAACTCTTAAAACTCGACGGTTGGGACCTTGATGGGCTTGAGGCACCTTGGGAGGACTCTTTGGGAGGTAATGAGACCAGAGATTCGTTGGGGGAGGGTTTGTAGTGAAAAATAAAGGAGGAAAGGGTGGGTGTTTATAGGGAAAGGGAGGTGATATTTTAATAATTTCAAGGGACACCTCACTAGTGGTTAGGGAAAAACCATGGGCTTGACCATTGTATTTGCCCATGGTTTTGGACAAATGGGACCCCTAATACAATAATTCATCCCCTTTAGTCGACCATCCCTTAAAATATCTCATGAAATCATCATGATGCAGCCATGATGTCATTAAACATACCGAAATCCTAAAACTGTATTTTTACTATTCACTGAAAATTCAACTTTTTCTGAAAACTCCCAAAAATTTATCTTAACATAATATAAATGCTCTGAATTCAAAAATAAACTCCATTTTATAAAAATAATTTTATAAATATTTTTAATTAAATTTTTAAATAGAAACACTATTCACTGAAAATTCATTTTTTTCAGAAAAAAACCCAAAAATTACCTTAACATAATATCGATGTTATAAGTTCAAAAATAAAGTCCATTTTATAAAAATAATTTTCTAAATATTTTTAATTTTATTTTTAATTAAAAAACACTATTCACCTGAAAAACTAATACTTGACTAATAATTAATGAAACAGTTATTTACCTATTTTATTGAATCACACTACTTAATCAAGGTGGTCAAATTATATTAATACTTTCTTTATGTGAGATTACTAATCCATTTGGTCAAATTACTAATACTAAGCATTAAATCACTCTTCATAATTTACTATTCATCAAAAATTAAGTTGATCTTATTAGACTCTAAATTTCTTACTGAACAAATTTGCAGAAGAAATTTTTTTGAAAATCATTACACATCATTAATTATTTATGGTTTACATAAATATTTTTAAAGTATATTTTTTTTCAAAATACATCAATAAAATACATCCTATATTCATTCGAATATCTGAAAACTCCCAAACATCACCATAAGAAGAAAACACGACTTTATATATAACAAAAGATTATGGTCTCCTTATATAGCCCCTTATAACCCTAGCATAGGACCTAAGTGTAAGGTGTGCTAAGGTGAGATAATCTGAGGGCGGCTCAGCCAACATCGCACGAGTAGTAATTTCTATCAGTTTGAACTTCTCGCAATGGAGATTCCATTCTATCTTCACACGATGAAGTTCGGATTGTTTTTGGTCCAGAGCAAAGCCCAGTGGTGCTACCTCCTTCCCAAGTTCTTTTAGATGGGCTTTGATCAGTCCAAGACTATTGGATGAGGCCATCCAATCTTCTTTCTATATTAATTAACCAAGATCACTTGTATTTAGAGAAAATAGTCACAACATTTAGTTTCCAACGGCCATACTGACTAACAGTCATATAATAGTCAAAACCCAGCAGTCTCATTTTAATTATACTCATGTTATCAAATGAAATAGTTTTGTTGAGTATGAAAAAAATAACACACAAAATTAGGAAACAAGATTTATTCAAAATTTTAGGTCGTTACAGGGGATATGACCCTAGTCTTAGTTGGCAGGGATATGAGCCTACATTGAGGCATGTTACTCTGTCACCTAGTGAGCCCCAATTTGAATAGAAATATGAGCCTGGTTCGAATATGAATTTTACACTGGAATATAAAAACTAATCTTCAGAATGGGATAAGGGATATGAGCCTCCACCTACATTACCTTGAAAAGATGTTGGTGCATTTGTTCATTAGTGGAAGTTGGAATATGTGACTGACTTCCATAATCTACTGGAATATGTTAGGCAGATTCACTGATAGAAATATGATCCTTTCCTGAGTCTTGTTCCATTCTCACTTTGTTAGCCTTAGCCAAAATGGTGATATGAGACCGATCCTGGGCCTTTGGAATAGACCGCTAGAATATTTCAACAGGCATGTTCCCCTATCTGGAGGCATGTTTCCTTTTCACTTGTTGAGCCTCAGTTGGAAAGGGTGTATGATCCTGGTCTGATGCCTCATTATTTATCATAATATACAGATAATCCTCTTAGATAAGAGAGAGAATGTTCACTTACTCCAGAGAAGAAATTTGTTCATGATTGTTAGAGTGTTCAGTTTTAATGGCTATAGGGATAGAAATATGTGCATGTCCCTAAATATGGAATAGTTATAGAATATTCCAATAGAGTTCCTCAGTTGTTTCTAAAATATATTTTCATTTTAGAAAAGTGTGGGAAGGTATATAAGCTTACAAATTTTTCATCTCCATTATGTACTGGAATATTTATTCGATTGAAGTGGGGATATGCATCCAATTATTTCATCATTGGGACAACTGAATATGCCGATGGGTTTCATGTATAGGGGTAGGGATATGTGCCTTCCCTATGCATGCTGTGAGAATATGACTATAAACATCTTTTAAGTGAGAAATAATATAAGCCTGCCCACCGGTTACCATTAGAATATCTTGTTAGACTTCATTATAAAGAGTGAGGATATGACCCCACTCATGAGTATCCAGGTTCTTCCTCACCCGATGTGTCTTCCTTGCTTCTCATGCATGGGTGTCATTAGTGGTACTGTGTCAGGTGGTACCCATAGTAGGATATTGGTGAGTACTGGTGGTATTATTCTAGCTACGATGGTTTATAGGTTCCCTCTTCCACATCACATGAACCAAGAGGGATCCGTATTTGACTCCCGGGTTTACCTTCATTAGAGACTGAATGCGGAAGTTGTCATGATCTAGGGAAAATCTCTTGAAGCAGTTGGTTATAAAGATAAGGACTACTATCTTAGATGTATCTTTCCATGGGTGAAAAAAACTCTCTTGTTTCTGTACTTGGATACCTTCATGGGTGGCTTCAAAGGTCAGGATTGTAACACATTGGTGGTACTCCATGACTAGCATGTTGGACACCTAATATTGGAGCTATCAAGCATGTGAGATTGTTTTATGACCCTTGAGGGTTGAAGCCATAGGTGATTTACCAGAGTGTTCAATTGATGAGTAATTCATTATCTCATAGCAGGATGTTATTGATTAGATCAATATCTACAGTCACACAGACAATAAGGAACAAAGACACCGATTAATACAATATTGTAGGCATAATATGGATAATAAAATATATATGGTTAACACAATTTTCCTTTAATGACTAATCCATCCGTTATACTTTCGTGGAATTTTAAATGTGAGGATGAAATTATTTATGGAAACCCCAGTCATAGACATTAAACTGTATGATTTTCTCTAGAATTATCAGCTTTGTTGGTGTAGGATACTCAAAATAAAGTGGCTTACCATATTATTAAATGATCTTTTTATGATTTGATATTTTCACATCATGTTTTCAATTTTTTCATATAGAGTGAAAAAATTGATTGAAGGATAATAACCCAACCATTTTTTATTATAAATATTCTTATCGGGTTCACCATTTTTGTTTCGATGGGGAAGAGACGACCTCTATTTGCATTTGGCTAGACCCATCAGTTGATTGTGGGGGAGGTTCATTTCATGCACAATAATTAACATCAGGTCACCATTGCCATTCTTAATGGAAATATCCCATTGTTACCCAATCCATAATTGGGAACAAAACTACTTTGCAAAGGTGGGTAGAAAATTGGTGTTTCAGACTCAATGACGCTTAGGGACTCGCATTGGTCGAGAAAATGGGAGTTTGGGCTCATCACACCCTATTGGGCGGACTTATTTCTTACTCAAAGGCTTATTTATATATTTCAGATATTTTCATGAATATATTCTTAATATATTTAGGGGAATGGTTACCTTAACAAAATAATTATGGGTTAAGTCTCTCCTTGTGCAGAAGATGAGGATCTCATATGTGAATCCATCTGTATGTATCTAAGTTTCTTCATCCATTTCCCAAATACTTATTCAGTAAAGCCATATAACTACAAGATTCAGAATTTTATACAATTCAAGGATTCAATTAATATCCCAAGGAAGTTATTGAGCTATTATGAGGCATCCTACAGATCCTAGTAATTGCAGGAATCAAAACCCACATAGTTCTTTAAACCTGTGTAGTTTAACTTTATATGGAGAGGATGCATATGAGTGATCTAAGGCATCAGATTTTAACGATTGAGTCCCAGGGGGATGTGAATGGAATTTTGGAAAATGTAAAATTTATTATGATTTGAATATGATTTTATAGTCTAGGGTGGACCCTAAGTCATCTCTTAAAGATAATTGATGGGTTTAGAGTGTGAATTTTTAATAAAAATGACTAAAAGAGGGGGTGGTTTTGAAAATAGTTTTAAAAATAAAATGAATTAATTTAAAGAGTTTCATAGTTGAAAAACAAGTGGATTTTAAAAAATATATGATAATTATGTGATCATTTCCAAGTCACTACACCATCTGAAAAGTTCTTTGTTCTTATTTGATTATAAGGTTTTGGTGTAATCCTTTGGTTGAGGCTTAACCAAGATCTTGGGTACCCACAAGACATTTAAAATGATGAAAATATAACTAAACATTAACTTACTAATCAAGTAGTCAATTTAAATTCCATTAGAATGATTTATGGTTTCTTAAGGAATACTTAAATATCAAATTTGTTTGTAAAGAATAAGATTCTTATGTTTTCCAATCATAACAACACAAGTCACACACATAAAATTATTCACCAATCAGATATAAAAAAAGTGTTTCAATTAAATGAATAATTTTTTTTAGATAAATCTAAAATAGAAATTCCAACCACGATATACACCAAACTATTATAGAATTATGCATCATAACACCCCCTTCAAGTGTGTATCTCCCTCGCATTGATCACAGACCATTTATCCCGACATCGGGAGGAGGAGGAAGCTCAAGTAGATCTTATTCTTTATCCTTGACCCCCTTATGATGATAGGGGCCTCCATAAATTCTAGGATGAGGAGGGGGATCATATGGAACTCAAAAATTGAAGAACTTTACTCCTTGGTAGAACTTGAAAATAAGGTTCCCATATTACCCATTTATAACCAAAATGGGATGTGGTTTTGGGAACCTAGTTTGGGTTTTACTACCTATATCTCAGTTTTGAACCTATAAACCAACAGATCATGACTTGGATAAAATAGTATAGTTTTTTTATAGAATCTTGAATATTTCCATGTTAAATTTAGTGTCCATTTTTTAATTTATTTGAAGATAATATCAAAATAACAAATCGAACTTTTGAATTCATACAGATTTGGTCCCACAGACAGATCAGTTCAGATGGTTCATAATATGGGAGAATTGGGATTGGGTGTCCTGAAATTATTTTTATAACATGGAGTTATAGATCTTCCCAAAAAATTTCAACCCATTTTGAGGAATGGATTTCATGAAATGTTCTAAATAGTGGACAAGTTTCCTTGGGCTTCCATACAGTTTGGCCCGTTTCCCTTCTGGATTATCTCTTGGGCCTCCAAATCACCTCCGCCTACAATTAAAATAAAAAAACAAGTGAAATATACCTTAATAACAGTTATAATAATTAAATTATGTAATAAAACATAAATTATTTTTTATATATTTTTTCTAATTTATAAACAAAATTAGTTTAATATAGTGGTGTTAGGGTGAAATAAAACAGTGAATCGTGGTGCGATCACCCCCCTGCACCTAAACATTTGAACTACTTGGAAAAGTCACATTTCCAAAATGTATGAATGGATATATTCTAAACATCATGAAGATTTAACATAGAATAATTATTCAACCAATGATAGAAATGTGATCAATTAAAAAATCCCACCAAGGAGTTATTATCAGTGATCATGGAAAAAATGTCTCATAAATTTTATCAGGATGAAATTATAAGAGATGCATGATACTAATATAATAAATTTATACATAATTTAATCATGTAACAAATTCTACACGTGTGTGTGTAAAAACCATTTCTTTCTACTTTTCCAATTTTCTATCTAGTAAATATAGGTTATTTAAAAAAATATGCTTAAATGATTCCGTCCACAAAACCTGTCCAACATCCTTTGTAATCAAATTTGAAGACCTGATGAATTAAGAATTTATGAAATTCAAAACTTAATCTATTAAATTAGATATCTCCATATGTTTTATATATCATCACTCTCCTCATTTATTATTATTTTTGTTTTTTTTTATTTTTTTTCAAAAGATGAACTTGGGAAAAATCTCACACTCATCACTGAACCCTTGTTTGATCTCCTCGAGAAACTAATTATAATATTTATAATAATATTAAAGGTTTAAGAAGAGTGGTGACATAACCCATGTTTTTATGTTTTATATAGGGTGTACAATAGTCTGATAATAGGTACACATGCATAGGTCAATTAGGGACAGTAATGAAAAAAATCAGATAAGGAATGAACGTATGAAAAAATATATTTTTTGGAATGTATATAAATATTAAACTAACTTATACTGACCTTATATTAAGTAATAAATATTCAAAATTCCTGGTTTGGAGAAAAATGTGTGGAGAAATTAAGTGGCACAATATTCCAAGAAATTAATCACACAAATGGTACCATTCTTCTCAAAGGTTTCAAAGTGATAAAACCATTCATATCATGGAAAACAACAAATTTCATGAACAATTCACACCTCAATGTTAAATTCATGAAAAACACATATTTCATCATTGAAACAGTTTTTTAAATGTTAAAAGAACATGAAATAGGGAAATTATTCATACATTTTCAATATCTTCCATGATTAAGCAGGCAACACTTTCAATGAAAAAGTGGGCATCGAAAATTAACATTCTCTCACAAAAGTGAGTGGGGAAATAGGGGTCAAGTGAAAACACTATCCAGAAAGATAAAAAGAAAAAATGAAGAATGATAATGAAAATTCATAACTATCCCATGAATGTACCCATCCCTCCACACCTAAAGCATGCAGTTTCATCACTGGAATAAAAGAGAATGTGCAAAGGAAGGATAAAACTTGCTGGGTATCATTGGTAGGATGATTCTTAAACTTGTAGTTCCTTCATTAGGAACTTTGGAATGGATTCATGAAAGTTATTTAGCCGCTACCCAGTAACAGTGAAGGTTTTTTTTTTGTTTTTTCATTTTGAACCTAAACAACACCAAACAGATAAACATTAGTAATAGTGTATATTCCAAACCAGGGGGAACGAAGATTACCTGGATGTAACTTTTGTCTTTCATTGAAAATGAGGAACTTCTTCCTAATGTGGAATTGGTGATGAAGGATGATATGGATGTGGGAATCCTTGGTTCTCTTCTTATAAATTTTGGTGTCTCAAAAGAATATCTATGCATTTCCTCCAAATCCTGAATCTACATCTTCCTTTGAGAACCTACACAAAAAATATTTGAATTTCATTGATTAATGGCCTAGTTTTCCTGATGATCTATCTTAATAGAGAGGTGAAAAGTATTTCCAAACCCAATCCGATACGGTGACATTAAAATGGTAGTTTTAAAGGTAGTATAATGATCACATAATGAATCATCGAATATATGATTCTATTATTTTCTATTGGGTTGAACCATTTTCCAAGAATCTGTTTTACCTCTCTATTAGACACCTCATTATGACCATTAGTTTTTGGGTGATATGTAGTAGATACTCGATGCTCAACAACATACTGATGCAAAAGTGATTACATTGTTTTGTTGCATAAATGAGAACTATAGTTATTGATAATGAACAAAGGTAATCCAAACTGACAAAAGATTTCTGTTCTAAAAAACTCCAAAATTTTCATAGAATCATCTATCCTTGTGGCTCATTACTCTACCCATTTTGACACATAATCAACTTCTATAATAATGTACAAGTTTCTATAGGAATTGGGAAATGGCCCCATAAATTCAATTCCCCAAACATTAAAAATTTCATGATAGATCAAGGGTTGGTGTGAAATTTCATTCCATTTAGATAAATTCCCCTTTCTTTAATAGTGAGGAAAATGTTTATAGAAATCATGGGCATTATTAAATAATTTTTTCAAAAAGAGACTAGAATCGAGGACCTTGAGAGTAGTACATTGGGGACCAAAGTGCCCCCACAAGCCAGAGTGTGGAAGAACCTTAGGACAGACTAAAACTCACTATCAGGAAAGAAATGCCTAAGGAATTGATCACTAAATGTGCAAAAAAGGTAGGGGTCATCCCAAATGTACCAATGATACTCAATTTTTAGACGATCATATTGGATTTGGTTAAAATCAGAAGTAATGAAAGCTGCTACCAACTAATTTACAATTTTGGCATACCAGGGAATAACATCATTAACTCAATACAATTTTTCATTATGAAACATGTTATTTATGGGAATACATGGGAATGAGTCAATGTTTGAAGATGGCAGGATCATATTGATATGGTAGCCACCCCATTCTATGCTCTTATATTATCTATAATTTCTACGTTAAATTATTTAAGGTGAAGCATTCAACAAATATGATGTGGGTTTTCTTCCATTTTTTTAAGGAGATACCAGAGGGCTTCATGGTCGGAGAACAAAATGAATTTTTTCCCTAAAAGGTAAGAACTAAATTTATAAAAGGGAAAAAAATGGAAAAGAATTCTTTTGTAGTTGTGGTATAGTTTTCTTGGGCATGGCCTAGTGTGAGTGATACATAGAAAATGATATGTTGAGCTCGATCAACCCATTGTGATAAGACAACCCCAATTTCATAGTTGGGGGCATCACACAAGAGCTGAAATGGTAGATCCCACCAAGGTTGTGAAATTTCCGGTGATGATGAGAGACACCATTTTAATTTGTTAAAATCTTCACACATTCTTTACCAAAAACAAATTCCTTTTATTTTTTGAGAAATCAGGAGAGGGGGAGTGTAATCTTACAAAATTCATGAATGAAACGATGGTAAAATCCATCATGACCTAAGAAAGAATGCACATCCCCCACATTTTTGGGGAATGATAGGTAATAAATGACATCCACTTTTGATTTATCAACTTGGATACCATCCCCATAAATGACATGCCCAATTACTATACCTTTTTTCACCATGAAATATAATTTCTCATTATTTAATATGATATTATTTTTAATACAATTATGTTGGATATAACCAAGACTACACAAAAATTCATCAAAAGAGGAGCCCTAAACAATGAAATAATCCATGAATACTTCAATTCAATTCTCTCAGAAATCTAAAAAAATACTAACCATGCATAACATGAAAGTACCTAGAGAATTGAATTTACCAAATGCCATCATCCTATAGAAAAATTTGAAAATGGGAAAGGAAATATGGATCTGAATGTATCCAGAACCCATTAAGGAAATAGTAGTGGGACATCCCCGCTAGCCTCTCTAGAACATGGTCAATGAATTGTAATGGGAAATGATCATTCCTTGTGTATTGGTTTAATTGATTACAATCTATGTTTACACACTAGCTATTCTCCACACGGGTTGAAACCAATTCATTATTTAAATTTTTTATTACTATTAGTCTGGTTTTTTAGGTACATATTGTACTGAACTAACCCATTGGTTTTTAGAGATTTGGTAAATGATTCCAGTATCCATCAATTTGTTTACCTCTTTTTTAACAACATCTAGGAGGTTTGGGTTCAGTCGAAATTGTGTCTACCACACTGGTTTAGCCTCATCATTTAACTATATATGATGTGTCAAAATTTATGGTCTAATACAAGGAATGTAAAAAAAAATTCCATCCCAAATATTGTTTATACTCCCTCAAAAGTTCAAGCAGTTGTAATTCATGATCTGGATGTAGTTAAGTAGTAATAATGATAGACAAATTGTTTCCATTATCATGATATGAATATTTTAAATATTGAGGGAGTGGTTTAAGTTCCAATTGAGGTGGGAGTCGAAATTAGGGGAGTGAATGTGAATGTCAGAGGTCACTGATCTCATCTAATTTCTTAATTGTAACATCCTCAGACGATGAATGGTATTTTACAAGATTAGCAGTATCATTGATGGTCATGGGTCCTCACTATTCAATAAATCATCAATTAACAAACATGCATGGAATTTTTATAAACCAGTACTACATTATATTCATGATTAATTACCAAAAATGTATATCAATGATGAAAACTCATAAATGGGGTCAAGGTAAAGAAAATAAGCTTTTTTCAAGGTAAGGGAGTACATCAATTTAATTAATTGAAAGTGTGGAATTCTCTTCTTAGGGTTTCTTCATGGCATCATGGATGTTGAAGTAGACAATGTCACCACCGAACTCCATAGATAATTTACCAATGTAGACATTAATTATGGTTTTGGAAGTTTTCAAGAAAGCTAACCCCAATAAAATTGGGTCATTTCCATTCATCCTATCATCTTCCATTTTTAGAAAATATAAATCATTATGAAGAATTAAAAATTTCACCCTCGCAAGAATATCCTCCGCCAGTGGGGTCTGTTGTACTCTGGTTTGCGAGTTGAACCAAAATTCATGTGGGATTCAGTTCTCCGATCTACAATGAAGAGTAAATGGACTGAGTAATCACATTTATAGAAGAACCCAAATTGATCATATAATTGGAAAATGAATACTTCACTATGGTGCATGGAATCAAGAATGTTTCATGACCCTTTCATTTGATAGGAAGTTATGTCTCTATCTATAATGATACATTCCTCGCCAATATTTTCTTTTTATCTCCTTGAATTCTCCTTCTTCATGTACACATCTCCTTGAGAAACATTGTGTATCATGGAATTTTATTTATGACATCAATAATGGGGATGCGAACCTACAATTATGTTTCCAAGATTTCTATATCATGTTCAGTTCCTTTTTATTTCCTTGGCTGAGTGGACCTTTGTGGAAATGGAAGAGGAATGGAAGGGAAATGTGAATCATCGACATACACACTCTTTCTATTGGATGGTATTTTCTAAGTACAAGGTTTTTCCACATTTAGACCATTTTTAGTGGTGGGGATAGTGGTTTCCTTAGGAGGGAAAACTCTATTGGTGACGTCATTTGGTTTTTAAGTTGGGTTCCACTCTAAATGGTGGTGGAACTAACATTTCCATTATCCCTAGGGTTGATTAATGGTTGAGAGGGTAGTTTACCTGACCCATGACTTAGGATTTCCCCCACCAAGTTGGTGAGTTGGCTAAATTGGGTTTTTAGGTCTTTTAAAGATTCTTGAGTGGTTTGTTGGAATTGAATATTATTTGAAGCCCTTTGTTTCATCATTTATTCTAGTCTAGTATCAGTTTTTTAAGGTTTTTTTGTAAAGGCCTTTACAGTGGTTAAGGATTTCTGGGTGGTGGTGGTTGACCACTCTTCCTCAGTTGGTTCCATGGATATTGAGGTTGGTTTGAATACCACCTTCCAAATAGGCTTGGTTGTCTTTACACCCAAAGTTGTATGTATAATAGGGTTATTACCTAAATGGTTGGTTATAGGGGTAGCCTAGAAAGTTTTCCTCAAAACTCTTAGATGTTTCTCTCACTATAGGGCATTGGTAAGAATAGTGGGTGTTAGAAGAACAGATACCACAATGGATGGGAGGATTATATTGGAATACCTTGGGAAAGAGAAAGTTGTTGAAGAAGAGTAATTACCTCTTCAAACTTAATGTCCACCTTATTCTTGAATTCTTTACTCTGCACCTCATGGAGACCTCTAATGGGTACTCTAGACCGTGAACCGAATTGTTGAATGTTATGCTCCATGTTATCAATGAGGGACCTGGCTGTAATTGGGATCTTATCAACTAGTGCACCACATGAATCAACATAAATCATGTTTCTATCAATAAGAATTAAACCTTCATTAAAATATTGTATTAAAAGTTGATCACTTATATAGTGGGGTGGGAATCTTGAATAAATCCTTTTAAATCCATCCGAATATTCATGAACTATTTCCCCTTGAGATTGTATTATCCCACATATTTTTTTCATTATTGTTTCAGTTTTAGAGGCTATGAATTATTTTTCAATAAATAGGCATTTCATGTTCGCCCAGCCTCTAATTGGTAAATTAACATAGTAAAGCCAATATTTTTTAGTATATTATAATGAAAAGGGAATTCCCAAATCTTTACTTATTATTCATTCAAAAATTATGGATTTAATTTAAAACACACAATGTGAAATTATTTTATGTTCTTATGTGGATTTTCTCCCGCAAGTTCATATAATCATGGTAATATGTTAATTAAAATGGATTTTAGTTCAAAATTAGGTGCCTCTCCTTGTATTTGAATGTTTACAGTATGGATTTATACATAAATACATGTTAGTTATTTTCATTTATTTTTATTTTTATCCATATTATGAATGTTTATTTATGTTTTAATCTGGGTTCTATAATAATTATAAGGATTGAGAAGAGTTTCAATGTTTTCTGTGTCCTCCTTCAATTGATCATTTGGTGCTTCTTGGTGTTGATGAAACAAAGTCATCTCTAATACATATTTGAAAATAATTAGTTCCTCTGGTGATTACTTCATCATTCACGAGGCCTAAAAGAGTAATATTTTAGAAATCATCTAAAAATGGAAGAATAATATTAGTGAACAAAAAATTATAAAATTGAATTTTTTTATAAAACACTCTCATTAAAAACAAAAGTGCTCCCCAAAAATAGTGAAAAACATTAAATGAATTTTCATGAAACATAAAATGGAATATGATTTTATAGTCTAGGGATGACCCTATGTCATCTCTCAAGGAGTGTTGATGGGTTTATAGTGTGAATGTTTAATACAAACGACTACAAGAGGGGGTGATTTTGAAAAAAGTTTTAAAAATAAAATGACATAATTTAAAGAGTGTAATAGTTAAAAACAAGTGGATTTTGAAAATATATAATAACAATGAGATAATTTATACATTACTACACCAAATGAAAATTTCTTTGTTCCCACTTGATTATTAGGTTTTTATGTAAAACTTTGTTTGAGGGTTAACCAATATCTTGGGTACTGACTAACCTTTTAAAATAATGAAAATAACAATACACCTTGAGATAAATTTTTTTAGTCCTGATATGGCCCATTATAATTCTTTAAGGGTTTTCAAGGAAAACTTAAATCTAAAATTTTTGGTAAAGAATAGGATTATTATTTTGTCCAATCAGAACAACACAAGTCTCACACTTAAAATTACACACATATCTGTTATGAAATAATAAGTGTTTCTATTAAATGATTAAAAATGAGTTAATATAAATATAAAATATCTATTTCAAACAAAAATATACACCAAATAAATATATAATAATTTTTCATAACTCTCTCTTCAAGTGTGTATCTCCCTCACAATGAATACACACCGTTTAGCCCGATATTGGGAGGAGAAGGAAGCTCAAGTGGATCTCCATATTCAT
Source organism: Viscum album (assembly GCA_963277665.1). Taxonomy (NCBI): domain Eukaryota; kingdom Viridiplantae; phylum Streptophyta; class Magnoliopsida; order Santalales; family Viscaceae; genus Viscum; species Viscum album. Next base: position 575,116,999 of record OY728140.1, read on the forward strand.
CTTTGATCCCCCTATTAGGATAGGGGCCCCAATAACTTTTAGGATAAAGAGATGGATCCTATAGAAATCCAAAATTTCATCAATTCGCTCCTTGTTATACCTTGAAAATTAGGTTCCCATGGTTCCCTTTTATTTCCAAAATGGGAAGTGGTTTTGGGAACCCAGTTTTGGTTATACCACTTATATCTTGGTTTTGAACTAGTAAAATTCAATATAATGACTTATAAAAAATAATAGAGTTTTGGACATCCACTTTAATATCTCTATTTCAAATTTAGTGGCCATTGGACATCTTTATTGGAAAATATTGTCAAAATACAAAACCTAACTTTTGAATTCATGTAGATTTGGTCCCCTGGACAGATCAGTTCAAATGGACACCAATATGGGAGAATTGGGATTGGGTGTCTTGAGATGAGTCAGATACCAAGGAGATTTTAGATCTGAATAGAAAATTTCAGCCCATTTTAAGGCACTTATTTAATTAATGTTCAAAACAATGGATGTGTGTCATTGGGATTCCAAGCAGTTTGGACCATTTCCCCTCTCGATCATCTTAGGGGCCTCCAAATATCCTCCACCTAAAATTAAAATTGAAAACAAATTAAATATATGATAATAATATTTATAAAAATTAAATTATTGAAAAAATGATGAAGTTCAATTATTTATAATATTTTTAATTTACAAATAAAATTAGTTTAAGATAGTGGTGTAAGGGTGAAATAAAATAGTGAATCGTGGTGAGATCAAGACGTCATACGTATCCTGATTATGGTGAGAATAAAAGTTTTCATAGTTCATTTGATTTCTAATTCTACTAATGGATGAGTTAGAATAATCATCCCATGGTAATTATTGGGTCCCAATGTTTGATATATTAGGGACATGGGAAGACTTACACCGAAGTGGGTTCCTATTTAATCTCAGGCCTTATAAAGGAATCATACGTATCCTAGTTATGGTAGGAATAAGAGTTATCATAGTTTAGTCATTCCCTTGGAACTAACCCTAAGGTAGAAGTCCTCATATGTGAGATTTTAATATCAATCCACTCATCAAGTCTTACACGTTGATATTGCCTTGGATGAGGAATATTTGTAATGAAAATGATATGACTATTGAAACTCCCTGAGCCCACATGATCTATACTCAGTGTGAGAGACAAAGAATAAAAACTAATCAGTATCACTATATACAGATGCAAGGATAATGTGATGGGATTTCCCTTGGGATGTTTAATATGGATCTTAGGCCTCATGGAGGCATCCTACATATCCTGGTTATGGACGGAATCAGAGAAATCATAGTTCAATTGATCCCAATCCACTAGCGGATGAGGTAAAATCATTAGCCCATGTAAATGATTTGGTATCTATGGTTGAAATGTCAGAGTCATGGAATGACCTAGAATAAGGTGGATGACCATTTGAGTTTGGGCTCAGGCCTTAGGAAGGAATCCTATATATCCTAGTTAAGGAAGGAATCGGGTTCCTCATAGTACAATTATCAGAGCTTACATACTAAAGTTACCCCGATCTTTATGGAAGTTTATAGTGTATATGTTATGATTATTTCAACTTCTTAAGACCACATGAGCTATGATCATCATGAGAAACATGAGATGGAAGATAATAAATGTCATTTCTTTTAGGTTTGGGGCCTATGTTATGGGACCACCCTTGGAAGACTAATATGGACCTAAAACCATTGAAAGGTGTCCTATGTATCCTAGTTATGACAAGAATCAGATTCTTTATAGTTCCATTGAATGGGGCTTACACATTAACATTGTCCTTATAATCAGGACATATCATATTTTGTCACTAGCTAGGGCTTACACTTTGAGGTTTCCCTATTGATCAGGGCATACACATCGAGGATGGATAAGGTTATCAAATCATGGTATTCCCTTATTGACATGACCCACTTGTGTGCTGGACTTGTGTTGATTATCTACTCAACATGACTTGATTTATTACTAGTCTTGTCAGAGTGTGTATTCCTTACATTTTCAAAGCAAATTGGATAATCCAGTTGACTTTTCTGGAGGACATCACATAATCTAGATGAAATGTCCAAGGGTTGTCACATGATTCGGGCTAGCTTGTCCAGAGGACGTCACTAGACATGTCCAGTTGATCCAAAAAGCCATCACATGACCTAGATGACTTTTCCATAGGGTGTCACAATATCCAACTGACCTCCCATGTGTCATCACAAGAGCTGTCTGACACATATGAAGGGATTATCGAAAGGCAATGTGAAATCCCTTAGAGGGTGTCACATGTCCTAGTTGACATGTCCGGACGGCATTGTGAGACCTGACTGGCGTTCTTGAAGGGCATCATAAGAGATAGTTGACATGATCAGGTTCTACCGTAAGACTCATAAGACCTGAATTGGTGCTGCCATATAGGTCGGGGGCATGTATAAATAGCACCACTAGGAAAGGATGATGAGCCCATAGGGATTCGTGAGATCAGGGTGGCATGTTTGGTGGATTACATGTGACTTGATTTGACATGTCTAGAAGACTTATCATGATCCAAATAGTATTCCAAAAGAGAGTTGTATGATCCAGGTGACCTGTCCTGGTGTTGTCGTATGAACTAGGTGGTTTATGAAAAGCACATGAGGATCAACATAGAGGTTATTTTCTTAAGTCTGCTATCTTTTGTAATTTTTTTATAATTTATATTACGAATGCATTAGATTTATTTTGTGTTATCTTATTTTATGTATTGTGTGATCTATCAGGTGTGATTGATATTCTTCATGTGTCCCTCCATAAGTCTTTCATGTGTTCTATGGGTGATCACATGAAGATCTTATGCATGTTTCAGGATTTCTCTAGTTGTTTTCTAGTATCTTACCTAATAGGAAACTTTCCAGTCATGTGATCATATTCTATGAGAAATATGATCTAGATCCAGTACGTTTGGATGTAATAAGGCCAAACATTCATCTGGAGAGTTTTGGTCATGGTGTTACTAGTATGGTGAATTTTTTAGGTTGGGGTGGGGAATTTATAGGCCTTCCCATCCCAGTTGTTCACTCCTTTGTGTGGCACATATCGTGTGGGTCTAGGTGGGAGTCAGGGAAGGATTTGACATCACAAATATTCATGATTCTTGGTTTTGGATCTCTATGGGGTCATCTATTGATTTTCAGTGACCACAAGTCCTTCCCATCAATATCTCATTTATTGGATTATTTATAATTAATGAGGACTTGATGAGTCATGAGGGAATTTTGAAGGGACTTCTATTCTTTATATTAGCATGTCCAAATGCCTTCATGAGATCAAGGTGCCTATTGAAAGGCATTCACATGATCTCAGTTGACTTATCCGAGACTTTTCATGGGAAAAGGGAAACTTTTCAAGGGGACTTTACGAGATCAGTTTTTCTTGTCAAGGAGTCTTGTGAGACCATGTTGTGGACATCCTTAGAATTTTTCAAGGGTTTTAAGACCGTGAGAGGCTCCCGCCTCCACTTCTTTTTTATTTGATTTTTTTATTTTAAAAAGGTTGGGAGTCATGAGATATTGCTTGAGTAATGTCAAAGAAGAATATTCTACCTCTTAGTGATACATCGTGTGACCAATAAAGGTCCTATGAAGATGCATAAGAATTTCATGGAGAATTCCATCCGCTTTTCCTTAGGGAGCCAAAGGGAGAGTGAGAAATCACCTATACATGGCTGAGGTTCTTCATGCGATGAGGATGACATTACTGGATGGATTTAATTAGATGAAGCAGACATGTCATTGGGGTATTGTGGTGTCTTGCAGATCACTAGGGTCATATCACATGAGGTTTGTGACTCCGAGTGGTTTGTGCCTCCTCCCCTTCTATTTCCTTTATTTTATTTTACTAAGGTTTGGAGGTCTCATGAGTTATCTTAAATGCTATCAAGGAAAACCATTATACCCATTGGTTATCCCTCATATGATATTTATGACCACAATAGGCGTCCACCTTTTGGAAATTTTCCTCCTATTTTAGAAGGAGTTTGTAATGGTTTGTCAGGAACACACTAGTTTACCAATCGCGTGATCTGGTGGAGCTCATCTGATTGTTACTGCGTGATCACCTATTCTTCCAGGAACCATTATGAGAGTAGAAGGCCTTATAAAAGGGACTTCGTAGGATCCCTCATTGGCTATATGCTTCACATGGTTCCTTCATGGGACCTTATAGTGGTCACAATATCATGTGTCTCATAGAGGCTTACACGATCCGTGAGTCTCGACCACCATTTCCTACATTTTCTTTTGTGGGGAAAATAATACCCATATCCAAATATTTATTCCTTTGTGAAATTTCCAATTCTCTTTTAGTGGGCATAAAAAGTGTTTTTAGGAATCATTTGATGGACATTGTGGTCAATTTAGATACTCTAAATATTTATTTTCTAAATTCACTGCATGAATACCCAACAAACTAACTGCACATGATGACGTTTGTCAATTTTTAATACACTATATCCCAAATTTTGGACAAAAACAACAAGTAATATATTTTATATTATGTTTTAATGAGAATTATGTTATGATATGGTAGTGTTTAAAAATCATGAAAATCAAAGCTTGAGGACAATCCATGTGCATAAGGAGCTTAACAAGTTCTACAAATGGACAAGTATTAGGGTATATATAATAGGATTTCACTATACAAGAACATATCAAAAATAATTAATTATTTTTCTCTAAATTTCTATAGTGTACAAAAAAAGGAATAGATTGTGGTTATTATGTTTGTAAATTTATGAGAGATATCATATATTGTCAACAAAGTAGTATCCCCAAAGAGGAATTTTCAAAGATAATTACTATTTAATTTAAAATATTTATTAATACATTATGTATTTATATTTTTCATTACTACTATGATTATAAAAAATTATCATATTCACGAGATTAAATAGATATGTTTAGAAATAAACAGGTAGCATACCTAATGGCATAATGTACACTTATATCATGAAGATGCGACTTCCTAATTCTTATTTAGTTGATTTCCTCATCATTACACATATATTGTTTAGTTAATTTCCTAAGAATTTATATATGATACCTATTTTGTTAATTTTCACAGCGATCATAAATAAATGACCTCATGTGATATTGGACTTCAAGGATGAAACTGAAATAATGACAAGGAAATGAGTCAAGAATGTTTACAACCACCGTGAAAAGTTGAATTCATAATGCATATTTAATTAATTTTATCATATTTTTATCTATTATTTTTAATTTAATTTACTTATAATTTTTATCTAATACTTATTTAGTTTTATTCATATATCTTTTGGGAACTCATATTTTTCTTTCAACTATCTGCAAAAAGACAGAAAAGAGATAACAAGTTTCTTTTTGTCAATGTCACTATGGATTTCATTACCTTTATTTATTGAACTACCAACACTACATATTGAGTATATTTTATTATCCAAAAAACCTTTCTCGTTTTTGAAAAATAGAATATTAGAGATGGGATTTTTGGTTCAAAACATTGACTCGATATGAATTGTTGATAGTTTTACAATTAAAAAAAATGGAATTCATGGTAACATTATCAGTTAGGATTGTTTTCATAATAATGTAAAATGATACATAAGTCATTTAGGATGTGTATCAATTATCCACACCTCAATCTGACACACGGTGTGACTGGTATGACTTCAAATGCATCTTTTTTATTTAAAATTAAAATTATTGTTAGTAAAAATGACAACCGACATACTCAAAACTGAGAAAATGCATTCAAATTATTTTGATACTTTAGGGAAATGATACATAAGTCATTATTGATGTATAGGAATCAAACAAACCTCAATCCAATGCATTGTGTGACTGATATGACTCCATATGTGTCTTTTTATTTAAAATCAACATTAATTTTAGTAAAAAGAACAAGTGACATAATCAAAATCAGGAAAACACATTCATATTGTTTTGATACTTTAGGAAAATGATTTATATATCATTTTTGACTTGTAAGAATCTAAAACACCTCAATCCAATGCACAGTGTGACTGGTATGAATCAAAGTGTGTCTTTTTATTTAAAATTGACATTAATTTTATTAAAAAAAGCAAGTGACATTCTGAAAAGCAATAAAATGCGTTTTGATTGCTTTTATATTTTAGGAAAATGATCCATATGTCATTTGTGATGAGTAGTAATTAAATTCACCTCAATCTGATACAAAATGTGACTAATATGACTCAAAAGGTTTGTTATCAGTTTAAAATAGTCATTTTAGTTCAAAATGTGCCACTCACTGAAAACCAACCAAACATGCTCCGATTTTCGTGATAATTTAAAAAATGATTTATAAGTCAGCTATGACATTTAGGAAGTATTCTCAGGTCAAACTAACACATGATGTAACTAGTATGACACAAAGTGTATGTTTCTAGTTTCAAATGACATTTTTATAAAATGAACAAGTGACATTATGATAACTAAGAAAACTCATTTGGTGTAACACCCCAAAATTCTAATGTACAAATTTTTATTTGATATCATGAATGAGATGCATCACCAAGTGTGTAATGGAATATAATATCCCAAGACTCAACTATATATTTACTATTTTAAATATATTCAATACAAGATATAGCTTGTAATGAAAGCAACATTGAGATAGCTTATGTTGCACACAAGAGAGACCTTCCTTGATAGCTTGTGTTACATGAAATATAAATATTCCTTGATAGCTTTCATGTATTACCCCCATTTTATGGTATGCAATCATTACATTATACTTTTATAGTTATAAATTGTTGTGGCGGAGGTTTGGAGAGCTGGGAGAACTTTGGAAGAGTCTATGGGCTAGGTGAAGGTCGCACAGGCGACACATAGTTTTCCTAACCGTGCAGCCAAACAGTGTGAAGTGGTACTCATAAGGTAGTAGCTCTAGTACTATTGGATCACAGTTTAGGAGACCATGTAAGGGGAAGCCATGCTAGTAGTGTCTACTAAATGATTAGTGCATAGATTTTTTTAACCGTGTGGTCAAACCATGCGCGTAGTCAGAATGAGATCCTTAAAAATAGGATCTCACTCATTTTTTCCATAATTCCCTCATTTTCACCCTAAATGGACCTAATCATATATTTATCTCTATTTAAGGAAGTATAACCTCTCCCATGAATTTTGGAGTCAATCTGAAGTCATCCCTTGGTGAATTGAATCCAGACTCTTGAGTTATGTGATCATTCCTCTTCGTTCTTGTTCGATTTCGTAGATATAAATAGATATTATTATCCTCCTCTCTTGGTTTCTATGATCTAGACTTGTTATGGGTAGATCATGGTTGGTGGATTCCAAATATGATGATATTTGGTCATGATCTTTCTAGGAGGAGAGATATAAGGAAGGTTCTTGGAGAATCGACCCAGTTGTCTTGTGCGTTCTTCATTCGTTGCAGTTTTCATCAGAACCTTCAAGGTATGAGACTTATTTTTTGCCTCCACTTGGTAGAAATGATTGGAAATATTTCAAATTTAATGTTTTGTGTTAAATTTATTGTGACATTGTTGATTGAACACTTGTTGGAAACCTTATTGAGTTACGGTTTGTGATATTTGGAAAAATTGGGAGTTTGAGTAAAGTTCTTTTGTTATTGGTTTTAAAATATGGATATTAAAAATTATATTTTACGGATTGCTGGATTATGAATTGGATAGGATGTTTTTGATAAAATGGAAAGTTTTATTGAAATGTAATGTTTCTTTGAAATTGGTTATGTTTTGGATTTCAATAAAATTTTAGTTTTATTAAAGTGGTTTATTTTGGTGATGGAAATATTAGGCATAAATGGTACTGGTGTGAGTTCATGCTTAATGGTCCCTTAATAAGGGATGAGCAGCGTTGGGGTACAAGGGACATGACCTTGGATTGGGGGTGTGTGTCATTGGGACATATGGAAATTGCACGAGACACAACTCATAAGTATGGAACTGTCAAATGAAGCTTACATGTGTGGATGCGTTATGAAATATGGAATGGGTATTCCAAAATGATAATAAGAATTGGTCTTAAGATTTGATTAGTTATTTTTCTAGAGAAACAATTTTCTAAAAATTGGTTTCATTTAGTTCTGTTTTCACTTGGTTGTAAATGGTTTTTGGAACTTGTTCATATTTGGATATAAACTGTTTTGGGTAAATTGATTTATATAAATTGATTTATATAATGTGCTAATAATTCTAACCTATTGGAGTGAGTAGTAGAGTCATTGGGGAAAACCTATTATGTTTTATACCCACCCCTTCTTTGTTACATTTGTGATTTTGCAGATGCTATCTTCTAGGACATGGTCAAAGGTAACATTTTGCACATTTTTAGCACTACCTCATGATACTTGGGATGTTCGTTGATTGTGGAGCATGGAGCTTGTTGATCACGGAGTCTTGTGGTCTATTGAGAGTCTTTAGTTATTTATCTACTATTTACTTTGATACTTGTTTGGTCTTTTTATGTGGAACATTTTGATGTGGTTTTTAGATACAAGAAGTTGTTTGGTTGTCTTCCATTGGTTCAGGCATCATTTAGCAAATGTTTGGGCTATGGTTTATGGTTTTATTAGTTTTTTTCATAAAGGGTAAATCTTCCCCCACATGTATTTGAAACCATTTGTCATTTATTTCCATCCTTTGGAACCTTGGGGATGTCTCTTAAGGCAAAGAAATGACTCATTGTACTCTCAAGCCAATAGGAATTAGAAGGTCATTACAAATGGTATCGGTCTGGTCTTTTCTTTGTGGTACAAATGGTATCCGTCTAGTCATTTCTATATGGTAAAAATGGCATCAGTCTGGTCCTTTCTTTGTGGTACAAATGTTATCATCTTGTTCGTTCCTTGCCAAACAAGTGGTCCTCAGTGTTTTTTATCTTGGAGTTGAAATTCCTTCGTGTCTATCCTTTGGGCTGAAATCTTAGACACTATTAGGATTGTTGGAACCTGAAATGTATAACCTAAAAGGAACTAGCTAACCCTATTACGCTGAACTTCAAGTTACCAAGGTGTTGGGTAGACTAGTGTTTTTGAGATACTTCTAGGATTTAAGAATCTCATTGCCATATGTTTAGCCACTGAGATAAACATGAAATGAATTATATATGACTGAAATCCCACTAAGAGTGAATACATCATTTTTAGGAATTACTAATGTTGTGAAAATGTGTTTATTTTTTAAAAATCATGCAATTTTTTTTGAAATGAATGATTTTTTAAAAAAGAATTCTTATGGTATTTTGAAAATGATATAATTACAAAAAAATATGTAGAATGTTCTCCAAGATGGTTGAACATGGAAAAAGGTTGTTTTGTAAAGAAATGTTGTAATAGTTTATGTGATAGAATTTGAAATGCTAATACATCAGTTTCTAGATAGTGTTATTGACGGAGTTTGTTATTGGTTTAGAAAATGGCACCTAATAGGCGTTGTCGAAACCAACCCAAAGAAGTTATGGAGAATGTAGTTACACCTATACCATAGGTGAACCAAGATATATTTTAGAGTATTTTCCTTGTTTTTCAAGATGTGGATACATGGAACTAGAGGAATGAGCCACGACATGTGGATCATACCATCTAGTTCACGATGTAGAATCCACCTTACTTCTAGGGAGATGTGGAACCTGAGAAGGTGGAGGTTTGGTTCAGTAGGATGAATCATATCTTTGATTTCATCAGTACACTGGTGGAGCTAAAGGTCAAGCTAGAGACTTATATTCTTGAGGATATTTCATGCTAGTGGTGGGATTTAGCTGTGCGGGATAAATTAGATGAAGGCCTTACATTGGAGGATTTTTGGGAATTGTTCAAAAAATAATTCCATCCTTATACATTCAAGATCCAGAAAATGGCAGACTTCTTCACCCTAAATAAAGAGAGTCTCTCTATCAAAGAGTATGCAGCTAAGTTCATGAATTTAGGGAGCTTCACACCATAATTAAAAAAACTATGTCCTTGAAGGCATGCATCTTGAAATCAAGGATAAGGCATGATATTCAATTGAAGATTGCAATGCTCTCTATTAATAATTATACAGAGATGGTGAATAGAGTGACAATTTCTGAACATGATATCTAGGGATATATTGGAGGATGTATGATGATACCACAGGTAATGGTGGGGAATAAAACACTAAAAGTAAGTGGAAAAGGGAAACCAATTTCTAAGGTGTAAGTGGACATCAGAATCAGATTGCTGGATCAATGAACCTTCATCCACGACCCAATAAAAAAACTGGTTGTTTTCAATGTGGTTCACTTGACTAAATAAAGCTAGAGTGTACGACACAACATAGAGCATTTCATAACTACAAACAGATGGGGCATCATCAGTTCTATTGTCGTAGTGCTCTAATGTCAGGTGCTCAAGACATTTCTCAAGCGTCAAAATCATAGTATGCTTTGATAGGGTGAGAGAAGTAGAATCAGTCTCATCAATAGAGTAGAGCTATCCATGGTGATTCTAGAAATACCATGACTCCTCAACTGGGGAATTATCTGCAAGGCAACAAGGAGAACAATGTAGTGACAAGTAAATTTTATGGAGTTGAGCAGATGATTTTCATTGATCAGGCTGAACCATATATGGTGAGTGGTATGATTCTTTTGAATTCTACCCTTGTGCAAGTGCTCTTCGATACTGGTTCATCACATTATTTCATTTCTTCTTGTGTTGTTGATTTGATATGTTTAAATTTCAAAATTATGCATTCTGTTTTGAAACTGAAAACTCCTCTCAGTGAAAGATAATGTCAAACCTTTGTGTGTAGAGCATGTGCTATAACTGTTTATCGAGATGAGCTAAAATGGGACTTCCTGATTTTTGAAATGGATGTCTATGATATAATCATGTGTATGGATTGGTTGAAACAATTAAGGATCAAATCAACTATTATAGGAGAATAGTTAGTTTCATGTCTGAGGATTGCATCGAGCATCTCTTTAGAGGAGAGAGGATGGTAGAGAAATAGGAAAAGATCTTGTTAGCACTGATGGTAGGAATATTCTCTTACTATTTTATGGAATAAACCTTGGAATCAATGGAAGATATGATGGAAATAATTATCCAACAATTTTTGATCTATTTCCAAATGTATTTCCTGATAACTTCTCAATGTTACCACCTATAATGTAAGTGGAGTTTACGATTGATCTCCTTCCGAGGACCAGTCCTATTTTCCTTCCATCTTATAGGATGGAACCAATAGATTTATGAGAATCTAATGTGTTTTCAAAGGAACTGGAAAGAAAATGTTTTATTTGACCATGCACATCTCTTTAGGTAGCACGAGTCCTGTTTGGGAAGAAAGAAAATGGAACTCTTAGGATGCGTGTTAATTATCATAAGCTTAACCAAAGTTACAATAAAGAACAGGTACCGACTTACACACATTGATGATCTGTTTGATACATTAAGGGGATATTAGTGGTTCCACATGATTTAATTGTGATCAGGATATCAAAAATTGCGAGTTCGGAAGGAAGATATCTCAAAGACATATTTCCGAAGAAAATATGGCCACTATAAATATGTAGTCATACCTTTTAGTTTAATGAACACACCAATGATCTTTATGGATTTGATTAATTAGATATTTTAGTGATATATAGATTCTTATTTTCTGGTTTTTGTGGATGAAATATTGGTGTCTTCCATGATAAGGGCTAACTATGAGGAACACCTGGAAACAATGTTACAAATCGCGAGAGAGCACCAATTGTATGACAAATTATCAAAGTGATATTTTTGGATATAAGAAGTAAATTTTCATGGGAATTTAATTTCTAAGAATGGAGTTTCTATTGATCCTAAAATGATAGAAGTTATTATCTTGTGTAAATCACCAAATAATTTCATCAAGATAATTTTTTTTTGGTCTAAATGGTTACTACCGACGCTTTTTGGGTGATTTCTCTTTACTAGATTTTCCAATGAAAGCTCTACAAAAGAAGAATGCTCCATTAAATGGACAGAGGAATTCTAGAATTCCTTCTAAGAACTAAAATTTCATCTTATATCACCACCTGTCTTGATATTTCTAGAATCAGGACAGGGGTATGTGGTGTACTGTGATGCTTTTGGATCAGGGTTGGGTAGTGTTCTCATGCAAGGAGACCATGTGGTTTATTATGGTTCAAGACAGTTGAGGGTTCATGATAAAAATTACCCAACAGACGATTTGGAGTTAGCTAAAATCATCCATTCATTGAAAGCATGGAGACATTACCTCTTTAGTGAGAGATTCACTATGTTTACGGTTCATAAAAGCCTGGAGTACATTTCCCCCCAACAATATTTGAATCTATTGTAAAGGAGAAGGATGGAGTATCTCCAAATGTTTGATATTGACTTGATGTATACACCAGGGAAATGATATTTGGCGGTGTATTAATTGAGTAGAAAGTCGTATGCTCAGTTGGTGAAAGAATATTCAGATGAATGACAGTTGATGTCATTCCTAGATGACATGCAAGTTGAATGGGAAGACTGAGGTGATGTTTCAGTTTTCTTTTCAGCTACACTTGTTCCTGAATTGGTAAATATAGTCAAAGAGGCACAAACATCTCATCCAGAATGTTTGGATATGTGTTCAAAACTCAATAGTGGGGAGACAATTGTGGGATAACAACTTGACGAGAGTTCAGTTTTGTGCTTCATAGATCTGGTGGTTAAAGCTATGGATTTTCAAAAACAACTGCTTCATTATTACCACCATTCGAGATGGGTTGTACATCTAGGAACACAAAAACTGTATAAGTCATTGAAGGCACATTTTTGGTGGAGCGGTATGAAAATAAATGTGGCTGAGTTTGTTTCTAAATGATTAACTTGTCATCAAGTTAAGGCAGAGCATCAGAGACAAGTGGGTATGTTGTAGTCTTTAACTATCTCAATTTGGAAATGGGAGCATATAACAATGAATTTTGTAACAGGTCTTCCAAGAACGACCCATAAACATGATTCCATATTTGTGATAGTGGATCATCTTACTAAGTAATTCCATTTCATCCATATTAGTGAAACTCATACGATGGGGGATCTATCCAAAATTTATATTCAAGAAGTTGTAATGAAGCATGGAATACCAGTGTCAATAGTATTAGGCAGATATCTCTGGTTTACATCTTATTTTTTGAAATCATTACATCGATCCCTTGGTACTCAATTGACTATAAACACGGTGTACCATCCTTAGATGGATGGGTAATTTGAGAGGACAATACAAACATCGGAAGGCGTGTTACATGATTGTGTAATGGATTTCAATGGCTCATGGGAGGAGTATATACCCTTGGTGGAGTTCTCATTAAAAAAAATCTATCATGAATTGATACATATGGCTCCGTTTAAAGCACTGTATGGGCATCCTTTTCATTCCCCCTGTGTTGGGTGAAAACGGGTGATACTTCACTAGTTGGCCTGAGCCTTTTCCAAGAAATAGTGGAGAAGATCCAATTGATTAGAAAGTGTATAGAGATGGATCAAAGTCAACAAAAATCATATGAAAATCACTGTAGAAGACCATTTTCGTTCACTATGGGTGATCATGCATTTTTTAGAATCTCTCCAAGGGTTGGACATCGTCATTTTGGGATGTAGGGAAAGTTATCTCTAAGATACATTGGCCCTTTAGAGATACCTGAATGGGTTGGATAGGAGTAATACCAGTTGGCATTACCACCATGGTTCAGTTCGGTGCAAAATGTGTTCCATTTATATCAATTGAAAAAGTATCATCATTATCATGATCAGGTGATTAGAAGGGATCACACTGACCTAGAGCTGGATGCTTCATAGATACATATCCCGGTACAAATTTTGGATAAGAAAGAGAAATTATTTCATGGAAAGAGCACTAGTATGGTGTGGGTTTTATGGAAGTGTGGTCATATTTAGGATGAAACTTAGGAATGTGAGAAGGAGATGAAAGAGTAATGGATAGAAATATTTCATATCAGTGAGGGTTTTATACTTTGTGAGGATGGAAATAAAAATGGTGGGGTGAATGTAGTACCCCCAGTTTCTGGAATTTAACCCTTGATAATTTTATGCTTAGAAAGTGTAAGGGTGGATGTTGGGAGAGTTGGGAGAACATTGGATGTGTTTTTCCGCTAAGTTAAGGTCATACTAGTGGGACACGATTTTCCTAATAGTGCTTCCAAACCATACACAGTGGTCCTCTTGAGGAAGTAGCTCTAGCACAGTTGGAGAACAATTTGGGAGACTGTGTAGGAGGAATCCGTGCGGGTAGTGTCAACCTCACAGTTAGGGCATAAAAATAGGATCTCACTCATTTTTTTCATAACACCCTCATTTTTACCCCTAAATGGTACTAATTCGATATTTCCCTCTATTGATGGTTGTAAAACATCTCCCAAGTGTTTTATATTCGATTTTAGGTCTTCCGTTGGTGAATCGAATCCGGATTCTTGAGGTATGTGATCATTCTTCTTCGTTCTTGACTGGTTTCTTAGATCTACATAAATCCACTTATCCTTCCCTCTTTGTTTCTCGAATCTACACCTGTTATGTGTAGATATTGGTTGTTTGATTCCAAATATGATGCGATTTGGTGTTGATCTTTCTAGTATAAGATATCCAAGGCAGGTTCTTGGTGAATCAACCAAGTTTTCTTATGCGTTCTTCGTTCATTGTGGTTTTCATCAAAACCATAGTGGTATGAGACTTATTTCTATACTCCACTTATTATAACTAATTGTAAAGCATTAAAATTTAATGTTTTGTGTTGAATTTTTTGTGACTTGGTTTATTAAACACTTGTTGGAAACCTTCTTGAGGGACGGTTTGTTAAATTTGGAAAAATTGGGTGTTTAATTAAATTGATTTTGTTCTTGGTTTTAAAATATGGATTTTAAAAGGGGATTTTTATAGATTGTTAGAACATGAATTGGATTGGATTTTTAGATAAAATGGAATGTTTTATTGAAATGGAATGTTTCTTTGAAATTAGTTGTGCTTTGGTTTTCAGTAAAAGTTTAGTTTAACTGAAGTTCTTTATTATGGTAATGGAAATATTTTGAATAAATGTTGTTGGTGTGAGTTCATGCTTAACAGACCCTTAAAAATGGATGAGTACCATTGGGGTACAAGGGATGTGACCTTGGATCGGGGGCGTGGGTGACACGTGCCTGTCGTGGGGTGTGACAAAATCAAATATTACCTAAGTTAAAATGCCGTAGAGTGGATTACCTAGGTTGTCTCCAGAGAGGAGTGCACAACAATTAAGCTGTCACCTTAAAATAGAAAGAAGTGAAGTTGTTTTTAGAAATTGTTTGATTTAGAAAATACAAGAAAGAAACTAAATAAAGTAAAGTAATTAAGTGAAAGTTTTGAAACAAATTAAAAAATGATGTGATCTAAATCAGTGATATGAAATGGTGATCAGGTTAGGGTCAGTTTTCCAATTGTAATTCTATCATTGTTCATTTTACCCAATTCTCCTCTGCTAAATCGTTAAGAGTGAGAATCCACAATCGTTTCTTCTCACTCCCTTGGTCAGTTAAAAATGTGAGAATAAACCTTAATAAAATCTTAGGTTGGTCTACTCTCCTTCCAATGTTAATATATTTTTAGAAAATACCCCCAATTATCTTAGGCAATTCCCAATCGGGTCTTGTTTATCCCAAGTAATCTAGAACATTCACTACTCCTCACACACGTACCGGTGATCACCGAGTACCACACCACTAAATCCCGGTATATTCCATTTTTTATAAACCAGAACCTAGTGGAGGGAGATATTGATCATTGACCAAATATAAATTAACAATAGAATTTAAAATCAGATACAATCGTACATGAAAATAAAAACTGTTATAAGAAATTGAAACAGATTCGCAGAAGAGAAAAGAGGATATTAAAACATTAATAGAAGGAACTCATGAAATACAATATGGAAAACCTCTCCTTCCCCAATCACATATAATTTTACCCCACCATGTTAAGGGTAATTTTGACTAAGGTGAAAGAAGAATTCATTACAAAACTAAGAAGAACAAAAGAGAGAAAACAAAGAACAGAAATTTGATCCTCCAGAATCTGTCCTCCAGGAGTTTGACTCTATTCTGCCTCCCGGAAGGCCGAAAATCACTAAGGTCCCTTCTTATATAATGTTAGGAATGAAATTTTCTATCGAGCCTAAAAATTTTAGAGTTATTGGACAGGTTTAAAGAAAGATATGGCCGAATCAATGACCATTACGTTTCTGGCCTCCAAACACTGTTTCACCCACTCCACTTGGACGCGCCCAAAGAATGAATTAATGAGCTCAATAATTTATGAAATTTAATGTGATCCGTCCTTTGGAAGTCCTCTGTCTACACCAGTTAGAAGCACCTCATTATAATGTTGGATGAAGGAGATATTGCATATTTAATGAAGTGGGGTCCATTCTGCCTTCCAAACTGATTTCTCCACTTGATTGAATTTTCTGCACCATTGGGTTTCGAATTGGGTCTTGGTCCAGAAGTAACATTTTGATCCCACAAGTATAGGAATCTTACAAAAAAAATTCACTTAAATTGGACCCATATTATAAAAGTTATGCCCGAAAAACAGAAGCTATATAAAACTGACAATTTTACAGAATTACCCCATTTTCACATTTAAGCCCAAAATACACCAAAAACACATAAATGATGCAAATACACTCACATTGAATAATTGGGAGGGATTAAATCATTGAAAAAAATATAAATAATAATGAAAATATTAACTCTATCAATTCCCCCACACTTATCACTTGGACTCCTGGACAAGTTAGAATCAAAATAAAATCAAAGTAAATTCAAAACACATATCAATGAGATCCACAAATTTGAAAACAAGAAACAAAATATATCATGCCTCCTCAAACTCTATTATTTCATATTATTAATTTAGGATCATTCAATAAATTTACTCTTCATTTCTCCTCCCATGCACACAAAACACTTACCTAACTTTCATTATCTCTCATTACACAAATCTCAATTTTTTAGCAATGTCTTTCTCATCCAAACTCATACAAGGGTCACCATAGGCTTGATAAATTCCTACATCTCCACCCGATGTGAGTCAAAGACATATGTTTATCATGAGGACTTGTTAGGGTTTTTCTGTGGCTTTTGGTTGGTAGGATTTATATGTGAACGATTCTGAGGCAGAATGAGAGGGCTTGGCACTTTTTGAAGCAAAATTGCATTAATCTAAATTTCACAAAAGTATGGTCTCCTCTTCACTCCTGTTAGTATAAAATAAGCTCATTCTTTATGAAATATCAAGGAATGTTCACACAAATCATCATTTCGGCATCAAACATTTCAATCTTCTCAAATATAATATTTCTTGAAGGCTCCCGAAAAGGCACATCTTCCTTTTTACATTAGAAGCTCCAGAAGGGACAGCTTCTCTCATCATGAAAGCTCCAGAAAAGGCACAGCTTTCAGCTAGATGGTTTTTTTCAGCAGAAATAACATCTCTTCAACATTTTCTTTCACCCAAAGTATCCCCAAATAAGGTAGTACAATACAATACATCTTCCCTCGACACTTATGTTCAAATAGATCATCCAATGAAATGACTCAATCATTTAAAACACAAGTACCTCAAACCCTCAAGTTTTGAGAGGAATAAATCAAATTCTGGTTAAATCAAGCATGATTTGGTTCTCTCAAGAAGTGAGGTGAATGTAAAGAATATAAAAATAATAGGTTTAGAAGCCTCACGGGAATGTGATTTCAAATATAAAGACAGTGATATATGGCATGGGATTCAAAAAATAGAGTATTTTTCATGAAATTCCCAAATAATTGAACTTGAAAAAATGTCATTTTTAGCATTCATTTAAGCTCAGTTTCAAGGAATAAATTATTTCACTCATGGAGATGGGTTTCAAAAATATCAATGATAATCATTTCATCTCAAAAGTTTCAAAAACACACAAAAATTGAAAAATAAACACACAAAAAAAAATTTAATCACTCACATGTTTTTTTAGAAAAACAAATAGGAAAACAAAAAACACATAAAAATCCTACACTGCAAAGGTTCCCTCCCCCACACTTAAATGATGCAGTGTCCACAATGCATTCAAATGTATTTAACATGTAAGAATATTGGAAATTGAATCACAAAAATCATGAAAATATAAAGGATAGGTACGACCTGATGGAGTTTATTGATAAACAGGTTTGAGGAGTGTGATCTCCTCCATTGGCTCTGATGGCATGGTCCCAAAGAATTTCTTCAATCTGTGCCCATTAACAGTGAATGGATCCTTCACTCCATCCTTCACAATCTGTACAGCACCAAAAGGATATACATGAGTAACTATAAGTGGACCTTCCCACCTGGAACGAATTTTACCTGGAATCAGCTTGAGTCTTGAATTGAATAACAACACTTTGTCTCCTGGATGGAAGTCCTTTGGTTGGATCAGTTTTTCATGAGCCACTCTTGTTCTCTCTTTGTAAATCCTTGAATTTTCAAATGCTTACCTTCTAATTTCTTCCAGCTCTTGTAACTGCAATCTTCTCTCTTTACCAGCACTTTCAAGATCCAGATTCATCTTCCTCATAGCCCAGTATGCCTTATGCTCCAATTCCACAGGTAGGTGACAACTTTTCCCATAAATCAGCCTACATGGACTCATTCCAATTGGAGTTTTGTAGGCTGTCCTGTAAGCCCATAATGTGTCTTCTAATCTTTGGCTCCAATCCTTCCTATTTGGATTAACAGTTTTTTCCAAAATTCCTTTTATTTCCCTATTGGACACTTCAGCTTGCCCATTAGTCTGTGGATGATAGGGAGTTGATGTTTTATGATGCACCCCATACCTTTTCAACAAAGCCGCCATTCTCCAATTACAAAAGTGAGTCCCTTGATCACTAATGATGGCTCTAGGAACTCCAAACCTACAAAATATGTCAGCCCTGACAAAATCACAAACAACTTTAACATCGTCAATCCTGGTGGCTTTTTCTTCCACCCATTTGGAAACATAATCAACAGCAAGAAAATATAAGAATTTCCAAGTGAAATTGGGAAAGGTCCCATAAAATCTATCCCCCAAACTTCAAATATTTCACAAAAATTAAGTGGCTTTTAGGGCATTTCTTGTCTCTTTGAAATATTTCCTTAAAATTGACATTTTTCACACCGTTTACAAAATTCATGAGAATATTTGAAAAGTGTTTGCGAATAAATTCCAGATTCTAAAACCTTTCTTGCAGTCCTTTGAGGTCCAAAGTGGCCTCCACAAGCTAATGTGTGACAAAACCTAAAGGCTGATTCAATTTCATTTTTAGGCAAACATCTTCTGATCATTTGGTCATTGCAAATCTTCCAAAGAAATGGATCATCCCAGATGTAATATTTAGATTCAGATTTCAATTTGTGAATTTGGTGAGAATTTAAATGAGATGGGACCTGAGATGTTACCAGATAATAGACCATGTCAGCGTACCAAGGTACTTCTCCTTCAATCAAGTACAAATGCTCTCCTGGAAGGCGATCATTTAGTGGTTCAGTGTCTGGAATCTCAACTTTAGCGGTGTTGGGTAGTCTACTTAAGTGATCAGCCACTTGGTTCTCAGATCCCTTCTTATCTTTGATTTCTATGTTGAACTTCTGTAGTAGTAGTATCCATCTCACTAGCCTTGGTTTTGCTTCAGCCTTCTTCATCAAGTACCTAAGTGCTGCATGATCAGAAAACACAATGACTTTAGTTCCAAGAAGATACGATCTAAATATTTCTAAAGCAAAAACAACTGCTAAAAACTCTTTTTCTGTTGTTGTGTAGTTGAATTGGGCCACATTTAAGGTTTTCGAGGCATATGCAATGACTTTTGGCCTGCCCTCAATTTGCTGAGAAAGGACAGCTCCAACTGCTTGGTTTGAAGCATCACAAAGTAGCTCAAATGGTTCTTCCCAATTTGGTGGCTGCATCACTGGTGGTGTAATCCATTTCTTCTTCAACTCATCAAATTCTTCCCTACATGAACCGTTGAAATCAAAATCAGAAACTTTCAAAAGTAATCTGTAGAGGGGGAGAGAGATCTTACTGAAATCTTTTATAAACCTCCTGTAGAATCCTGCATGTCCTAAAAATGATCTAACATGTTTCACACAAGTTGGGTAAAGCAAAGAATTTATCACTTCAATTTTTGATTTATCAACCTCAATTACTTTCTGTGAAATGAAATGCCCAAGGACAATTCCTCTCTCAACCAAAAAATGACACTTTTCAAAATTCAAAACAAGATTCTTTTCAATGCAAGTTTTCAAAACTTTTTCCAGATTTTTCAAACAATGGTCAAACGAATTTCCAAAAACTGTGAAGTCATCCAAGAAAACCTCCAAGAAATCTTCAATGTGATCAGAAAATATACTTACCATACACCTCTTAAATGTACTTGGAGCATTACACAATCCAAATGGCATTCTTTTGTATGCAAAAGTACTGAAAGGATAAGTAAAGGTAGTCTTCTCTTGATCCTCAAGGGCAATGGGTACCTGAAAATAACCTGAAAATCCATCCAAAAAGTAATAATGAGTTCTCCCTGCCAATCTCTCTAACATCTGGTCAATGAACGGGATAGGGAAATGATCTTTTCGAGTGACCTGATTCAGCTTCCTAAAATCGATGCATACTCTCCAGCTATTCTGAATTCTCACAGGGACTAATTCATTCTTTTCATTCCTCACAATGGTTAGGCCAGTTTTCTTTGGGACAACATGGATGGGGATAACCCATTGTGAATATGATATGGGATATATGATCCCGGCTTCTAATAACTTCTCAATCTCTTTTTTCACAACCTTTATCAGGGTAGGGTTTAGCCTCCTTTGGGGTTGTCTGACAAGTTTGGAATCTCCCTCAAGAAAAATTCCATGTGAGAAAATGTTTGGGATTATTCCTAGGATATCACATAAGATCCACCCTATTGCTTGGACATTCTCTCTCAAAAGCTCAATCAATGATTTTTATTGAGTTTTAGATAGATTATTTTCAATTATTACTGGTAATTTCTCTCCCTCCAAAAGGTAAACATATTTTAAATCTGTGGGGAGTGGTTTTAATTATAGATCAGGAGGATACTAAAGAGATGAAAATAAATTGAGGTTATCCACTTCCAATGGTTTGACATCCTGCACGCAAGAAATCATATCATCTTCATCATCATTTTACAAATTATCAAAGAAATCATATTTTACCTCTTCTTCCAACAGGATGTCAGAACCTCCAAGAGTTTGGGAATCCATATGTTTAGTGATATATTTAATGGAAAAATTCTCTCCTAATGATAAAAATTCATGAAACATACCTGATTCTTCAATTGGTTCTATGTCATCTTCATAGGAGAGTGCGAAGAGTGAATGATCATCTGATGGGTGCCTCATGGATTCAAGAATATTGAAGTGGACAGTGCTATCTCCAAACTCCATGGTAAGTGTCCCTTTATGGACATTGATGATGGTTTTAGCTATATTTAAGAGTGGTATCCCCAAAATAATGGGTGAGTGTGATGGGATCCTATCATCTTCCATATTCAACACATAAAAGTCAGCAGGGAATAAAAGATCTTTGACTTTTACCAGGACATCCTCCATAACTCCTACTGGGAAAACTATGGATCTATTTGCAAGCTGGACCACCACTCTTGTGGGCTTCAAGTCTCCCATCTTCAAAGAAGTATATACTGAGTGAGGCAATACATTAATTGATGCTCCTAAATCGCACAAAGCATTAGATAAATTTAATTAACCAATGGTGCATGAAATAGAAAACGTCCCTGGATCTTGACATTTGGTTGGCAATTGTGGTGTGATAAGGGCTGAGACGCTTCTTTCAAAATTGATCCTCTCATTCCCTTGAAGTCTAATTTTCTTGGTACAAATATCCTTCAAAAACTTAGCATAC
The DNA here is from genome assembly GCA_963277665.1 of Viscum album. Taxonomy (NCBI): domain Eukaryota; kingdom Viridiplantae; phylum Streptophyta; class Magnoliopsida; order Santalales; family Viscaceae; genus Viscum; species Viscum album. The sequence goes on from OY728140.1 coordinate 575,138,955, forward strand.
TTTGGAATTTGTTTGAGTGCTTCACACAGAGGTATGTTGATTTCCACTTTCTGAAAGGTGTCCAGAATTTCTTTTTGCAGTGCTTCTTCTTATAACCTCTTTGATTCAATCATCCTTGATGGAAATGGTGGTGGTATATCTTTCTTCTCCCTTTGTTTCCTTTGAAATGGTGTTTCTTGTTTCTTCCTTCTTGTCCTATCATTATCATCCTCCTCTTTCTTATCTTCTTCCTGATGCATTTTCATAGAATTTTCATCATTTCTAACTTCATTCTCACCCATATTAGTTTTTCTTGTTTCAGGTTCAATGGTGGATGGTGGTTGGAGTTCTTTTCCACTTCTTGTCGTTATAATACTAACATTCTCTTTTGGGTTTGAGACTATTTGGGAAGGGAGTTTACCTGGATTTTTGGTCAGAAAGTCCATGAGACTCAAACTTATTGGACAAATCTTTAACAGTGTCTTTCAGTCCTTCAAACTCAGATTTTTGTTGGTTTTGAATTGGAGGTTGGGCACTAGTGGATGGTTGATCATAGGGTCTTTGGATATTGGTTGGTTTTTGGTATGAAGGCTGATTATAAGACTGCTTTTGTTGAAATGGTGGAGGGTTCTGGAATTGATTCTGGAATGGGGGTTGGTTTTGAAACTGACTTTGGTACGGGGGCCTAGCTTGATTCTGTTGATTTCCAAATCCATATTGGGCTTGGTTAGGCTCTCTCCATCCTTGATTTTGCTGGAACTGCCTTGGTTGAAAGGCTGCTACACAACTTTCCATTCCCTGTATTTCAGCACACTAGTCAGTGAAATGATCAAGAGATGAGCATGAACCACATACCTTAGTTGGCGCTTGTTTGTCACTAACTTGCTTCAAGGCCATCTGCCTCACCAAACTAGTAAGCTCTTCAATCTTAGTTTCTAATAAGGGTGATGGATGAGAAGTGCGTACCTCATGAATACCTCTTGTTACAATACCTCTTGTTCCAAATTGCTGCGAGTTTTGGGAAATCTTCTCAGTCAAGCCCTTGGCTTCTTCTAGTGACTTGTGAATCAGTGCACCTCCAGATGATGCATCAAGAAGGTTTCTATCATTGTCCAGTAGTCCTTGATAGAAGAAGACAAGAAAGTGGTGTTCCTCAATGGCTTGATGTGGACATCTGGCACAAAGCTTCTTAAATCTCTCCCAATACTCGTAAAGAGTTTCTCCAGATGATTTTCATATGATGTAGATTTCCTTCCGAATGGTTGTGATTCTAGATGTGGGGAAGAATATTTTCATAAAACATCTTACCAGGTAATTCCAGTCATGTACATCTCCTGGTTGTACGACGTACAACCATTCTTTAGCAGCTCCATCCAATGAAAACGGAAATTCCTTCCACTTAACCTGCTCCTCAGTAATTCCGCGGGGTCTGAAAGTTGAGCACACATGTGTGAACTCTTTAATGTGTTTGTTTGGATCTTCACGTGCCAAACCATGAAACATTGGAAGCAAAGGAATCATGTTAGGTTTCATTTCAAAATCTTTTTGTAACACTGGCATGGCAAGTTGATTGTTTTGATTAAGGAATTGTGGTGCATAGAGGTCTCTAAGTGTTTGGTTTTGATTTTCAGCCATGATGACAGGCTCAGAGAGAACACTTGAAGTTTCACTTGAGTCTGCAAGGGGAACGTCCTCAAATTCAGATTCTAAATTAATGCTTCAAAGTCTATTCAACAAGGTTCTTTCAATTTCAGGATCTATGGGTAAAGATTCAGTTTTTGACATTCTAGTCATGCAATTTTGAAGAGACAAGATGAAAAGAGAAGAAAAGAAAAGAAAAGAAATGTTAGCACTACCTCCCCGGCAACGACGCCAAGTTTTGACACGTTCCTGTTGTGGGGTGTGACAAAAACAAATATTCCCTAAGTTAAAATTCAGTAGAGTGGATTACCTAGGTTGTCTCCAGAGAGGAGTTCACAACAATTAAGCTGTCACCTTAAAATAGAAAGAAGTGAGGTTGTTTTTAGAAATTGTTTGATTTAGAAAATACAAGAAAGAAACTAAATAAAGTAAAGTAATTAAGTGAAAGTTTTGAAAAAAATTGAAAAATTATGTTATCTAAATCAGTGATATGAAATGGTGATTAGGTTAGGGTCAGTTTTCCAATTGTAATTCTATCATTGTTCATTTTACCCAAATCTCCTCTGCTAAATCGTTAAGAGTGAGAATCCACAATCATTTCTTCTCACTCCCTTGGTCAATTAAAAATGTGAGAATAAACCTTAATAAAATCTTAGGTTGGTCTAATCTCCTTCCAATGTGTAATAGAGTTGTAGAAAATACCCCCAATTATCTTAGGCAATTCCTAATCGGGTCTTGTTTATCCCAAGTAATCAAGAACATTCACTACTCCTCACACACGTACCGGTGATCACCGAGTACTACACCACAAAATCCCGGTCTATTCCATTGTTTATAAACCAGAACCTAGTGGAGGGAGATAGTGATCATTGACCAAATATAAATGAACAACAGAATCTAAAATCAGATACAATCGTACATGATAATAAAAACTGTTATAAGAAATTGAAACCGATTCGTAGAAGAGAAAAGAGGATTTTAAAACATTAATAGAAGGAACTCATGAAATACAATATGGAATACCTCTCCTTCCCCAATCACACAGAATTTTACCCCACCATGGTAAGGGTAATTTTGACTAAGGGGAAAGAAGAATTCATTACAAAACTAAGAAGAACAAAATAGTGAAAACAAAGAACAGAAATTTGAGCCTCCAGAATCTATCCTCCAGAATTTTGCCTCTGTTCTGCCTCCCATACGGCCGCAAATCACTGAGGTCACTTCTTATAGAATCTTTGTAATGAAGTTTTCTATCGACCCTTAAAATTTGAGATTCATTGGATAGGTGTAAAGAACGATATGTTCGAATCAATGATCATTACTTTTCTGGCCTCCAAACACTGTTTCACCCACTCCACTTGGACGCGCCCAAAAGATGCATTAATTAGATCACTAATTTATGAAATTTAATTTGAGCCGTCCTTTTGAAGTCCTCTGTCGACACCAGCTAGAATCACCTCATTCTAAAGTCGGATGAAGGAGATATTGCATATTTAATGAAGTGGGGTCCATTCTGCTTTCCAAACTGATTTCTCCATTTGATTGAATTTTCTGCACCATTGGGTTTCGAATTGGGTCTTGGTCCAGAAGGAACATTTTGATCCCACAAGTATAGGAATCCTAAAAAAAATTCACTTCAATTGGACCCATATTATAAAAGTTATTCCCGAAAAACAGAAGCTATATAAAACTGACAATTTTACAGAATTACCCCAATTTCACATTTAAGCCCAAAATACACCAAAAACACATAAATGATGAAAATACACTCACATTGAATAATTGGGAGGGATTAAATCATTGAAAAACATATAAATAATAATGAAAATATTAACTCTATCAGTGGGTCATTGGGACACAAGGTAATTGGATGAGAGACTGCTCATGAGTATGAAACTGTTGAACGAAGCATGCATGTGTGGGTGTGTTGTGAACTATGGAATGGGTATTCTGAAATGATTATAATAATTGGTCTTAATCATTGATTAGTTTTTTTTCTAGAAAACTAACCAGCTGGAAATTGGTTTCTTTAAGTTCTATTTTCACTTGGTTTTAAATGGTTTTTGTAACATGTTCATATTTGGTTATAAATTGTTTTGGGTAAATTGCTTTATGTAAACTATTTTATATAATGTGATAACCACTCTATCATATTATATTGAGTAGGAAATTCATTGGGTAAAACCTAATATGTTTTATACTCACCACTTCTTTGGAACTTTTTGGATTTTTTAGATGCTATCTTCTGGGACAAGGGAAAAGACAACTTTTTGAACGTTTTTAGGACTACCTCGTGATACTCAATATATTCATTGATTGTGGAGTTTGGAGATTGTGGAGCATGGAGTCTTGTGGTCTTTTGAGATTATTTTGTTTTTTATCCATTTTTTTCCTAGATACTTATTTGGTCTTTCACCATTTCACATTTTTATGTGGTTTTGAGATACATGATTTTTTTTGTTGTCTTCCTTTGGTTCATGCATCATTTAGTGAATGGTTGGGTTATGGTTTGTTGGTTTATTGGGTTTTTAAAGGATAAATAGTTCCCCAACTATATTTGAATCCATTATACATTTATTTCCAACCTTTTTTTGCCTTGGTGACATCAGTTAAGGCCAATTACTGGCTCGTTGTACTCTCAATACAATGGAAATTAGTGGGTCATTACATTGCATTACACGTAAGACCGAGTTTCACAAAATAAATATATATTTTTAGAATATAATTATTTTATATAATATGATACCTAGCTGTTATATTAGTGGTTATTAATAGTATAAAATAAATTATGAGAATTTAATGTTTAAATAAATATAAATTGAATTCACTGGTTACAAACCAATGAAAATGAAAATAAGAACTAATTGGATAAAAAAAATATTATTATTTATATGCTTCCAAAAGAGTTTTTTATTAATAAACATAGTTAATTAAAATCACCGAATGATTTTAATGAAATATATATATTACAAAAATATTTTTTCAACTCATCCACTATGTTTTATATTCATAAGATAAGAACAAATCCAATTTTTCATAAAAAAACCTATATTTTTATAAAGGCAATTTTACCGCCTTTTAATGGAGAAACCATTTTAAATATGAATTTTGAAATCTTAATTTATTTAATATTTCAAAATAAATTTCATATTTGAAATTGAAACATAATAATTTGGTTAGGGTGATTTTTTGATATTTTTCTCAAACAATATATTTTTTAATGAATAGTTAAAAATACTGAATTTTAGTTCAAAACAGTTTTTTTCATCTAATTTATTTATAAGGTTCAATTATATTTTTAATTGGTTTTAAAGCGTAATTATATAATTTTTTTATTAATTAATCTAAATTATTTAATTTTAAAAAATTTAATTTTTTAATTTATTATAAAAACATAGGAAACTCTTAGATGTATTTCTTTTAAAAACCAGTATCGTCATCCTGCATGAGGGATGAATTTTAAATTAATTTCTTCCAATTATATTATTCGAATTTGGAAAAACAGGATTCCATAATTTTATCCATAATAATTTATAATTTCTAATAAGAATTTTTTTTAACCAAACATATTAACGAAAGTAATTAAAATCAATTAAAATTATTAAGGTAAAATTAAGCTTAATAAGGGATTAACCCATAAACTTAAGGGCCCGAATGACCTATCCACTTGTCCAAAATTAATTGGATGGAAATATTTTGTCCATTAACCTTCCATTATTTTTATTGGTTGGTTTGGTAGTACTTTTTTTAGGCACAAACATGTGTACACTTCACTTGTTTTCAAAAATTCCATGTTAGTCATTTTCCTTCCCCAAAAAGGCAACGAACTCTCCCACTTCCACACACATATCCAACCACTTAGTTTCACGCAATATATGACCAAATAGGTTCCAAAAATCCCTCCCCTCATCATTTAATCCATCTTTTGGGCATAAATACTTCCCAAGAATCATTTTGGTTCAAACCAAAAGAAGATAACCTATTAAGTGGTAACATTTTTCCATAAGATTTGTAGTTTTATTTCCATTATCCAACCCCTAAAATATTATTATTCTATAACTACAGTATCATCAATATACTAGTATGTTTTTTTGAAAATGTATTTACCTAAACTTACACACACTTAAATCTATTAGGTAACAAACATACTCGTTCTGTGTACAGTGAACTACTACCTCACTAAACAATGAATTTTCATTTTTCCCTTACCGCCTCTCATGGTGGCCATTATGATGAAAAATAGATTTTATATTATATATATGATATTTATTATTTCTTCATAATTATTTAATACTTTTATTACACATAACATTAATACATTCCATTTTATGTTAATACGATAACATCATTTGAGAAAGTGTGGACTACCACCCCCTCAAAGCAATGTTATTCGTTCACACTATACATGGAACATATAAAAGATGGCTTCAAAAAACCATATGTGAAATAAAAAACCTATATATTATATTCATGACATAATTATATTTATGGAAATATACTATATATATATATATATATCATTTTCTATGTTACCCTTCCACACACTTAAAAAGTGATAACATTATTCGTAGAAGTGTGTACTACTGCCTCCGCGATATGATGTGATTCCTTTTTAATCCTAATAATTCTTTATATAAATATATATGATTAAATAATATTGTATTTATGATATAAATATCATTATATGGAGATATAATTCAACTTATCTTCTTTCCATAATGATTATTGAAAAATGAGAATGTTACTCATGCGTACATATGACCTACCGTCTCCATGATCGTAACATTTATTAATTTTTCATAACCATATGTAATGATTGGTTTTAAAAGTATAATTGATGTATAGATATGATAATAATGTCATGATTATTATTCTAGAGATGGTATATAATGACCCTTTGACCATAGTTGACATAACGAAGTTACTTTTGACACATAAACCAAATTTGGTCAAAACACCTAATGTAAACATAATTGTTTGAGTAGTTCTATACAAAATAGTAAAAAGTGAAATAAAAGTAATGATAAAAATTAAAATGTTTCCTGAGAATTAGAAAATTAACATAAATTTATTATATTATAGGTTAAAGGATGTTCATCTAAAAGGAAACTCAAGGTAAGGGATTCTCATATCACTTTTTACATCCATGAGATTAATGTCATGTTCACAAATTACATATTTTGTGTGCCGTATCAAAATAATCTTTTTTATATTATATCATTAATCATATTACATTTATGGTATTTTAAACATTCATTTAATGTTATTACTTAATGAGTATTATGATTTAAAATGTTTCAATGTGGTATGAGACACTTTGGAAGGTTTACAGATTATTTTCCTCAACAATAACATTAACGAACTTTCCATAATATTTCTATTTGAGGAAATTATATTAAAGTTTTTTAATAAAACCTTTAATTTCATATCCTATAGTTATTCATGACCATTATCAATTATAATTACTATTTCCCACTATTTGGTACTCAAAATGTTTTAGGAAATGTCTTTTCAAAAAACCCGACTTAGTTTCTCTCTTTAGTTAGAGAAACTGTTTTCTTATAAAACCATGTTTTATTAAAATGTTTTCAAAAATGTTTTCAAAATTATTTGGTAATGTCATTTTAACCCTTTTCTCTTTACCAATTTTTTCAAATGAATCTTCTTGTCTCCTTCCAAATAAAGAATTTTTCTAACCATTTATAGTGAAAAAGGAATGTTCGTTTTACCTCAAAAGACTTGTATGGATTCACCTACTGTCATTTATTTGAAGATTCCTTTTCATGTTTAAAAGGTTAACTTTTAAGGAAAATATTTTGAAAAGTGATTTTCAAAGATTTTTATTCAAATGGTTTTTCAAAACAAAAGGATATTTTCCTCAAGAATGTTTTAAACGTTCTTTTTATATTAGTTATATCCATCAATGACAACAACCATTTATTTTACTCCACATGGGTTATGTTGTCTTGAAACCATCCCTAATATTACCATGGATGGATTATGATTTATTTTTCAAAGGATAGTATTCACATTCACTTCCTTGATTCCTTTTAGTCCCCATAAACTTTTTATCTTCATATGATCTTTTGACATTGAATTTATCCTATATACCCATTGAATTTATCCTATATACCCATATCAATTTTCATGGATATTATTATTTCCTATAATGGATAAATTTTTTTTACGGTGTATATATTGAATATTATATGATTATTTGGGAAAATATTGATAAATATATATATTTTATTCAATATGAAAATAATATAAGGTGTATTATTTATTCTATGTGAGGAATGTTTTAGACATGCAATACACAGGTTGGGGGCCATTTACGGTAATGCTTATAAGTTGGAAATTAGTTAATGAATTACCATTGATGCATCAGTAGTCTCATGGGATGAATTAGTTGTGTAAATTGGAAAATTGTAAACTATATCTTGAAGGTAAAGGTCTCATTTTCTTGGTAAACATGATGTTCGATAAGTAATGATTTCCCTCATTTAGTTTTAGTTATTATTCATCCATGAGATTTTGCATTGATATATCTATGGATACGCATAATTTTTATTTTATTAATTTAATAACATATGTTTTAGTTTATTAACTTTTCAGATTTATTTTTCCTTATCTAATTATTTGAATGGAAGGTGTTTCGATTTATTACATTTCCATATTGTTTAAGCACTTCCATCTCATTTGGTTGATTATAAGGTATGTGTGTTTTATTATTTTCCATTTCATTATTTTTATTATCATTGATTCATTACCGCTTCTACTATATTTTTTTATTAATGACCATTTAGCTCACCCTTATTATGTTTTTCACTAAGAATCTAAGAATCATACTACGAAAGATATAAAGGGATTTACTAGATGGGTTAGAGTTATCCCAGAAGATATTTATTTATTTAGAAAGAAGAAAAAAATATGTTGTAATGTTTATTTCCATTTGTAATACAAGAATCATTTATGTGTTTTGTTTACCAATACTACTAAACAAATCAGTCCTTTGAGGCTTGATTACTTGTAATGATGTCCATGTAATTAGTCATAGAAAATGACTCCAAGCCTTCTGGGGCTGGGTATCTACATATAGATTGTTTTGATACTTTTGGAAAATGATCTATAATTAATTTATGACATCTAGGAATCAACCTCACCTCAATCTGACACTTGGTGTGACCGGGAAAACTCCAAGTGTGGTTTTTTTATTTAAAACTAACATTAATTTTAGTAAAAGGAAGAAGTGACATACTGAAAATTGGGAACAAAATTCCAATTATCATGATACTTTTGAAAGATGATACACAAGTAATTTTTAATCTGAAGGGATCATATGAACCTAAATATGGAACACAGTGTGAACAGTATGACTCAAAATGCCTGTTATCAGTTTAAAATTGATATTTTAGTTCAAAATGTATCACTAACTGAAAACCAAGAAAATTCACTCTAATTGTCTTGATAATTTAGGACAACAATTCATAAGTAATTTTTGACATGTAGGAAGCTGTCTCATATCCAAACGACACATGATGGGAATGGTATGACTCCAAGTACATGTTTCTAGTTTCAAATGACATTTTAATAAAAAACACAACTAGAATATTCAAAACCAATAAAATGCAATTTGATTATTTTGATACTTTGGAAAAATGATCATTATGTCATTTATGATGCGTAAAAATCAACCTCACCTCAATCCGATGCATGATGTGACCAGTATAATTTCAAGTGTGTCTATTTATTTAGAATTGACATTAATTTTAGTAAAAAGAACAAATGACATAGTGAAAACCATGAAAACACATTTGAATTGTTTTGATACTTTTGGAAAATGATCAGTAAGTCATTTTTGATGGGTAGGAATCAATCACACCTATATATAATGGACGATACGTCCGATATGACTCAAATTATCTATTATCAGTTTAAAATTATCATTTTTGTTCAAAACATGTCACTTAATGAAAACCAACCAAACACATTCTGATTATCTTGATAATTTAGGAAAATGATTTATAAGTCATTTGTGATGTGTAAAAAGTATTATCACATCAATCTTGCACACAATGTGACCGATATGATTCAATGTGTGTGTTTCCAGTTTCAAATGACATTTTAGTAAAAAGTACAAGTGACACATAAGAAACCTTGCATATGCATTTATATTATTTTGATACTTTTATAAAATGATCTATAAGTCATTTATGACATGTAAGAATCAACCCCACCTTACTCCAATGCACTGTGTGACTGGTATAATCCAAGTGTGTCTTTTTATATAAATTGGACATTAATTTTTGCAAAAAAGAACAAGTGTCATACTGAAAACCAGAAAATACATTCTAATTGATTTGATACTTTAGAATAGTGATCCATAAGTCATTTGTGACATGTAGGAATCAACCATACCTCAATACGATCCATAGTGTGAATAGAATGGCTCAAAATATCCATCATTTGTTTAAACATTACATTTTAGTTAGAAACGTGTCACTCAATGAATATAAAGCAAACACAATTCCATTATTTTAGTAATATTGGAAAACAATTAAAAAGTCAGTTTTGACATGTAGGAAGTAGTTTCACATCAAACTGACAAATGATGTGACCGTTATGACTCAACGTATGTTTTTCCAGTTTCAAATGACATTTTTATAAAAAATACAAGTGAATACTCAAAATTGACCAACTGTATTCCGATTTTTTTGATACTTTATGAATATTATCCGTAAGTAATTTTTGATATTTAGGAATCATCATCATGTTAATCTGACTCACAGTGTGAATGGTATCAATCCACGTGTGACTTTTTATTTAAAATTTGCAACAATTTTAGTAAAAAGATCCAGTGACAAACACAAAAATTGAGAAAATGCATTCGGATTGTTTTAATACTATAGAAAAACGATCCATAAATGATTTGTGACATGTAAGAATCAAACACCCCTCAATACAGTGCATGGTGTGACTGGTATAACCACATGTGAGTCTTTTTATTTAAAATTGTCATTTTATTAATATATTATTTCATATTAACGGTTAATTAATTTATTTATAGTATTACTAACATAAGATTTGTTTTCTTATATTGGTGGATTATTTTTCTCAGATTGAGGTGATTTGTTTGGAAACCGATACCATGAGCGAACTTTTTTGGGAGGAGATCACGGGTTCTGAAAATGATGAAACATTGATGTTTTTAAATGTTTTTTCACTGTAATTGTAATTTTAATTATAAAATACATTGTTTGAAATTTATATAGTAGTTTTTTGGGATTCGTGATGTAAAATTTGTTTCAGTTAAATTATATATTTGTATATAGATTACAAGTATTTGTTGTAGTGTGCTGTTATTCAAACAACACACTGTAGTAGGTTGGGCTCTTATCAACACCCATGATGGGGTGTCTTTATTAGTGATAAACAAACGCTAATAAAGGGGGACCTTTATTAGTTCTATTGAAAGAGATAATAAAGGGGGTCCTTTTTCGACATTTTTAGTACTAATAAAAGTCCCCATTTAATACATTTGATGACAATAAAACCTTTTTAGTGATGTTAATGTTCTGTTTACAAACTGTTAAAGGGAATATTTGTAGTAGCACATCTCTATCTTTGCTTCAAAATTTTCCTTTATCTTCATAATTTCTGTAGTAAAATTTTATTAATATATCTTTTGATCTAATGAAATACAATATTTTTAGTTTCTTAGTTTTCAATAGATAAATATTTGATTTAATTATCAATTTATAAAATGTGATTTGTCAAAGGAATTTAACAATAAAAATATATGTAATATAATTATGTAAAGTGATTGAATTTTGTACGAGAAATTAATTATGTGATCCTATTTTAATTGAGTGTACCCACCCACTACTCATGATCAAATGGAGTGAAACATGTCCATATTTTTTATTATATGGGAAAATCTTGCTCCATTGCATAATAATTTTTTTTTTCAATAGACATTTTTTTTAAAATTTTCAATATATATTGTTTGACTTGTGAATATTATGGGTATTTCCATTATTGGAATGGATTATATATATATACATATATATATATATATTGTGATCAATTCATTAATTGTGGATTGAATTTTGGTACCAATTTATCGATGAATTTTTTATAGGAAGGTTAATTCTCACCTATCTAGAGGGGTTTTGATTTAATATTTTAATTTCAGTAAAATAATAATTACCTTGAAATTATTATTTGGGAGGATTTTGAACACATACAATTTAATTACCAAATTTATTCATTATCAATATGGTAAACTGATTTTTTAAGTTATTTGTAGTTTAGATATATATTTTTATATTAACAATAAATAGATAAAAAAAATACATGCAGTGCGTAGTTCATGAACTCAAAATTATTAACGTTGTATTTAATGGGTTATTGTCATTGCACTCTATTGACTTTGTTATTTTATAGTTTTCCATGGAGTAGATTTAAAGATACATTCCAAATTCTTCTAAGAATATATTGTACATATTTATTTAGTACTCAAGATGATTATATAATTATTATTTTTTAAATTTTTTTAAGTAGGATTTTTGACAACATTCTTGATTAAATTAAAATTACATATTTTTTTTTGAAGAAGTTAAAAACATTATTCCAAAAGAATAAAAAATTACAGTAGTCTAAAATAGAAAAAATAAATAAAATACCAACTTAAACTATAATCAAAGGTATATATAATGCCTTAAGATGACCTGAAATATCAAAAATTTACAAAGGACTCAACCTATAAACTATAGTCATATGGTAGTAAAAAACAAAAAATAGCACCCAAATAGGCCCAAAGGCAGCCCCAAAAACCCAACCAACAAAAATTAGTTGAAATTGATCGACCCAAAACCCATAAGAAAAACTTACCACCCAACATGAGTGGCCTCATCCGACCTCCCACACCCTTCTAGGACGCTCCTCGAGTCACAGGACACAACACAATAGGATACACCATCATTACAATCATGATATGTGAACACCACTAAGTACATATTTATTAAATCACAATGAATTATATATATATATATATATACTAAATTCAATGGGGTCTGAATCATGAACTTTTAGATGAAGGTGACATAAATCTTATTAGTTCCTTAAACTGAAACTTATACATTGAATCTTATTCTTCAAAATTAAGCGTGAGATTTAATTTCAATGTTTAAAGACGACACATGATGTTGTTTTTTTCAATAATTAATGATATTTATTATATTTATTTATTTAAATTTATAATTCAATTATTATTTAATTGTGATTCTTTTAAATTTTATTTATTTTGGTTTTTCAACAAAATATCTAAAGCAAATAAAATTTAATTATACATTAAAATCACATTAAACAATATAATATGGGTGGCCAATAATACAGTTATCAACATGAACTTTTATTCTATTCACATTAGATGAACTATTTAATTTATTTTTTCTATAATTTTCCACGAGATATTATGAATATAATATTTAATATTTTATCATATGGTTTATTGAATTATCAAATTAAAATTAAAATTTTATAAATTTCATTTATAATTGATAATTAAAACTTATTTTTGAATCTATTATAATTAAAATTACACCCACACAAAATTTTATATTTTTAGATTGATGTTATCATGATTTACTATGTAAATTATTGAATTATATTCATGTTTTGAATTTTCACATGTTCCATAAAATTATTATCATATTTTTTGTGCTATTACTAAAAAAACATGTAATTATAAAATTTGGATAGAAAATTATTTTCTTAATTTGGGATGTATGGATGTTGACTGCATGATTTAGAAATACGAACCAACTATAGTAAATGATGATAGCACAATTGATACGATTACATTATATAAACATTGCGAGTGGTCAAACCGTATGAGTCTAATGTTTATAAAATCTAAATTTCATGCTAGAATTCATGGGTTAGTCAATGTACAAAATAATATTCATGATATAATAAAAGGATAAAAATAATCAGCTCATCTCTTTTGATAAATCATTAGAAAATAAATAAATCATGAAATTCACTTTGGTTTGTTATGAATAAAATATAGTTGACATAATTTATAACAAATGGTGGATTCATTTTTTTACAACAATAAATTTTTTAAAAACCATGCATGATATGAAAAAATTAAGTAAACAAGTGTATAATGAGATTAATGTCTATTTCGAAAGAAAGATGCACTCACATGTGGAAGCCTTTGGGATGTGAAATATGCTTTTAATCAATGAATTTATATTATATTTATAAATTCCTTTTATATTCCATGTTTCTTTGAAAACATGATTTCATTATCCAGACTTGTACACTCAGTTATTACATTTATTTTTTTTGAAAACATTTTTTCATTAATAGTTGGAAACAATATCCTTGGATGTGGTACTTCAAAATATGATATTTTCTCAATTGATTCGTAAAGTAATATTTTTAATGAAGTCATGCATACACATTATGGTGTTAAATGATGTTTTATAAATGGAAACTCATCTATATATTGGAACTTGTTATTAGGTCGTATCTCCAAATAAATAATTCAAATTTTAGTACATGATGGATTATTTAGTACTGTTGAATTTATTAAGATTGGATCCTATTTGGATTTCATTAAGGGTAATAAAAATAATATGTCAAAAATATATGAAACTAGAAGTTCATCCATATTGGAAATCATGCATAAAAATATATGCACTTTAGATATGGATTTACTTGAGAATAAATTATTCATTTCATTCATAAATGACTATTCATGATATATGTATCTCTACTTTCTACATAATAAAAATGAAGATTTTGATGCCTTTAATGTTTAAGGAAGAGTTAGTGAAATAGTGTGGTAAACCCATTAAGATCATGATGTTTGATCGAGGTAGAGAATATTATGAAAGATACACCAAGGATGGATAATTAGATAGTTTTTTATGAGTTTTCTTTAGGAAAATGTAATTTTTTCCCAAAACACTATACCCGGTTCACCAGACCAAAATGATGTAGTTGAAAGATGAAATAAAACCTTGATAGACATGGTACTAGTATGCTAAGTAATTCAATTTTATTTAAACTATTGTGTAATGAATCACTTAAAACATTATCATACATTTTAAATTGGTTTCAAAAAATGTTGTTTTGAAAATAACCTTTTGGATTGTTTATGGCTTGGAAACCAAGTTTCTGACATGCGAAAATTTTAGGATCCCCTTCAGAAGCATGATTTTACAACCCATGAGAAAGTAAGTTAGAACCAAGGACCATCAATTCTTTCTTTATTGGATATTTTAAAATGTATATTGGATACCCATTTTATTATCCATTATTGAACACTACAATTATGGAAGACAAAAATGAAAAATTAATGTGGTCAAGTGGAAGTGAAAATAACCAGATTAGTGGAAGTTATCTTATTAGAAATTAATGTGAGAAGGATATTTCAGAGGCCCATCTATCTACTTTAGGTGAAAGATTGATAATTTTTCATAAAACTTCTCATTCATCAAGTGGTGTTTGAAAAAAGATTATTCCAGAATCGATTGATAATCAACCTATGGATTAGGTAGTTCAATAATCTAAAACTCTTGAACAACCAGTTGAACCTCATATTTCTTAGGAGACTAAATGTGAAACATTAAGATGATATAATAGGATGAATAGATCAGTAATTTATTGTGAATATATAGTGTATCTTTATGAATCCAACTTTAGTATTGGAGCTGAAAATGATCCTGAAAATATTTCACAATCCATAAGTTATAATAAGTCAAAATTATGCCATGATGCCATGATTGAGGCAAGGTATTTTTTAGTTTACTCTTAGTGTGAAACCTATTAGATTTAAATGGTTTTCTAAGACCAAGAAAAATTCATTGGGAAACATTGAAAGATAACAGACTCAATTAGTTTCTAAATGATTCACTTAAAAAAGGGATCAATTATACTTATATATTCTCTCCAGCATTTCAAAAGGATTCCTTACATGTTGTATTGAAATTGAAAGCTTATTTTGATTTTGAATTATAATAAATGGATGTGAAAAATTCTTTTATGAATGATAATATTTATGAGTAGGTTTACATGAATTAACAAGAAGGATTTCTCTATAGTGTCGGTGAACATTTAGTATTCTTTTTTAAAAGGTCTATATACTATAGAAAAACCATTTTTTATAATGAGTTATTAGTGAGGGAAATATGTCATAAATTTTATATTATAGAAGAGAGTATAAAAAACACAATTATTTGTGATGGACTATCACAATTAACCCCATGGAGGTACTATTTGAGATGGATTATTTTTTCCATCACAAAATATATTTTATTAATATTTAATTAGGATGAAATGTCTATTTTGTCGCAAATACTTTTTTACGATGGAATTTTGAGTCTTTTGAAAAAATTATTTGTGATGGGATCAACATTCCATCACAAAAAACATGTTTATATGATTATTTTTGATGGAATAACAATTCTATGGTAAATAACTAAAAAATGAAAAAATATGATAAATAACAAAAAAACCCCCAAAACAAACATTCATTTTTAGATTACAATTAATATACTACATGAAATATTATATAGAAAAAATACAATAATAATTTAACTGAGGGGTTACGAGATCAGGTTCAACTGGGAGATGAAACTGCATCCCTAAACCTTGTGTAAGCTATCACATATACTCCATCATCTCCCTGGGATGCTACACCTACTAGTATCATTTCTCTTCTTATTTTCATTACTGATCTTCCAACTACCTTTATGTGATGACCCTACATTGTCTTTGTGTTATATTTTTTTATCAATGTGTTACTAAGTGATGAATCACATGATATCAATATGAATTCGTTAAAGAATAACTACTTGTATGTTCATTGATGTTCTCAATCATGATGTGTAGAATATTGAAGAAATGTTTCCCAACAACTAAGGTTTGTTAAAGTAGAAACGATGTGTTGATTGGTATTTCCAAAGAGTATTATTAGAAGATCTATTTATAATTGGAAATGAAATATATTTAATTAGTTGAATAAGATCTACCCCAAAGAAATTCAAAGGTACCATATTATTTTTTTGTTAAATTATATTATAAATGGGATGATTTTTGCACTGATTTTCAAGAAATAGACATGTGTTGGTGGATGTAGAGACACAATATAAAATATTCTATGGAATATGGAAAGACTTAGGATTTACTATGAATGGACTTATATGATTTTGAGTTAAATTCACCACCTATGAAATGGTAAAATGGGAATTTCCTTACACACATAAAGGTAAGATATACCTACATTAAGGAAAATTACATGCGTAAAGGTAAGCTATACCTATGTAGAAGTAAATTGGGTGAAATGTAAAGGTACTAAGAAACTCACGAGGTAGTGTAAAGTTACATTACTACCAATGAATTGGAAACCTAGGATGCATAAAGGTATACAAGGTGTTATGTAAGGGTAATATGTAACATACACTACCTATGTAAGGGTACCTTGATCTTTACACTACCTACATAAAGGTACAAGTAGCTTGCATAAGAATCCTCTTCACCATGTAATGGCATATGTCACTGCATAATTGTTTAGGTCACTGTGTAAAGGTAATTAGGTCATTGAATAATGGTATTTAGAAACCTGTATAAGGTTAAGAATGGTGTAAAGGATCTTGCATAAGGGTATCTGGTGACTTGTGTAAAGCTAACCCGCAGATTCAGAATCCCACGTAAGACTAAACACATCATGTAAGGGTACACACAAAGGATCACGTAAGAGTAAACTCCTTGTGTAAAGGTATATATGAAGGCTTATGTAAGAGTAAATTTCTTGTTTAAGGATATGATGATATCTCATGTAAGGGTAGTCGACACTTTTGGGGACTTTCATAAGGGTAAGCGTGGTGTAAAGGAAATCACATAGGTGTTGATACCAACTTTGTTAAAGGTTATTCCAAAGCCTATATAAAGGTAATTTGGATTTACCACGTGATCTTAAGATAATTTTGCTACCAAGAATCATGTGACATCTCCAAGTATCAGGTGCTACCACTAGTATTACTACCAGGCTTCATGTGCTACTGGTAGTACTACCACCATGAATTAGGTGTTACCGCTAGTCATCGTGTGCTACCACCAAGCTTCAGGCATGCTATTTCTAGTTAGTACTATTGGATTCTACCATTTTTTATTATACCATTTATCTAATTCCTTGAGATACCACATGAAGAACATAGTGACCACACAAAAAACTTGATCTTTTCTGATAATTTTTTAATCGAACGTGCATCAAGATGTAGCTGTGTGTTATAAAAATAGAGTATCCATTATTTCATGAAAGAAGGGATGAGTGAGTTTATATTATCAAGGCATGCATGAAGATTCTCATTTATGCATGAAAATAATGTTATGATGAGACGATAATACCATCATAAGATGATTCTATAAATATGGGTTGCATGGTTGTTGATAAAGTGGAGTTTTATGCATGCATGTGATGCATGATTTAGTGAATAAAGAAATAAATAGAACAATTTTTTTATAAACTTCTTGAAGAAGAAATATTAATACCCTATGTTTTTTGGATATCTCATGAGTAATCATTATGGGGTCTTCAATAATGAATAAATTCCCATGATAATGAGAAGCTAAGAAAGAATTAATTTTTGATGATGCAATTATACTATTATTTTAATGTATAATATCATGATACAATATTGTGATTTATATAAAGACAAAAATTTTTTTAATATAGTTTAAAAGATATAATAAATCCCAAGTCTAGGGAAAATTTAATTTTATAATTGAATGATAATTCATATGAGTTTAAATGTGAGATACACCAAGAATTAGTTTACCAATTTGAATGAGAAGATACAACTGTCGAACAACATAGGATTTCCTTAATTTAAATATGTAAATATTGGATATTATATTTCTAAGAATAATATTCACATATAGTGAATATAAATTTTTGAAGGATGATAATGATATAGAGGTTCAACATTTTGATTTAAAAGGGACAATATTTTGGTGTTAAGTGCGAGATCTGATACATTGTCTATTGATTTGTTTTTGATATATTGAAGTGAGATAATGTGAAGAACTAGTTCCATACATCAAGAATATTTATTGTGTACTATAGAAGAAGAAGTATATGAATCATACTTGATTTCTATATATTCGAGACAAACCGTTGACTATTGTAAAGTAGATATGTCCTAATAGATTGCTATATAAAAAAGAAGTTGATTAGATTCATTAGAGTCTAGATAAGAAAATCTGTATTTCATTTTTAATTACTTAAAAAGGGATAGGATGGTATCTATTAATCGTGTTCTTTATAGATAGTCATTACTGATTCCATGTGAACAAATTGAAGGTCATACCCTTTCTTGTGTTTTTCTTTATATTAAAAGGAATCATGTCTGATAGTGGGATAATAACCACCATACACCATGGATATAGTCATATACACTGGAGGAAAAACTCATTAACAAACCTTAGTGTCTATTGTACTTTATTATTTTATGATTATGATTTCTAATTATAGCTAAGGGAAATAATAGATCCATCTACTTGATATGTAACAATGGTAAATAATGGGAAAACATTTAATGTGATAAAAGTATCCCACATTGATCCACCCCCTCTTAGTGTGGTTATACAAAAGTGATACTAACAATTAATTTTTGTGAAATAATTCACACCTGTGATTGGATTATTTTATTTGAATCTTGGTGAATATTTTAATTCTCTTTTTAATTCATAATAGATTGAAAAATTAAAGGTTTTGTATCTACTACATATCCAAACTATATCTCAAAAAAGACCTTGAAGAAAAATAATAAGAAATAGTTGAGAGAGATGAAGAAAAAACCCCTATTGTTAAAATAGGTTGATGAATCATTTTCCAATCCTATAATTCCGACATAAACACGTCCAATATATAATTAGAAGATATAATAGTTCAATATACTACCAATAAGATGATAACTGTTATACCTTAGATGCTGATAACGTTTTAACAAAAAAAATTTCTCAAAATTTTACTCAATAAGATCCAAGAATTAATGGGAGTGATCACATGACCAAATAATTCAATTTTGAATTAATTTCTACTTTTAATGACATGCTTCACATTTATCCTAAGGAAATAGTCACTTTTTTTGTGGCTCATTCAATGAAATACAAAAAGAGATCAATGAGTTTGAAGAAAATCTATTGAACATAGAGAAATAATTTGAAGAAATAATAAAAGTCAATATCAAGATATCCAAGAAAATTAGAGCCAAAGAATAAGATATTGTTGAACTTAAAGAAAAATAAACCATTTTTTATGATCAATTGATAAATACAATTCAAGAGAAAGATAATGATATTATGTAATTTGAAGAAAATTTCCATGCATTAGAATAAAATCATAAGGATATCTTTGAAGTCAAGAATGATCAGCTTGATATCAAAGAGAATAAGATCAAGTATCTCAACAATTTGATATAACATAATAAAAAAATATATTATGATGATGTTATAAAGATCAAGAATGAATATGAAGACATATTGATTTTAGTGGAGGATGAGAAATTCATCATAAATCTGAAGTGTCTTGAAATTTGTTTCAAATATGATAATATTGAAAAAGATCAAGAAAAGTATTCAAAATAAGTTTAAAGAAGAGATATTACGTAAATAACTATAATGATACAAACTTTTACGTGGGAATATTATCTTAAGATACCTCTATATGGTGGAATGAATCTATTGAGATCTCTTGATGATCAATAACAAACAGTCTATAAGAGGAAGGTACCATCCAAATCAAATATTGTAGTTGTTATAATTCTAGTTCATCTATTTATTTTTTTTCCTTCACCTCCGTACACCCAGCTCATGGGATCCTCTCATCCCCTATCAATCTCTATTGCATCCCCATCTACTAAGCTTCTCTCATATCCCATCAATCTCTGTTACTCCCCTATCTCTTAAACTCAAATAATCTCCCATCTCCCAAGATTCTCCCCAATATTCTTTGTGGTCTGATTCCTAGCCATCCATACATATCTATGTCCAACCCGCCATCACCACTCCAACTATTAGTAGTCATCATCACTCTGACATTGATTTGCCACTAACTCTTCATCTATTAAACCACTAATCAGTGTTGTCTTCCCTGAGTATTCTTCTACATCTATCTATGTTTCCCTGTATAATTGTTTTCTTATGTTTCAAACACACACTTCCCCTCAAGTTTCTTAAGGCGTACGACTGTCCCCTCAAATTCACCTCTAGTATTTCTTGGTTAAGATCCATTGTTTCCTCTCCTAGTGTTTCACCTGTACATGCTCAATTTTATGAGGTTTTTATATTAAAGAATTGTGATAATTATGGTTCTATATAAAGTACATGATAAAAATAAAAACCAATAAAAAAGTGGATAAAGAAGGGAAATAAATTACTCACCACTAAATCTGTGGTGATGTAAGATAAATGAAAAATAATCCATACCCCCTAAAATCCCAATTGATGAATGGGGGGAATCAAAATCAGAAATCATAACAATCTATCCAGTCTACTATTCAGAAGAAAATATCATGATTTATTGGATATTTTTGGTGTTGAAACAGATTCTTGTAGATTATGTATAATTGTTGGTATAACATGCCAATATTTGAACATTAAAGTATGCCTAAATCAAAGGGGATAGAAACAGTGATGAAGAAAATTCCACAGAAGGGAAAAAAGGATTTGACTGTTATAAATATATTATACAGTTTGAAGAAACTATATTGAATTTTAATTGGAAATGGTCACAGTGAAGAGGAATGAAAGTATAAATCATTTAATTATGAAACTAAAATAAGTCAGAAGAAAATACCATAGGAGCTGAATAATAGAGATATTAAATCATTTGAAAACAAAAAGACAAAATATATTAAACAGAATACACCCCAGAATATAAGTAAAAATATAGGTAAGCCCACCTTGGATAACAAAAAAATAAATAATGATATTCAAAATAAACCCAAGAAGATCAAAAGTTGTTCTAAACCAAAAATGACAATATATTTTTACTATAATAGAAGAGAGAACAACATTTTTTACAACCAATCCATGGATATTTCTGTTAATTAAATAAATATGGAGTAAAATAGAAAATAATTATATGATAATCATAAAACGATTGAAGTGGTAATGAGAACATTTGAGAATCCATGTGTAACTACCAAGCAGTCTATTCATATTCTAAATGACATACCAATTATTTTAATATATTATATAAAAAGAGAAAGGGAAATTCATAAAGGAAAGGAGAAATAATATTCCAAAAGAAAACATGAGACACCACATGATGGAGTTTAATTTAATTATGGGTGTTCACCAAGTGATAACCAAAGAATCTCAGAAGTACAATTTGGAAGGTAAAATAAGTATGGAAACATCTTAAATAATTATTGGTTCAAAATTATTTCTCAAGAATAGATGTGGAAAAGGATTTATAAAGAACCCGATGATTAATATACCTTTATGGATAGTGTAAAGTAGAATATTGAACACAAATAAATTTTTGAAAGAAAAGATTCCAAGTTTACCAGGACTACTAAGAAATATAGTAGAATTAACATAAAGAGTTAAAAATCACATAAAGTAGAAAATAAAAGAGTCTTATGGTTAATAAATAATTCCCAACCATGTTTCTATCATTGGAAAGAAAAGCATATCCACCTTATTTGTATCTAAAATTCATTTTTTCATTACATTCATGGAATTAAAGGTGATGTACATACTAGGAGAAATTGATCAATATTATATTTCTATATATGTAAGATTGAAAATTCATTCCATGATTTATAAAAGTCACTATCTTGGTTTGATCTTTCATCTTATATCTTGGAGATTACTTGTTGAAAATGATTAGAGTTTGACCTTGATGAAGATGATCAAGCTATCATAGATAATCAATAAATTTAAAGTCACCATCATGGAAGAGATAAAAACAATTGGTTTTCACATCAACTACTATTCAACAAAATAATTAATAAAAAGATATATTTTGATGAAGCGAAGCCGCAAACCATCCCTTTAGGGGGAGTATCCAAATAATTTTCTAGTTCCTTATATTTTATCTAAATCTAATAACAATTCAATGTAATTATTCAAAAATTCATCAATAAGATATGTGTTATTACTATCTCATCGCTATTAAAAAAACTAAACGTAATGGGTAGAATTTGAATAAATCAATAACATTAAAAATAGATAAGTTTTAAATAAGTTTTGAGATAGATTTTAGGAACATTACCTTCATATTATAATTGAAAATTTTAATCCATATATTGAGATGAGTGTATTAATTTTATGTTTAATATATCTTGATAATTTTACTTATAAGTGGAATCAGAATTTCTACTTATATTGCATCAATTGGTATCACCAAATTTTTATTAGCCAGAAAAATAGTCCTCAAAATACTTGAGGAAAGAAACAAGTTATGCTATATTAGTTGGTATTATATTTTTAATTTTTAATGGGTAGAATTGATGTCTAAATTAAACCCTCTTACTTTCAACACCAGGTTATCCCCATGTTGACTTAGAGTGGAATAATTTATGGTACATTACTAAATAAATAAATGATATTATCATCTCTCAGGTACATTGTATTTATTATCAATAAGTGGGAGATAATAAAATAAAGAGGGGAGAATTTTATAGAACATATTGACCTACCTTTTTATATATTGGTATTGACAAGAAATATAAATAGTAAATTTATAATCTTCCTACTTTGTGTTTGTGCTATATTTTTTTTCAATTCATTACTAAGTGATGAATCACATGATTTCAATATTAATTTAGTATAGAAGAAAAGTTTTAAAGATTATTGATTTTCACAATATTGTTTAGATGTTGATTAAAAAAGATTAGATCTGTTGTCTGGTATTTCCAAAATGTATTTTTAGAAGGTCAATTTATAATTGGTAAATAAATATATTGAATTAGTTGAAGAATATCCATCCCCAAGAATTTAAAAGGTCCCATATTTTAATTTGGATGAAGTAAAATATAAATGTGAATCTTTTTCACTTATATTCAAGAAAAATAAACGTGATTGTGGATATAGAGACATTATTTAAAAAATTATATTGAATATGGATGGAATTTGGAATGATTATAAAAGGTTTAAAATGAGTTTGAGTTAAATTTACTAACTATGTGATGGTAAAATGGGAATTTTATTACTTTTTTAATGGTTATATATACCCATGTAAAGGTAAATTACCTACATAAAGGTAATCTATACCTATATAAAGGTAAATTGGGTGTTAGAAAAAGGTATTGAGAGATTTATGAGGCTACATAAATGTAGGTAACTACCTATGTATGGGTAAACTAGTTTGGGTAAAGGAAAACCATGAATTACATAAGGGTAATGTGTAACTTAAACTACTTATGTTAGGGTATATTGAAATTTTCACTACCAGTGTAAGGGTACATGTAGCTTCTGTAATGTTAATATTGACTATATAAAGGTACAAGTCATTATGTAAAACTACAAGTCATTTCATAAAGGTACTCAAGTCACTGTATAAGGTTATTTGGTAACCTGTGTATGGATAAACACAATGTAAAGGAGCTAGAATAAGGGTATCTATCGACTTGTGTAAAGATAATCCGTAGATTTTGGATCTTGGGTAAGAGTAAACAAATTGCATAAGGGAATAAGAAGAGGATCATTTATGCGTAATGAGGGTACACGTAAAGGCTTGCGTATGAGTAAATTCATTGCTAAAGGATACAATAGAAAATTGTGTAAGGGTAGAAAACACTTTTTGAGACTTGAGTAATGGTAAGCATGATGTAAAGGAAATCATGGGAGGGATGAACCCGGCACGCTTAAATGTTATTACATTGCATCTATAAGCATAATTTTGATTGACTTTATGGGTTTGAGTTGGTGTAATTTCTAGGAATCATGTGTTATTTCCAGGCATCAGGTGAAATTTATAGTACTACCACCAAGAATTGGGTGTTACTATGAGTACAAATACCAATCACCGGGTGATATCTCTAGGAATTATGTTCCGCTATAGGAATCAAGCATGATACTACTAGTTGCTACCATTAGATGATACCATTGTGTGTACATCCATTGATCAACTACCATGAACTACCACATGAATAACACAATGACCACATGTGAAACTTGAGTTTCTGTTGTAATTATTGAATCAACAATGAATGAAGATGAAATTGCATGTCATAAAAAAGTGTATCCATTCTTGCATGAAAGAGGGGATGAGTGACTTCAAATTATCGATGAATGTATATAGATTCTCTTTTATAAATGAGAATCAAGTTATGATGAGAGATACCACACTTAGTATATGATGTCATCAAGATGAGTTGCACTCTCATTGATAACGTGAAGTTTGATGCATGCAGGTGATGATTAATTGAGTGCATATAGAAATAAATATAATTTGGTTATTCATTAACCACATAAAGAAGAAATAATAATAACTTAATTCCTTGTATATTTCCTTAGTAATTATTATGGGGTTATAAATCAGGAAATAATGTCTATAGTAATGATAAGTTATGTAATAATTAATTTGGGATAATGAAATTATACCTTGTTTTTAACAAATAATATCATGATTTATATAAATACCATGGATATTCAATTATCATGGGAATGATGGAATAAATCCCAAGTATTTAGAATATTTAAGTGAATATGCGAATGGGAATTCAGATAACTTTAACTGTGAGATCAATCAAGAATCAGTTGACCAATTTTAATGAGAAGATCCTACTACCAAAGATCATGGGATTTCAATAATTCAAATATAGAAATATTGACTTGGATATTTTTGAGATTAATATTCATATAAAGTTAATATAAACTTGATAAAGATGAGAATTTTAGAGATTCTTAACACTGTGGTTGAAATGGGAGAAAACTCTCATGTTAAGAGAGAGATCCAATACATTATGTAATGATTTTTTTGATATATTGAAGTAATATAAAGTGAATAACCAATGATACACATCAAGAATATTTTAGATTCATTGAAAAAAAGAGGAAGGAGAAGCTTACTTGATTGTTATATGTTTGATATAACCCTTTAATTTTTTTGAATTAGAGGTATCCTAATAGATTGCTGCATATAGAGGAAGTTGATCAGATTCTATAGTGTCCAAATAATAATACTTGTATTGCATTATTGATCATATTTTATGGGAATAACTTTATTCTTACAATCACATGATTCAATGATAAATATTTCTTATACCAGGTTAGTGTTGGGAGAATAAGTTAACGGTCTTACCCTTTGCAATTAGTTTCTTAATAATAAAAGGAAAGCTGTGTGTGAGTGGGATAACAACAACCATACACCAGCGACCTAATCATCCACACTAGTGGAGAATCCCATTAACAAACTCCAATGTCCATTCTGCTTTACTATTTTATGATCATGATTTCTAATTATAGGTGAAGTCAATAAGATATTCATCCATTGAATAAGGTAAACAAATGGATAAATTTTTAATGTGATAAAAGTATCCCCACAATGAATCACCCCCAATCAGTGTGTTCATCCCCAAGTGTGATCCTAACATTATTTTATCCATGCTCTATAGTCAATCTCTATGTTACCTCTACAGAGCTCAAAACCTCTCCTCATGCTCTGTCGAAAAAATGACGATGATGATGAAACTACTCCATTTGATCCATATGATTCCATAACTTCAATTCCATAGTAACTATTCAGGGTTGATCGTGAACCTATACTTATGACCCGACCTTTCTGAAGACCATTCTCCTGCATCTGAACCACCTCATCCAAACTTGACTCACACGAGGCCTCATCCCCACCATATGTCTTGGAAGGACTCTTGCACACACAAGAAACATATTTACCATATGTCTAATACAATTTTATAAATATAAATTTTTATTATTAAAATATTATATTATATTAATTTAAACAAATGAAAAAATACTAACCATAATATGTCATTGTCTATCCCTGATAATCTATCTAATACTTCTATCATTTCAAATATTAGTGTACACATCTAGCTCTATGATGGTTGGATCAAATACATAAGTCATAAATTTATCTTATAAATTTATTATTAAGAATATATATATATATATATATATATTAAATAATATTATTTACCAAATGTCGATGATGTATACTGAAAGTATGACTCCCAGATCTGTGTATGATATCCATTCTCCCCCAATTATATCGACCAAAATTAAATATTCTTTGGAAACTACCTCTTATTCAGTATATGTATAATCCATCCCATGTTAGATTAGATATGTAATCAGTTTAATGATACCTACAAAACTTTTTAAATATAGTCACAACTTCTCTTTTCATAGATCTCCTCTGAAGGATATGTAAAAACTAACAGAAACGACCACTCATGCAAACCTACCATGCCTATCAAATTTTGGGTCTAATACTCTCATCAACAAGAGACTATAAACCCTATAGATATTTAATAATATAGTAAATTTTATAAAATATAAATTTAAATTAAACAATATTGTTTATTTATACATAACAACCAGCACTCAAACATATGATTACATAAATCAATAGGAACCTAATTCCATGAAATCCATGGAGT
Organism: Viscum album; assembly: GCA_963277665.1. Classification (NCBI taxonomy): domain Eukaryota; kingdom Viridiplantae; phylum Streptophyta; class Magnoliopsida; order Santalales; family Viscaceae; genus Viscum; species Viscum album. The sequence continues at coordinate 575,166,227 of OY728140.1, forward strand.
AAAAAAATAATTACTTAAAATATCACTATCCAGACAAATAGACAGATGATAAAAAACTATTAAAATAATAATAATTTGTTACATAATTAATAAATAGAATAAATTAAATTAAAATTAAATAAAATTAATATTTAAACATCCCTCAAAAAGTATCAAATCCATAAATGGGCATCATTATGGATTAGGATCTGGAATCATCAATCGTATATGGCCCAGACCCCTCCTAGTATCCGGTGTTATGTCAACACCCTCATCTAATGAATCATGAGACTCATCAGCAAGTATCACATCATTAGTCTATTCATGAATCATGTCATCATAATCATCTTGATCCATCTAAAACATATAATTATTTTTATAAAAAAATTCTACATTCTAAATATTTTTATATTATATAACGTTTTTTGAAAGAATCTTTTGGAAAACAAATTACCTTCAAAAAAGTATTAATACAGATATAAAAAATAAAAAATAAAAAATCTTTATTAAAATAATAATAATACATCATTCTTTATCTTCATATTCAGTTTCATTAGTCTCAATGTCTTCATCATAATCTTTGATATTATCAATTTCCATATGAGATTCAATTTAATCATCCCTTATAATATCAAAGTCATTGGTTACATCATCAACATCATCAAAACCATCATCCCTTAACCATGGGGGTCAAATCTTTGATATATGTATCTTTTGTTTAATATATATATTCAGTGACGATTCATTCAAAATTTTAATATTTTTCACTTTAACAACAACACATTCATTTTCAATAAAATGATATGATTTCATTTTTATTATACTCCAACAGTTACTTAAATCCATTCAATCAACATAATAATTTTCATAGTAAACTCGATGTGTTTTATATTCCATTAAAAATGGTTCATTTTCCATAAGAAATATTTTATATTTAATATCAATGATTCCATGTCATGGATGAACATTAAATCATTGATGACTATGAAACTAATGACATTTAAACATTATTACATAATTCTTACCCTAAAAACATAACTCAATTTGTTCATCCAGCATCCCATAATAGTCAATTTCACTATAATTATGGTGATATCCTTCTAAAAAGAACCACTATTTATTGATTTTTTATTCACCATATGCCTATCTGTGAAATCAAAATCTATTAACCACATAAGAAGTATAAGTTTTGACCAATTTCAATGGTGGATTACTTAGTTTATATAAAGAACTCATAATTTTATTTTCATGTTTTATAAATAGATAAACAAAATAAAAATAATTAAAAATATATAAAATAACAAATTTATTTCATATGTTTGATCAAAAACAATTTACCACACCAACCATTGAAACTAGTAGAAAATATTACATTATCGATATTCATCAAGAGCAGCTGATCTAATTTGTGTGAATTGTTTTTTTGTTATTATAATCATATAATCCATAAAACAATTAATATATATTTATGTTTAAGATATAATTTAAAAATATAAGTAAAAGTAGTACTTACTGTGAAAATCATGTTATTTTTTCACAATTCTGCAGAACATATGTATGAGCTGTTTGCAGTTTTTCATTTGAAAGCCATCACTCATGATAGACACTAAAACTAAGCTCATGAAAATTAAATATTGGAAATAATTTTTTTGTGAAATAATAAACATATTCCTCATTTTAACCCATTACATTATGTTTTTAAGGATATTAATATTGAAAATAATAAGAGAAAAAATTGAAATTACCTCATATATGTACGCTTCATCAACTAAACCACCAACTTATACCTTATTATATGACCTTTTTTTCCTTTTTTTGCATTCATATATTTAATAGTTACATCCATAAAAATATTATTATCCCTCCACATTTATCTTCATATGATAGATTTAATATTAGATGTTCCATTTAGTCAAACATGGTCGACAAAAATATTTATTCCAATTTACATAAAATTATAACAATATCCATTTGCAGTGTACTTAGTGCATCATTGTTTATTTTATCACAAAAATTTGTTGTATGAAATATGATATTTCATTCAATAGATCCTTGATTAAATAATTTAGCAGCCCTTTAAAACCAATAGGCAGTAATCTTTTCATTATGACATAACATTCATAACTTTTAACTTGGTAATATGTCTATTTCTAACATGAAAATAGAAATTTGAAGCATATCCATATGTTAGCCTCAAATATTTAATCCAATTATAAAATAATAACCAAATTTCTTTAGAAAGTATAAATTCTACTTTTAGATTCATTAATTCTTGTGAACATTCATTTAAAAAAAATAATGTTCAGACCGCTTATAAATTTGGGAAAGATCTAGTCATGACTTCACAGTATCTTTAATCTTGTTAGGTGTTTCCAAAATAGTATAAAATATGTTATCAAAACAATTCACCTCAATATACATCACATCTAACATATGACGAACCAATAGATCAGACTAATATGAAATCTCTAAAAAATACTTCACTTTATACAAATTTGATATCTCCAAAAATCTTATTTATTTCACATTATAGTTATACTAAAAAAATAGTTTGAAATGTCATGAACAGTCCCAATGGGTCCTGTATCACGAATCCCCATGCCCTCCTTCAACATTCCAGGGGCTGGCGACTAGCACTGAGTAGGAATATCACTGAAATGGGAGGCCTTAGCCTCAGTACCTATATACATGCACATATATCCATCCCTATAAAATGATGAAATATAAAAACAAATGAAAAAAAATCCATGTATACATATAAATCCCATAACTAGAGTATGATAAGAGGTAAAGTAATGTAAATAGGTCCAAATAAAAGCCCACCAAAAAGAGTCTGAAATAAAAGTCTAACAAGAACGTATGTACTGGGACTTCTTTTAGAAATCCACAAGAACACTCCTAAGTTTTTCTGGACTCACTATGAACAATCTGGTCCCGGTCCTCCCAGAACTCTTTCAAAAGTTTGATTATCTTCACAAGACATTAAACGTGTGGGAAATTCCCATGCATGGTTGAGAATAATAATATTCATTAGGAAACCCCAAAACTACAAAGCATAAAGCAAAGGAAATATAGTCATATCTAAATAATTATATGCCTACAACACATATAATATTAGTATCTATACATACTCATCAAAGACACACAATCTAGAGTCTAGTCAAAACCATGGTATACTAGTATAGGATTCCAACTGAATGATTCCACAAAGCACTTGTTTGGGATAAAAAAATACTGAGTCCTATAACACTAATGATGTTCGTCTAAGAGGTGGTTCCCATTGGATCTCATCATGAGAAAGTACACACTGATAGTCTGAAGAGAACATGATACACAGATAAGGGTCACTGCCATGGCCATGGGGTGTTACCAACTACTCAATATGGATTGACCTGCTAAGTAGAGGATGGGAGCCCACGTAGTGTTGTTCATGAAGATATCAAGAACTCCACATAGGAAAAAAATATGAATAGATGATCTCACTCCAGGTCTCTTGGAGGGATTCCAGAAACTCTATCCAAGAATAAATACTGAAAGGATCATAGTCATAGGAGTAGGATCTGATTCCATAGTAACCCTTAGGGAATGGATAAGGGGAACACACCCTATCAAAACCTTTCCAAGATACAGAGGAAAAGGGATCTAATCCATGTATAATAAAGTACACGATGTGTAGTTGGGGTCACATGACACGTCTGTTGACCTTGGGTCCTACCCATGTAAACAGATCGTGTATTCATCCCTTGTCTGTGTAGAAGTACACAACATGTAGGATGATCGTGTCATCTATATGTGTTCTAGTACATGTATTCATCCTGTGTACATGATACCAAGTACCAGTACAAGGCTTATCATATTTACATGGTCCATACTATGTCCATGTGGGTGAGTACATGGCGTGTAGGCTACCCATGTAGTCAAACCTCTGTTTGTGTACCCTCTGAGGTACATGACGAGTCTCAAGGGAGGGGTCACATGTTGTGAGATAGGATTACACTTGATTTGATACTTAAATCCTACCTAAAACCCTATCCACCACAATGGTGTCCTGACACAGAATGTAGATCTAGTTTACTTGCCATGTAATCAGGGATTTTCCAGAATCTCAGATTCAGCTTCGTATGTATTGTATGATGCTATGTATTTTTATCCATGGATTAATTCTCCATAATAATATAGATCTACCCTCATTGAGTAATTCCATCACTAAATCAACAATATTTGGGCCTTCAATCTTCTTAGAAATGGATTGTTCATTGTTCTTCCTTACGTGCCAAAGAACACAAGAATCAGGTACCTACATCATATGATTCTACCAGTCTCCATCATGAAACCGCCATCATGTTATTCTAATCCTAGATATATGATTTTGAATAATTTTACCAAGAAACAAGTGTGTAATTATTGATTAATCCTGATATGTTGAACCCCGAGCCAAATGAAGAGTGACTGTGAGTGAACAATGAATCAGAATGAAAAGCACAATAATAGATAAGAGGAATGAACTTTGATCAATGTTCATGTTGGTCTAGATTTATTTATGCAATAATAATAATTAATAAATCATAAATTCAATTCAATTCTATCAATCATCCTAAAATAAACTCATGCCACATATATACAAAATATACAGAATAATTTTTTGGTTGATTGATCTGTGTTCATCATAGGAATCAAAAACCGGAATGAAAAAAATTAAAAAAACCACCTTACCTTGATTCAGATTGTTGACTAATGAAGAATGAGGTTATGCCATCATCATTGGCAATATCTTTTGAATCTTTCGCGTGCCGATCCTCAATCCACAATCTGGTCCTCATTCACTAAAGTGAAATCCTATGACGTTCCTTCTAGTATCTCTACAATGTCTCCATGTTTATGCGAATAACCCTGCGATTTTTCTATAGTAGTCTATTTTAAAAGGAAGGTTTAGGTCACTGTGTCAGAAAAAATTATCATAATTTAATTTAATTATTTTATTCATTTTATGCTCAAAATGAATTTTCCATAAACGACCCGTGCTAAGTAAGGCTAAGTCCCACATAGGGTAAAACTCACATTTTAAACTCAACGATGCCCTTAGATTTATGATATGAGAACACATTTGGATTTTATTCCACATTTTTAGTAAAACTGCACACATGTTCTATTTAATATATTTAATATATTTCAAATATTTATTTTGGGCACACTAGGGCTTAGAATCGCACGTCGTCTATGTGCTTGGTCTTGAAAAAAATACATTTAATATCCAAAAATAATACATGAATTTTTTAGATATTATATTATCCACACCATTGGGATTTACACCACTAAAAATCAAAAGTAAGGGCTAAAAAAATACTACTGAGGAAGAATTTGATCCCTTAGATCCCATGTTCACTCCTAAAAATTCCCATGCTTCCATTATAAGTTCACCAAAGGAATCAATCACTAATAAATGATCCTCTTCTACTGATCCTTGATCTCTATCAAGTACTCAGCAAAGGTAGCTCTATACTTGATGTCCATCTCACCCCATCCAATAACATGTGATTGGTCATGCACATACATCCTCAGGTACAATGCATAGACGATTCCGTGTACCCGATCTAACTAAGGTGGTATAGTTAAGAGGCATGCCATCTCACTAACTCTGTGTAGTATCTAGAAAGGGATAATGAATCTTTGAGATAGCTTTCTGATCCAACCAAATCTCCATAACCAACATCAAGGTGAAACCCATAGGAAAGCATGGTATCCTTCCACAAACTCCAAAGGCCTCCATCACCTATTCACATAATAATTTTGATATATTTGTGAAGTATTAATTTTCTCATATATGATCTGAACCTTTTGTGTTGTTTATCACACAAAATCTGGGCCCTTGAGTCCTGACTCTCCTGGGTTCGTTCATCCAAGTGGTGAATTTTATGTTTTCTCGTACAAATCCATGAATGGTTCTATGCTAATGGTGGAATTTTAGCTGTTTTTGTACACAAATAACCTCTTAGGGAAGGGTGAACTAAATAAAACCCATCTCATTCAATCTTAGGAAATTGAACACCAAATGTACCCCAGTCTATTCCTATTACAGAGGACCAAATAATGCAATTCCATTAATCCTTTATCATATATAAAATTAAAAAAAATACCTTGGAAATCTATTTACACACATGAGATATCAATCAATAGTATCCTACCCAAACTCTCTCATAGGAGGGTGCATAATAAGGCCCGATAAATATTGTAATATATATATAAAATCATCCATCATCATTTAGAATCATAAAAATTTCCTTAAAAAATTCAACAACAACAAGGTATATAACTTATCCACCATTCTCACTGGATCATCCCAGGGTGCTAGTCACTCGAGACCAAACCTCACACCTCAAAATAAATCTCATCATCAATATAGAATCATAGTTTAATTTACATAATATCATATCATCCAAACGAGCACAATATGTTAGTCCTATCAACATTCTCATCTCACCCGTCATGGAATCCTATAGGGCACATTAAAACCACCGTAGTCTCTTCTAAATATAACTAGAATACACTAATAACACCATGATAACCTCATAGCCAAAAGGTTATATTTGTCCAAGGGATTAATTTTTTGGTACAAACCTCACAAAAATTATGACATCAGCACTCAGTCCTGTTAACTAGGGATGGTTCTGATCTATCTCACACCACACCCCTTACTAATTATAATGCCAAAAAATAAAAACATTCCCCTGAACATCACTTAGATATAATCCAACCTATACCTTAGGATAGTTCTCAAGAATATCACCTAGAGGAATCCCTCTATATCAAAAATTATCAAGCCCTAGAGGACTTATCTTACTCATGGAACAATCTAATGCTATTATCAAATGTCAAGAGTGTATTCCCTACTAAGCATGATTTGTAAGGCAATCTCACCTACCACCACTAGGTCTAATACTCTCATGACTACCCAAATATATCTAGGATGCTAACCTTGGATACCCATGACTCATATCATATTCCTAAACCTACCCCAATTCACTCACAAACCAAAATAACATATTTTATCATTGGTTACCTAGTCAATGGGTGACTCCAATTTTAATAAACATCACTAGAGAAGCTTCACCAAAACTAAGAGGGTTAAGAAAACCATATCTCTTTACCTATGACACTATCATCTCTAATTTCTTTACTAAGTTCCATAAAACATGGAATCATGCACACTCATCTATAAAATAGAATACAGTTTTATATTTTATGGATTTATTACCTCAAACACAGATTTAACATCCTCATAATACCCCATACATCATTGACCAATCCCATCCATTCCCATTCCATGATCGTATTAACACCCAAGATCCATCCTCAATATATAATTCAAAAATAATTAAATATAATAATTTATAATTAATTATTTTATTAAAATACAATGAGGAAAAATCATAGAAAAATGAATTGAAAAACACAAAATCACTGAAACCACACAAACCACTTGTGTTTATCCTCCCATAACATCCCCTAGCCATGATAATAAAAACCCTCATCGATATGAAAATATTACAGTATGATCTAATGGAATAATCTTATAACCCTATCCCATATACACCATGAATAGTGACCAATGAAGGGGGATAAAGGAAAAATGAAACATTGAGAGTAACACACCTTGAACCACTTTGAGAATCACCCCAAAAATAACCCCTCTTTAAGGTGGGATCAAATGAAGGCATAAGAGATGTAGAGATGACCAAATTTACCCACTCTTAATTCCACGCTAGATATAAATCATAATCTGGGTATGACCTGAAAATGATCAGTCTACCCTATTTTTAAAAACTAAATCTAGGTAGCACCGTTGTGTGACCCTATGTGTTATGCCATAAAGATATCTTATAGGAACCTATCACTTAATGAACTCATATTTTATGCCATGAAACATCTCCATAAGACATAATCCAAAACCTCATAGTCATACCCTCATGATATGACCCCTTAGGTTATGACATGGCACAACCACTTTAGGCAGAATTAAAAACACAAGGTATTGAGCTACATGGAATGAAATCATCCCCTATTTGGCCCAATCTCCCCTATCATAGTGTATACATTGTGAAAAAAAATCTATGGAACCTTATCATAGAAATCCTATTATGATATTACCCTCCAGATGATGATGCGACCTACCTTTACCATGTAAAAGAAAAAAGGAAATACCTAAGAGTCTTCATACCCCAATGTAAAATTCATTACCATGGAGTGAAAACACTAGCATGACATGATTCCAAAACCTATGTTTCCTCACCAAATATGTAAAATTAATCATAACTATATGTTTCCCCTCTATAAAAACTTAATTCCCAAATATAATGGTCCTTCATTTAGTGAAGAAAGCCATAAAAATTCACTACATTATTACACTTACTAGTCATGGGGTGACCCTTTAGTCCATGGATACAACATAGCGTTCACATATTCACAAAACCATTACATTTAGTAGTGAAACAATGACCTCAATAATCCACATCATGAAGCCTTACTAGAGATGGAATGATTTCCCAACCAACACCTTATTACGACATACCTTTTCCCCTTTCTTGGTGTGATGATATATTAATATAAGGAATTTAGAAAGGGTCTCCTTGATCCTACTACAATATTCAATCAAGTACCTAAAACATCTCTTGGGCCTCTAAACACATCTAGGAACATCTTATTAACATATTCTAACACTTAAAAAATTGATTTGAATCTCGATTATCAAAAAATCCCTTAGTTTGGGACCAAACATTTAAATTACCTAAAAAATGGACCATAAACCCACGGTTCATTAAAGACTTTTAAAAACAATGATTCCCATCCTTGAAAATACACGGGGGTCCTCAAACTATCATTCCCAACCTACCATAGTCATTAATTCACCACTAAATCACAACATCATACACTGAAATGCCGAAAACTCTTATGCTAGGAAACTTCAAACACCAAGGCCCACTATCCAATGAAGAACTAGAAACATGATCATCACTACCACCAACAACAATATGACACTCAAAAAAACCATTATACCATGATAAAAAAATCATTAATAACTAATTCATCCATATGATTATCGTGATCCCCGCCATAAGAATATTCTTACAAGGTCTAATTCAGAGTCATGGTGAACCCCTTTATATGAATCTCCTATTGAAAATTCATTTTAAATGTCCCATATATGTGAAATATGTAGTTTTCACTTCACCATACCCAATTACCCAAAAAAACCTTGGTTCATCCTCCTCTAGCCGACATCTCTTAAAAGTTCTCAGTTAAACCCACTGAAATGCCATGAATCCACCTGATTCGACTGCCATAACTCCTAAAGGAAATATATAATCTTTCAAATTATTACACCAAAGTCCAAAAACACAACTTTGTGTTATTCCTTGTCCGGTTCTTCAACCACCCACACAATCATTTGATGAAACCGTAAGGGTTTTTATTGTATTTTTTTGATAATATGAGATTTTTATGTGTTTTTTTAGATTTATTGAAAAGGTAAAGTAAGAGGTGAGGCATAATGGATTGTTATAGATTCATCCTTATAGATTTTCAAGTACTAATTAGAAATTTATTCCATGAGTGATAAGGTAGCTGTTTAAGAAAGTGTAAGGCATCTTAATGACAACCTACTATGGTGTATAAAGTCAATATCTTAAATGAAAAAAGAGGCTTGAAGAAGACAAATAAAATCATGGAAGAATTTTGGATACATGTAAGGTTGAGACATACCATGCATTAGGATCAGAAAATATGGTCTTAATATTGGGAGAAAATTAATTGGAAACATGTAAAGATGAGACAACTATGTGTGAGGTTGAGAGATATTGTGGTACCATCATTGTAAGGTTGGTCCATGTTCTCATAAGTTTGGTAAGAGTTTCTTGTAAGGTTGGGATGACACCTTATATAATTTGTGCACATCCTCATAAGTTTTGTATAAGGACAAATTTTGGTCAGAATGAGAGCATTGTATAAATAAATCAGGTATTCGTAATGTTTATTTTCAATATTTATAAGGTTCATATATTGCAAGAAACTAAATTAATTTATATTTATATCATCACACATATAGAAAGTTACATGTTCCAGATGGAATACATTGAAGAATAATAATAATAATTAAAAATTCACATTTTAGACAAATCAATTTGATAAAGATATATAGACGTTTTAGATGAAATTAAAGGGAAAAATTATTTTAAAATAAATTTATATATTTAAGAAGTATTTTTAGGGATATTATTTTAAAGTAAAAGGATATAATATCTTTGATATTCTGGAAAATTTTATATCAAAAAATTAGATTATTTCCGAATAATACTTAAATTATTCAAAAATAATGATTTAATATTTTATTATAATGTAATATGAACGTTTATGGGGGTGGAATTTATTGAATCTATGAAGCAGATGAAATAATGAAGGCATTTTGAGTTATGTGATATATAATCAAACACAATTTTTAAAGAGCTATGAGATTTGTGGAAGATTTTTGACCATGTACACCATATCACGTAAATTGTAGAAGGTGGAATAGAGGCTATAATAATGAAAATATGGTTGTATTTTTTTACACATTATATCACTAGTATGTGTTTTTTTCTTTGGATGAAAGTCATTACATAGAAGGGTTATTTTATGATTTTTGAAAAATATTTGTGAAGAATGAGGAGTTTACTTCACTCTAAGTAGAATATTACAATAGATACAATGGAAATTAAATATATCAATATCTTACACATTTAACGGATATTATTCAACTTAAGGATTGGAGAGAGAATGAAGGGTGTTTCAATATTTTCAATATATAGAAATTGATCATTGATGATGTTCTAGGATTATTTAAGTTCAATAGAATAAAAAAGACATAAGAGGGTTGAAAGTAAAAAATATTTTGAAAAACCCATATATTAAAGGATATGGAAATATAAAAATCCCAAATATTTGATTTTAAGGAGCAGAAAAAGGATAATTCAAGTTGAGAGGATGGTTCTAAGGAAGAACATGATCACTACCATATCTAGAAATTGAAGGAATTAGAAGATTTATTATATTATAAAAAATAGAGACATTCTAGTAATATCACTAAAAGGGTGAATGTACTCCAAATTTATCCTCCAAATATGTAGAAATAAACAATTAATCTATATAGAATTGAGGATGCACATGGATATATAGCCATTACTAATCATAGATTCACCTACACATCCTTAAGATGTGGAGTAATCTTCCTTGGATTTGTGTACAAATGATTAGGATGGAATGTGAGCCTCAAGAGACTATTAGAAATCCCCAAAACTCTATATATATAGTAGACCTAGGTATTGAGTTACCACACTCGTTTTTATCCACTAAACTAGGTCTGTTATGGATTTTAGTGCATCTGTAATTTACAGATTACCTGACCCATGTTCATATTATAGTGAGGGTGAATGAAGTAAAATTATGAAGTCTCTATCACATTTACCTTACTAATTTTTTAGGTTGTAATTCAATGAGTTTGTGAGAGAAATACATGACATATTTGTTGACCATAGTACCTACCTATGTGGGAACAATATCCAAATAGTTAAATTGTTAAGAAGTTAGAAACATGTTTAAAATGGATGAACCCTAATACTTTCCATATCAGGGTGCATTCGGGGACTAAGAAGTGGAAATAAAGCCTCAAAGTTTTGTGTTGTCTTTAACCCCAAAAGCTATTTTTAGAGTTCCTTCACAAATAGAGATAATTGTTTGAGTGACTAATTTTCAATGGTAAAGAGTTCCATTGTTGAAAAAGAAGAGTTTATAACATAAATGATGGTATGCATGGAAGTCCTCTATAATTTTGTGTAGGATAGAATTTTTTTTGACTAAAAAAGGATTTCTACTTAAGGTAGATCCAATAAATGTGGAGATTGATTATAATGTCCCATCCCAACTCACTATATAACCAGTGGCTAGACCAATCATTCAGATGACCTCATGCATGAATCCCTATATACCATTGGTTTCTGAATAGTAATAGGGGGTGAAAGATTGTATACTGGGGATACTATACCCCTTATGTAAGAGTGTGTAATAATAACTAAATAACTAAAAATCATCCATGGAAATGAGAAATATTTGTACATAAAAAATAAGAAACATCTGGAAATGGAAACAAAAATAAAATATATGCCCAAACAACAATGTTTTACATATGAACACCACCCATTGGGATGGTTATAGAAAGTTAACATAAATAAAGTAAATAATATAACATGGCTCTTCAATATATTTGAGATGAACCACATTTAGTCTCCTAATATCATCTGAGCTATCCTCATCGATTAAGATATCCTAAGAGTCTACCCAACCTATGCCTATAACCAAGTTAATATGTTCTTAGGTACCCAAGTGTAGTGGTAGCCTAAGTAGGGTGTGAGAACATAACTAAGTAGGTCACCACCAATGTGGTCCTATACTAACTAGCATATGCCGTGATATGTGAAAGTGGCATGCTCAAATAAAATAAAGGGTAGCTCTAAATAAATAAATTACTGTTGATCCTCTCGTTTTCCACATTGATCGACCAAACCTACTTCAGAACCATGCCAAATATCTTTGTCAAAGGATGTATACTCATACATCAGGAAGAATCACTTAGTGAATGTATGACTTTCTAGTCGAGGATGAATCATATAAAACATATTACGAAAAATATTTATTTCCCTCAGGAAAACATGAATCACACCTTTGGTAACCCAAAGTTGATCCCTCAGGAATCCAGAGTATCACTCTCATATTTATAGTGTATATTCATCTAGATGTCAGGCATCAAAACTACTCGAACACTCGTACCTCGAGAATCAAGTTCCTGTTCCCCTAACCCTTATGTGGTACACACCGTGCACCAATCCCTCATGCATTATGCAACCACATGTATATCCCTCAGGTAGTTTGTACCATACCTCCATCACTCTGGCGGTACATCAACAAAAATCTAGACCTCAAGTGGTCTACAACCATGCACATTGACATTAGACACTAACATAACAATAATTCCTAACAATACATGAACTCAAAAGGTCATGTAATATAATTCCCTCATACATTAATAAGAAATGAGAGTCATCTCTGAAAAAACATTATAACAATCCCCATTACTGAAACATGGAATCCAAATTTTGGTACCTTGGAACCAATCATGGTAGCGAAAAATTATTACATCCACCTTGAGGGAATATTATAGAAGGAAAAACAAAAATCTAGATAAACGATAACAATCATCATTTCTATCCAAAACCCTTCTAATCCTAGGTCAAGTATGAGTTCCATGATAACCCCAGCTACAACATGACGTCACCCACTCACGGGTAGTCTATCAAAAGGGTACACATGGGGTCCCCTCGGTCCCAACATAGCTGAGGACCTCTCACTTAGTTCTCATTCTTTGTTATAGTCTCGATTAAAAACTCGACACACTGGGATAATATGTCCCCTAACATTGTTAACTGGGTGGAACAGACTCAACAACTACACAAGTAGTAATAAATAAAGATCACATAGTCTATATCAGTTGTCAGGTTCACTGTAGTTCAATTAACTCACCCAAAACTAATTTTTTTATCGAATTATATAACACCCCATGCTTCTACAGTATGCTTCTCTTTCAATAAAATAGTAGCGTGTGTTGTATGCAACTTCGAGTTCTAACACACACCACAACCAAACAAACTAGCCGTTATGAATAGTAATACCCAATTTTTGAAATTTTATAAATATTATATTTCAAAATGGACTTCATTTTTTGATTCGGAATATCAAAATTAGCTTAGGGTTATTTTTTATGTATTTTTCTGAAAACATTCAATTTTTGATGAATAGTGAAAAAACACCGAGTTATAGTTTAAAACTGAATTTTTATTTAAATAATTATTTATTTTATTCAAATTTAATTGAGGTCAAAATAGATACATAATACCTATATAATCTAAATGTAATTCATTAATGTTAGTTTAGAATAATATTAGATATATAAAAATTTTATTGAACTTTTCACCGTCTTTTACCAACCTCCTAGGAGAATTTGGAAATTCAAATAAAACATATTTTTAACACTTCTGTGAGTGGAATTTAGAAAATCCAAGAGACACGGTTAATATCAAGGAGTAAAATGTGGTTCAATAAGATAAAAATATTTTTTGGTGAATAGTAGTTTTTTTACTTTTATTTACCACTGTTAAAAGTAAATAAGGAAATTAAGGGTAAAATGGTATTAATATTACCCTAACACATGTCCTAATTCTATTGTACAAGTGTACCTCGACATAAATAAACCTTAGGAATAACATACTATCAATTAGGTCCACATGGATTAGATTAGGACATTTATTCTTATTTAATTCAAAGAAGAGTTAAAGAGTTAAAATCAAGGTTTAATTACTAAAACAGTTTTATTATAGGGTTATACATAAGATAAATTTGATTTTAAATATTAATTATAAAGATAAAAAGATTTTATACATAAGAGTATTTTATTTATAATTTTTAGACATTAAATAATTTAATTTATTTATGACACAATGGTGATGTAGTAAGTACCTAATTAGTGAAATATTAAAATAATTGATATTATAAATATTTGAGTAAATGTAATTTGAGACTTTTTATGAGTTAAACTAATTTTATAGGTTAATATGACATGTTAGTATTGATTTATATATTTTTGTTCGAAGTAATCATGCTATTATGATTTTCAAAAAAATCAAATAACAAATAGTGTCAAAATGGTCATAAAAGAGTTTTTAAGACAAATATAATATTATTAATTGATATTCAATTTCTCAAAATCTAATGTTCTGCCAAGAGACTTATATAATGATAGGTGTGTCATTAATGGACCACTTGGTGGTCTCTTGGAGGTATAAAGTATTTTTATTAACTATAGAATATAAAAATAAAAAGAGACATGGTAAATGTCAAATTATTTAACTAAGAGTTAAATATAAATGATAAGGTTAATATAGTGACCCAAACTATCTAAAATCTGTTGGTTGAAAGGATTTAGACTTGTACCTACCTTAAACTTTAAATAATACAGTTTTTATCCATTAGAAACCGAATATGAATGTATAATAAAATAATATTTCTAGCTTTTCCTAAGGTGCCCCTCACCCCTCTTATAAAAGGTCACTCCCCCTTCTCACTAATAAATACCTTCAAAGCTTATTGGATTTCCCAAACCCTACCCAAATATTATCTCAACTTCCCTAACTTCAACCTAGAGGACTTAGTTTGATCAAAAATCCATCCTAAGTATCCCTTTTGATCAAATCAAAAGGAAGAACCAGAAGAAGAGGTATTGATTTCACCACCCTCTTTCAAGTTCCCTTCTTCTTCAAATTCTTCTTTCTTTGTTATTTAATTTATAAAATAATAACTCCAATATCTTCTATATACTGTGATGTTATTATAAATATTGTTCAACCATATTCAGTATTCTATCCATCCTTTTAATGACATTTCACCATACGTGCGTACATACGGCTTACCATCTCAACATCGTGGTGTAATTGTTATTCAAAAAAATTATTATTTGGATGGGTATGGAAATGATATGTAATTGACGTAAATAATAAATATAACATGATAATGACTCTGTATATATGATATACCATCCAATTATATATTATTTTAATATCAAAAGAATGATATTGTCGCTTGTGCGTACATACAGACTGCCTTCTCCACGAACGCGATGAGATTCATTCCCCATCATATCCATGCAATTATAATTCTCATTTGATGATCAAAAATTATGTTTAAGGACTTGATATCATTCTTGATATGAATAATATACAACCTATCCATAAAAAACACATCTTATGTAAAAAAATATATAAAGGAAAACTAGTAAGTTAACAACTGAAACGATGATAATACTAAGATATTATTAACAAATCAATGTTAAAAGATCATATATGATATAATATTAATGTATATGATTCCTGTATAATTTAATAACAATTATTTCACCATTATACAGGAGGTTAACCTACCCTCAACCAAGGAAAAGTACAGGGTAAGGGTTTATTTCACAATCTCTTCATTATCCGAGGTTATTTATACATAATTATCTACTGGGACCACTTTATCATCCACATCCATGTTTCATAAAAATGTATTTGAAATAATTCTTACTATTTTACAGACTACGAGTTAAATTCATTTATACCCTTGTTTACTTTTTATAAGATGTTTATAATGGAATCCTTCGGCCGTTTTCCAAACAAAGTCCTTTTTAACCTTTTCAACAGAATTAAGGTAAGAATCTCCTTTTTAACTTATACAGAGGGTGCGGATATTTTCCACCATCATAGAATCGTCAAAGATTACCTTACAGGCTTATAATAATATTTTAAAAGTAAATGTTTTCTTTTATAATTATGTGACATTTAAATGATTTCAAAAAAGAGATATTTCTCTCAAATAGTTTTGATGTCATCTATGTCAACATCCTTTTCAACCTTATTTGAAGTTTATTTATTATGATACAAAACTTCCATATTGTATTGAGGGTTTTGTGATATGTTTGACTGTGGATGTGTTATTTTTATACCATTCATGGTTTATGGATAAGGTATTGACATTTCATATACTAGTTTTAATACGAATATTTATGTTAAGTTTAAACCTGTTCATATGAGGAATTATTTGGACTTAATAAGTGACGGGTGGAGCCTGCTCTAGCCCCCTAATGCATTGGTAGGTCTAATGATACAAACTAGTGTTTTTACACAACTCCTTGACAAAATATTATTTGTAGTCTTGGCACGAGGCCTTGACTATGTGTTTATGATAGTCCGACATTATCCATTCTGTCATTATGAAAGTGGTTATTGATATTGCATGAGATTATTCGAGTAGTAGAATATCCATGTGAATAGGTAAATAGAATTATTTCATTTTATTTCTGCTATATTATGCTGATGTTCAAGTTTAAAAGGCTTTTGTTTTTGTTATACATTGCCTTAAATGTTTATGCTTATTTATGAAAGTTTCCCCTAATATTGTTATCCTTACTGGGCATTTGAGCTCACCCCTTTCTATGTTTTATTTTTCCCAGGATGTGAAGAAGTATTTTATTAATGACCTACATGGATAGTATGAGGGGATATGAGTGTGGACTATGGAGTCTATGTTGTTGTAGTTTTCATTTTATGATGTAATGTAAACTTTATGAATGTATCTAGTGATTCCAAGGCTACTAAACTAATCAGTCTTTTGATACTTGATCTTTTGTGATCATGCCAATGTTATGTAAAAATGCACCGACTTTGGGTAAATGGGGCCGGGGTATTACAGATGGTATCAGAGGATGTTTAGTACAAACCTTGGAAACTGGATTTAGATAAACTATGATTAAAGAACATAGACCTAAGATGGACTTTGAGGATTATTATAGAAGCACATCCTAGAATTTTGG
Organism: Viscum album; assembly: GCA_963277665.1. Taxonomy (NCBI): domain Eukaryota; kingdom Viridiplantae; phylum Streptophyta; class Magnoliopsida; order Santalales; family Viscaceae; genus Viscum; species Viscum album. The sequence goes on from OY728140.1 coordinate 575,183,685, forward strand.
TATTTCAGAGATTTTGTGAGTTTTCTGAGAAAAACATCCTTTTCTGGATATGGGCAGGTAGAGGCGGCTCTGGTACAGATGTACCTGGGGGTAAAACCCAAAAACACCGCTTGGGCTAGAATCGAACAGGAAATGGTGCACAAGAACGGGCCTTGATGCACTCTTGGTTACGACACTCCCGGGGGATACACTTAGGATAATTCCAATTTTCATTAAAAACCATTATAAATGGTTTATGAGTATATAATTCCATAAATAATTTCTTTATGATTATAGATTATATCCATAAACTTTTCAATATACGTTAGGTATTTTACAAGTTTGTAATTATTCATTACAATTCATAAAATGACCAAGTTTATGACATTTTTTAGAAATGACGCCTAGTGGAAGAAATGAAAACCATATCAATGCACACACTCCATGTAGGGATTTCTCTCATGCTCAAGATAATTGTAGTGGAGCTGGTGATGCAACTGGTGTTGATCATCAAATCACCGTACTGGGAAAACTCACTCAGGTTATGAATAATAACCTTACTCGTATGGAGCACCCTGATCCGCAGCGTGGAGGATCAATGTTAGATCGCTTAATGAGGCAACAACCACCAACATTTATTGGGAGTACAAATCCATTGGTAGCTGAGTAATGGATATTCTGCCTAGAGAAAATATTTTAGGCTTTGGGGAGTAGTGAAAGGGAAAAAGTTATCATGGTAGTTTATCACCTTACTGGAGAAGCTGATCAATGGTGGTCATCGATACAAAACACAAAGGAGGATAACGAAGTATCAAATATAGAATGGACGGAGTTAAAAGAGATTTTCTTAGAAAAATACTTTCCTCCTGACCATAGACCAGATATGGAAAGGCAATTTCTGAGTCTGAGACAAAAGGATGACGAGAATGTCGCATAGTATGAGGCTAACATTACAAGGTTAGCAAGGTCTTATAGAGATTATATACGTAACCCAAGAAGTAATATTGATAGTTTCTTTGATGGGTTAAAACCATTTCTCCGTCGAGCATTAGTCTCACAATCCTTCTCATCATACTAAGATATTGTTTCATGTGCTATCAAGACAGAAAAATAATTCTCTAAGTCTTATGTCTTTAAAGAAAAGCAAGAGAATATGAGATCTTTTGATCAACCTGGAAATGTAAATAAGTGGAAGAAGGGAAAAGTTAACTATCAATCCTGTAGTAAATGTGGGAAGAAACACCCTGGTAATTGCTTGAAGGGAATGTGAGTTTGTTACAAGTGTGGTCAAGAGGGACACCAAGCTCGTGATTGTAAGGGGAAGAAAGAAGCTACCGATGTTTAATGTTACAACTGTAGAGAAATGAGACATTATGCAAATGAATGTCCAAAGTATTAGGGAAACTTAACTCAAAAAAGGCCAAGGGATCAATTCCAAGCTTATTCTATCACTACTGCTGAGGTAGAATCTCCGAAAGACGTGGTGGCAGGTAATTTAATGGTTTCCTCAAGTTTAGAAAATGCATTATTTGATTATGGATCATCGCATTGTTTCATATCTTCCCAGTTTTCTATGAAAATTAGATATTTCCTATTTGATTCAACAGGGAAGCTATCAGTTAAAAATCCAAAGGGAAGTATCATTGCTACAAAGTTCTATGGATCCGTTACCATTAGGGCATATAAATGTTCGTTATCTGCTGATCTCATCGTCATACCTATGATTGAATTTGATATAATCCTTGGTATGGATAAGATTTCAGACCATGATGAAAAAATTTATTGTAAGAAAAATGAGTTTACTATTTTTGATGATGATGATAAGGAACACCATATCTTTAGAGCAGAATCATCACCACCTAATTCTTACCGAGATCCACCCCCAGTAGCTCAACTAAAATCAATTATTGGAGAGGAATATAATGAAATGACTGTGGGTGGGGAAAGGAATGTTAAAATATACGATATACCAATTGTGATAGAATATATTGATGTGTTTTCAGAAGATATACCTGGACATCCTCCAGAATGAGAAATTGAGTTTTCCACTGATTTAATTCATGGTTCATGGCCTATATCGAAGACCCCTTATAGAATGGCCACTGTGGAATTAGTTGAACTAAAGAAACAACTAGAGGAATTGAGTAATAAGGGATTTATTCGCCCTAGTGTTTCTACATGGGGAGCCCCTGTCGTTTTTTTCAAGAAGAAAGATGAATCTATGATGTTATGTATCAACTACAGGGAAATCAATGCTATAACAATAAAGAAAAAGTATCCTACCTCTCATTGATGATTTATTTGACCAACTGCATGGAGCTCAATACTTTTCAAAGATTTAACTTCAATATGGATACCATCAGTTTTGTGTGAAGAGGGAAGACATTATGAAGACAGCATTTCAAACCAGGTACGGGCATTATGAGTTTACAGTAATGCCTTTTATATTGACTAATGCACCCTCTGTATTCATGGATCCAATGAATAAAGTTTTCAAGGAATATCTCGATGATTTTGTGGTGGTATTTATTGACGATATCTTGGTATACTCCAAAAGCTACAAAGATCATGAAAATCACTTGCGCATTATCCTGAAGGCTCTTAGAAGACATGAATTATATGGGAAGTTTAGTAAGTGTGAATTCTGGCTTCAGGAGATATCTTTTCTTGGCCATATTATCTCTAAGGATGAAATCACTGCTGATCCTTCTAAGACAAGAGCAATCCAAGAATGGCCAGCACCAATGCGCATAACTGAGGTACACAGTTTCATTGGCTTAGCATGTTATTATCTGCGTTTCATCCAGAATTTTTCCCGATTGGCTATCCCATTAATGAAGCTCACACGTAAAGGGGTTAAATTTGTTTGGACAAAAGAGTATGAAGAATGTTTTGAAGAACTGAAGAGAAGATTATTCAATGATCATATATTGACTCTACCATCGGGGAATGATGGATTTGTTATTTATAGTGATGCATCGATGAAAGGGCTTGGTTGTGTCCTTATGTAGAATGATAGGGTTATTGCCAATGCATCACGACAGCTAAAAATTAACGAGCAAAACTATCCTACTCATGATCTTGAGTTAGCTGCTGTAAGTTTTTCTTTGAAGATATGGTGACATTATCTCTATGGTAAAAAATGTGAGATTTATACTGATCATAAGAGTTTGAAGTACATTTTCTCTCAGAAAGAACTCAACATGAGGCAAAGGTGATGTCTTGAAAAACTCAAGGATTACGATTGCACGATACACTACCACCCAGGGAACGATAATATGGTGGCATATGCTTTGAGTAGAAAGGATCTTGGAGTTTTGGACAAGATGAGAGTTGAAAAGGATTTTATATATATGGATCTAGTAAAGATGGATATAGGAATCACCATTTAAGGTGAAACATCAATGATTTTTCAAATGGTTGCCAAACCATCTTTACTAGAAAGGATAACGAGTTCTCAGACCGATGATGAAGAATTTAAAAATAGGATTAAATCTATCAATGATGGGAGATTGAGTGACTTTGTGTATGAAGACGGAATTTTGAAATTTGGGAAGAGACTATGTGTTCCCAATATACCTGATCTAAAAAGGGAATTTTTGGACGATGCTCATAGTTACAATTTCTCTATACACCCTGAGGGCACCAAAATGTATAGATATTTAAAGGAACATTTTTGGTGGGACAACATGAAGAGGGATATTGCAGATTTTGTGTCGACATGTATGGTCTGTCAATAAGTGAAAGATGGAAGGAAACGACCTAGAAGAGTCATTCAACCTCTTCACATAACTGAGTGGAAATGGGATAATATCACGAGGGGCTTTGTCATGGGACTACCAAAGACTCCTAGAAGGAACGATGAAATATGGGTCATTGTTGATCGTCTTACCAAGTCAGCACATTTTCTTGATATAAGAGAAGATTTACCACTTGAACGTCTAGGAAGACAATATATTAATGAAGTTGTGAGACTTCATGGAGTACCACTATCGATTGTTTCTGATCATGATCCCTATTTTACTTCAATATTCTAGAAAAGTCTTTAGAAAGCCTTGGATACTAAACTTCATTTGAGAACTGCTCACCAACCTCAAACAGATGGACAGTCAGAATGGACTATTCAAACCTTAAAAGACATGTTGAGATCATTCTCACCTTAATATCAGGGTATGTGGGATCAATATTTACCTCTGTTAGAGTTTTTTTATAACAATAGATTCCATTAAAGTATTCAGATGGAACCATATGAAGTGTTGTATGGAAAGAGATGTCGCACACCAACCTGTTGGGATGATGTTGGTGAAAGAAAACTCGTAGGCCCAGAACAGGTGGAGGAAACGATGGAAAAGGTGAAGGTAATCCAAAACCACATCAAAGCAGCTCAAAGTAGGCAGAAGATCTTTGCCGATAATCAAAAGAATGATTTGGAATTTTAGGTAGGAGATTATGTTTTCTTGAAGGTATCTCAATGGAAGGGAGTTATAGGTTTGGGTAAAAAAGGTATATTGAGTCCCAGGTACATCAGACCTTTCGAAATTCTAGAACAAAATGGTGTTGTAGCTTACCGTTTGGCAATGCCGCCAAATGTCTCCAAAGTTCACGATGTGTTCCATGTATCACTGTTGAGAAAATACATTCCTGACCTAACACATGTACTCACCTATGAAGAATTAGAACTAGAACCTGATCTGTTTTATTGCGAAGTGCCCGACAAGATTCTTTATATTAGGGAACAAGTACTGTGAAACCAGACGACTCGTCTGGTAAAAGTTTTGTAGAGAAAACATATGATGGAAGAAGCAACGTGGGAACCTGAGAAACTTATGATGAAGAACCACCCGAGTCTTTTAATGCAGCAGTATTCTAGAAATTTCAATGAAAAAATTATTTTAAGGAGGGGAGAATGTAACACCCCAAGCATCTATGGTACACTTCTCTTTGAATAATACAGTAGCGTGTGTTGTACGCAACTTCGAGTTCTGACACACACCACAACCAATCAAACTATCCATTATGAATAGTAATAACCACTTTTTGAAATTTTATAAATTTTATCTTTCAAAATGGACTTCATTTTTTGACTTATAATATTAAAATTATCTTAGGGTGAATTTTTGGTATTTTTCTAAAAACATTCAATTTTTGATGAATAGTGAAAAACACTGAGTTATAGTTTGATACCGAATTTTTATTTAAATAATTATTTATTTTATTTAAATTTAATAATGGTCAAAATAGATACATAATACCTATATAAGTTTAATGTAATTCATTGGAGTTAGTTTAGAATAATATTAGAAATATAAAAATTTTATTGAACTTTTCACCGTCTTTTACCCACCTCCTAGGAGAATTTAGAAATTCACATAAAACTTAATTTTACGGCTTATGTGAGTATAATGTCAAAAATCCGAGAGACATGGTTAATATCAAGGAGTAAAATGTGGTTCAATAAGATAAAAATAATTTTTTTTGAATAGTAACTTTTTACGTTTATTTACCACGGTAAAAAGTAAATAGGGTAATTAAAGGTAAAATGATTTTAATATTACCCTAACACATGTCATAATTCTATTGGACAAGTTTATCTCTACCAAAAACAACCTTAGGAATAAAATATTATTATTTAGGTCCACTTGGATTAGATTAGGACATTTATTATTATTTAATTCAAAGAAGAGTTAAAAGAGTTAAAATCAAGGATTAATTACTAAAACATTTTTAATATAGGGTTATAGATAAGATAAATTTGATTGTAAATATTCATTATAAATCATATGTGATTTCCTACATAATGGTATTTTATTTATAATTTTTAGACATTAAATAATTTAATTTATTTATAACACAACAGTGATGCAGTAATTACCTAAATAATGAAATATTAAAATAATTGAAATTATAAATATCCAAATAATTGTAATTTGGGACTTTTTATGAATTAAACTAATTTTATAGATTAATATGACATGTTAGTATTTATTTAATTATGTTTTTTTTAAGTAATCAAACTGTTATGATTTTCACAAAAAACAAATACAAAATAGTGTCAAAATTGACATAAAAGAGTTTGTAAAACAAATATAATATTATTAATTGATATTCAATTCTTAAAAAAATAAGGTTCAGCCAAGAGACTTATATAATGATAGTTGTGTCATTAATAGACCACTTGGTGGTCTCTTGGAGGTATATAGTACGTTTATTAACTATATAATATAAAAATAAAAAGAGACATGGTAAATGTCAAACTATTTAACTAAGAGTTAAATATAAATGATAAGGTTAATATAGTAACCCAGACCTGTATAAAATCTATTGGTTGATAGGATTTTGACCCACCCCCACATTAACATTAAAATAATCCACTTTGGAGCCATTAGAAACCGAATATGAATTTATTATAAAATAATATTTCTAGATTCTCCTAAGGTTCACCTCACCCCTCTTATAAAAGTGCATTCCCCATTATCACTAATTCATACCTTCAATGCCTTTTGGATCGGCCAACCCCTGCCCAAATATTCTCTCAACTTCCTTCAATTCATCCTAGAGGCCTTAGTTCGATCATAAATCCATCCTATGGATCCCTTTTGATCAAATCAAAAGGAAGAACCCGAAGAAGAGGTAATGATTTCACCACCCTCTTTCAAGTTCCTTTCTTCTTCATCTTCTTCTTTCTTTGTTATTTCCTTTCTAAAATAAAAACTCCAGTATCTTTTATATACTATGATTTTATTATAAATATGGTACAACCATATTCTTTATTCTATCCATCCTTTTAATGACATGTCACCATACGTGCGTAATTACGGCTTACCGTCTCCATGTCGTGGTGTAATTGTTATTCAAAAACATTATTATTTGGATGGGTATGATAATTATATTTAATTGATTTAAATAACAACTATAACATGATAATTATTCTGTATATATGATATACCATCCAATTATATATTATTTTAAAATAAAAATAATGATATTGTCGCTCGTGCGTACGTACGGACTACCGTCTCCACGGACGTGATGAGATTCATTCCCCATCGTATCCATGAAATTATAATTCTCATTTGATGATTAAAAATAATTTTTAAGGACTTGATATCATTCTGGATATGAATAAGATACAACCTATCCATAACAAACATGGCTTATGTAACAAAATATATAAAAGAAAACGAGTAAGTTAACACCGAAAACGAGGATAATACTAAGATATTATTGACAAATAAATGTTAAAAGATCATATATGATATCATATTAATGTATATGATTATTTTATAATTTAATAAAAATTATTTCACCATTATACAGGAGGTTAACCTACCCTCAACCAAGAAAAATTACAAGGTAAGGGTTTATTTTACAATCTCTTCATTATCCGAGGTTGTTTATACGTAATTATCTACTAGGACCTCTTTATCATCCACATCCATGTTTCTTAAAACTGTATTTCAAATAATTCTTACTATTTTACAGACTATGGGTTAAAGTCATTTATACCCTTGTGGACTTTTTATAAGATGTTTATAAAGGAATCCTTCTATCGTTTTCCAAACAAGGTCCTTTTTAACATTTTTGAAGAATTAAGGCAATAATGTCTTTTTTAACTTGTACAACGGGTGCGGATATTTTCTTCCATTATAAAATCATCGAATCTTCCCTTACAGGCTTATAAGTATATTTTCAAAGTAAATGTTTTCTTATATAATTATTTTACTTTTAAATGATTTCAAAAAAGTGATAATTCTCTCAAATAGTTTTGATTTCATATATGTCAACATCCTTTTTAATCTTATTTGATGTTTATTTATTATGATACAAAACATCCATATTGTATTGAAGGTTTTGTGATATGTTTGACTGTGGATGTGTTATTTTTATACCATTCATGGTTTATGGAGAAAGTATTGACAATTTATATACTAGTTTTAATATGGATGTTTATGTTATGTTTAAACCTGTTCATATGAGAAATGCATTGGAATTAATAAGTGACAGGTGGAGCCCACTATAGCTCCTCGATGCATTGGTAGGTCTCATGAGACAAACTAGTGTCTTGGAACAAGGCCTTGACAAAATGTTATTTGTAGTCTTGGCACGAGGCCTTGACTATGTCATTACGATAGTCTGGCATTATGTATTCCATCATTATGAAAGTGGTTATTGATATTGCATGTGATTATTCGAATAGTAGAATATCTATGTGAATAAGTAAATGACATTATTTCATTTTATTTCTTCCATATTATGCTGAAGTTCAAGTTTATAAGGATTTTATTTTAGGTATACGTTGCCTTAAATGTTTATGCTTATTTATGCAAGTTTTCAGTAATATTGTTATCCTTACAAGGCATTTAAGCTCACCCCTTTCTATGTTTTATTTTTCCCAGTATGTGAGGAGGAATTTTATGAATGACCTGCAGGGATAGTATGAGGGGATATGAGTGTGTACTATGGAGACTATGTTGTTGTAGTTTTTATTTTATGATGTAATTTACACTTTATGAATGTATCTAGTGATTCCAAGGCTACTAAACTAATCGGTCTTTTTAGAATTGATCTTTTGTGATCATGCCAATGTTATGTAATAATGCACCAACTCTAGGTAACTAGGGTCAGGGCGTTACAAATTACCAGATTACCATGGCTTGGTCACACTAGACAGAATAGTATCTCCTGGCTGGTCTTCATCTCGATGAGCCTGTACGGACCAACATCCACAATATAGAACTCTAAGGTCTCAAGACCCATATAATGGGTTAAGGATCTAGTGGTCTTGCCTCACCTCACTATAGATATGGAGGCCTTCCAATATTTCTAAGTCTTGGACTTAGCCATATGTGGCAAAGGCTATATGCTAGCACACAAGGGTTGTTCATGAATCATAGTGTTCAATCTTATTCAAATGATATTTTATTAAATTTAAACATATTATTTAAATTTAATAAACCATTTAACAAAAAGGTGTCTAAAAAGGTCTGACCTCACCTCACAAGAGGTATGGAGGCCACCCATAGTCTTAAGGTTTCGAAATCGGTCATCAGTGGCTGATGTTTCATGAAAGCACTCCGAGGTTGTTTGTGACCCCTAGTGGTTACTATTCAACTAGACATTTTAATTAAATAAAAACACTTATTCAATTAAATTAAACTAGGGAAACAACCTCTATGGAATGCCAAAGAGTCCACATGCACAATAAATTAAAAGAAAATTACACAAAGAATGTACATGAGACAACCTACCTCAAATGAATCCTTTCCACTTTGATGCTAAGGGATGACAATAACAATCAAGGACCGCCATGATCATCTAACCATTTATTGTCAAACTAGAACATCCATAAGGCCCCAAGCTAAAAAATAACCCCAATAATCCGTAATTAATTAATTATAGCAATTTATAACTAACTAATTAATTAATTATAAACTTGAAATGTTGTTGGTCAACTCACTCAGAATAATGCTTGTCCAAAAACAACATTAACTAAGTGTATTATAATCATAAATCATCATTGGATTTAGATTTCACAAAGGCCCTAATTAATTTCATTTATTCAATAACATGATAAAAATAAATTTAGTGGAAAACCCATTATAAACACAAAATGAAGTCATACCTCAACAAATTAATGCACTAATTCAAGAGAAAATCCTCTCGGGATCCCCTCTTCTTAGGCTATAATGAATATTTGAGGACTTCTTGATATTTACCCATCATCTGATGAAATATGAATTTTTGACTAAAGATAGAAAATCGTAAAATCAAAATGATGGATGGGAAACAACATGTATAGAGTGTGGAGGAATATCCTACCAGTTTATGCCATTAAATTATACCCAAGATTTCCATGATCAGTGAATAATAGAGAAGGGAGGAGTCAACTATGTCACCCCCACATCATTTCCTTCATTCCTGAAGAAAGAACAGGGTAAATATCCTATTTAAAAATTTAAAAATACCACCCTACATGATTTGAAATGTGAAATGGATTCACATCATGATTTCATTAGGGTCTTTATCTCCCATTTCTCATCTTGACACCCCTAGTCCGCAGCCCAAGAAAACTATTCATGTCGTCAAAGGGATTCACGAAGTGAATGTCCTACTAAGGCTATTTCCCACATCCCAACATGTTCATTCCTACTCTATTTCTCACCCATTCCCCATAACCTCCATCAAATAATAAAACGTTCTGAAAATATCATTTTAATACATTTGAACCCCTATAACAAAACTATGATTCCTGAATTTCCAAACCACCCATCCATTAGTGTAGAAAAGTTAAAAGTAACCTTGAGAATATAAAATTGAAAAAATTATAGTTCTTAAAATCTTACCACTACACAACTTATCATACCTAATAAGTCTCAATGATAATTTACTAGATTAGCCCAACCTACATTTGTTGATCAACTAAACTTGGCTCATCACATTCTACTTTGGAATGAATAAAGAGATTCCACTGTGTAACTCAAAACACTAGGTGCTTTATTCAACAAAGCCAAAGCCACCACGCGTAACCCTTATCAAATCCCTAGAAAGAGCATCCAATACCTTTATATTTTAGGTACACCATAGTCTCAATATAAATGACATGAACATATTCATGGTGATCCCAACCATAACATATATCTTATCACGACCACTTCCATCCCACAATATTCCTCACCATGGAGGTCACATACAGAAACACAACCCACATGGTCCAATAAATCACTCAAGGTAGTTAATATACCACCATGATCAAACATGGACAACAAATCTTCCATAGTTGGTACCACCTACTTCCTATGATTTTGATCCAAATAGATGAGTATTCATTACCCATGCATAGGGACCATATACGCTGACCTCTCCATGGACGGTCCCAACTAAATCTCAAAATACCCCCATCATACCCAACATTATGTTCCCAAGACATGACACTAAATTATTTATATTTCCTAGTAATTTACACCTAAAAAAACCTTCATCACTTTAGTTGCACATTTCATCCCTTGACACAAGTCTTGAAGTGTGGATTCACCAAATGAAGCAAGCGTCGAAACTAGAACACCACTCGAACTAAGACACAGTTCATGGAACACCCCACGAAAGATATCCTGAAATTCGGTCAAACCAAGAATCTAATTTTTAACACAAAAAAACATCTAGAGGTCGATTAAAACACACTGATTACATCTAGTGTCTCATCTAAAGCCCGATCAAGTGTTTTCATGGGACTAGAAAAAATATACTTTACACTCTTTTGATGCTAAAATGCCACCATGACCATCCAATGGATGATTCAACAAAGATAATTAGCCTTCTCATTTTAGGGTCATCCTCCAACATCTAATTATGGTCTTCCCACCATATGACGTTCCTTACGCCGTTCCATGAGCACAACACCATGAAGGCCCTTCATCCAACCATAAAGTCATTTAGGTAGCTAGGTGTATAGCCAAATACCTCTTAGAATATTCAGAATGATGTTAAGATATTGGGAATAATCATCTCATAATTGGGAGTACACTATGATTTTATCAACAATCAGTATCACAACCCACCCATTTCGGATGCCACCTACTACCAAAGGGACCTGCCACCCCATTCAAAGTTCCCTTGCCTCCCTTCCTGCAACTGTCTCACTAACATATATCTATAATGATTTAATATATGCTCATTATCAAAAACTCACTAAAGCATCATGAAATGCTTCTATGTATCTATGAACGATAGTCTATTGTGTTCTTACTACCACTTAAGTACTCATGTTCCTCTTACACAACAGGAACTATTTCCAGTGGAGGCACAACTGATCCATCACACTGATGAAAAACCATAAATCCCCCCATAATTGGCACATATAACCTTGATTTCAATGAAAAAAGTGGGTAATTTCAATCCACCCATTCACACATCCCAAATAGTGTCATAAATCTCCATCACGTGACAACTATGTTGACTAATCAAAATTCTTGGGTTGAAAACTTCCCCATAACCACCCATCGAACCTGACTCATACTCCTTAATTCATTATTCATCAGCCTTAAATCCAACTAAAAGCACTCAAAGTGTTTCCCATAAAAATAAAGCAAGTAATAACCATGAATTTTTAAAAAACATGATGGCCCATACCATAATTCAATATCACGGGATAAAACATACTCAACACCAGAGTAACCCCTCTGATAGGATACCATAATTCAAATGAAAATGCCAACTCACTAAGGTCCAAGTCAAAGATAAGGGTATATATGTATCCCTCAGATACCAACAGGTCAAGTCTCAATAAAGTCACTAGGTCAGTCTACATAGTGGACATATCAAACACTCAGAAGGTTACTACTAATAGAAAATCAATCCCGCACCCATCCCAATATAACATGACATCAAAATGTTAAGAAATCTATATATGGGTCTAAAAAATAAGAGAAATCAAAATAAAAAACCATCCCCACACTAGGTAACTTGTCCTCTCTGATAACATACACCAAAAACTACTCCTTGGAGGACTAAGCAAAGAAAGGAAACTGAATAGAGACAATTCTCAAGGGGTCTAAAGGGTTTTCACATGATCCAAACTATACCACTAGGATCACTACACCAACTGTACATTAAGAACACATCATTATCATCATCATACATGATAAACATCCCATCATAAATTCACAAGACCATCCATTTGAAAAAAAATCCATATACAATCTGGAATAGTTTAGTAGAATGCCACCAAGTAATTATATGCGTAATCACAATATGAGCAGTTTTGGAAAATTTATGAATCATTGCCTATATTTTTAGTGAAATCACACACTATTAAGAAAATATTTCACATGAATACTTCATCCTTGATATGATGCATGAGAAAAATATTTCATTTATAGGTCAGGAGTCAAAATAAATTTAGTGGACTCTTACTAATTATCCAAGATCTTGTAATCCCTCATAAATTGAAAAATCCTAACCACATCTGCATCACCCAAAGATAAAATCAGATGAAACTATAGTAATTCAAATCAAAATAGCATCCCCATTCCATAGTAACCTATAATTCCTAACCAAAAGGTGTTCATGATGTACTAGTCTAGAATCTATCATAGGCTCTAATAGATTCCTAAATCTCTAGTTTACCAGATCCCAAAATAATAATGCAAAAGAAAAGAGTGCTCTCATACAACTTTGTAACATCCTCCCCCAACTCAATATATAACCAGTGTCTTGAACGATTTCCACCTGACCTCAATTGCACCACACCATATTCTAGAGGTTTTCAAATAATAGTGAGGGTGAAATATGGTACAGTGGGGAGACTATACTCCCTATTTTAGAGTGCGTAATAATAACTAAATAATGAAAAACAATCCATGGAAATAAGAAATATAGTACCTGAAAAATAAAAAAGTTTTGAAAATGATAAATGAAATATATTAGAGGCTCAAACTACTATATTGTACATACAAAGACTACTCATTGGGTCTATTATAGATACATACTTGAAATAAAAGAAATAAAATAAAAGGGCTGTAAACAATCTATGAGTGTAACCACATCCAGTCTCCTGATATCATTTGAGCTATCATACTCAATTAAGAAATATAGAGCCTCTACCAAACCTTTTACAAAAACAAAGTGAATTCCTACATGATTACCCTAGTGTAGTGGTGGCCTGATTCGGGAGTGAGTATATAAATCTTTAGGGAACCACCAATGTCGTCTTGTACTAACCAACATATACAATGATACATTCAAGTGACACACTTGGATAAAATAAATGGTATCTCTAAATAAATAAAATATCATAGATCCTCAGGTCTTCTACATTGACCGACTAAACCTTTTTCATCACCCTACCTGATATCTTTGTGAAAGGATGGATCCACCTTCACTAATATGAATCACGCATTTGTTGGAAGATTCTAATGCTAAGGAAAAATCTCACAAAAAATGTTATGTACAATCTTCTTTACCATCAAGGAAACATGAATCTCAACCTTATGCATCCAGAGTCTTTCCCTAGGGCACCACAAGTTTTACCATCAAGAATCCAATGACTATGAATCTATCCCTCAGGAATCAAAACTACTCATACTCTCATCCCAAGGGAATCATGTACTAGTTCGCCCATCCCTTAGGTGGTATGAGACATGAAAATACCTTCAAGTGTCAAGTAATCACACGTTTAGCCCTTAGGATATTCTATACCATGGATTTATCACTCAAGTGGTACACCACCACAAATATATCCCTAAGGTTGTCTAAAACCATGAAAATTTCCTTTAGGAACCATCATAACAAGAATTTAGGACAACACATGAACTCAAAAGTTCATGTAGTATCACATCATCAAACATTAATAAAAAAGTGTCAACTCTAAATACAAATGCTAACAACCCCTAGTTACCAAAACATGTAAACTGAATTATGTTACCCAAGATCCAATCATGGTAGCCAAAACCTTTTCATTTCCACCCTCAGGGGTCATTCTAAAAAGGAATAAAAAAATCTTGGTAAATGCAAATGATCTTCATTTTTATCCCCAACCCTTTATCCCCAAGGTCATGTAGGGTTCCATGATGACACCTACTACCACATGACGTTACCCACTTGGGGTCAATCTATCAAAGGGGAACCCACTGTGTCCCCTTAGAACCAACATAGATAAGGACCTATCACCTGGTCTGTGGTCTCAATTACATTCTCAAGTCAACACTCAAAAGTTTGGGATAATGAATCCCATGATATCGTCAGTAGGGGGGAATGTCCTTGACACCTACTTGGAGTTTTGAACATATGAGACAATAAATAAATGGTCTATATACAATATTAGTCATTGAGGTTACTCTGGGTCAATCATCCCACACAAACGTAGTTCTGGTCATCCTATGGTCAGTTCACCTAGGCCTGGCTACATTAGAAAAAACAATATCACATGTATAGTCCACATCTCGATGATCTCAAATGACCTGAAGTCCACAAGAGGGTCCTATAAGTCCTCAGAACCCATCACATGTGATAAGGATGTAGCGTTCTTTCCTCACCCCAAAAGAGTTCTAGAGTCCTACCAATATTTCTCAATCTCGAAAATGTCTATCTTGGCCAAAGATACATGATAGCACACACATATTTTTCATGACCCTTTGTGGTCATTCTTCTTAAACTCATATTTTATTAAATTTAAACACACAATTTAAATTAACGAAAACATTTAATAAAAATGGGTCTAAAAATGCCTAGCCTCACCTCACAAGTGGTCTAGAGGAAACCCATAGTCTCAAGGTCTCGACATTGGTCATCAGTGGATGATGTGTCATGTGAACACTCAAGGGTTGTTTGTGAACCCTAGACGTTACCATTACATAAGGAATTTGAATCAAATAAAAACAATTATTCAATTTAAATAAATATAGGAAACACTATCAATAACCTACCCGAGCATCCACGTACATTATATAACAAAAATAAAATTCCACATGGAAAGTACGCGAGACCACCTTCTTCAAAAATATTTATTCCACTTTGATTTCATGGGATAAAACAAGCTTCCAGGGGCCAATATGTTCATATATCCTTGTCTTGTTATACAAGATATTCTATAAAGCTTCAAGATTCTAAATCATCCCAAGAATCAATAATTAATTACCTATTTTAACTTTATAATTAATTAATTAATTAAATAAAAACATGGCATATCATTAGTCAATTCATCAAGCATTCCACCACACCAAATAAATCGGTAACGATTTATCTTCTACTCCCGACGCATCAACATATTAAGTCTCCAAAAAATCCCTAATTAATTTAAAAAATTCAATAACTTGATGAAATAAATTTAGGGAAAACCCCATTAGAAATTATAAAAGTATTTATACATCAATGGACTAATTTTAGAACAAAGTAAAATATCCTCTTAGGATCCCATCTTCTTATGCTACACGTAACCTATAAATAAATCCACTGATTTCACCATTCTCTAGTGAAATCAACATTTTTGACCAATAATGGAAACTCCTAAAATCAGAATTATGAAAGGGAAATAACATGGAGGGTGGGTGAATGAAGATACTACCCACCAACATTGTTGAATCCACCCAAGAGAACCATGATCAATGAATAATGGAGGAAGAGAGGAGTTAGTCGAGACCTTCCCACATGTGTCCCTATGTGCTCAAAGAAACAATGGGGTGAAGCCCCTATTTTACATTTTAAAAAGTTAGCCATGCATGATTCATAATGTGAACCATATTAACATTGTGAATTCATTGTGGTCTCTGACTTCCCTTTCATGTCCTGAAAATACATGGCCACACCCCATGAGAACCATTAATGACATAAATGGGATCCATAATGTGAATAGCCAACTAGGGATTTTTTCCGTAGTCCATGATGCATGTTTCTCCTCTTGTGCTTGCCCAAACCTCCTGGGAAACCACTAGAAAATAAACCTCCCTCAAAATATCACTATGATTATAGGTTTTACAAACATCATATCCATGAAAGGATAAAATTAAAATTTCCCTATATAATTCCAACTCATAAAAACATGGGTTATTATGTTGATGGGTTAGTTATAAAGGAAATCAATAAATTTATAATGTGATATAGTTTTGATAAAATCTCACATAGTAATTTTTTGAATGATATGTGGATGGTCTTGAAATATTTATATTAAAAATATTTTCTGATGGAAGAAAATGTAAAATATGACCATGATTGAAAACCTTTTCAAAAGATAGATAAATAATGCTTTATTTATAAAGTGAAAAAGTATAAACTTTATAATAAGATTATTGAGAATAAAGGCTCTCAAAATTAGGTGATTTAAAATAATTCTCTTTTTATACTTGAATATATCATTGTTTTGGAGAGTTCATACAAATATGACAATTAGATTTTCCTTTGGAAGATAAAAGGGATAAATATAATATCAAAACGTCATTATTATAAAAATATGAGTATTCATGTTTCCACCAATAATAGATCTCACATATACAAGGGAATACTAAAAAATGATAAATAAATCATTAAGTTAACTAGGCCTTTATAGAAGACCATCGATAGGAAAATAAAAGA
Organism: Viscum album; assembly: GCA_963277665.1. NCBI lineage: Eukaryota > Viridiplantae > Streptophyta > Magnoliopsida > Santalales > Viscaceae > Viscum > Viscum album. The sequence goes on from OY728140.1 coordinate 575,200,725, forward strand.
CTAAAAAGTTAATATATATCCATGAATTTTGGAATAAAGAAGATGGAGACAAAAATTAATGTGAAAAGTGATTTAATTAAATAATTTTCCATAAATTTATAAAGAAAATAGAAAATGAAATACAATTGTAAGAAAACATTATTCCTCTTAAAAATTAACTATAGGAGGGAATATTTGTTAGAATTGAATATTCCTCTTGAATTAAAGAGTTGGTTGTTGAGATAAAAGAGGAGGATGTTAAAATTAGAGAAATTTAAGAGAGGATAAAACATTCAATGAAAAGTAATGGACCCATCACATGGAAGCCTCAAAAAGTGAAAGGAAAAGTAGTTCAAAGAAGAAACAATCTATAAAAAAATTCAGTTACAAAAGCAGGAAGTAAGTAGAATTTCTTAAAAAATACATAAATAATTGGTTCTAGAAGAATGTAAATATAAAATAATACTACTGGGTAAGGTTTGGACAGACCATGAATGTGTGCCAAGAAGCCTAAGGGCTCAAAAAAAGATGTACATCTGCTATCTCAATATCTAAAAGAAGTGAAAAAAACATGAGGTATAGATTTTATGGGACATGATTTAAATGTTCTAACCCAAGTCGTATGGTAATGAATTATTGAAATATAGATGTAATAAAATTAAAAATGAATTTATATATTCCTATAACATACTGGGAGATAATGTACACAATAATAAGGCCTGTTAAGCTGGAAAATATGCTAACTATTTTGTAGGATGATTGTGGTGATCGAAGAAGGTTGTATTAAGAATCAAAATTATCCCACTCATAGTAGATTATATGGAATGTAAATGGATATATCTATAATAAAAACAAAGTATCTATTATAGTTTTGTGAAAAATGTATGGTCATATGAAGAATAATCCACCAAATAAGGAGAAGTTTGAGGTGACCCTCATAGGTATCAATGAAAAGGAATTCCTAAGTAGAATAAGAAAATACACTATAAAGAAACATATTAATAATATTGGAAGAATAATCTAATAAAAAATTAATAATAATAAAATATGTAGTGGAATGGAAAGAAAATAATAAACATGCACAATTAGGTTAGTCTCAGAATTATAGTGATTCCTAAACCCAGAAATGTGATGTTTATAGAAAGGAATTATCACATCATATAAGATATGTGTATAAGTGGAAACACACATAGAAGTTCCACTGGAAAGAGGTTAAAGAATATGGTAATAAATGATTACAAATAATAAGATGATATTAATGAGGTCATGAAATTCCTTTTTATAAAAAAAGGGTAGAAAAGAAATATTAAAGATAAAGTGTGTCTTTACTAAGACAAATGATTCCTCAAATTGTGAAAAAGGAATTTACCCCTCTCTATATGTACTTAAATATTTAAAACTAATTTTAAGGTGGTGTATAAGTTTGGAGGATGTATAATCCATGGGGTATATTTTCTCACAAAACATAGGTTTTGGGGTTGAAAGAAAAACTATTTAATCTAGATGCTTGCTGAAAAAAAATTATTTCTAAATCTTAGAGAGAAAAGTTGAATTATAGACATTAAGAATATTGAAATCTGAATTTTATATATAGCGGGGAAGTTTATTTTTAAAATTATTAAATAAGATCCTAATATAGATGAAATATGGTGGCTTTTAATAAATCTCAATCAATCTATTATATCATGTTGATTATTCCATGCAACATTTTCTTATTCTATTCAATCAGTGGAATAAACCTAATAAAAAGTGGATAATGTTTTTGAGAAATAATAATATATACAAACTTATATTAGGATATATTTGATGTAACCTGAAGTATCATGATTAATCTAGTTTTTATATTATGATTTTTTTCTATGAAATTAATGGAATCTGTCAAATTAAAGGAGTTAAATATATGGAATGAAACAATAGGGATGATCATCATTTTTATTTATTAATTTTATAAATTCTGTTTCCATAATTCCATGGTTATAAGATACTACAAGCTACTGAAGAAGAGGTACTTTCCCAAAACATAGGTATCTCCATGTTATTTTTTTAATATATATGGTGGTGAACTTTTGGAGGAGTGGGTGATGTATTTTCAAGGCATTAAAACCTTATATGATATTAGAAAATTCTATAAAAATGAATGGCATTGTAAACAAATTGTTATCTCCAATTTAATAGTAATAAGTGGTTTCAATTGTTCCAATCAGATGACATGTCCCACATCGTTGTGTTTTTAGTATTATGCTCTAAAAATTTTGTGAAAATATATTTGATATCACATGTTGTGTATTTTCTAAAAAGTGAAAATTCATTAGATTATAGTATTTTAATTGAAAACTACTAAGTTATGTGGTGAAATTCGAGGGTGTTTATAAAAACTCTTATTTCAATCACTCCTCCCATTATTATTAGGAATAAAGGATTTTTTGATAACTTAAATGATAAGTGGTAAATTCACTCACTTGGATTTTTTGAGGTAATATTTTTTAATTGAATAAATTGGTTAATAATTAGATGGAATAATTTTTATAGAAATGTAAATTCTAATTAGAATGTTTAAAAAAATTTATACACAATCTAAAAGATTTCCAAAAAGTGGTGGAATCCAAATTAGAAGATAGAGCTTTTCCCCCATGAAAAATAAAGATAATATAGAAAAATGAATATTTCTCTATATTAAATTCACCAAATAAGGAAAAGAAAAAAACATAGGAGGTTTTTTTCCTTATTAAAAAAATGAAGAATCATTTTTCCCCAATTCAAAGGGGGAGAGTTGAGAAGGTGGTTTCCCCATTCTAAAAGGGGGGAGTAAGTTTGAGATTTTCTCCCCATGGAGTACAAAATAATGGGGGATGATGTTTGATAGATACAAGTAAATAGTATATTTTAAAATTCCCCTATTTATTTCAATTAAAAAGGGGAGTAAGAGAATGTATATTTTCCAACGTATCCAATTACAGAGATTATTGACCCACTAAATGTTTGTATTGGATTTTTTTGGAAATAAATATTTTGTTATGTGATTTTTTCTATTTGTTGAAATGGAAAATAGAGAGGCAATACTTAGAATATTATTATGTATTTATACATAGTAATTACAGGGATGAGTTGGAATTAAATTCAATTATTCATAAGTTATATGTAAAATAAAGTGGATAGAATATTCAAAATAGATTAGTATGGTGTGTAATTTTCATAACATAAAGGTTAAAAGTGGTTTTAAGAAGACTCATAAAATTTTGAGATTAGTATAGACATTTTTAATATTGGTAATAATTACATTTAAGGTTGATCTAGGATGTTCATAAGGTTGTGATAATCTTACTTGAAAATTTTCAAGTTTGAGACAACATCACATAAGTTTGAGACAAACCACATGGATATCTTTGTTAGGCTGATGCATTTTCTCATAAGGTTGGTAAAAGATGATCATAATCATAGGAATCCATCTAATAAGTATTTTTTACATACATTTATGGTTGATATGAGGGTCTTGTATGGTTGGTATGAGGAACTCATATGGTTGAAGTAGGTATTTACATGGTTTAGTGGCAGAATTTGAAAGGTTCATCTATTACTGGAACCTGAAATGTTCTATCCTTATATTAGCATGCGTATACCAGGTTAATGGATTCCATAAGGGAAACATTTAAGAGTCTCACTTGTAATTTATAAATGATATTTAATATAATTTATTTGAAAGCTAAATTTACAAGGTTAACCAATATTAAGGAGGGAAACTGTTCTAAAATAATTATAGAGAATAAAGAATTGTATTTAGGGCTATTATTATAATATTTGAAGCTAAAATATATATGATATTCTAGTAAAAAATCTATCCAAAAAATAGTTTATGTGGTAAAATTTATCAAATGATTGAAAAATCATGATTTAGCCTATTATTATGATTAAAGTTGAATGTTTGAAGATGTGGATTCTATGGAAGTCATAAAGATGATGAAATATCAAATGTATTTCACATCATGGGATTTATACTAAAAATATATTTTTAAAGAGTTGTGTGATTTGTGAAAGGGTTTTGACTAGAAACACCATATAGTACAGATAAAGAAGATGACGCGGTGGTTGTAGTAGTGACAAGATGGGTGTATTTTTAATACATGTTACGAAGTAGTATGTGGTTTATATAATTAGATAAAAGTGAAGACATATAAGGGTTATATTTTATATTAAATAAAAATAATAATGAAAAATGAGGATTTGACTCAAATCAAAATTGGAGATTCATGAATATATGATGTAAATTAAATATTTCTAGATCCTATACCTTTTAAGGTGTAACGTCCCGACCCAGCTCACCCCTAAACCGGTGGCCGGACTGGTCACCACATGACCTCAAGCGCATCTTCCCGTATACTAGAGGCTTCCAACTAGAAACGATGATCTAAGTACAGTCTTTTGGGAGACTATACCCTTTTATTAGAGTTACAAAGTGGTATATTAGATTAAATAACAATAAATATTGGAAATAGAAATACATAATTGAAAAGGAAGCAGAAGATAGATTTTAGAGAATAGATTAATGCATTACATGTTATTGATATATATATGAAATCAGTAAACAAAAAAACATGCTTGAAATCTCAGTACAGAAATACAAAAAGTCTCAAAGCCATAAGTAAAACTCCACAAACAGCCTGAACTCCATCCCACTACTTTTCTCCTAACTCCAGCAACTAACACACAACAACAATCATGGTCCAATGTTCATAGTCCCGTGAACATGAAAGTTCTACTCAGGTACCCCAGTGCAATGGAGGCCCAATTAGGGTATGATATATGTATCTCAGTATGCTGACACCACTAGTATCTAAACCTACCTTGATGGTGAAATGTAAATTACAAAATGCAGATATAAATAGGAAATAATCGACTTGAATAAATAAATTACAACCCATCCAGGTTCCTAAGGGGCACCTGACAGAGATACCTTCTTTGGATTATAGTCGGAAAATAAGAGTTTGAAACATTAAATATAAAGGGCTTAAATATAATATTTAACACATTAATTACTATTGTTATTTTGACACATAATTTCTTAGGTTCCCTTAGACACCCATATCTCAAATACTACCTCAGTCGTGCTGAGGTCAGAACCATTTCCAACATTCAGTTCACAAATCATTATGTCACAATATCTTTCTTTAAACATTTAATTCATTTCATGTATGAACAATTGGAAACATAGTCTAATGTTAATTAATGGGTGTATAAAGTCATGTCTAGGGCCCTTATGAGTATTTAGAGCATCAGTCCTTGTCTCACAACCCATAAATATTTGGAGCGGTAGTCCTTGTCCCATAAAATAATATTTACATGAATGATGGGTGTGGAACACCATGTCTAGAACCCTGTGAGTATTTGGAGCATCAGCCCCTATATCACAACATGTTTATCAATCATACATATATATTTATCATTGGTGTATAATTCGAGGTCTAACACCCCAAAACCATCAATTAATTAATTCATAAATTAATTAATCAAACCTGTTAATTAACCAACCAACTAATTAACAACATAAATCCATGGTAAAATAATTCTACAATTAATTAACCATTCAACATATCAATAGTTAATAATTAATTAAAAATTCATTGTTTTTAACCACCAGTAAGTCAACTAGATAATTAACTAAAAATTTAATTTTCATAATTATTTAACTGAAAACATGATAATTAATTCACTAATAAATAACCTGTATTCCCTTATTAATCCAATGGATTAGCTAAATATACCTAATCAGTTAGTTAACACAACAATTATCTATGTACATATTACCATTAATTAATCTGTCAATTTAATTAATCTACAAATCAATTCACATCCCATAATTAATTTTCCAAAATTAATTACCTCATTCTAATCTCACTTCTCATAATTAATTACCAAAACTAAATCTCAAAATTATAATTGAAAAAACATGTCATTTAATCCATAATAAAATATCTCTATTTATCCAAAACAACGTATCACAATTATTCATCAGATCAATTATCTTATTTTGATTCCAATATTTCTTAATCAAACCCACCATTAATAATCTTAAATCAACATCATGGAAAATAACATTGAGAATTAACAATTCAAAATTTAAATTAATGGATTCCAAATAATTAATTCAAAAACTAATTAATTTAATCATACCATTTAATCAATTAAATATTTTAATAACCTCTCACGTCATTAATAGGTAGTAATCAATCTATCATTAATTATCTCGATTTAGCCAAAACAACATATCAAAATTAGTCCCTGAATAAATTACCTCATCAATATAAATCAATATATTATAATTAATTCTTTGATTAATTATTTATATATTGTCTCAAAGCACTTAATTAATATAAAAAATTAATTATATTATCTTATCCAAAAAAATAATAATTTAATTATTTAATCGTGTCACTTTAACCAATATAAAAATACATGCCTAAAACCAACACATAGTCATATCTTCATTTATCTGACATGGGAAACATCATTTAATAACATTTACAACCATGAATCAACACATCACATATCACATTTTGAAATTTAATCCAACTTACTAAATTCACATTTGAAATACATTCAATATAGATAATTCACTGCATAATTTGAATATCAACAAAAATGAAGAAAACATTTAATTAATGCATTTATTAATGTTGAGGACCTTAAAGGGGACCCTACCTTGGGGTAGAACCAAAACACATCACACTTCATCAAACGTCGGCTACCAATTACCATCAGTCTGCAGTCGTACACACACCCCTTTATATATATATATATATATATATTCACGCACTGTATCGTTGATCAACAAACACTATAAAAAAACTGACAACCATAAATAGTGAAGCAAGGGTCAATGAACCTACAATTATATACCAGGGTCTCAAATAAAATATTAAAACCTTAAATTAATTATGAGAGACAAAACAGTAGTTAAATAACCTTACCCAAAACATAGTGGCATAACAAAAAGAGTTCATACGTCTTTCCCTTGGCGGAGGATGCTGGAACATGGATCAATAGGTCACGATACACTACCCGCATACCCTAAAATTAGAATAATGAAATAACAAAAATTAAACCTGGATCATACTATTTCATCCACCACCAATTTAGGTACTGAAAACATGATGAAACTCCAAAGTGATGAAGGAGAGTATGAGATAAGTTCATACCTCGCGGAATCAGACCAAACACACACTGATATTGGGAAGAAAACATCTGCGACGAAGAACCCGAAAGGGTGTGTTGCACATTGTAGTCCTTCCCAGAAGGGGGGGGGGAACCTACTGCAGGGGATCTGAACAAGGTGGTTGCACACTACTGGAGGTTGCACCACAGGGATGAGGAGGTTTGGCAAAGCCAGATCTGACCATGGAAGAGTAGTTGTGCTGAGGAGGTATCTGGGTGGAGGTGAGGTGCACTCTTAGGGCTGTAGGGGTGTCATGAACGCCTCCTTTACAGGAGTAAGGAGAGTGAATCCTTTCATTTATTCTATTTTTACCTAAAAACTAAATAACACTTAATAATTAACTTTTATTTAATATATTCAAATGAATAAAAAAATGACCCCCATTTTTTTGTAATATCATTAATATGATATTAATGAAAAAAATCAAACCCATAACATCTATTTAATAATCATTCTTCTTCATAACATTGAAACTCCTCTTTTAAACTCAAATTTCTTTGACCCACATTTAACTAAATTCTCTTTCCCACGAATTTAATTAATTTACATAATTGAAAATAATAATAATATCCTTATATTATTATAATTAAAACATATAATAATTAATTAATTAACATAATATAAATTATAATAACATCCTTATATTATTATTACTAATAATTACATTTATTTAAGGTAAATAAATAAAACATTTATGAATTGGGTAACCACATGGATTGATCCGAATGGTTTGACTAACTCTACGCAGCTCGCGCAGTTGCTAACGGATACCCAGAGTATCCTGCACCGCTGACTCACATGATTTAACTGACCGTGTGTAGCCCAATATTAATTCTCTAAAGTGGTCTATGCATGGAAATTTATTCTAATGCTAAGTCGTAAAATATTTTTATCCATTAATTAGTATTTTTTTAAATCCCCTTGGATTTTCATCTGGTTTAAAATTCCATTTCTTACATAAGTTGTAGACTCCACCTAATTATCTAATAGAGAAGAATATTGGTTTCTATATTTTTGAAATATATGAAGTGATATCAAAAGTTGTTTTTTGGATTTTGTAATAAAAATAAAATAAAAAATATTGATGAGGATCAACATAGCACTATATTATGACAAAACTATTCATCAAATAAGAATGAATTCACATAATCCTAATTATCCAATTTCATGTAAAAAAAGGTGTAATCGAGTATAGAGGAAGGTTCAAAGGAAGAATTTCTTGACTACCACATATGGTAGTTGATGTAAAAATATGAATTTCTATATAATAATAAAGTGATATGTTCTAGTCACAACAATGGAATGGTTAAGGTGTTCAAGACTTATCTTGGAAATAAGTGAAGATCAACAATTCATATATATAAGAATTGAGGATTAACATAACTATATATTCATTTTTGATTATTATAGGACCTAAGTGCCCTTAAAATGTAGAGTAATATTCCTTGAAGAAGTGCATGATGGATGAGGAAGGGAATAAATCCATGTAAGATAGTGAACGAACCCAAAGAACATGTACATGAAGTATACCTAGGTATAGACTGATCATAACCTTTTTCATCCACTGAACTTGTAAAGTAATAGATTTTGGGGAACCATTATAGTACTAATTTTATACTCCTTATATGTATCCTTCTGTGGGAGAAACAAGTAAAATCCTTATATCCCTTGCATATTTACTTTAATGATTTCACTTGTGAAAATTCGGTGAGGTTGTGAGTAAATGACATGAGATGTTGGTTGAAAATAGTTCATAACTATATTGAAACAATATCCAAATATTTAAAACAATTAAATTTTCAAACATGGTTTAAAATGGTTGTACCCTGATTCATCCCCCCTCTTACGGAACTTTGGGAACCTAAAAATTATCATAATCTCACCATGAGCACTGAATCACCTGAAACCGAAATCAATCTTAGATTATTCCTAAATCTACCCCATTATTGACGTTATCATTCAGAATCCATCTGATTCCACATTGAAATCCAAAATCTTGCGATTTATAAGGAAATTGATAAAATTAGATGTTCGGGATCACCGACATCCTAGTGTGTCCTCAACTGTTCACCAAACACTCTTAGAGTATACTTGGCCCTTTTAATTTTAAGATTATACACTAATGACCAATTGGATTATCTAAAAAATGAGAGGGTACTTATCACCACCTTTATGACTCAAAATTATCAATCTCCATTGTTTCCGACGCTTTCGTCGGGGCGCGCGCGCATCCGTCCGCGGGGGAGGGGGACACGCGGCTTTGTTGCCCCGCATTCCCGCTTTCCAAAGGCGGGCAGCATTCGTTCCTTGTTCAGGTACGTCTGCTCCTTGATTGAAACGGGATGATGGGATGTCGGTTCTTCCTCCTGTGGATTCCTCCTCAGAACTCGTCACCTAGTCCGGGTCTCCCTTATAGATTTAATACGTAGTTCGTGAAACTCTTCCCGGTGTCATGTTTCCATGGACGCCGGTTAATTACACTGCTTCTGTCGGGACATTCCAAAGGGTCCAGTCAGGGCAGCAACCTTCGGTCAGGGGAGTAATCACGTTTGAGGCATCAGTAGCGTGTCTGGATGCTGGGGTACCTGGCATGTCTGTCTGTTATCCTCAATCATAAGGCTTCTCGAGGGCGTGGAAGTCCGAGGCATCCCACATCGAGCGTAGGGAATTACATGTCATAGACACGTATCTGAGGTTTTCCTCAGCTTCCCATGTTCAACACAGGGTATGTTGCAAGATTAACGTCTAGCAGAGACAGTTGAGAATGAAATGGGACCATCGCAGGGGGGCGACAACGAAGTTGGGCTTGAGCCTTGAAGAGACTTCCTACGTATCCCCGTGGCAGGGAATCAAAGTCCGCGTAGTTCATGATGGTGCCGGTAAACCGACGTGAAGCTGGACCTTAGTCCGAAGAGACTTTGGCTTGAACCTCTGGGAGGATTCCTACGTACCATGCCTTGACATGGATCAAAGTCCTCGTAGTTCGAATGATACAGTTTAACGTCATGCGGGACGATAATGAACCCTGGCGTGAATAAATGACGGGTGGGCTTGAACCTCGTGGAGGCTTCCTACGTACCATGCCTTGACATGGATCAAAGACCTCGTAGTTCAAGTGGTCACAACGGCTTACCGCTGGACTGGAATGAGACCCGACGTGAAAGAGCGACGGGTGGGTGTGTCGGTGAACCGACGTGAAAGTAGACCTTGGTCCACTGATGGTGGGCTTGAACCTCATGGAGGCTTCCTACGTACCATGCCTTGACATGGATCAAAGACCTCGTAGTTCAGAATGGGTTTCACCGGTGAACCGACGTGAAAGCAGACCTTGGTCCACTATTGGTGGGCTTGAACCTCGTGGAGGCTTCCTACGTACCATGCCTTGACATGGATCAAAGACCTCGTAGTTCAGAAGGGGTTGGGTCGCAATGGCTTACCACTGGACCGGGATGTAGTTTAACGTCATACTGGACGTAGGTAGAACACGACGTGAATTGGGTGATGGGTGGGCTTGAACCTCGTGGAGGTTTCCTACGTACCATGCCTTGACATGGATCAAAGACCTCGTAGTTCGGATGAGAGTAGACCTTGGTCCACTGATGGTGGGCTTGAACCTCGTGGAGGTTTCCTACGTACCATGCCTTGACATGGATCAAAGACCTCGTAGTTCGGATGAGAGTAGACCTTGGTCCACTGATGGTGGGCTTGAACCTCGTGGAGGCTTCCTACGTACCATGCCTTGACATGGATCAAAGACCTCGTAGTTCAAATGGGGAGTCGCAATGGCTTACCACTGGACCGGGGTGCAGTTTAACGTCGTGCTGGACGTAGGTGAAACCCGACGTGAAAGACGGGTGGGCTTGAACCTCGTAGAGGCTTCCTACGTACCATGCCGTGACATGGATCAAAGACCTCGTAGTTCAGATGAGAGTAGACCTTGGTCCACTGATGGTGGGCTTGAACCTCGTGGAGGCTTCCTACGTACCATGCCTTGACATGGATCAAAGACCTCGTAGTTCAAATGGGGAGTCGCAATGTCTTACCACTGGACCGGGGAGCAGTTTAACGTCATGCTGGACGTAGGTGAAACCCGACGTGAAAGACGGGTGGGCTTGAACCTCGTAGAGGCTTCCTTCGTACCATGCCTTGACATGGATCAAAGACCTCGTAGTTCAGATGGGGTTTGTCAGGGTCGGTGCTCACTCTAAGCCCACGTGAGTCATGCTCGGTGTGAGAAACAAGAGGTTGCAAGGACCTGACGATCACGTCGCGAAGGGTGCGTCCGTGAGAAGCGAAGAGGGGCTTACGCGTTGAGCGGCCCATGGTGTTGGGACTTACTCCAGGATGGAGGCCCATGGTGCGACAAAGCGCGGGAAAGATGGACCTTGGTCCGACAATGGGAGGTGCCTCGTTCCCTATCACGTTCCCCACTGACCTTGGTAGTGGGGGAGTACCGAGATGCACGGGTGCAATCATCCGTACCAAAGGTTAGGGATTTATGCTCTGAGGCGACCCTTCCCCTGCGAACATACACCACTCCGACAAGGAGGATCTCATTCCATGTGCGGAAGAGTTCCATTCCCGTGGAGACGAGCGGTGTAATGAATGCTCGAGCTGGGGGGGACCCTTCGTGAGGGAGACGAGGTTGGGTCACAGTTTAACGTCATGTGTTGAGGACGCGGTGCTTGGCAGTTTAACGTCCTGCAGCTCGGACGAGGTGGGTTCACTCCACACCCCTAGGGGTTACATAACCGGTACCCTCTGGTCCTTGGGGAAGGGAAGGTACCAGTAAGGCCATGGTAAAGGGGGGTCGAGGGAGGAACCATCGAGGGGTCCACGTTAGCGTGGCTATGCGAAGAAGCAATAGCCGTTAGCGTGCCTATGCGAAGAAGCATTGGGCGAAGCAACGCTACGGGAGGTGTTGTCCATGGGACTTTGAAATCACATCGTGCAAACCTGGAGGGTCGCACGGGAGGAGGAATCGCTAAGAAGAGGAGTGTGCTTTGCGAAGTGGGGTGCCTTGGCCTTAGCATGGGGCATAGGTGGGAGTGGGTGGTGCTTCGCGAAGTGGAACAGTGTTCGCGGAGCACTGCCTCGCGAAGAAGGAGTGGTTCGCGAAGCAGGGTCCTGCCAAGCAATGTGCTTCGCGATGCATAGTTATCCTGCCTTGGCATAGGGATTACTAGCATGGGTTGGGTGTTTCGCGAAGCACGAGTGCCCCGCGGCTGCCCGGGTTCCCTTGGGAATCCCCTTCCTTTGCGAACGCCCTTGGGCTTCGCGAAGGGCATCCCTCTCGGAAGAGGGGCTCAGGACGAAACAAATCAGAGTCGTCTCGCGAAGTAGAAATACCTCGCGGAGCTCATGATTCCCGGGGAAAAGCTTGCTTCGCGATTCGGGAGAGGAGAAGCCGAAAGGTCGGGTTGTCCGTCCTTTTGGGACTCAGGGGGAGTCGAGTATTTATAGGGAAGGGGCGCCGCGATGCAGGGCTCGCGCGCCGCCTTCTGGGCTTCGTGGCGGCTCGCGAACGTCAAACCGGTTCGCGGAGGATTACCGCCTCCGGAGCTTCGCGGCGGCTCACGAACGTCAAACCGGTTCGCGGAGGATTACCGCCTCCGGAGCTTCGCGGCGGCTCGCGAACGTCAAACCGGTTCGCGGAGGATTACTGCCTCCGGAGCTTCGCGGGGCCGCTAAGGTCGGGACGCTTCGCGGCGGGGCCCCGCGGACGGGTTCCGCGGCTGTGCTTCGTGGCTGGGCTTCGCGGCTGTGCTTCGCGAGGTAGCGCGCCGGCTGTCTTTTTCGTTCCTTCCTTTCGGGCCATATTTTTGGCGCCAACAAATGCCCCCCCTCAGACTTGGATCCGCGGAGGGCGAAGGGTCGAAGTCTGAGGGACAATCGCCAAAAACTGTCGGTGGTTCGCGATGCGTCATCGCGAAGGGGGACCGCGATGCTCATCGGGGTCGCGGATCCGGACGCGCCGCGATGCTTCGCGCGGGTGAGGCGCGCCGCGATGCTCCGGGGTCATCGCCTATAAATAGGGGGTCCGCCCTCTTTTGTCTTCACGCGTCTTGTCTTTTTGTGCGCTCTCGATTTGGCGAAGCTCCGCGTACTCCGCGACAGCACTCCGCGAATCGGGCTTCGCGGCGAACCGCGAGTCTCCGACTCCGCGTCCGCGCCAAGCGAACCTCTGTCTGCCTTGGCCAGACTTCGCGGCTTCGTCTCGCGACCGATCTTCGCGATCTGACTTCGCGGTCGAGCTTCGCGGCCGAGCTTCGCGATCCAGGGGGAAAAACTTTTCTAAGGGTCGACATTAAAGATGGCCCATCAAGAAGCTGTGATGGGAGTGCTCGTAGATGCTGCTCGCCAGGATGAGATGGCCAACCGTCCAGGCTTGGGGGAAATGGTTCGCAGCCATTCAGACCACACTTCTCTGACAGATCTGCTGTCGGAAGGTCAGAAGGATTATCCACAGTGCAAAAAGCTTCCATTGTACGACTTCGGGCTGAGGGATGACGTCTTCATCCCTGAGGCGGGAAGGGATGAACCAGCTTGTTGGTTCAGGAGCACACCGTGCCAACACCAATGGTTCAGGGCGGCCGATGGTCACGCGCGGGAGGATTTCACACCCGTCACCGCCGATTGTCTCTACAATCATGTGAACGACATTGACGGGAGGCCACTGCAACCGGAGACATCCCCTCCTCTCTACCGCACCGTGCTGAAGGCGGCTCTGCAGGATCCGAAGAATGGATGGTCCGATGAGTGGTACCTGCGCCCGGGAGGCAATTTTACCGACGACTGGGCCTGGGCCTACTGGGTAGGCGCCTCATGCGAGGAGTTCGAGGCTGAGCTGAGGAGAGTGGGATTGTACGAGGCGGCATGGGCCTCCCAGTTCCACATTTACCAGCCAAAGCAGCTGATGCCGGAACTGCTGAGTAGATGGTCGTCCAGGACCAACACTTTTCATCTGCATCACGGGGAGGTGGGCATCAGCCTGTGGGATGTCCACCAGGTTTCTGGGGTCCCGATCTTGGGGGCCATGTACGACGAGTTCCTCCCCGTCATCAGTGCGTGGGGGGATGCTGAGCAAATGCCATGGCTGGCGTCAGTTCTGATGGCGCTTGTCCCTGGAGAGGACAAGGAGGCCGTGAGGGACTTCCACTTCAAGAGGTGGTTCAAGTGTTTCCTGAACTTTCCAGAGAATCGGGAGTTCCCTCCAAGGCCTCGAACTTGTCCGAGGGCAGCCCAGCGGGGTAAGGGGCACTCGTATTGGCGGGTTTTGGAGGACAGCCAATGGAAGACTTGGGGTTTCAGCGTCAGCACCGAACAACAGCCAATAGTTAGGCTGGCAGCGTTCATCGCGGCTCTCATATGTGGGTGGATCCTACCAGTGAGAGATACAAGCATGGGGGTACGGCCCAGCTCGTTCATCATGGCGTCGATGCTGGCCATGGGGCAGCGGATCAACCTGGGGATCCCGATGCTTGCCAAGCTATACAGAATGTTGCGACGTATCAGCGAGGGCAAGAAGCCGCCAAGAATATGCGGGCCCTTCCACCTCCTGTATGGGTGGATCGCGGCGCACATCAGGGGGATTTACGAGTATCCAAACCCCATTTCGGCACCGGGATCAGACTTTCGCCCTTCCATCCTGAACGCAGTTGGGAGCTTCCCATTCAAACTGGCCGTCCCGATGGTGCTGAATAGGGTGTGGAGGGCGGACGAGTTCAACTTTCATCCCTTTCCACTGCCGACGGGAAGGCTTACTGATGATGGACGGGGAACGGAAGAGCATCGGGCTTACCTCCTGGCCTTCCGAGGTGGAGTTTTGGTGGCTCGGATAGATCGTGAGCCGATCTGTGAACCGTACACCCCACACCGTTTTGCGAGGCAGTTCCGGTGTCTCCAGCGGCTGACCCCGCAGGTATACTGGGAGGTGCGTCACGAGGAGCACCCATGTGTGATGAGGCAGCTGTGGCTCATGTTCACACGTGAGGATGGAAAGATGCAGATCACATTACCTCCACCCACCGCCGCCTTCGGCTTAGTGAAGGAGTACGCCATTAGCTGGGAGGCCGCTTATCCTGGGGAGATGCTGAAGCAGCCAACAATCCGGGTCGGTGACGGTGGGCCTCCTTTATCTCGAGGTCGGGGTCGGAGGGCAGCTAGGGCCGCCCGTGGCAGCGGGGCTGCCATGGCAGAGAGACCCGCACCGGCCGAGGGTATGGCAGCAGTGGCGGATCCGGTGGTTCCGGGAGAGCAAGGTCATCCGGAGGGGCGGCCACCGAGGGGATTCTGTCGGGTATCCGCTCAGGCTCCAGGGAAGCGGCTGCGTCACATTGACATGGCAGAAGATGCTGTCTTTCCGGAAGCTTGGGACGTCTGGGACGTCAACCGACAATTCCTCAGCCCATCTGAGATGTGGGCCCACCTGAATCGCCTCGGGATGAGACTGCCGGGCATAGGCCCAGTCCGGGCTGGATTCATGGTGTCTCCGGCGGAGGCGGAGCAATACTTGAACGAGCTGGAGGATTACATCCACTCCAGTGGTGCCCCTCGCCCAATGACAGACCGGGTGAGGGTACTGTTGAACCAGACTGTCCCTCCACAGCCATCGGCTGCCGATCTGAGGGAGCGCTTCCCCTTGCCGGAGGAATCAGTGGACTCTTCTCAGGGGGACGAGGCTGGAGGAGGGAGCCCGTTGGAGGAGGGCGAGGTCGGAGACCGAAGCTCAGAATCCGACGACTTCGCGGAGGCTCTCGAGGTAACATTCCGAACTTCTCTTGTTACAATCCTTTTTGTTTTGAATCCCTACGGACTTCTTACCAATGTTTGGGTCATGCAGGAGGAACTTGTTCGTAGGCCTCGTTCTCGCTCCTTGGCGGGTGACGATGCGGGACCTTCATAACCCGCGCCTATGGCTGCGTCCAGTTCTGCATCTGGTGGGACCAGGGGGTCTGAGGTGGCTCCTCTGGACTCTCCAGCCCTTCCAACAGTATACGGGGGGCCTCGTCTTGGAGTCCCATCGGTACCAGTCCGGGAGCAGTGCTCGGAGGTCAATCTTCGTAAGTCTCCTCCACCGGTCTCTTCGTTGCCACACGTGGGCCATGTCGACTAACTTTTATGTCTCTTTCTGTCATACAGTTCTCCGACTGGCGTGGGCTGCTGCGGCGAGGCTGGTTGGGATGTCTGGCGGCGTCCCTCCCAGGGGCATGCCGGTGATGGTGACGATAGTCCCTTCACCTCCTCCAACTGCGGCGCACACCATCACTGGCGGGACCACCAGCAGGGTCATACCTGAAGTCATCGAGGTGGACTCCGAGGAAGAGGATCAACCGGTCAGTCCCAGTCCTGTCATGCCTGTGCCGACGTCAGGTGTTGTACCAGACTCAACACCAGATGCGGATCCCGCTGAGGAATTCCTGCAGGCATATCCTGTGTACGAGCCCGCTGACCGTGCGGATTGGGATGAAACAGCCTCTGACGAGGAAGACAGCAGCATAGTCCGCCGCCGGTCGTGGAAGCTGATCACGCGCTTTATCAGGGACACTCCCCAAGTGCAATGGCTGGCCGAAATGAATAGGCTCCGCTCACGGTTGCGCGAACTGTGTGCCGGGGGAGTGGATGCCCAACGCCCTCACGCGCTCATCCGAGACCTCATGGCTGAGAAGATCCGGGAGCATGATCGTGGGCTGAGCGTGGGATGGCAGCGGAGGAAGGCGACCAGCATCAGGAAGCTCCAGGAGGCTGAAGGCGAGGTCCAACAGATGCAGATCCGGGCCAACGAGCTTTCAGCCACTCTCGATGCACAGTCTGAGCTGGTCTTACGATTGAAGGCCCAGCTAGCAAAGGCTGAGGAGCATATGGAGCAGACCTCTGGAAGGATGGCTGTCGTCCAGGCCGAGGTGGAAAGGTCCCGGGCCAGGGTTGACGGATTACGCCCCGCCGCTGCTGAAGAGGAGCGGGAGTTAAATCAGCGGCAACAGGCTCTGGACGCCGCAAGTCAACGGGTGGCGGAGCTGCAACGCTCTTTTGACGGAGTCAACCTGTCCATGGGGGAAGTCAACCCCCGAGTATTGTAGCGAACTCGAAAGAAGCTTTTATTAACACTTTTGTGCTCCAACTCTTTCTTTCTCCTTTGTTTTGAGTTCCGTAGTACGCACGATTTCCACTGTTGAATTGCCTTGTTGCATCCCTGCAATGTTTGCGGGACGTTTGAAGACAATTCCCTCAAACCAGTCCAGATTCCCGAAAGATGGGGAAGGCTTGATCGGAGGAGGAACTTCCAGGATAGCCGAATTACCGTTTCTCCAACGTGCTCTTATGCACGATCGGGGCCACACCAGGGGCGCTGAAACCGGTTCAAACAGGTGAAAATGGGAAGTGTATATCACGATGCCCAAATTCGGAACACTGTGGGGATGGCGTGACAATAAAGGACAACCGCTAACCGTGGCGGACAAACGGTATCCTTACTGCGTTAGCCTGAAATGGGGACAACAAATGAGGGTCGACCGTTGACCATGTTCGAAACATGGGACCGTGTCACAAATGTTGTCGATCAATCTTTCAGGGCGTTGGCCCAGGACAGTTGGTGGACCATAGGTCAGACATCCATACTGTTAGGGGGTCCTTCCAGACATGAAAGAGGACGAGAGTCCGAATAAGGGACACGCAAAGTGTGGAACATGGAGTGGTGGCTTGTTCAAACATAATCCAACACCCCGGTAGTTGCACCACCGCGGAGGGAGCATGCCAGATGGGCGCATCGACCTGATCACGGATCATTCCTTCTTGGGACAGGGCCTCTCTGGCGAGGGGATCTATCGCTTCCCAATGGGATCTTGGGGCATCCTGAACTTGTTCAGGGTAAAATTGTAGCTACATAGTTCTCCCCGAGGGGTCAGGCCAGAGGGCTGGAAATGGGGAGGAACAGGATTTTGTGATTCCTGGGGCTGAACCCTAGGCGAAATGCCTGGGCGGCTCTACGTATCCCACGTGATGATGGGAATCAAGCCGCACGTAGTTCTGGAAGCGCAGTTTAACGTCGTACTGGACGAGGAGCAGCCTAACCGTGTTGGTACACATCCGGCCAAAACTACTAAGCCCACGTGAGTCGTGCTCGGTGTGGGAAACAAGTAGTAGTGGTGGGAATTTCCCGACGCAGAGAGGGGCAGGTTGGGGCAAAGGGATGCTCGGTGACTACCGGCCCAATGACACTAACACGATCATTCAGCGCATCTAGATGCGCGAAGAGAAAGAGCCGAGTATGGTGGAGTTCCACTTGAACATGAGGGAGTGGAAATGTGTGAATCATGACGCTCGAGATTCGGATCACGATGGTGACGGCGTGGCGATGGAGGACTACTGCTGACCACATTCGCAACACAGCATCCTATCGCGTTAGCCTGAAATGGGGACAAACAAATGAGGGTCGACCGTTGACCATGTTCGAAACACGGGACCGTGTCACAAATGTTGTCGAATATCCGCAGGGACGTTGGCCCGAAACGATTGTAGGGCCCTTAGGTCCAGCATTCATGGAGAGCCCTTAAGCTTAGTATCCACGTTGTCCGAGGGTCCTTTTGGATGTGGAAGATGATGAGGATCCAAATAGCGAGCTCATGAAGCTTGGTCATGGGATGAGGGGAATGTCCCTGTGAAAATACCATGCTTCGGGATTTTTGTCAAAACACATCTGAATACGTCAACGAAACATACTAGAGAGAGGGAGCAGATTCCTTTCCCTTGGGGAGATCTTAGTTTAGGGTCATAGAACTCGGACCATGGAACCGAACACCAGGGTTAGGCTGGGCCCGCGGGGAAATACCCGGGCGCTCCTACGTATCTCATAAGGATGAGAATCAAGCCATACGTAGTTCTCGAAGGTGGCAGGGTAAGGTACCAGTGCCAGGGGAAAGGGGAAGTGCGGACATGGCCCTTGCACTAAAAGAAGCGGAATTTGATGTATCTTGTTTGTTCTTTGAGGTGAATGGTTTTTTTTTTGTGAAGCGACAGGCCTAGAACTGTAGGTCGTGATGTCGCCACAAGAATCAAGCCGTGATGGGCGTTGAAAAATGGCATGGCGCGTGGCCAGTACCCAACGTGATGTCCTCTACAGCGAGGTCACCACAATGCGGTGCCGTTTTTCGTCGTGCGGCCAGGATGATAATGTCACAGTTTAGGGTCGTATGATAGGACCAAGCATGCATTTTATCGTCATGCAGCGCAGACGTAGCAGAGACGATGCTAGGCGGGAAATGTGCGTAGTGTTATAAAACACAATTGACGGAGACATGATCCCACATCAGATTGTACGCCATTTGGAGGGTGAAACCTTAGGCCGAGGGGCCTATACAGAGGGGAAACAGGGAGAGAGACTGGCTTCCTGAATGGGTTGTACCCGGAGACAGGGCGTCTGGGCGGTCCTACGTGTCCCATGAGGATGGGAATTTGAACGTAGTCCCGAATGGGTCTTAGTTTATGGTCTTAGAGCTCGGACCATGGGAGCCCCAAAGGGCGCCAGATTGCAGCTTTGTCCCCCTAACATGCAAAGGTGCACTGAGGGATAGCGCCAAAAGTGTCGAGATTCCACCTGGACATGATGGGGTGGAAAATGATGTGAATCATGCAACCAACATTCAAGGACTGAAGGGGCTGGCGTGACGACAGAGGATTACTGCTGACCATGTTTGCAACACAGCATCTTGTCGCATTAGCCTGAAATGAGGACTAACAAAACGAGCATCGACCGCTGACCATATTCGCAACGCGGGATTTTATCGATTTATTGTCCGAAACCCTGGAGGGAGTTGGCCCGTATCGGTAGGAGAGCCCTTGGGCATTGTATCCAGGCCGTTCTTGGGGGTCCCTCCGGGTGTGAAAGATGATGGAAGTCCGAATAGAGGGGAACACGAAGCTTGACGAGTGGAAGGAACTTGACCAAGTTGAATCTGACACTCTTGGTCCTAGACCAGAGTACTCTCAACACATGGGTGAACCACTACAGGGAGCCAAGGGACTCAACCTTGAGGGTGATCGAGAGATGGCAGATTCCCAGGGGAAGGGGGGCATGATGCCCACAACCTTGTATCATACCTACGCACCCCCTGCTGGAGAGGGATGGACCAAGTGGCCTAGGTGACCGGGAAATCAGGAGATCTCCCCGAGATGGGACTGGACCCGAATCTTAGACATTCAGGTGGTCCTATGTATCCCATTAGGATGGGAATCAAGCCACACGTAGTTCTGAAAGGTTCCTTTTAATGTCATGCAGGACAGGGGATAAGAGGACTGAACCTCAGAATGGGGGCGTGCGTGGTGCAGTTGTTGCGTACCCGACGTGAATGAGGACGTAGTCCTACACTGCGCCACGCAGTCCTGTGATCAGGGTCCTGAAGGCAGGATTAGAGGGGTAAATTTGCTGAACTCAAGCTGGGTTCGGAGACAAGGGGTCTTGAACGTAGTTCCAGATGAGAGTCTTAGTTTATGGTCTTAGAGCTCGGACCGTGGGTGGTGACAACTCCCGAGCAAGCACAGAGGTCAACCCAATCCCTAAGCCCACGTGAGATAAACTCGGTGTGGGAAACAAGGGGGGGATCCTTATCGCAATACGTGGGGCATCCATTAAAGGGGAGTCAGCAGAGAGTTCCGAAGGACACCTTTGATGTAGCTTGTTCCTCAAACGCGCAGACGTGCACGGGGGAAAGGTACCAAGAGTCCCGAAAATCTACTTGGACACGATGAAGTGATGAAGGGTGTGAATTGTGTACCCGGCATTTGGGCTTAATGGGTTGGCGTGACGACAGAGGAAAACTGTTATCCATGAAGGGAACACAGCGTCTGTATCGCGTTAGCCTGAGGTGGGAGCAACAAACGAGCATCGACCGCTGACCATATTCGCAACGCGGGATTTTATCAATTTGTCGTTCGAAACCCTGGGGGGCGTTGGCCCGTATTGGTAGGAGAGCCCTTGAGCTTTGTATCCAGGCCGTTCTTGGGGGTCCCTCCGGGTGTGAAAGATGGTGAAAGCCCTGATGCGGGGATACGCAAAGCCTGGAAAGCGGGTGCGGACGTGTCCGAGTAAAGCTTGGCATTCCAGGTAATGAACCAGAGTACTCTTAAGCACATTGGAGAACCGCCGAAAAAGAGGGATCGACGAAACAAATCAGCAGGGGGTGGGAGCATGGCGTGGTCATCACGAGACCGTCGTAATCCCACACCGCACCATATGATCCCCTCATGGAGGAAGGATAGGCCAGGGGGCCAAGATGGGATGAGGATTCCCGAGGAATGGGGCTGGACCCGGATCTTGGACATCCAGGTGGTCCTACGTATCCCATCAGGATGGGAATCAAGCCACACGTAGTTCTTGAAATGTAGTTTAACGTCATACCGGACGAGGAGGGGAATAACATATCCCTAAGCAAGGTGTACAGTATAGCGAAAAACCGACTTGAGTACATAGCCCTACGCCATGCCGTACAATCCTATAAGATAGGTCCTGGGCCGCGGCCTGGAAAGGCCGAGGGGCCTGGGGCTGAGCCTCGGAAGGGGAGTCGTACGACATGGTACATGATCCCGACGTGAATGAGGACGTAGTCCTACACCACACCGTACGCTCCGGGTGAGGAATCCTGGGCTGTGGGCCCGATCACTGGCACCACCTGGGGAAGTTTGTCACCTCAGGATGGGGTAGAATGAATCATTGTTGACCATATTCGAAACACATCGTTCCTATGGTGACCCGCATGGGGGAAACAAATGAGCGTCGACCGCTGACCAAATTCGCAACGCGGGACTTGTTTCGATTTGTTGCTTGAGAAACCCTCGGGGGCGTTGGCCCGTATCGGTAGGAGAGCCCTTGAGCTTTGTATCCAGGCCGTTCATGGGGGCCCCTCCGGGTGTGAATCCATCCACGAAAGGGGCAAACACCTCCAGGGGGGAATGTGTTGCCGGGTTGAGGCTTGCTCGACGTGGGTTGGGGCAAAAGTGTGCACCCCGCCATGTCTTGACCCGAGGGGAAGATTTTGGCTTTTGGGCTGGGCCAACGGACGAAATGTCCGGGCGTTCCTACGTATCTCATAAGGATGAGAATCAAGCCATACGTAGTTCTTGAAGGCCATGCAGTTTAGCGTCATGCGGTGAGGACGTGGGAGGGTAGAAGAACGGGAGTGGGCGCATGGTGCGACCTTTACAATCTTTGCGTGAGTGGGGTTGCATGAGCGGGGCCAAGAAAGCCGACGCCCTGCTACACAAAGATCCTCCAAGGAGACCATTCCCAGGGGGAATAGTGGAAGAGAGAAGCTTGGGGCTGGGCTCGAGACAAGGCGTCCGAGCGTTCCTACGTATCCCATGAAGATGGGAATCAAGCCATACGTAGTTCTTGGCATGCAGTTTAACGTCATGCGGGACGAGGGGCATCTCGTTCAGGGATGTGTGCGGCATGGTACATGATCCCAACGTGAGAACGTAGTCCTACACTGTACCGTACAATCCCGTAAGAGGGTGAGTCGGAGAGACACGAGGGGGGCCTGGGGCCAGACCTCGGTGGAGACGGGGCCAGGGGCCCAAAGAGGCCGAGGGGCCTGAGGCTGAGCCTCGGTCAGGAAGAACTGAATGACTTGCAGTTTAACATCTCGCAGTGAGGACGGAGATACAGTTTAAGGTCATGTGGGACCAAGTCGCAGTTTAGGGTCGTGCAGGACCAATGCAGTTTAATGTCATGCAGGACCATCTCGCAGTTTAGGGTCATGCAGGACCATCTCGCAGTTTAGGGTCATGCAGGACCATCTCGCAGTTTAGGGTCATGCAGGACCATCTCGCAGTTTAGGGTCATGCAGGACCATCTCGCAGTTTAGGGTCATGCAGGACCATCTCGCAGTTTAGGGTCATGCAGGACCATCTCGCAGTTTAGGGTCATGCAGGACCACTTTTGCCCTAGGCAAAGTATCGCTTGAGGAATCCGGCATTGGTGGGGGGGGGGTTACACGCTCTCCATCTGTGGTCACCAAGGAGTATGCTCCATTGGGGTAAACCTTATGGATGATATAAGGCCCTTCCCATTTGGGTTCTAACTTGGGCGGTTTCCTTCCGGGAATCATTGGCGCTCGCAGGGCCAGCACCAGGTCACCCTATAGAAAAGAGCGGAGACGAACCTTCTTGTCAAAATATCTTGCCATCTTGTCCTGATGCCTTTCCAGATTGTGCAGGGCACGAAGCCGGTTCTCGTCCAGTGCCTCTAACTCAGCTAGACGGATCTCGGCTACCACATCTGATGTCTGGTGATCATAAACTGCCGTGCGTAGCGACGGTAGCTGGATCTCAATGGGTAGGACGGCCTCAGCTCCATACACCAGGGAATATGGGGTCACCTGGGTAGAGTTGCGAGTCGTCGTCCGGTAAGCCCAAAGGGCGTTGGGGAGCTTGTCCGGCCAATTCTTCTTGTTCTGACCAACCATCTTCTGCAGAATGTTAGAGAGGGTCTTGTTGAATGCCTCGATCTGTCCATTCGCCTGTGCGTGGTAGCGGGAGGTATGGTTTGACCGGATGTCGTACTTAGCATACAATTTCTTCAATTCAGCTGCTCGGAAGTTGGTGCCGTTGTCAGTGAGGACGGCGTGAGGGACCCCAAACCGGTGGATGATGTTGGAGCTCACAAAGTCGACGACGGAACGGGCCTTGACCTCTTTGAGCGGAACTGCTTCTGCCCACTTGGAGAAGAAATCTGTAGCAGTCAGGATGAACCTACATTGGCGGGCTGTTGCCGGCGGGTACGGTCCCACTACATCGAGTCCCCATACCGCAAATGGCCAAGAGTACTTGGTGGGGTGGAGGGGTTCTGGCGGCCGATGCAAGAAGTTGGCGTGCACTTGGCACGCGTGGCATCTCTTGGCGTATCCAATACAATCGTGGATCATGGAGGGCCAGAAGTACCCTAGCCTCCGGATTTGATGGGACAGCTTCGGCCCAGCTTGATGGGCGCCACAGGAACCGGCGTGAACCTCTTGCATAACTTGAGGTATCTCTACTCCTTGGATGCAACGGAGGAGGACACCATCAAAACTTCGTTTATAGAGGGTCTGCTCAAGACTGGGGCCGCTCTGGAGGGTAAATTGAAGTGTGCGGCGTCGGATTCGCTCGCGCTCGGCCCGGTTGTCCGGGAGATGGCCATTTTTGAGATAATCGACAAAAGGTGCTCTCCAATCGGGGGTTGTTTCAACCACTGCGTCTGACGAACCCGGGACTCCTGATACGGAGGGTCCGGCGGTGAGATGACTTACCCGTAGGCTATCACGGTCCTCTTGGGTGACGGGAGCAATGACTCTACGGTGGGCCACGTGTATGACCAAATCATCTTGCTCGGGTTCTGCGAGCGATGCGGCTAAGCCAGCTAGGGCGTCCGCTTGGCCGTTCTGCGACCGCGGGACATGGGTAACCTCTGGCCGAGAAGAGAACTGGGCCATTAGGAGGAGGGTGTACTCCAGCAACGGTGCAAGCTCTGGCTTCCTGACGACGTAGTCGCCATTAACCTGTTTGATTACCAGCTCAGAATCTCCCTTCACATGTAGATGGGGTACATGGATCTCAAGGGCCAACTCGAGGCTGGTGATGAGAGCTTGGTACTCTGCCTCGTTGTTCGTACAACCTTCTGAAAACAGGAAGGAGTACGGCAGGACGGCTTGCGTCGGGGTAATGAAAACAATACCCAGACCCACTCTGTTGAGCTTGGGGTCATTGAGCCTTCTACCAGTGGGGCTCCGGGAGGCGTCGTCGAAATGCATTTGCCAACACGGGACAGCGTGATCGACCGAGAGGATCGTCTCGTCGGGAAAATCCAGGTCCAGGGATTGATCCGCGGAGGTTGGATGGGCAGCTAAAAAGTCTGCCAATGCCTGTCCCTTGACGGCCTTTTGAGGCACAAACCTGATGTCAAACTGCTGGAGAATCACCGCCCACCGTGCTAGCCGACCGGTCAGCATGGGGCGGTTCAGGATGTACTTCAGCGGATCCACCCGAGAGATCAATTGCACCTCGTGGTGTTGCAGGTAGTGTCGCAACTTCTGCACGGCGAAGACGAGCGCAAGGCAGCTCTTTTCAATAAGGGAATATCTGACCTCCGTATCGAGAAGCATGCGACTGAGATAGTAGAGACTGTTCTCAGTGCCCTCGTTATTCTTCTGGGTGAGCAGCGCGCCGAGGGATCTCTCCAGGGCGGTCACGTAAAGGACCAGCGGCTTTCCAGAGACGGGTGGCATCAAGACCGGAGGTTGGAGCAGGTACTGCTTGATTTCCTCGAAGGCGATCCGACACTCCTCATCCCATTCGTAGGCAGCGCCTTTCTTCATGAGCCGAGAAAAGGGCTTACACTTGCCGGCCAGGTTCGCAATGAATCGGCGTATATAGGCTAAGTGGCCTTGCAAGCCTCGAAGCTCCCGAATGTTGCTCGGGGGAGGCATTTGGCTGATGGCCTTGATCTTCTCTGGGTCGATCTCGATACCTCGGTATCTGACAACAAAGCCCAGAAACTTCCCGGAGGTGACCCCGAAGGCACACTTCAGTGGGTTCATCTTCAGGTGACGGGAACGGAGGAAACCGAACACTTTCTCAAGGTCTTTGAGATGGTCCTGGCGCTGATATGATTTGACTACAAGGTCATCCACGTAGCATTCCACCAATGTCCCGAGGATCGGTTTGAATATGCGATGCATGGCCCTCTGATAAGTGGCACCTGCATTTTTCAAACCGAATGGCATTACCCGGTAGCAAAAGGTGCCCTGGGGAGCCCTAAAGGCAGTGGACTCCTCATCTTCGGGGGCCATCCGGATCTGGTTATACCCGGAATACCCATCCATGAAAGAGAGGGCTTGGAACCCGGCCGTGGCGTCAATCAACAGCTCTGTCACCGGGAGTGGGAAGTCATCCTTCGGGCAGTGGCGATTCAGATCGCGGAAGTCGATGCAGACTCTAATCTGCCCATTCTTCTTCCTGACTGGCACAATGTTGGCGAGCCATTTGGGGTACTGGACCTCTTTGACGAAGTTGGCCTTGATTAGCTTATCAACTTCGGCCTCAACCATAGCTCCATGGGAAGGGTGCATTTTCCTGGGCGGCTGCTTAAACCCACGATGTTTTACTGGGAGGCCCAGACGGTGGACGGCCACTTGGGGATCCAGCCCTGGAATCTCATCGTAACTCCAGGCAAACACATCGCGGTGCTGTTTGAGGAAGTCTACATACTGTTGCCGCTCCTCGAGGGACATGGCCGCACTGATTAATGTGGGTCTTGGATCTGCCTCGCTACCAAGGTTCACCTGTACCAGCTCATCGACCGTGGTAGAGACGCCTTCTTCAAAGGCTGGGGGAGCATCCTCCAAGTCTTCCTCCCCAGCCGTGGGGGGATTTCCCGTGACGGAAGGTACTTCCGGGCTCTCAAGACCCGAGGGGCAGCTGGTGCCGGCTTGGGCAGCAGCGGTCATCACATCAGGAGACTCACTCGTCGTGGAGACCATAGCAATGAATGCATTTGACCCTATCCCATCCGGCCTTCGGCCTAAGGGGCCACGCTTGATGATATCAAAGTAGTGGTGACGTGTCGGCCAGAGTCGGTTGATTCCAGCCCGGCGAAATAGACACGTATGGCGCACCGCCGTTGTTATGAGCTTGACATCCCGGTACCGTACAGGGGTAGGAGATTCCGGGATGACCCGAGCCTGGTTGATGTAGGAGTACGAGGTGATTTTCCGCCGTCGCTTGGACGCGGGAACATGCCTTCCTTGCGTACCCGAAACAACGAAACATTGTCCCATGTCGGGGGTCGTGGCCTCCAACCGGTGGATCGGGAGGATGTAGGCGTCGTCCATGCTCGCCCAAGGATCACTTGTGATTGGGGCGGGCTCATCCTCGCTGACTAGGATTTGCTTGTCCTTACTTTTGTAATAACCCGCATCCAGATAGCGGGCCTCACAAGAAGCGAAAGGGGACGCGTCTCCTTAGAGCACGCCTACTCGACCGTTGAGCGAGTACTTAAGGCACTGGTGATACGATGAGGGAACCGCTGCATGCAGATGGAGCCATGGCCTGCCCATCAATGCGTTGTAGGCGGTGTCCTAAGAAACAACCATGAACTCGGTGCTGGCAATTAAGCCACCGAACTGGGTCTTCAGACGGATCTTGCTGACCGGGGTTTGCTCTGTCCTGTCGTACCCCTGAATCCTGAGGTCAGAGGGAGTCAAATCACCTTCGGACAATCCCAGCTTTCGCAGCGTCCGGGTCGGAATTAGATTGATTCCGGAACCCGTGTCAACGAGGCAGCGACGGACTTCCACACCGTTAAAGTGGCCAGTGATATACAGTGGGCGAATGTGCCCCTGTATAGGGGGGTCTTCATCTTCACCAGAGAACGAGATAACCGCCTGACATTCGGCGTTTTCAATCGTCTCGGTATGGAAGGCCTCCGCGGCTGCCACTTCCGTCTCGAACTGGAGGGGGCTCCTTAGGGCCTCGGCAAGTGCCTCGCGCATCTCGGATGACAAGCGCAGGGTCTCAAGGATGGAAAGCCTCGCCGGAATGCCGGCTAGGTGCTTTAGGACATCATACTTGCGTGCCAAACGCGAACCTCTGCTTACAGGGGGTTTTTCGGCATTTGGAGGCATAGCGGGTCCTGCTAGTTGAACTGGCGGTCGGCTAGCACTGGGTACATCCTGCTGCCTGCTAGTAGAAGCCTGGAGAGTAGTCGCCGGGCTAAGGTCGAACAGCGGGGGCTGGCCCGTCGCCGGGCGAGACTGACTGTGATACGAACGAGGCGGCTCTCCCTGATCTAGCAACACGAACGGCGGTGGAGGTAGTGCCAAGGGCGCTGGATGGGTCTGCGCGTGCTGAGATCTGCGCTGAGCCTGCTGCCTGGTCTCGGTAGCGTGCACGGCTTGGTCACAAGTGCCTGCTGACATACCTCGGTGACTGGCGCGATTGCGATTCCGCTGACGTCGACGTCGGCTGGGAACGTTGGGGCGGTCTGCCTGGGGTTCCCCCTCGTCGGGGGTCATATAGGGCTTTACCATCTCCACAGTGTTAACCGAAGCGTACCCTTGACTGTCACTCGAAGAGTCATCCACCGCTGGGCGGATTCTGGGGGGAATGCCCATTTCGGGAGGCATAAAGTCGCCGAGAGTGCGGGATGACGACGACACTGGCGGTGCACGTTGCTTCTTCTTGCGTCGTTGCTGCTTGCCTTTTTGGGCAGAGGTCGACTGTGAAGACGATGTTGAGGCGCCAACTACTTCTTCTGAAGGTTCCGACTGCTTCAGGCGGGCCCGGATGATACCCTGGGCACAGACGACTGTTTTTCGAGCCATCCAGTTGTCGTATTTCTGGGACCCGCGGCTAGGGACCTGCTGCCACTCACCCTCGCTATCACTGCCGATTTCCGATCCCGCGAAGATGCCTGCCACCTGCGCTGGCGCTGGGCCCAACTTGACTATGTTTTTGTTGACCTGGTCCTGAAGCCAGTCTTTAAACACATAGCATCGCTTGAGGGTGTGCCCCAGGATCCGATGATAAGGGCAGTAGTTGGGGTGATCAGTGAGATGCGCCTCTGCCGGCCTCCTGCACTCAGGCAGACGCACGATCCCTTGCTCTAGAGCACTTCGGAAGTAACCAGGGACCTGATTTTCGTTAAACGGATAGGTATGGTATTTTCTTTCCGGGTAAGGAGCCCTGGGGGCCTGATCCTGTCGAGGGACCGGAGGGGCCTGCTGAGGGGGCGGCGCCTGGTTGTCTCGCCTAGGTGGCGGTGGCGCGTTGCGCGGGAGAACCTGTCGGTTCTGAGGCGGTCGCTGCTGGGCAGGAGCCTGTGCTTGAGGTGGAGGACCTCTGCGGGGTTGCGGGGGTGGTGCCGCCGGTAACAATTCCAGCTGCCTCGGGGCTTCTATTTGAGCCACTGCGGCGGGTTCAGCCCTGGCGGCCCTCCTGGCTGGGATCATAGGGGGCAGCAAACGTGCCTGACTAGCCTGTTGCAGGGCCTCCTCGAGGCGCTGGGCCTTATCCGAGAAGTCTCTAAACCCCCCAGGGTAGTTCTAGGTAATCAAGGAGGGTACCAGCTCTGTCTTTACGTTCCCCACACACATCGTCAGTAATTTCTCCTGAGTCAGCGGCATATCGAGAGAATACGTAAGTCCTTTCCACCGGGCGATGAAGTCTGCAACCCGCTCATCAGGCCTCTGTTTGCACTTAAAGAGGTCCGCGATGCTGGTCTTCCGCGTGGTGGAGCTGAACTGGTACAAGAACTGCCGGCGAAGATCCTCCCAGCCGGTCACTGATCCGATGGGGAGCTGGCTGTACCAGACGAATGCCGGACCTTCCAACGTCTGTACAAAACATCGGAGCTTGGCGGCTTCTTGCTGAGCCGGGGTCCCCAGCATGGGGCCACACCTGGAAGAGAAATGAGCCAAGTGCTGGGGTGGGTCCCCTGTCCTGTTAAAAGGCGAGAAAGTGGGGTTCCCAAAACCCGGAGGCGCGGGCATATCATCCACCCACGCGGGATAAGGCTTGCCATCCGGTGGGACCGCCACCTGTCGTGTCTCCAACGCCTCGAGGCGGGCTGTGAGTGCCGCAATAAGGTCCTTAGGGTGGGGGTCCCTGTCTTGACGGGGGTCCCTAACCACAAGCGCATTGCCAGGTTCTTCAACATGGTAGACGGCTTCTGCTGCTCGCGGGTTGACTGGTTGGACGACCTGTTGGGCGACCGGGGGAACCCGGGTTGGGTTCTTCAGATTGCCCCGTCGCTCAGGGGGGTTTGGCGAGACGTATCGTGCACTCTTGCCGTACGTTCCGGCTTCCGCCCTGTCCGCGGCAGTAGCATGATCAGGGTTTCCCGGAGGCATCTCACTGGGGGGAAATTGTTCTTGCCCCTGCTGTCCCGGCCTGGGATTACCGTAGTCGGGTCGTCGCTCTGCGGCGCGTTCAGCCAAGAGTTCGTCGACCAGCCTCTTCTGCTCAGCAAGCTGCTGGCGCAACGTGGCCTTCTCAGGGTCTTCGTCCGTTTTCTGCACGGAGGCGGATGGATCGGAGTGCTTGACTATCCCGACATGCTCCTTACCCTTGCCAGTGCTCCGACCGAGTGCCAGTGACTCGGTGGGTACGGGGAGGCCTAGCAGGTTCCTTTGCTGACGGGTGACTCTCCCTGATGGGTCGAGCAGTGGCGGTACGCCTTCGGATGGTAAGTCCCCATCAAGGAACTCAAGCTCATCTTCCTTATCCACAACGTCGGCCATGTGGACTGTGACCCCTCTTGAGGGAATATCCTCAATGTCGCATAGCGAATCGGGCTGTCGTCGGATAGGGTCGAAGAGGAGAGCGGCATAACGTCCCCAACCACGGACTTGCACATGGGGGGTGGCTTCCCTGACGATCTTGCGGAGTGCCTTGAAACTCTGGATGCATTTTCGTTGGAGGGCACTCTGGTGACCGGGCGACTTGGGGTGCTGGGCCGCAAGGAGCGCCGCTGCATCAATTAGGCGGCACTGTTTGCCAATCTCCTCGAAGTGCTCTCGACTCTTGGGGTACACTACCCGTTCCCAACGGAGGCGGAAGTGCGTCGCCCACAGGGTCCGACAAAAGCATCCCACTTCTTCAGGGGTAAGCGACTCGGGTACGCGAAAATTTAGCGTCGCCGTGGGCCAGAACTTCTCTGGGAAGTAGTCCGCTGCAAGAATACTCCAGAAGCTCCTGGGTTCGTCCTTGGGGTTCGGCCCTACATTTCCCCACTCATCAACCGGGGGTGGCTGAGGGACCGGTAGCGGTACCGAGACGGACCTCTGGGATAGCAAATTCGGCGGTGGAGAATACGGCGAGCGAGCAGACTGGCCACCGTACTCTGGGCCCTCCTCTGAAGAGCGAGGTGACCTGACCACAATGTCACGATAGGACGGGCTAACAGCCACTGCTTCGGGTACGGGAATTGCCGTTACCGATGTCCGGTCATGTCGTGGCTCTACCACCGTTGACCCCCAAAACAGCTCCTCGTGATCCCGAGTAGAGGTAGAGGGCGCTTCGGGTGACGGTGGCGGTGACTGCGCGGTCGAAACCTGCGGAATTCCCAGGATTTCTTCCTCCTGGATGTACCTGCGGAGAGAGACGGGAATCCGGTGGACCTCAAATTC
This sequence comes from Viscum album, assembly GCA_963277665.1. Lineage (NCBI taxonomy): Eukaryota > Viridiplantae > Streptophyta > Magnoliopsida > Santalales > Viscaceae > Viscum > Viscum album. Next base: position 575,232,066 of record OY728140.1, read on the forward strand.
CGGGAGAACGAGGCTGACGCGTCTGGTTCCTGCCCCAGTCCTTGATACGGAGGAGCTAGGAGAAGGTTCCATCACTGAATCGCATTCCGCTTCCGAATCGGAGAAGCGGGCAGGTTTGATCCCCCCCTGGGCCTTCCCAGGATTCTTCTTGTGGTGGCGACGACCCGCTCTTCTGCCCCTGGATGGCTCTTCGGGACAGGGTTGACCCCTATCAGGCAGCCCTGGGGCGGCACTAGCGTCGTGGCGGAGAGGGCCCCCACTTGAGACAGCCGGGGTGCCGGGGGCACCAGGGCAAATATCAAAGGGTACATGGGGAGGACCTCCATGAACAGTACCCACGTGGGCGGGGCCTCTATTGGAACCGGCAGGAGCATGGGGAAGGCCTCCATGGTCGGTGCGAGTGGGGCGAGGCTGACCTTCACTCCTTGAGTTGCTGGGGCGAGAAGGATCTTCGCCAGTCGCAGAGAGGACGTAGGGGGGGCCCCCACGTCGAAGGACCGGATGGACGGTGCCTTCCAAAGGATGGACTTCATACCCTGTACAGCGGGCGCGGGAAATGTTTCCGCGCTGAGCATCACTGCCCCGGGGCAGGTCTTCCTGCAGGATGGGGGCAGCACGAGGCATGCCTCCACGACGAACCTCGGAGCGGGGAAGGCCCACGCTCTGTGGAGTAGTGGTACGGGGAGGACCTCCGTACGGGGTGGCATCACCGCGGGTTAGTTCGCGACGATCATCACTGGGGCCTGCAACCCGGAGCGTCAACCCGGCCTGCCCATGGGGCGGCTGGGGTCTCAATCTTGGTTGGGCGAAGGGGTGCCCCTGCTCAATGTAGGCGGGGGCTTCATAATGTACGTCGGCGGTGGATCGGGCCACTATAGCTGTCGATGTGGACGCGGCTAGGCGAGCGTCCTCAGCCCGGGCCCGGCGCTGACGTCGGGTCAGGCGGGCCAGTGCAGGTGGTGCAGGGACATAGTCTGCCTGTTCTTCCTGCGGGGCCGGACGGCGGCGCTGACGTGACCGGACGGGAGCTCTCGCCTGGGGGTCCTGGGTCGGGGCCCTGAGCGGGCTGAGCCGGACAACACCTGCCTCTTCAGCGTAAGGCGAAGAGTCGTCAAGGTGTTTCGGGGATAGGCTCCCGAAACGATTGAATGTCTGGGTGGGGAGCGGAGGCTCCCTGCGCGGCCTGTTGGGGCGGCGTTGACGGCGGGGCCTGGAAGCCTCCAGGTCCAAACGGGCCATATCCCTGGTCGGGATGACCCCTTGTTCCTCATACCTGCGCACGAGGCTGTTGATCACCCTTCGTTGGATGACCTCTGATGGGGAAAGGGGACGTGGACGTCCCGCATCCCGTGACGTGGCAGCCGTCGTGGCGGTAGCGGCGCCATGTGGAGTGGCCGTAGTGGTGTTGCCCCTGCCCCTGCGCGGGCGAGGAGCAGATGGTGACCGCATCTCTGCAATAGCAACCTGGTTCCTGGAAAACGAAGGGATTAACTCATCAGTACTGAGAGGAAAAGGATTGACAGCCAGTGCCCCAGCGTTCTTCCATCCTCCTTGTCTGTGAGAAGGATCCACGCCAACACGCTGCGGAGCAGAGCGCCCCACGTTCTACTACCCCGACCGCTGGTGAGTTTCACGACAGGCCCGCCATTTGCTTGGCGGGACCAGGCAACAGATATCTGAATCCGGTGACACGTCAATCTACTGGTGTCTCGAACGCTACTAATCTCCATGCTGAGGAGAAGAATTTCACGTCGGGTTCACCATTTCTGTTTCCGACGCTTTCGCCGGGGCGCGCGCGCATCCGTCCGCGGGGGAGGGGGACGCGCGGCTTTGTTGCCCCGCATTCCCGCTTTCCAAAGGCGGGTGGAATTCGTTCCTTGTTCAGGTACGTCTGCTCCTTGATCGAAACGGGATGATGGGATGTCGGTTTTTCCTCCTGTGGATTCCTCCTCAGAACTCGTCACCTAGTCCGGGTCTCCCTTATAGATTTAATACGTAGTTCATGAAAATCTTCCCGGTGTCATGTTTCCATGGACGCCGGTTAATTACACTGCTTCTGTCGGGACATTCCAAAGGGTCCAGTCAGGGCAGCAACCTTCGGTCAGGGGAGTAATCACGTTTGAGGCATCAGTAGCGTGTCTGGATGCTGGGGTACCTGGCATGTCTGTCTGTTATCCTCAATCATAAGGCTTCTCGAGGGCGTGGAAGCCCGAGGCATCCCACATCGAGCGTAGGGAATTACATGTCATAGACACGTATCTGAGGTTTTCCTCAGCTTCCCATGTTCAACACAGGGTATGTTGCAAGATTAACGTCTAGCAGAGACGGTTGAGAATGAAATGGGACCATCGCAGGGGGGCGACAACGAAGTTGGGCTTGAGCCTTGAAGAGACTTCCTACGTATCCCAGTGGCAGGGAATCAAAGTCCACGTAGTTCATGATGGTGCCGGTAAACCGACGTGAAGCTGGACCTTAGTCCGAAGAGACTTGGGCTTGAACCTCTGGGAGGATTCCTACGTACCATGCCTTGACATGGATCAAAGTCCCCGTAGTTCGAATGATACAGTTTAACGTCATGCGGGACGATAATGAACCCCGGCGTGAATAAACGACAGGTGGGCTTGAACCTCGTGGAGGCTTCCTACGTACCATGCCTTGACATGGATCAAAGACCTCGTAGTTCAAGTGGTCACAACGGCTTACCGCTGGACTGGAATGAGACCCGACGTGAAAGAGCGACGGGTGGGTGTGTCGGTGAACCGACGTGAAAGTAGACCTTGGTCCACTGATGGTGGGCTTGAACCTCATGGAGGCTTCCTACGTACCATGCCTTGACATGGATCAAAGACCTCGTAGTTCAGAATGGGTTTCGCCGGTGAACCGACGTGAAAGCAGACCTTGGTCCACTATTGGTGGGCTTGAACCTCGTGGAGGCTTCCTACGTACCATGCCTTGACATGGATCAAAGACCTCGTAGTTCAGAAGGGGTTGGGTCGCAATGGCTTACCACTGGACCGGGATGTAGTTTAACGTCATACTGGACGTAGGTAGAACACGACGTGAATTGGGTGATGGGTGGGCTTGAACCTCGTGGAGGTTTCCTACGTACCATGCCTTGACATGGATCAAAGACCTCGTAGTTCGGATGAGAGTAGACCTTGGTCCACTGATGGTGGGCTTGAACCTCGTGGAGGTTTCCTACATACCATGCCTTGACATGGATCAAAGACCTCGTAGTTCGGAAGAGAGTAGACCTTGGTCCACTGATGGTGGGCTTGAACCTCGTGGAGGCTTCCTACGTACCATGCCTTGACATGGATCAAAGACCTCGTAGTTCAAATGGGGAGTCGCAATGGCTTACCACTGGACCGGGGTGCAGTTTAACGTCGTGCTGGACGTAGGTGAAACCCGACGTGAATGACGGGTGGGCTTGAACCTCGTAGAGGCTTCCTACGTACCATGCCTTGACAAGGATCAAAGACCTCGTAGTTCAGATGAGAGTAGACCTTGGTCCACTGATGGTGGGCTTGAACCTCGTGGAGGCTTCCTACGTACCATGCCTTGACATGGATCAAAGACCTCGTAGTTCAAATGGGGAGTCACAATGGCTTACCACTGGACCGGGGTGCAGTTTAACGTCGTGCTGGACGTAGGTGAAACCCGACGTGAAAGACGGGTGGGCTTGAACCTCGTAGAGGCTTCCTACGTACCATGCCTTGACATGGATCAAAGACCTCGTAGTTCAGATGGGGTTTGTCAGGGTCGGTGCTCACTCTAAGCCCACGTGAGTCATGCTCGGTGTGAGAAACAAGAGGTTGCAAGGACCTGACGATCACGTCGCGAAGGGTGCGTCCGTGAGAAGCGAAGAGGGGCTTACGTGTTGAGCGGCCCATGGTGTTGGGACTTACTCCAGGATGGAGGCCCATGGTGCGACAAAGCGCGGGAAAGATGGACCTTGGTCCGACAATGGGAGGTGCCTCATTCCCTATCACATTCCCCACTGACCTTGGTAGTGGGGGAGTACCGAGATGCACAGGTGCAATCATCCGTACCAAAGGTTAGGGATTTACGCTCTGAGGCGACCCTTCCCCTGCGAACATACACCACTCTGACAAGGAGGATCTCATTCCATGTGCGGAAGAGTTCCATTCCCGTGGAGACGAGCGGTGTAATGAATGCTCGAGCTGGGGGGGACCCTTCGTGAGGGAGACGAGGTTGGGTCACAGTTTAACGTCATGTGTTGAGGACGCGGTGCTTGGCAGTTTAACGTCCTGCAGCTCGGACGAGGTGGGTTCACTCCACACCCCTAGGGCTTACATAACCGGTACCCTCTGGTCCTTGGGGAAGGGAAGGTACCAGTAAGGCCATGGTAAAGGGGGGTCGAGGGAGGAACCATCGAGGGGTCCACGTTAGCGTGGCTATGCGAAGAAGCAATAGCCGTTAGCGTGCCTATGCGAAGAAGCATTGGGCGAAGCAACGCTACGGGAGGTGTTGTCCATGGGACTTTGAAATCACATCGTGCAAACCTGGAGGGTCGCACGGGAGGAGGAATCGCTAAGCAGAGGAGTGTGCTTTGCGAAGTGGGGTGCCTTGGCCTTAGCATGGGGCATAGGTGGGAGTGGGTGGTGCTTCGCGAAGTGGAACAGTGTTCGCGGAGCACTGCCTCGCGAAGAAGGAGTGGTTCGCGAAGCAGGGTCCTGCCAAGCAATGTGCTTCGCGATGCATAGTTATCCTGCCTTGGCATAGGGATTACTAGCATGGGTTGGGTGTTTCGCGAAGCACGAGTGCCCCGCGGCTGCCCGGGTTCCCTTGGGAATCCCCTTCCTTTGCGAACGCCCTTGGGCTTCGCGAAGGGCATCCCTCTCGGAAGAGGGGCTCAGGACGAAACAAATCAGAGTCATCTCGCGAAGTAGAAATACCTCGTGGAGCTCATGATTCCCGGGGCAAATCTTGCTTCGCGATTCGGGAGAGGAGAAGCCGAAAGGTCAGGTTGTCCGTCCTTTTGGGACTCAGGGGGAGTCGAGTATTTATAGGGAAGGGGCGCCGCGATGCAGGGCTCGCGCGCCGCCTTCTGGGCTTCGCGGCGGCTCGCGAACGTCAAACCGGTTCACGGAGGATTACCGCCTCCGGAGCTTCACGGCGGCTCGCGAACGTCAAACCGGTTCGCGGAGGATTACCGCCTCCGGAGCTTCGCGGCGGCTCGCGAACGTCAAACCGGTTCGCGGAGGATTACCGCCTCCGGAGCTTCGCGGGGCCGCTAAGGTCGGGACGCTTCGCGGCGGGGCTCCGCGGACGGGTTCCGCGGCTGTGCTTCGCGGATGGGCTTCGCGGCTGTGCTTCGCGAGGCAGCGCGCCAGCTGTCTTTTTCGTTCCTTCCTTTCAGGCCATATTTTTGGCGCCAACATCCATAGAACAAGATACATACATTAATAAACATAATGACTAGATGTTACCATCTAAATCATACCCGAGTACTAAAGAAAATAACTAATTGCAACCTATTCATTGGAAACCAATAATTGTATCATCATAATCTACTGATATTTGATCCACAATGAGGGTAACACCCTCCAAAAACCAATTGTTTGATCCCAAATATATTGATTCCATTACACTGCTCCATTTGAACTAAGCCAGATGAATCCTAAAGTTCCATGCATGTATCTCTTCTTGAGCCATTCTCATCTTATCCTAAAAACCCTATTAGGAACCAAGATTTTATCAACCACACCATGACACTAAAATCCATCCATGATGCCACCATCCATTACAATAAAACATATTTGATACCCATTGATACATTAGGCCACTAATCCCATAATAATTCCATCAAATCCATTAGTCCTTAACATACACACTGTCATTCATTGATTCATGAACCTAAATGGTACTATGTGTAACATGTTTACACCTTCCCTCACACAATAAGGATTTTTCTAAAAAACTATGATATCACTCACACTCCTCTTCCTAGGTAGAGTGAACCTTCTGAAGAACCCTGTCATATGTTCTTATTAACTATCCATCTAGATCTCTAATAAACCCAATGGGTGTATTTTCTTATAAAACCCAATCTTAAAACCCAAATCACTGTACCATGAGTTTGGTCCCATCACACCTAGTCTCAAACCCCTAAACAACTTACTATGTTCTCCAAGAATATCAATATAATCTAAAAAATCCTTGATTATTCTTTTAATATAATATCAAGGCACCTCACCCTTGATAAGGCTAACTATATAATCTCCCACCACCTATGAATCATTCCAAAACAACAAATATTCCATCCACACTTCATCTATTCCACATGATATAATATAAAAAATCAATAGGTCCAAATATCCAACTGGTACTAACCCTAAAATCCAACCTTGATACTAAATAATGTACTCAGAGATCTTTTTATCTTAAAAACTAAGGCATCTCACATGTCTTTCCTTACACCTATTAGTGGAATCAACATCCTCTGGAAAACTCATTCCTTTCCTGAGAACACTCTCTCAGGCATACATTTCTTGAACTAAACCAACCAAGTGTCAATATAAATCCCTTGTATATAGGTACTATATATCCTTCATTATAAAACAAACCTTCAAAGAACCACATGACTTATCTTTAGATAAAACTACAACCATTTAGTTAATTTTTTTTTCTAAATAGTTATATGAGACACTGCCATATATGGTTTTGTTGATACATTAAATAACTTAACCCTCTATCATCAGTGAAATAAATCACATACAAACATACATATTTCATGTGAATCCTATTTTCCATGTATGATTCATGTACCCAAGAGTATTGCTACTATGTGCCAAGGGAAAAAATGATAAATAAAATCCTTTATCAAATGCATCATATTTGAATAAAAATTTCAATAGTAACATAAAAAACCAAAAATAATTGTATTATAACCCTTCCAACCTATATATTCCACCAAAAAGGCGTTCATGACTCATTGGTGTCACATATTTCATAAGAACCAACTCATACCTATTCCATGTCTACTATATCTCAAATAGGAAGATAAAATCAAATATACCCTGATACCATTTTCTAATTCCCATGTCTAAGACCACTAATCAATTTATTAATCAAATTTCCACATTACCTTAGAAACTCCATCCTATATTCTAGAGGTTTTTGACAATCGAAAAAGGCCTAAATAATAGGTTGGGGAAACTATGAAATTGATACCATAAAATTAATAACAATAAAATATCTAGAAAAATCAATAGTAAACAGTCAGAGTATGTAAAATAAATGAAATGTAACCATGATATAACAAATTAACGAGTAATAAATCATTCATCCATCTCATTGAACACTTACGAGTACAATCACATAAAAATTTATAAAAATAATAAATAAATATAAGGTAGATCTACTACCATCCTCAAGACTCACCTCATCCAAGATGCTAATACCCTATCATGTTTCTGTAGACCAATCCACTACACATCGTATACTCTAATCTAGACAATAGATAAAAATTCTACACATTCACCAGAGTTCCCATGTATGGATTGAGAAATATATCCTAGTAGGGTCTCACAAATTGATCCTAATATATTCATCACAAATATGTATGCATGAGGAAAAAATGATATTAAAAAATAATAAAGTTGGGATGTCACATGTTAAACATACCATCATGACACCAAACCATACATGCTATTTCCAATGCACGAAATCAATCAGCTCATGCCAAAAATACCCACCCAAATATGAAGCGACAAGATAGGTTTCTTTACCTTGCCTTGACCTCTACCCTCCCACTTAAGGTGGTGTCCTTGTCAAGTACCCTTATTTGATCAATTTAGGCAAGGAAACATAATATAGTGACCTATCCAATACCCCTTAAGAAAGGATTCACTAAAATTTTCTAACCCATTCACTTTTAGTGAAGGAAGAATTGAATATTACCTGAACCATTCCATCTTCAGTAAAGAATCATGGAATATTACCCAACCCATTCCCTCTCAAATAATAGAATATTGAATGTACCCTAGTCCATTCCCCTTAGAAAAATAAAAACTATGTAACAAGCTATTGATCGCTTTATGTTATATTGATTCCCAAAAAATAATATCACGTCCATACTTACTCACTTAGGATATTCTAATAAATAATATCTTACACAACCAATCTCAAAGAAAGGTGAACAATAATAATTGAACTATCCCCTCAATCGTAGAGAAATCCATGCACCTGAATTTTGGATGACTAGACTAGCCGTACATATATAAAATAAATATAGGGAATTCAACACATCCAAAATTCTCACCAGCTGACACCAGGGTGATGGTTAACCATGACCCAACCCCATAACATGAAATAGATTTTATTCTATCTAGCCTCATAGTCTAATATTCTCAAAACCTTTTACGTTGAAATACCAATTCCAAATCATCACCCAATTACCGTAAACCTCACATGGGTCTCATCCAGGCTCTCTATCAAGAGAGGTGTCAAGATAATCACTTATAGGAAACCCTCCTGGTAGCACCTCATCAAGATCAATATGACTCATACCACTCATGTGACTAGTACAAGATCTCATCCATGCTCAAGAAAGTGTTCCCCACTATGTGTTAGATGCACATTTTTAACACTAATCACTACTAATAAAATTCCTCTAACTCCTAACCAACTAGCCATAGAAGGATCACCTAGACTACCCATTACTCACCCCACATGCCATTAATTACCTTAATTCTCCCATAAACCAAATCATCAACTTCACCCCTTGGTCACCTAGATTCCATGAGATTCTATTTTCCATAAACATCACTACATCAATAGATGCAATCCATGTAGGCTTAAGGAAACCCCAACTCTTTAAATAGGGTGATCACAGTCACTATCCCTTTACCTAGTTCCATTCAAATTTCTGACAGGAACACACATGCACAAACAAGTATATATATTATAAGGACCAAGTACCTCAACCATAGAGTTATCACCCACATGATGTTCCATATATCCTCAACCAAGATAATGCATTCCCAATCCATGTTAATATCACCACCTAAGCTCCTATCTCAATAAAAAATTCCTTAAAAATTATTTATTTAATTAAAATACAATGAGGCAAATCCCTTAAAATCACACTATGAAACACCACAAAATCAAAACCATATAAAACTTCATGTATTTGTCCACTTGAACCCTATTTAATCCTAGTTGAGAAAAATACACATCAATAAGAGATGATTACACCATTATTTTGTGGAATTATCTCACAAACCATGCCTATAGAAACCAAGATTCTTATCCAATAAAATAGGACAAAAACAAAAGGAAACAGAGTGTGGTTATCACCTTGATTATACATGAAAAACATATTAAAATACTCACTCTATAAGGGTGATTGATCGATGGAAGAATATATAGATAGATGGTAAAACTTACACACTCTCAATACCCAATTAATTCTATATCATGAAGGGGAAACCCCCCCAAAATGATAGGTCTACCACATTTGTTTTAATGTGCAACTATATATCGTTATAGAGTGACCCTGTGCATCAGATTGTAACAACATTTTTTAGATAGAAGTTATGATTTAAACATATGGGTCATTGTACGAAATATATTTATTGAGAAGAACCCATGAAGTAGAGATATTACCAACATTTCATGAACCCTCAAGTTAACTCATGGAATGACCCTTCAAGACAAACCACAAATTCATTTCCCTAACCTCTATGGAGTGGACTCCATCCCTTTACGGTGTTTCTTCTTATATCATGATATGACATTCTCACTACACATCTCATTTTATTCTCATGATATGCCTATTATGATGTTTCCATTATAGTTAGTGAATGACATACCATTATCATGAGAATTAATAAATTCAAAATTTAAGAGTTCCAAGACTTTTTCATATGAGTCATCACCACAATGGGATTCCCTCCACTATGAAATGATGCTAATACATAAGTACCTTTCACTCAATGTATAAAATTAATTATCATAACATGATTACATTTTCATCATAGAGTGGTTCCAATACAGATGTGTCCTCCCCTTAGTAAAATATCCCACACAAATTTAACATGGCGTGACACCCATTAGTCCGGATATTAATCTTCAACCATTAACCTGAATTCTAGCCTTTATGATTTCACCCAATTGGGACACCCACTAATCTTGGTGTGGCCTCTAAACTCTATTTCATGGTTCCATCATAGCCATTCCATGTCTCCTCAACCAAAACCCCATTATAAAATTTTCTTTTCCATATCATAGCTTAACTATCCATAAGTAGAAAAAGTTGAGAAATAGTCTCCCCAACAAAACTCTAACATTCACCTGAGAACCCAAAGAATTTTTTAATCCTCTAAAAAAATATAATAACATCTCATTAAGACGTTCCAACCCTTGTAACCCTTATAAAATCTTGATTTTTGAAACATGCATTTATCTTAAACAAAAATGGAAATTCCAAAAAAATGGCCTGCAAATAAATCCATCGTCGCACATATACCTCTAAAATACGAAATTTGAAGAACTCATAATGCAATTTAGTGGATGCCTAGGGTTATATATTAGGAATCCCTAGCCAATAAATCACTTTTCAATTTACTTATATATATATATTAGTACTTTTATATGTAATGGGAATGAGAGGAGTTGTTGGGTATTTAAAATTAATGGAATGAACAATAATAAGTGAAAACACAAAATTTAGAAAGAAAGGGAGTGATCCCATTGGTTACGAAACATTGGTTCCTTCATTATCTATTTATGTTATTTCAAATTCCACTCTATTGTCCAATCAAAACTATTCATTGACCACTATCCCATACTATGATTGTGAAATATAATTCAATTTCAAAAAATTACTTGGTAAACTACACCTCATCTTCTCCATAGTGGATAATGATGATTACACCATGACCTCAGTAGGATATCAATCTTTACAAAATGCCACCATAAATTGTTCATGCCTCAACACTCCTCAATCCTATATTTATGAGGTGAATTGAGGTAAATAAGAGAGAGATGATTTGGTAGTGAATGGAATGGGATTGAAGAAATCCATGAAAGGTGAAAAACCACCACACCGAGCAGGACAAAACCACAACCATCATTATAATTAAACTTATAAAATTGAAATAATTAAGAGTGGGGATTCATGGATTCTATAGACTACCTCTTAAATTTACAACCTTGTATCAGTCAATCAACACCATGGGTATGAAGAGACTTTGACATGGGAGAAGGTTCAAAAATATAATAATAAATGGAAGTAGCAACTATTTTGAATATACTATAAATGAACAATTATATTAAAATGTATAATTTAATTTCAGTAATTTAACTATACACTAATTGTTTCCCATATCGAGAGGATAGAGTTTTGAATCCTTTTACAAAGGATATTAATACTATTTAAATTGGTAAGGGTGGGATTTGATATTCATGGTATGGATTTCAATTGTAATTTGATTAGAGGTGTGATTTTTTCATGAATGATTGATTATGGATCCTTTATTCCTATATATTCTTCCATAATCCATGGTGTACCCTTTTTATAGGATTGATGTGTTTATATTTTGCATAAATTATTGAAATTTTAACTTATAATTTTCATTTTTAAGTGTTAACTCCAATTTTTTAAATAATACTATGAATTTTGGTTATTTTTAATTTGTTATGACAATTTTCAATGTGAAATATAAGGATAAAAAATACATGTCTTACAAAGTCTTACTTCTCTAAAGTACTTTGTGTGTGTGTGTTGTGTACAAAATTAAGAAGGAGGAATGTGATACTTACTAAAAAATTGACCACAAATGACCAACCACAAACCAAGGAGGGAAATCCATAAAGTCCCAACCTTAGGAAGGATGGGGTAGAATAGTATGTATGTTAGAGAAATTACTGACGCATGGGGGTCAGGCCCACAAGGTGGTAGGAGGAGAGCTTCATTAGGACAAGGTGGAACATGTAGGTGGTAGGGGTACTTCATTGATTCTATGTAACCATGTGATCACTTATTTTTTTAGGATCAACTTCCTCCAGCCCTAAATCTCTTAGGCCCTACACATAATCCCTTCTAGGGTTCCATCCTAAAACTCATTAGTGATAGGAGGAATTTCCCATCCAAGCTTATATGTGAGCCATCATCCTTTGTGGAAACTGCTGTGGGATTGGGATTTCCCGCAAAAAAACTTCTCTCAAACCAAATAACACAATATTGGGCCTCCCCTTCAATGATAATGAATCTTATCCAACCAACTTGAACCACCATTTTCTCATCACTGGGACTCACCACCTGACCATCATTTATCAGGATGAGTTTTGACACAAGGCACAATGGATTAAAATGATTCAAATTAGCAACTGCTATCATTGTCAAACTGGTTTGGGGAATACTCAACCCAACATCACCCCAGCTTCAACATTCCTCTAATTCCACTTTTCAGGATCGATTTCTCCAATACCTAGATATCCAAGGACCAAAAAATAATCCATTCTGGGGTTCCATCCTAATACCCATGGTTGATAGGAGGAATTTTCTATCCCAGATTATATGTGATCCATCATACCTTATGGAAACCGATGTGGGATTGGGTTTTCACCCAACATTATTAAGGATTTTCCAGTGAAGTATAACTTCGATTAGGGATGTGTTCCACACATGGGTTTCTAGGAACTTACAGAAACACCTATGTTTTGAACTGTGGATTCACATCGTCTTCCTCATTAATTTTAGCTAGTTCAACACCATTGTTGTGGTGCATTAGGCCATAAAAGAACTTCCACATCCATCATTATTATGTTGTATTCACTACTGCAGTACCAGAAAACCTTGATTCACGGTGAAATGAGAGCTCGAGCACAATAGATTTATGAGACCCACAATAATGCAATCATGGATATATAGCATAGTGACAGAGGAATCCCAAACTGAGAGTAGAGGTACTACATTAATTATTAGACACTATTCTATTAATAATGAACCTCAAACATAATATAGGAAGTTTCACTATGGTCTTGTCATTGTTCTATAGAAACTTATAGGCTATGTAATGAAAAATATTAACATAAAACTAAATGAATAATGTTACACTGTTCTTAGTTTTGAAGTTAAAACACATGAAGAGGCTGTGCCATGGGATCTCTACTCTAACATGGAGGTACGAAATATAGAAGAACCAAGGATTTATAGTGGATAAAAAGTTGCGGCCATAGAAACAATGATACACAATAGTCTAAAAGAAATTAATTAATTGAATATACAGACTATTCCATTGCGATATAACCCATTCCATAAGGTGTTGTTCTTATAAACATTCAAATAACAAATGTTTTTGGGATTTACTTGATCATAGGCCAACTGTCAGGGAATAAAGAAATAGAAAAAATCATCTAAAAGTCACTTTCCATGAAGGATTTAAACACTACCTTAAAAATGAAGACTCAACCAACCATTAAGTATTTGAGGGAGACCCCCATAGAGATGATAGAACTGAACGGGTCAAGAACTAAGAAAAAATATAGTGAGAAAAAGAGTATTAAAATTTGAAAAAAATAGATAAGAGGTTCAGAAAGAATAAAAGTGGAGGTGGCAGTCATTATTGGGGAAAGAAAAAAATGGACACACAGATAAAGACTAAACATACGGCTAAATCTGGAGAGTATTTATACTACATTAGGTGAATTTTATTTTTATATCCCCTTTTGACTGGAATGAGGTTGTGAATCATCTTTTTCCAAGCTATGTAAGGAAAATGGGCATGCACATAGTGCCGGGAATTGTATTTGATTGAAATTGAAATGGGTTGATTTCATTCTTTCATTTCATATTGTAATTATTACCCTTCTCTCTCATGCATGACCACTTCTGAAAGAGAAGGATATTCCTTATAAAATCGTTCAACTAGTGACCCTTAATCATGGCATAACAAATGCATGAATTTGGTTTTCCTGTCTTTAAAAAAGGTTCCAAAAACATATCTATGAACTAACCTAATAATTTAGAGGGTTAAAGCAGACTCATAAAATAATGGTTGAGAACTCGAAGTGGTGGTGAAAAAGAGTTCAATTCAGAAACCATATAAAATAAAAATCACAACCCATATCTCCCTCTAAGTGCACAAACCAAATGTTACAAAATATCCGTAAATTCCTACCATATTTTGTGAAAACCAAGAAACACATTTTGTTTCTTAATTTAATATTTTCTAAAACATTTTTATTTATTTATAAACCATTCTATGTGACTGAAACTTTACCTTCCTCTCCACTAAATTTTAATATTTGTTTGGGTAGTTTGAGCATAAATTTGTTTCCTTTGATATCCCTAACAGAACTAATGATGCTCTCAATGTCAATGAAAAATAAAAGTGAAAATGCATGATAAAGGTTTACTGATTTTTTGTAATAGAATTACATGAAAAATATTTTCTATATTTGTACTTGGATGCATTCAAACATGTGTTTTCCTCATATAATCGATTGTTTTGGGAGTTTTGGAGTGTTGGGGTTGAGGTGTGTAAAGGATATTACTACCATTGTTTGAGTATCAAGTATTGGTTGTGTGAAATCAAAGACTTTGAAACTTTCTTGGGTGATAACAAACTGATATCCTATGATAATATCCATTCATAAAAACATATTTGTGTTCCCATAAAAGATTACTTGCTTGTCCTAGTTTGATTCTCTATGACAGTAAGTGATTCCTCAGTCATAGATGATGACATGAAGCATGACTTCCTCATGGGATTAAATTTTACATTGACACTTACCCCTCAAGTTAATCTTATATTGAAAATATTTTATTCATATACAACAAGTGCATTTCACATTTATTCTTACATAGTGGAATTAATCATTTCTAGGGTAGCATGTTTTGCATGCAAAACATCTTAATTTTTCATTTTTTTATTACACACCCCTACAATCATGTGTAATATTAACTAATTTCTCTATAAACTCCTCAAAAACCCATTTTGAGACAAAAAAATAAACATCTAAAAATGGAATTATTATTTATGAAATTAAATATTTAGTTTAGACTTGTTTAATTATAGAGTTTAAAAACACACTAAAAATATAAAACATATTTATTTTCAATATTCTAATATAATATATGTAGTAACTAAAAATGCATAGTGATTTAGAATTTCTTATGTTTTCCCTCTTAAAGAACAATAACTACTTGTTAGAGTGATTTAATTAACTTTTTTAACAAACACACAATCAAACACAAAAAAAGAATAAAATATTTACAAGGTTTACTACTCATCACTCATAGTTAGTCCTTATAATGATCTATAATCACCCAAGATCATATATTTCACCTATATCAACATGTGGACTAAAAAACCATGGTTTAACCATGTAATTTATTTATAAGTCTCCAAACCATATAGTGTACCACATAGTTATAATGATATAATAATGTTTCAAAATAAAAATAGATTATTTCACTACTTTAGGAATTCATTCACATTGTCACAGCAATGCTTCTTCTTCTCCTACTTTCACTCTTGCATGTATTTTCAACTTTATATTTTTCTAGCTAAATAATATTGAAACATTATATTATTATTCTTCATCTAAACATTTATCTTTAATAATTTTTTTTAATGTATAAAAGTATTGGAAACTATTATTACTCTCTTCCCAATATTCAATCACATTATTTTCCTTCTTTGTATCCTTTTATATTCTCTATATTTCATGAACAATATTTCTATTTTTTTTGAAAATTAAAAAATGTTTTCTTAATTTTTTTAACTTGGGTATACTATTCTATAACTATTATCCAAATTAATAAAATTGTTAAATTTTAAATATTTATGTTGATATTCCCTTTAGTATTACACCATGACCCTCTCCTTCAAATCATCTATAAATATCAACATATTTTTTTCATTAAAAAACCCCATGTTAGAAACTTTATTTTTTTTTATTTTACCTCTATGTGTGTATGATATTAGTTAAAACAAAAACATGGAACTCATCTTTGTAGCCTGGAACTCATAAATTTTCGCATAAATCAAAACCATTTGTTGTGATGTTTGTTTTTATTATTATCAATTCACTATGAATTGTATGAATTATGTTTCCTTCCCCAAAATATTTAATTTTATAAATATTATAATTTTATCTAATATTCTACTAATGGATAATTTTTTATAGTTTTAATAAATAGTACATTTGGAAGACATTCATTTGTTACACCTTTGCTAATTTTTTTAAAGGGGACAAATTTTCATATGGCATACAAATTCTTGTGAAATTTTTAGAAATTATTACAAAGTGTTTAATATTATGTGTTTGACCAACTAATTTTTTTAATAAGTATCAATAAAACTCTTATAAACTTCTCACCAAAATCATATGGTTGCTTCCAATGTTTGATGTGTCTTAGTGAGTTTTCACCCTTTTCATAATTGGGTAATCTATAAAGAATTATAATAAATCTTCAATATTTTATTGTGTTTCAAAATTTTTATGATATTCCCAAAATATTATATAAAATCTCAAATTTTTGATGAAAACATCTCAAATTATTATGCGATTCCATTTTTTATGAGATCTTTAAAACATTATTACAAAAATAAGTCTTAGACAATTTTAGTCCAATATTTTCATATCCAAAGACATTTTAGATTACTTCTAAACCCCTCTATACTTATTTAAAACTCAAAAAATATCTATAAATCCTTCACCTCAGATGTTATATTATATTTTATATGAATTTGAATATGATTTATGCATTCACAATAAAATACAAAATAACAAACATATCAAATTTTCATTCCAAATTACCTATTTCCTGGTCAAATACCACAAGATATAATAAAGTTCCCTTATTTAATATTATAAAAGAACCTCACAAGGATAAAAAAATCACTAAAATCAACAACATTCTTCATAATCTCAATATATTTAAAAAATAACTCTTATAAAACAAGTTATAAATATTAGACTTGGACTATGCATATATGGAAGGATTCCATCTAAAATCCTCAGTAGTAAAAAAAGTTTATGACCTAATTTATCAGTAATTTAAAACTTATCTCTTGAATTTTTATGAATTGGAAATATATCATATCATGAATAATGAATTTAGAAACTAAAAGTCCACGAAATATTATTAATTTTTTTGTCGCAATTAATTGTTGATTTGAAACTTTTATTGGGTGAAGGTATTAGAGGGCATGATTTTTATGAAATGGAAAATTTTAAAATAAAGACAATAATTATGTTCATTATAAATAACTTATAAACATATGTATATTTTTATGGATATAATGTTAAGGGTCATAAACCTTGTCCAATTTGTGAACAAAAGACTTCATATTATCAATTATAATACGGGAGGAAAATAGTATACTTGGGTCATCATAGGTTTTTTTATCAATCACTCTTATCTAATATTAAAAAAGACATTCAAAAGCTCAAAATAATTTGATATTACTCCAAAAACATTTTACATCAATAAATTTTTTACAGGGTAAAAAATTGATGTCACATTTGGAAAGACATAAAAATTTGTTAATCATGGAAATATTTGGAAGAAAAAATAAATATTTTTTGAGAGACCGTATTGGAGATATAATGATGTAAAAATAAAATTTATTTCCTACATGTGGAGAAGAATGTTTTTGGTATTTGGATTAGAACATTGTTATATTTTAAAGGAAATACTAAAGATGGGTTTAATGTTAGATTAGAATTACTCTCAATAAGAATATGCTTGCAGTTTTCTCCCACTCTTAATGGAATATTAAAATACCTACCTCCATCTTATGATACATCAATGTCTCCATTCTATCAATGTTTTATAGTGTTAATTATTAAATTTTAAAAAATTTGTGTCACTAAAAAATTTATTATTGATTGTGATGAAATCTCATGATTTTCACATCATGATGAAACAACTCCTACCAGTTGAAGTTCATGGAATATTGTCCACACATTTTAAATTGAATATCATGAAGTTGTGTTACTTGTTAAATTAGTTTTTTCTAAAAATTTATTGATCTAAATTCATTGAACTATTTTGAGAATGATACAGTTTCTATATTTTTAAACTAGAAATTTAGGTTCATACATATTTTTTTGATATCATATTGAATTTAATGGTTTATTTGGTTTGATAAATAAATCATTAGAGACCAGTATATCCACATTGGATTTATAATTTTGAATGGTATATGAACATATTGTAGGGATATATTAAGAATCCATATAGACCTAAATCCTATATTATTTCAAAGTATATTTCTAAGGATTTTATAGAGTTTTGTACAAGTTATTTTTATATTGGGGTGCACATTGGTTTCCCTAAATCTCTCTATGAATGAGTCAATTTGTGAGGAATGAGAATCCATGGATTTAAATGTATAATTATTAATAGATGAACAGATAAAAAAGGTACATTAAAATATCTTTAATAACATAGTGTATTCCCATCCACATATAACCATGAATTTTAATATGTTAAATTAATTTTATCCAACGAAGAAAGATATGTGGATTTTGAATGAGAAAAACAAACTTTTTTCCCATGGTTTAAAGAGAACGTGTTTGGAAGATCAGATGTATCATAATCATTTAGATGGTTAGAAGGTGACCCATTTTTAAATTTGATAAAATGTAAGTGTTTGAAATTAATGGAAATATATTTCAAATAAAATATTAGGACAACAAAAGTACAATTTAGAATTGTAGTGTACTGGTGTTTTTAGAAGCAATTCATTTTTTGAGTTCTAAAGGAAAAAAATCATATATTCATGTCAAGTTCATATTAAAGACTTTTGAAGAAATATGGGAGGTTGATTATATTAAATTTCAAATTCTTGTGTTTAACAAAAAATGTGTTTTTATAATTTTTTCTAAGAAATGTTGAATTCTGAATGCCACTAATTAATCTAAATAGATTGCATTACACAAATGATACTTTTAGCATGTAATGAAATGGAAAAAATTTTATTTTGTTGATCCTTTAAATATATAGTGGTCTACTATTTTTCATAGAAAAAATGGTATTTTTTTGATGAAAAACATGATGATGATGTTGATTTATGTGATACACCTACTTAAATGGAAAAAATAATATAGAATGTTTATGACCACTTCTTCAAAATGATTTATTCCATAAGTAATGATCTCAAGGAAGGAATTGGAAAACAATACTTTAGTAATTTCTTAATATTACAGGTAACATATATTTGTTTCTTACTAACTTTTTAAAATTTTATAAAATGTTAGATATATTTGTTTTTTAATTAAAACATGTATTATAAATAGTATGATAAATTTTCTATTTAAATTAGTTTAGTTTTGTTTATATTATTTGTCAATTATTCAAATTTATACATAAATATTGGATTTGTATTAATTTTTACTTAATCCTTGTTTTATTTTTTCTTTATCAATTTATGTTTCATAAATATTGTATTTATTAATTTAACATTTTTAACTACATGAAAATAACATAAAAAATATTTTCATTATTCTTTTAAACATATTTATTAAATACTCTAATTAATATGATAAAAAAAATTTATTTAGTGTTATTTTGTTTTGTTTGTATCATTTTGAAATTAATATTCATATTTTTATGTAACAATTTTATTTTCATACTTTTTTATGTTATTTTATCTCTAGTTAAAGTTATCATAATTTTAGTTAAATATTTTAAAAAATATGAATAAAAATGTATATAGTTTAGTTTAATTTCTTTGGATCATTTTTCATTTTTTACTTAGTTTTATATGCAATAGTTTGGTTTGTATATTTTTTTTACTAATTGTATTTTACTTTTAATTATAGGATAATGTCATATAGAACATTGGATTCACCTCTGGATTTTGGGGATTACAATACACATACTTCTATTGAAGAGCCTCCCCATACCTATGTACAGGAGAATTATACTTCCATAAGGGCAGAGAAAACTTCTATGGGTGGTGAACATTGCATCACACATTTACCAAAAATATAAATTTTCCATATTCAGGACCAAAGGATACCATTTTATTTTGATGTTAATGATATTCTGAGGGATCCAAATTCCAAAAAATTAAAGAATTTTCTTTCAACTAAATATTGATATTTTTATTTATTTTTGATTGGAGAAGTTTCAATAAATCGACATTATCTAAATTTTGAGAGTGAATTTCTCTATCCTCATTTGTTATTATTTAACTTATCATGAAATCGTTTTACTAATATAGGTTTTTCCTTCTTATCAGATTCCATATGATATACCTAAAACTATAGGATTCAGTAAGATATGTTTAACTATAGATGCTAGGATGGATTGATTTTAAATCGACCCTCACATCAAATTTCATATTTTAGGGAAATAAAAAATAAAGATCTATGTGATATATATCATTTTTTGGATAAAGACACATAGATTTTTGTTGTTTATATTAGTGAAGAAAAATAATTTTCGGTAATAGAAATGTTATATTTTATAAATTTTTAACATATTAATGATCATATTAATGATATTTTTATTCTTAATTTACAACAAAAAGTGGAGATATCATCAGAAGATCCAATAAAAATATGTATAGCCTCAGAATTTATGTTATGGAGGGTATACATTTACGGAATAATTAAAAATGGATGAAAATTTTCAAAAAGTGAGTGCTAAACGTTCAGGCTCTGTAGTGGTTAACCCTCCTCCTCCAGATATACATGGAAAATGGAAGAGGGACCAAATGATAAAAAATGGAAAATATCTTATGGAAAAGTTGAGGGATGTAGCTTAGTGGATTGTATGATGTTTTCTAATTTATTTATATTTTTATTTTAATTAAAATCATTATATATTGTGATTCTGTAACATCCCTACCTATATGAAACTAAAGTAATACCACGAGATTGGTCACCACATGACCTCAAGAATGTCTCCCTGTATGCTAAAGGCTACTGACCAGTAGCGAGGGTATAATAGATCATGTGGGGAGACTATAACCTCTTTATAAAAGTAAGTTACAATAGATATAATAAAAATTAAAATAAATATTAAAAAATTAACAATAAACATGGATTTACAAATACATCCCAAAACTGGGAAAAGCCTAAAATCAAATAGTAATTATGCTATTTCATGTCATACAATGCCAAGGGTAAGGGGAAAAAATAAAAATAAATAAAAGAATCCACAAAATCAGCCTTGACTCAAAGCCTGATACCTTATCCATGCATTTCCCATGCCAAAATCCACCCTCTAGCATAGGCCCATTGCCTTTGTACTAACCTACAACCATGAAATCTCATCCGGTTCCAATGATGGCCTCAGCGGTGTGCGAGAACAACTCAGTAGGTCACCCCCATCAATGTCTAAAAAATATCAAATTTAAACAGATAGTGTTTTCATGTAAAAAAATTAATAACATGGTAAACAATAAATGGACTTGATGAAATTAGTTAACTAAAATCAATTAAACCATTTTCATTATTTGTTCCATAGGTTAGGCATTTTCATCAATTTTACTACAACCTATGATGGTAAACTACTATGGACCAAGGGGACAAGTGAAGTTCCCTATCTCACTAGGGGAATAATTTCACAACCATTTAAATCACCCTTATATTGGAGCCTTAGTCTAGGTAGTATCATCTAATGAAACCATTAAGGGAATAAATAATTAGTCAGACTCCCTAACCCGATCATTATAAGGGTGGGGTTTAGAGCTCAATCCAATCCAACCCACGGGCGTATAACCTCAATTCAATACAACAAAAATCAGAAAACCATGTCTCCATGCTTATTTAACCACAACACATCTCCTACATAAACCATAACAATTTAACAGATTCATCATTTAAAACAAAAATTCATTCAATAGATAATACCTAATTATTCTCTAACCTCTTTACACATTCTCATGTAAATTCCTTAACCAAATTAGCCCATTTAACATTCACATGCCTTATGCAATAAAAAAAAATCACCCTTTACAATCCATCACTCATTTTACCTATTAAAATTATAACAAAAAAACCCTTATGCCTAGTTAAAAACTAACAAAATTACCATTAATTTCGTTTCATATCCCAAGATAACATGTCAACACATTTATTATGGGATCCATGTCATAACAATTCAATTTTATAGTTAACATTTTAATTCTCATGTTAATGAAGTGGAAAACCCCTTGGGTGGACCTTAACCTAGTAAAATCAACCTCAATGAATCCCATTGGGATCATGAGGGGTTCATTTAAATATTTACCACAACATTTTATCAGTTATACAAAGTAAAATCAAAATAGAAACACAATTACACCACAGAAAAACTACCTACACATAAATAATCAAAAAGACTATGGAATATAACTTATAGACCACATACCTCATTTTTGAGGATAAACACTCACATAACCCTATCCTTTGATACATATTCGAACACCCTTTGAATCCCAAAACTACAATTCGTTAGAAAAATAAGGTCCTATGGATTTTGAAGAAGAAGAGAAACTACATAAACCCTAATCTAGAAAAAGATAAAAGTGGTGTGTTAGAATCACCTAGAGATTCAATTCCAAACCAAATATGATCCTAATTGATTATAAATGATGCAGATCGACCCTTGGAAAATTTGGGGAATTTTAGTTCACCATTAAGGCTCTAGGAGTAAGAATGGATGAGAATTATGAGTAAGAACACTTATTGTTTGGGAGGGAAAATGATAAAAATCCACTTTTTAGGGGCTGCACAGTGTGGCGCATGGTTGGAAAAACCTTACGTTGACCATGAACCACCATATATCCCAAAGGGGGATAGTTCACATGATTATCTAGGGATCCCACATTGTTTAACAAACTGTGCAATGACCACACAAGATGACTATGTCCAATCTCACATGATTTGTATTCCCCTTGCATGGTTTCTTTAAACCATGCACCCACAACCTAGAAAGCATGGTTATGGCACATAGTTATTACTAACCATTATCCAAACATGAAACACAGAGTTCATGACCCTGATCTCCCCATCTTTCATATCCCCCCATAACAACATAAATCATCCCCATAAACACATGAAATATTTAATTTAACTTCTTAGAGGAATTTAAACCAAAAAATTTAATAAGAAAGTTCCTCAAGGATTTCCGGGGTGTTAAAACCTCCCCACCTTAGAATGGATCATCCATGACCATCACTCCCAAGCATCACTAAGATTATAAGGTAAAAATATTGGGCTTCGAGGCCCACATATCCATTTTACTCTCCCTTGTTTCTTTCGGAACAAGACCCTGCTGCCAAAAAACTCGAACTAAAGGAACAATGTTTCTCCAAATACATTCTCACTACAATCCCTAATACGAATCATATTCTCCTCAAAGGATGAATCATATACAAGATCAAAATCATCAACATCAATCAAATGAGATGGGTCGAGGTGATACTATCCAAGTTATGACAAATGGAAAACATCATTCTTGATACTATACTGTTGTGGAAGAGCCAGTGGGTATGCCACCAATCCGTTCCTCTCCATAATCTCAAATAGTCCCACACAACTGGGAAACAAATTACCATATTCCCAAATTCAATGGTGACCCAACTTTTTCAACACTCTAAGAAACACAAGATCATCCACCATAATCTCAGGAGTTATATGACACAAATTATCGTACGACTTCTGTCTACTCTAATCTATAGGCATACGTTTCAAAATAAACTAAACCTGTTACAACATCTACTACATGAGTCATGGACCCAAATTTTTTTTCTATAGCCTTTATCCATCATAAAAAATCTACATAGACTCCCCATAGAGTGATTCAAATGGTGTCATCTAAATCATCTCATGGTAACCATTGTTATAATAAAACTCAACATGTTCCATGTGATTCTCCTAGGATCCACCAAAATTGAGGATACATTCCCGTAACATGTCCTCTAGCGCCAGAATAGTGTGATCTAATTTCCAATACATCTGTGTGTGGAAAGACATACTAAAAAACACTTGGGGTTCCCAAGTGATTTTTGTAATCCCTTCCAGAAGTGCGAAGTGAAATGTGTATCATGATCCAAAACTATTGTACATGGAATCCCATGCAACCTCACTATATTTAAAACATCAAACTCACCCAAATGATCAATGGTTAATGTCTTTAAAATTATTAATAAATGTGCCACCATGTTCAAACGATACAAAAATACCCAAATTTAATCATTCTTTCAAGGCTTCCTCAGAAAACCCCCAATAAAATCCATCATCATGTCATCCCATTGCTATTATAGAATGGGAAAAGGCTATAACAAACCACCAATTTGATGATGATATACATTCACCAATTTATAGGTATATAATCATGTCACAAAACCTAAAACCTATTTATTAACCCCTAGACACCAATACCATCTACACATATCATGATATAATTTTGTTAAATAATGATGAACTGCAAACTTGAAGGCTTAGAACTCACTCATTAACTCTTCCGACATACATGTAGGATTGAATAACTGACCACTAACATAGAAAATATCTTAATCACAAATGGTCCAATTGGAAGGTGACTCCCCACCTTAAAGAGTTCCCCTCAAATCATAACACTTTAGATCCTTATATTGCCTCTTCTTGATCCATCTCATAAGGGTAGACTCAACTACCAAGGATAAAAGGGTAATATTCCCTTGTCAATACCAATCCTATATGTGCATACTAGAAAAGAACCCCATCATCCTCCACTCAGAACTGAATTCCTAAACTTCTTGGTTTTGAGTCATGTATCTCAAGTCATCCCTAACACTATTTCCCTTACTCGGTGTCTATATTAGTTTAAAAACAAAGGAATTCATGTACTCAACCTGTATTTGCTGCTAAATATTCATGTCACATTGGTAGAAGATTCAATTAAGTCTTATATGATCGGTATACATAGTAAACTATTATCATAACTAGTAACACCATAAACACTTTAATGTATAAACCATAGAAACTAAATAAAGATCATGTGTTGGGTAGTTTAATTCATGAGGCCTCAAATACCACAACCCATACTCTAAAGCCCAGTCATTATGAATCAACACTAGCCTAAGATCATCACTGGATGCATCACAAAACAAGGTAATATCCTCACCTAGCTTGGGTAGGACCAAAATAGGTGTAGTAATCTTCCACTTTTTCAGCACCTAGAAAGTATTCACACAAACCCAGACCATTCAAACATGATTCTCTTCTTGGTTAAACCGAAAAGTGGTGCTTGAGAATGGGAGAAGTCTTTCATGAACATTTGATAATAACTATCTAAACCAAGAAAACATCCGATATAAAAAATTTTCTTGGGATGTTCCCAATATACAACAGCCTGCACATTATTAATGTCCACTAACTCACCTGCCTTAGAGATAATGAGACCCAAGAAATGTATATTGTCATTCCAGAAATGAAATCTGGATATCTTAGTGTATAGAGTATTCTCTATCTATATACTCATGACAATTTCAAGATGTTTGGAATGAGCATCACGAGTCTTGGAGTACACTATCATTTCATCCACAAAGACAACTACAAATTTCCCTAGGTACGGGTGTAATATTTGGTTTATTAGGGCCATAAACACTGCTAGTGTGTTGTTCAACATGAACTAAATCACAAAAAACTCATATAAACCACAACCAATCCTGAAGTAAGTCCATGGAAAATCCAAAGGTCTCACCCTCAGCTAATGATACCATGATCTCTAATCAATCTTGGAGAACATAGAAGCACCTCTCAATTGGTGAAAAAGATAATTGATTTGTGGAATATGGTATCTATTCTTAACAGTCATCTAATTTATCATTCGATAATTGACACAAAATTGCAAGGATCTATCAGGATTCTTGGGAAAACATTATATATCCCCAAGGTGATGTTCTCGGATAAATAAACCCCTTTATTCTATAGTTCCTCCAATGGACTCTTTAATTCATAGAGTTCTGTCAGTTCCATTATATAAGGTGGAATAGAAATTGGTTCTACACCTAGCACCAACTCTATTGTGAACTCAACATCTCCCTCGAGTGGAATCCCCAATAATTATTCAAGGAACACATCCTAAAACCAATCCACCATAGGAAGAAATACATGATTCTTTACTTCCCCATCATCAAGCATAAGATAATCCACATGGGTTGTATGTTCACCCAACTACTGAATGACTAGTCCTACACGACCTGCTCGGATATCCCATTCCCCATGGTGACCATAATTATTTCTCTCTAGGGACATGAACATTTCCATAAAAAAATAATAGTTGATATGGGCATGATACAATGCTACCCAATCGATTCCCAAGACTGGATCAAAACCCAAAATCTCCATTAAAAACAAATCACACAAGAAATAATACCCACCAAACTCAAGGGAACACTTCTATCATTTCTATATATTTTCTTTTTCTACCCCTAACTATATATCAATCAACATAACCCCACACACATGTTCCAATACTAGGACAAAAAAATCACAATTTAGGTACATATAAAAGAATACAAGACACCTATATCAAATAAAGCACTAAAAAGTATTAAATCTATAAGAATCATACCTTGAAATATCAATGGTCTACCCTCTCCACCTCTGTATATAGGCTAAACTGCATGAAGATGACCAGTCCCTCTACCATGGGCTCTAGTTTGAGTTCAGGGTGCTACACTACCCTACGGATAAGAGCACCCTTAACCTGGAGAACCACATCCAATACCCAATTGGAATGGATGGAAGATCTCAAAAAACATACCTGATATCAGTTAATCAACCACATACCCACACTCCGCACTAGAGTTGGGACTCCATCATCACCCATATGTTGTGGGTTCTTATAGAACCTTTTCACATGCCCAATATTTCCACAAACTCAGAAATAAATTGGTGGTCAGGGCCACTAACCTCTCATGTGTCCTTTACTACCACACTGATAGAAACAAATATGATCATCATCTATAGAGGATGGTTCTCTTTTCTGAAAACTCTATCCACCCCCACCCTGGTGGAAACACTCGTAGGGCCGCTTCCTACTATTAGAATCTTCACTACTTGATCACCCAATTGCAACTTCATACCCACCACCGGACGCCTCATTGATATTTACATAGAAAATAAAGACCTAATACACCACCCCATAAAGAATCAGTAAAATGAATATATTCACCTGAAACTTGATCTCATATCTAATTCTATCCTAGAAACATATCCCCATAGCTGCCTCTTCCCTGGCCAATGTTGGAGTGAATCCTTGAAAGTTAGTGAAGCAGCTTGCATAATCCATCATTATCATATTCCCATGATTCAAACTCATAAACTATATATCCTTCCACTGCCTCAAGGAATCTGGATAATAATGTTCTAGAAAATATTCTTGGAAACTCTTCCACACATACACTCTTTCTACTTAGTTTGAACCAAGATATCCCACTAGTGTTTTTCATGAACTCATGACATGTAAACCACAAACTTGAATCTATTTATTTGAGGAGTGTCTATATTATCAAGAATCATCTTTATTGACACTCTCCAGAACTCAGCTGCCTCATGTCCACCCTATCTAGTAAAATTTAAAGGGTGTTATAGCTGAAACTCAAAAGTTAGCTCAAACATACTTGACACAACTAGCTCTAGGTTCCTTTTCATCATCATTATAATACTAGAAGTATTTTCACATAACTACTCTATTCTTTTACCCTAGATCACCGTTTTCTCTTTCTCCACTTATGTAAGGCCATTCTTGGTGATATCCACTTTTCTCCCAAATAGCACATATCATTGTGGTGGTATTTCTCTACAATTCGAAGCACACAACTTAGAACACATAACATAGAACATGCACAGTTATCACAAGAGAAGGCTCTCCACTATCAGTAAAAACCCATTCTATATACACTATCTTGAAAAGACATAGTAACATCTCTATCACTACCTCTATCCATCCTTACCGTGGGTCATAGTAAAATATGGGGTAAGATAACTCACAAAATCACAAGACTTTTCATTGAACACCCTTTTTAACCGTTTTCACTTCAAAAATATAAATCTTTCACTTGTAGGATTTTTACCATATTTACAAATTATCACAACCAAAATTTTAACCCATTTTAAACCGTTCATTAGGAACTTTTCTTTAACCATTATTTCACATTCCTTCTATTTTCCCATTTTCCGTATCTTTATAAAACACCCCTTCTTCAATTTTTTTTAAATAAAAGGAAATGAATTTTATCCCTCATGTCTCACACATCTTCCCCATACGTTCCTACCATAATTTATTCCACTTCAATATATAAGTTCCCAAAATGATACATGAATGCACAACCTCATACCATTTCAACCATGAGAAAAATATCATAAAATAGTTACATCACACAAAAAATGCATCACCTAGTGGGAAAAATCATTTAACTGTAACAACACACATCAAGAATTACAATACCACCTTGGGTACTTAGGTTTTCCCTCATACATGGGCTAACTAATCCCATCAACGAGCTTATTCTGGAGACCCAACAAATCCCAGTCTCTCTTCTATCTTCCCCAAATAGCAAGAAAATAGAAAAGAAAACCTGCATTGATACCACATTGTAATACCCCCATCCCGGATGCCAAAAAACCGGTGCCCCGAGACGGGTCACCACAGGACCTCAATCATGCATCCCTATATGTTATAAGCTTCCAACTAGTAGTGAGGGTCTAATATATCATATAAAGAGACTATACCCTATTTATTAAAGTAATTCAAAAAAATATATGTAATGGAAACAATAAATAATAAAAAATAAATATGCATTTCCAAACACTTCCCAAGACTAGGCAGAAGCCCACAACCAAATCCTAAATATGATATATCATGTCATATAGTGCTACGTGTACGTAAATCCCAAAATAAATATAGAAAAGGATCCCCCAAAATGGGTCTCGACTCCAAGTATGGATCCCTCATCTATGTACTTCCCACACCCAAATCAACCCTTTAGTAAATGGCCTTTTCCCTTATCCTAACCCATAACCATGAAATATGCCCGGGTACCCAATCGAAGATTGATCAGGGTGTGAGGAGAACTCATTAGTCCACCACCAATAGTGTCTCTAAAATAAATAGTCTAAGTATATAGTGTACGCGTGTACCAAAAGGACCAACAATGTAAATAAGAAATAAACTAGGTTCCAGTAGTTAACAATAATCACTTAATTGATTTTCATCATTTTTTCCATGGGTTAGGCATTCTTATTAATTTTATAACGGCCTATTCCAGTCAACAACTATTAATAAATGGGATAAGTTAAATTACCTATATCACCAGTGAAAAACTTTCAAACCAATTACATCACACTTACCTTAGATCCTCAATCTAGGTGGTCTCATCCAATGAAATCATTAGGGGCAGGGAGCATCATTCAAAATCCATAACCCCTGAATTCTGGGGTGGGGTTTAGAGGATCAATCCCACCTGAACCATGGGTATAGAACCTCATTTCAATACCCCACAAACCACTAAGCCAAGTGCATATGCTTCTTTAACCACAACATAATTAAAATAAAAACCATAACCATTTAATACATTTATCATTTACGACAAAATTGTTCATCACATCATCCATCAGTATACCTTATCCAATTTACACATTCTCATGTACATGCATTATCCAAATTAACCTATTAATCATTCACTTGCCTTACCCAATCATCAAAATTACCCTTTTCATTCCATCAGTCATTTAACCAATTTAAATTATACCAAACAACCACTTATTCCAAGTTAACAACTAAAACAATCACCATTGGTTTCATTTCATAACACAAACTAACAAGTTAAAACATTTATTTAGATATACATGACATAATAATTCAATTTTATACTTAACATTTTAATTCCCATGTTCAAGAAGCAGCACACCCCATGGGTGGCCCATAACCTGGTCAAATCAACCTCAATGAATCCCATATGGATCAATGTAGGGTTAATTTAAATATTTACCCTACAAATTTATCAATTCTATGATGTGAAACCAAAATAGAAAAACAATGAAACCAAATGACAACTACATATAAAAAAATAATTTACAAGGCTATGGGATATAACATACAGACCACCTACACCGATTCCGAAGAAGAATGATCACATAACCCTAGCCGTTGATTTGAATTTGAACACCCTTTGAAGCCCCAAAATAAGATCCTATGGAAAAATAGGATTTTTGTGATTTTGATGATGAAGGGATACTACACAATCCCTAATATGGGAAAAGGGGGATTGATGAGTGTTAGACTCACCTGAATATTTGATTAAAAACCAACAATGATCCAAATGGCTTAAAGATGAGGGAGATTCACCCTTGGGACGTTTGGGGCATTTTCGTTCATCACTAGGGATGGAGGAGGAAGAATGGGGGACAATCATGATTTAAAACAATTAAGGACTAATATGTAAGGACGGTAAACAATCACTCTTTCATGGGAACAGGGTTTGGCTGTAGAGTTGGCCAAACTGTGCGCCACCCTCTATCCAAGAGTGGGCCTGACTGCACAGTTACCTGGGAATCCCACATAGTTTAACAAATCACATAATGACCACATTGAATGGATATGTCCAAGAATATATGGTTTTTTCTTTCAGCCTTTCATGATTTTTTAAACCATGCACCCCACCACTAGGAAAACATTGTTAGGGTGCACGATTTCTACTAACCATGCACTAACTGTACAATATGAACAAAATTTCCCCAATTTCCTCATCTTTAATGTCCTAATCCCCTGAACCAACCCTGATCCTCTACATATAATCATAAGACATTTAATTAACCATCGTAGAGGTATTTAAATTAAAAAATTTAATAATAATGTACCTTCACAAAGACTGATATCTTACAGATTCACTATAAAATTTTAAAATATTCTATATAGGAATCCCTTGAAGAGAATTCACAAATGAGACCATCATAAAATAGGGTAGGAATTATATTTTATCTACTGTATTAGAAAATCTCCAATATTTGGGTCACGTATGAGGATACTCAGAGAGTGCGTCGATAAAAAAATTGTTTAGTCATTCTGGAGCTTCTTTAAGTGAGGATATATATAAAAGGAAAATAGAATATTTAGAATCTAAATTTTAGGAGATTAGTTAGATTATGGGTGATAAGTTAAGTCTTTATGAACAATAAATGTTCATAGACATGATAAAATAGTATCATTATTTAGATCCTAGTTCTCCACCACCACTTATACCCAATCTCATCTTGCTAATCTCACCCCTTTACATCCTCTTACTTATCCAACTCTTATACAACCTCCTCTATAGTTTCCCATGTATTGTATGATTTATGACGAGGATCCTCAAAAATATTTTTTTTTCATATGGTATTTTATATTATATTTGGAAAACTATTTATCATCCAATGATAGGTACAATGAATCTTAGGGTCTCTGTACAAGATATTATAGATAGATCGACAAGTGTACCTTTTCATATAGATAAGGTCACTACATTTGGACAAAGTATTGACCATTTTTTAGTCTATAAATATTGACTTGTTTCAAAAATTACCTTTGTAGTATATATAGATTATATCATATTTCATATTGGTTTTGAATTTGTTTTAAATTTTTTAAATTAATATATATATATATATATATATATATATATATATTATAGTAATTATTTAAAGGTAATGAAAAACTATATAGACAAAAACATGTTCATGCCTCTATGACTTCAGATACTACTTCTTTTAGAGTTGATAGATTGTCATGATATTAATCTATATTGATGGAAGCTAATGATATTCCTTTAATGATAATATTTGTCGGTGTGAACTCAATTTGATGATTTTGAAGAGGGATATCATGGATATTGTAACTAGAAAATTGTTGGAAATCAACATGATGGAAGAATTATCCATGTAAGTCGATTATTACATTTATTTTATTATTTTAATTTATTGAAAATTAATACCTATTGTTGTATTGTATTAGGTATCTTTATACACCTTGGATTATGTATGACATGATAATAGTGTATGGATTTCTGGACCCATCATGTATTTCACCAATAACATTGGAAATAAAAGATAATGGAAGAACAATATATATTACTGAATGATTTCAATATAGCGTAATTAGGTATTGGATTATTCCATATCATTATGGATAGGGAACATATATTTCATAATGTGCTATATCTCCTAGTTGTGTAACCACATACATTATATTTGTTTCGTATATTATTGGCAATTAGATGTTGTGTGTTTTTGTCCAAGTGAAAATATAACTTATTGGATATTCTATATACATGGTGAAGTGTGAAAATATTTTTGTGGTCTATTGAACATATAAGTTTTATTTTTGGAATATTTAACACCCCAAATATTCTAAAAGTGTAACTTCTCATTCAATAGCGTGTATAGAACACAACAAAAAACATAGAAAGGAATATAACCTCATGAGAATTTATGTTATATTTAATATTTTAAATAAATTTAATATATCCTTCAGCTTGAAATTCATGCAATACCGAGTTATATTGTATTTCATTCATCAATTATATTCTTTAATGATTTCCATTACATGAATAAATGAGTTTTTCAAACAATAATACTTTATTATTTAATATAATAAAACTAAACATAGGCATTCAAATTAGAGACTATGAATAGTATTGAGTAACTTATGATAATATATATTATATATCCAATAAAATGTTTTCACATTCATCCAATTTATTTTATAGTCATAAAATAAGAACAAACCCAATTTTATGCCTAAAAACGTATATTTTTTAAAGACAGTTTTACCAATTTCTAATGGTGAATCTATTTTTAATCCAATTTTTGGAAATTATATAAATTTTATTTGTGAAAATAAACATAATTTTTTAATTAGGAACACCAAAAATAGTTTGGGGTGAATTTTTTGATATTTTATAAATATTTCATTTTTTGATGAATAGTGAAAAATGTAAAATTTTAATTTAAACATATTTTTTGTAAAATACATTTAAAAGGTTAAATTAAAATTTTATTTTTTATAATGTTAAATTAGATAAATTTTACTTAAATTAATCAAATTTTTTAAATTTTAATCAATTTCCCTTTGAAATTGGATATAAACACATCTCAATCTTTTTAACATTATTTTTTTAAAACCTGCTTTGTCGTCTCACCTGTAAGATTAAATTTATATTAATTTATTCCAATTATGTGATTTAAATTTTGTAAGATGGATTGCATATTTGAAATCATAATATTTTAAAATTTATAATAATTTAAATGTAATTTTCCACAAAAAATATTAGTGAAAGTGATTAAAATTAAAAATGTTGATTAAGAGGAAACATAACTTAATAAAGAACTAAACCTTAATCCTAAGGCCAAAAATGGACTAGAAAATTATAAAAAAGAAAGTATCTATATATATTTCAACAATATAATACATTTTCATAAACATGGTAAAATAGTAGAGGAACAAGATGTAAGGGATGCCTCTCAATATTATTTACCTTTTTATATTTACAAGAATTCCACTCCTCCACTATAAAAAGTTACTCACCCCCCCCCCCCACTTACTCAAACCACTAAAGACCATTTTATTGCCCATAATATGATAAAATACACTCCCAAAATACCTTATCTCAACATATAAGTCTCACTTTGGGCATAAATCCATCCAATGGATCCCTTTGGTGTAAACCAAAAATATTTACCCAAATAAGAGGTAACATCCTTCCTATAACAACCCAAGATTTTGCAGTAAGTTATTTTCTTTAAAGTAATTCAATAGCTTTCTCTACACGCAACACCGAGTTCAAGCGCACCACGACTTACCAAACTAGCCTTTCAAAAAGTGGTTATGAATAAGTTTAACTGAATTTTTAATTTTATAAACTCCACATAATTTTAGAATCCATATTATATGTTTCTTATACATAATATAAGAACAAATTTATTTTTTTCAGATAAATGAAGTATTTTTCAAAAAATGAAATTTTACCACCATTTAATGGAAAACCATTTATAAAACCAATACTTGAAACTTTTATATAATTAATTTAATGAAATTAAATTCTTCTTTAGAATCGAGACACAACAATTTATTTTGGATAAATTTTTGGTACTTTTCTGATAACATCCATATTTTGGTGAATACTAAAAATTACTAAATTTTAATTAATTTTTTTTAATAAAAATAATTTATAGTGTTAAATTATGTATTTGAATTGTTTGGAAGTATAATTATATTATATTTTTATCATTTAATACAATTTAGGTCATTATAAGTAATTTCACATTTAAATTTGACATAAACACATGTCAATCTTTTGATAGTTTTTAATTTTTAAAAACCCGTTTTTCAGTTTTGACAACGGGAATTAATTTTAAATTAATTAATGCAACTTATATGTTTTTAATTTGGTAAAATATAATTAATTTTTGAATTCAGAATATCGAAATTATCTTAGGGAAACTTTTTGGTATTTTTCAGAAAACATTCAATTTTTGATGAATGGTGAAAAACACTGTGTTATAGTTTAAAACTGACATTTTATTTGAATAATTATTTATTTTATTTAAACATTTTTAGGTTAAAATAGATATATAATGTCTATATAATTTCAATGTAATTTATTAGAGTCATTTTATAAAAAAATTAGATGTATAAAATTTTATTGATCTTTTTATCATCTTTTACCCACCTCCTAGGAGCATTTGGAATTTTACATAGAAATTAATTTTACCACTTTTGTGAGTTGAATTTTAAAAATCTGAGAGACACGGTTAATATACGTAAGTAATATGTGGTTCAATTTGATGAAAATAAATTTTGGTGAATAGTAACTTTTGGCTTTTATTTACCACAGTTACTAGTAAATAGGTTAATTAAGGGTAAAAATGATATAATAATTACCCTAACACATGTCCAAATTCTATTAGATAAGTATAATTCGACCAAAAACAACATTTGGAATAAAATATGAACCTATTTGGTCCACTTAAATTAGATTAGGACATTTATAATTATTTTATTTAAAGAAGAGTTAAAAGAGTTAAATTTAATGATTAACAACTAAAACATTTTTAATATAGGGTTACACACAATATAAATTAGAATATAAATATTAATTAGAAATATAAAAATAGTTCCTATAAAATTTTATTTTTTATAATTTATATACAATAAATAATTTAATTTAGTTATGACACAATAATGTTGCAGTAATTACCTTATTAATGAAATATTAAATTAATTGATATTATAAATATCCAAATAAATGTAAATTTAGATTTATGATGAATTAAAATAATTTAATAGGTTAATATAACATGTTAATGTTTTTTGAATAAATTTTATTAGAATTAATAATGTTTTTATGGCTTTCAAAAAAATCAAATACTAAATAGTGTCAAAATTGACATAATTAAGTTTTTAAAACAAATATTATATTATTAAGTGATATAATATTCTTAAAAATCTACGGTTCGGAAAAAGGACATAGATAAGGTTATATATATTAATAATGAACCACATGGGGTTTTCTAGGCGTGTTATAGTAAGTTTATTAACCATATAATATAAAAATACAAAGAGACATGGTAAATGTCAAACAAATTACTTAAGAGTTAAATCTAAATGATAAGGTTAATATGATAACCTAAACCTATCTAAAAACTATTGGTTGAGAGGTTTTCGACCCATCCCCACCTTAGCCTTTAAATAAATCATTTTGGAGCCATTAGAAAACGAAAATGAGTTTATTATAAAATAATATTTCAAGCTTTTCCAAAAGTTACCCTCACCTCTCTTATAAAAGGGCACTTCACCTTATCTTATTTTCACACAGCCAAATATAATTGTATCAGCCAAAACCTACCCAAATATCCTCCCAACTTTCCTCCCTTAGTCCTAGAGACCTTCATTTGTTCAGAAATCCATCCTATGGATCCATTTTGATCAATTCAAAAAGAAGAACCCAAAGAAGAGGTAAATATTTCATCACTTCTTTAAAGTTCTTTTCTTCTCCCACTTCCTTTTTCATTGTTGTTTCAATTATAAAATAATAAATTCAATATCTTCTATACACTAAGATGTTATTATAAAAATGGTACAGCCATATCCACTATTATATCCACCCTATAAATGAAAAATTCACTATACGTGTGTACTTACAAATTGCCATCTCCACGTCATGGTGTAGATATTATTCAAACACTTCATTATTTGGATGTGTATAATTATGAGTATAAATAATGAAGATAATAAATATAACATGTTAATGATTATTTATATATGATATAACATCCAATTACATATGATTTCACCATCAATATAATGATATTGTCCCTCGTGCGTACGTACGGATTACCGTCTCCATGAACAAGATGAGATTCCTTCCCGATCGTAATCATTCAAAAATAATTTTAAATTTAGGATTAGAAATAATTTTTATGAACATATTATCAATATGTATATGAAAAAAATATATACTATTTATAACAAACATGGCTTACGTCACCGAGTATATAATGGAAAATGAATCAGTTAACACCCGAAACAATGATACTACTAAAATATTATTAACAATGCAATATTAGAGGATCATATATGATATCATATTTATGTATATAGTTATTTTATAATTTAATAACAATTATTTAACTATTATACAAGAGGTTAATGTACCATCGATCAAGTACAAGTACATGGCCAGGGGTTTCTTATCTCACTTTTAATTCCATGAGATTTCCATGGTTCGCCACTAATTTATTTCATGTGGTGTATTATGTACTTCCATTTCATATATATTATAATTATTCTATTTATATTAATATTATTCTATGAATAATTTGGTGATTATTAACTTTTCTTCATACTACTCGATTGATTACAACGTGGTAAGGGGTTTTCATCTAAGTTCTTATTCCCGTGAGATTCATGCTATATTGCCACTATTTCCTTTTGTGTGGTGTATGTACTGCTCATGATTGTATTATTTGTGTAATATAATTTAATTTATCAGTATTTACATATTAATTTTATGATACTTCTCTCATGGAGTGTATGTTTCGTATGTTACCAACTCGGTATGGGAATTTCAAATTTCAATTTCTACTCATTGGGCTTTACACATACTTCATTGATTATTTTACTCCATGATTATGTGTGGAATCACTATTTTTTATTTGAGTAGTAATTTCCACTCCCCTTTCTATGGATATACTTTTTATACAAATAATCAATCCATTGATAAATTCTCAAGTCATCAATATGAACTTGATAAGAGTAATTTTAACTCAATCTGTATTTATTGAGTTAAACATCCAATTCATTGGTGTTGTCTTTACAAAGAAATGTGTGAATGTACTCTGATTGATTTACACTGAATACCCAATCATATTGTGTGTATTTATATTTGTCACACATAATTATGTCTTTGATTTATCCTTAAACTAAGGATACAGTCTTTATAAGATATTTTATCTAAACACACATTCTATTGTGTCTTCTTTGTTGTTATGAACCAAATCAATTTTGTTCAGTGTATATAATGTACGTTGACTTAGTATATCATCATTACCTTTATTCTCATGATATTATAATATTTTGGTTACCTCAATTATTTTTATTCAAGCGTCTCTCATTTGGTTATGAAATCTAACTAAAATATTATTTTAAATGTTTTAAAAATTTATTCTTCAAAATCTTTCTCATTAATGTCCATGTTTTAAAAATGGTATTAAGCGTTTATTTATATGGACATTAATTTTTAAAAATGTTAATTCATTTAAAAAGTTTCAAAATGGTATGGGAAACATTTATTCAAAAATCTATTTTAAATAGCTTCTTGATAAATATTGAGGGTTTTATATGTTTTCAAGAAAAAGGGGGATATTTCTCTCAAATAGTTTTGATGATTATTTTCATCTATGTCAATATACATCATTATTTTCAAATGAGGTCGATTTATTATAATA
Organism: Viscum album; assembly: GCA_963277665.1. Taxonomy (NCBI): domain Eukaryota; kingdom Viridiplantae; phylum Streptophyta; class Magnoliopsida; order Santalales; family Viscaceae; genus Viscum; species Viscum album. The sequence goes on from OY728140.1 coordinate 575,270,016, forward strand.
CAATCATCTATATTGTATTTAATGAGTTATGTTTGACAATGTATGTTCTATTTAAATTCTATTCATGGGCTGTTGTTAAAATATTGATATTTCATATGCTAGTTTTAATATGAATGTTTAGATTATATTTCAATATTTTCATATGAGGAATTAATTGGACTTAGTAAGCGACAGGTGGAGCCCACTACAACTCCTCAAGGAATCGGTATGTCTCATGAGATGAACTAGTGTCTTGGCACAGGGGCTTGACAAAATCTTATCTATAGTCTTGGCACAAAGCATTGACTATGTGGTTATGAAGTCATGCATTATGCATTCCATAATTATGAAAGTGGCTATTGATATTGCATGTGATTATTTGACTAGTATAATATCTAAGTGAATAAGTAAATAACATTATTTGATTTTATCTTTTCCATATTATGTTGAAATTTAAGTTTAAAAATATTTTGGTTTAGTCTTATAAATTTCTTTAAATTTTTATGCTTATTTATAATAGTTTTCACTATATTGTTATCCTTACTGAGCATATGATCTCACCCCTTTCTTATGTTTTATTTTTCCTAGGATGAAAAGAATTATATTACGATTAACCTACAAGAATAGGATAAGGAATGTAAGAGTGGTCAAAGGGGACAAAATATTGTTTTTTTTATTTAATGATTTAATGTAAAACGTATATATGTGTCTAGTACATCCAAGAATACTAAATTGATCAGTCTTTCAAGAAATTATTCCTTGTGTTAGGCCAATGTTATGTAATAATGCACCTATTATAGGTAACTAGGTTTGGGGCATTACAGTTGGTATTAGAGGAAGTTTAGTACAAACCATGGAAGATAGATTTAGAAAAAAAATATGAATAGGAAACACTTCTCTAAGATAGACATTGAGGATTTGTATAGAAGAACATCCAAAAATTTTGGTAATGTAAATATTCTTTGGATTTTCCAAGCAATACATCATTGGTTGGATATGAGAATGTAGAGGTGGCTCTAGAACAAATGTACAAAGGAGTGAAAATTCAGACAAAGAGTTTTGAGATTGACCTGGGGTATCCTGGTACATGACAATGGGTCTTGTAGTACTCTTGGTTACGACACTCTTGGGTTATATGCTTAGGATAATTCACATTTTCCTTACAAACCAATTTCAATGATTTTAATACAAGATGAGAATAAATAACCTTGGTTAATCCTAAGGTGTGTTATATTGAAAATAAGGTGTTATGATATTCTATAAATTATTTTATGACTCACAGTATGATTTCTTGTGTTAGTAAATGGATGGATTCCAAGGAATTCATAGTAACATTGAACATGATGTACAAGGTAGGAATGATGGTGGAAATGATCAATGAAATGGAATATTGGTAGGTGTAAAAGATATCGTGTTCATGACAATTTAGTTTTCCAAAAATATGATCAACAACATATATATTAACCAACTCCCAGACTCAATAAAGATGAGAAAGGTGGTGAATTATAAGTGCTCCAGAAGTGGAGACCATAGAGAAAAGAAATTTCAATTTCTATCATGCTGGAAATGTGGAAGGAGACACCTTGGAAAGTGTCTCAATCAAACAAATAAATTATTTATGTGTGTGAAAGAGGGAAATAATGTAAATAATTTCCGAGGAAAATGAAGAGTAATATGGAAGAAAATAAAAATGATCCCAAAAATCCATGTACAGTCATTTTCCGTAAATGTAGGGGGCCTAGGCCTTACCCAAGTGAATGCCATATTCTATAGATAACTTCTTGGTCAAGGAAGAAACTATGTGGAAATAAATGGATGGATAAAAGTTAAAAATATTATATTACTTTTGAAGACTATTCTATTGTATGTGTAACCATGTACTTTGTTATGTGAAAATGCAATTTTAGGAAAGAATTATCCTTTCTTTCGTGGATATAGTTATAAAAAACCATTTGGGTTTATATGATCCTTGAATTTGAGGCATTCACAGGTTATTAATTTTTGGGATGAAAATGAGAGGTATGAGATAAAATTTGTGGTTAAATTATATTATGTTTATTTTGAGGAATTTATTTCATTTTGGTAATGTTATAAAATATAGTTTTTGAAAAAGGACAACGCATAGACCGTGTGACAACCCCTCATGTCGGAAAAAGATGCGGGAATCGAACCCACAACTAGAGTTAGATTGGGATTTATTGCCTACCACGGGACTACATGAAGTCCCTGGTTAGTGTGACTACATCTTTTTAGTGAAATGATTTTATTGATCAATAATAAGTTGATTTGGGACCTTATGTCTTATCAAATGGATGTCCTTATTATAGGAAAATGAATTGGTGATTAAGTGATAAATGTTATTTTGGAAGATGGTTTCTCTGTTGGGAACACTATAAGCCAAAATAAAATACAGTACTAAGGGATTTCATTTAAGGAGTAATGGTGGATTTTTTTATATGTTTTTATTGTGGATTTATAGTTATTTGGGTTATTTATGGAAATGATTTACCTATCATAGAGAATATGTGATTAGGTTAACTACTTTTAAGTCTGAAACTTTAAAAGAAGTTAATGTTATTTGTAGAAACAATTTAACGTGGAAGAATGTGTAATAAAATTCTTCAAAATTTAGGGTTTCAATATTATTTTGGATTATATTGAACGATTTTAAGGAATTTTTTTTATTGGATGGTATTTATTGATCTTTGGGTATTGTTGGATTAAATTTATAAATTAAAATTAGTATTTATTTCTCTAAAGGATTATCCATTTTTGGGGATCATCTGATCCTGTTCTAACCATTTTGGTTTTGGTTAATCTATAAAGACATGGTAAATATATAGTTTATCCATTGTGGATTATGTGATTCTCTAGAATTTGCTTCTAGCGCTTCAGGTGAGAACAAGTCATCTTGAACACTCATTGTTTAAAAAAAAGATGAGTTAGAGGTAGTAATTTATCAAAGGATGAAACTATACATAAAAATTAAGTATATCTCTTTATGTTCTTCATCAAAATCATAAATAAATTCCTCGAATTTATGAAATGGAGCTTAAAACAAAATACATCGCCCGTTTACTTTTCCAACTGGGAATTTAATGACCGTTTATCCCATCACAATTTTGTTGTTTTCTTGTTATTAACTTTCTCCTGATAATGTTTTCTATCACTCTCCATCAGAACATGACATTTACTTTATCTTATATATCCTTGTTTTCCTACATAGAATCCTATTATGGGTTATCTCGGGTGACCTTTGTACTTCTCTTTATTTTTTTAAAGTGATTGTTTTGTTGACTCTTTTTCCGATGTGGGAATTTCAAAGAAGTTACCATGCCCAATTTTAAAATTGTGAGGATACAATTGCCAATATGTGGAAGAATTTAAGACCCCAATATTTCATAGTATGTTATTTTCTTTAAAGTAATTCAATATCTTGCGCTACATGCAACACCGAGTTCGAGCGCACCATGACATACAAAACTAGCTGTTCAAAAAGCGGTTATGAATAGTATTAATTTAATTTTAAATTATATATACTCAATATAATTTTAGAATCCATATTATGTGTTTCTTAGACATAATATAAGAAAAAAAAAATCATTTTTTAGATAAAAGAAGTATTTTTTAAAAAATAAAATTTTACCACCTTTTAATGTAAAACCCTTCATAAAACCAATATTTGGCACTTATATATATATATTAAATTTAATGAAATTAAATTCTTATTTATAATAGAGACATAAAGATTTATTTTGGATAAGTTTTTTGGTAATTTTTTTATAACATCCATATTTTGATGAATACTGAAAATTACAAAATTTTAATTGAAAACATCTTTTTTAATCTAAATAATTTATTGTGTTAAATTATGTATTTGAAGGGTTCGGAAGTATAATTAGATTATATTTTTATCAATTAATACAATATAGGTTATTACAAGTAATTTCACATTTAAATTTGACATAAACACATTTCAATATTTTGATAGTTTTTACTTTTAAAAAAACACTTTTCTATTTTGACAACAAGAATTAATTTTAAATTAATTAATAGAACTTAAATGTTGTTAATTTGATAAAATATAACTCGTTTTTTGAATTTGTAATATCAAAATTATCTTAGGGTAATGTTTTGGTATTTTTCTAAAAACATTCAATTTTTGATGAATAGTGAAAACACTGCGTTATAGTTTAAAACAAACTTTTTATTTAAACAGTTATTTATTTTATTTAATTTTATTTAAGTAAAAATAGATTTACAATAACTATATAAGTTCAATGTGACTAATTGGAGTCATTTTATAATAAAATTAGATGTATATCATTTTATTGAACTTTTTACCATCTTTTACCCACCTCCTAGGAGCGTTTGCAAATTTACATAAAACAAAATTTTACCGTTTCTATGAGTTGAATTTCAAAAATCCGAGAGATACAGTTAATATCAGTAAATAAAATCTGGTTCAATAAGACGAAAATAATTTTTGGTGAATAATAAATTTTGACATTAATTTACCACGGTTAAAAGAAAATATGTCAATTAAGGGTAAAAATGATATCATAATTACCCTAACACAGGTCCTAATTCTATTGGACAAGTATAATTCAACAAAAAAACCTTAGGAATAAAATATTAACCTCTTTGGCCCACAAGTATTAGATTGGGACATTTATTATTATTTTATTTAAAGAAGAGTTAAAAGAGTTAAATTCAATGTTTAATAACTAAACCATTTTTAATATTGGTTTACAGACATTATAAATTCTACTAAAAATATTCATTAGAAAGAAAAAAAATACTTTCCTAAATAATAGTATTTTTTATAATTTTTATACATTAACTATTGTAATTTATATATAACACAATGATGAAGCAGTAATTACCTTATTAATGAAATATTAAAATAATTGATATTATAAATATCCAAATAAATGTAAATTGAGTCTTATGATGAATTCCACTAATTTTATAGGTTAATATGACATGGTAAGGTAATTTTAATAAATTTTATTTGAAGTAATAAAGTTTTTATGGCTTTAAAAAAATAAAAAATTGTGTAAAAATTGACATAATTGAGTTTTTAAAACAAATATTATATCAATTAATTGATACAATATTCCTAAAAATCTTAGGTTTGGAGAAAGGACTTAGATAAGGTTATATATATTAATTATGAACCACATGGGGTTCACTTGACATTTTATAGTAAGTTTATTAACCATATGAGAAAAACATACAAAGAGACATGGTAAGTGTCAAACTAATTAACTAAGAGTTAAATATAAAATATAAGGTTAATATGATGTACTAAATCAGTATAAAACCTATTGGTTGAGAGGTTTTCGACCCATACCCACCTTATCATTTAAATTAATCATTTTAGAGACATTAAAAACTGAAAAGGAGTTTATTATGAAATAATATTTCAAGATTTTCTTAAAGTGACCCTCACCTCTCTTATAAAAGGAAACTTACCCTTTGCTTAATTTCACACCTATAAAATCCATTTGGATATCCCAATAACTGCTCAAATATCCTCCCAACATTCATCCATTAATCATAGAGTCCCTTCTTGGGTCAGAAAGCCATCCTAAAGATCCCTTTTGATCAAATCAAAAGGAAGAACCTAAAGAAGAGATAAATATTTCATCACCTCTTCCAAGTTATTTTCTTCTTACACATCTATTTTCATTATTGTTTCCATTATAAAATAATAACCCCAGTATTTTTTATTTACTGTGATGTTATTATAAAAATGGTACTACCATATTCATTATTCTATCCACCCTATAAATGACAAAGTCAACATACGTGTGTACGTACGGATTACCGTCTCCACGTCGTGGTGTAGTTTGTTATTCAAACACCTCATTATTTGGATGGGTATAATAATGAATATAAATAATGTAAATAATACATAAAACATGTTAATGATTATTTATATATGTTATAACACCCAATTACATATGATTTCCCCATCAATATAATGATATTATCGCTCGTACATACGTACTGATTACTGTCTCCATGAACGCAATGAGATTCATTCCCTATCGTAATCATTCAAGATATTTTTAATTTTATGATTAAAAATGATGTTTATAAAATTAATATCATTATGGTTATGAATAAAATACTTCATATCCATAAAAAACATGGATTACATCACTGATTATATAAAGGAAAATAGACCAGTTAACACCCAAAATGATGATACTACTAAAATATTATTGACAAAGCAATATTATAGGATCATATATGATATAATATTAATTTATATAGTTATTTTATAATTTAATAACTGTGATTTAACTATTATACATGAGGATAATGTACCCTTGACCAAGTAAAAGTACAAGGTAAGGGGTTTCTTATCTCACTTTTAATTATGTGATTTTTCCATTGTTCGCCACTAATTTATTGTATGTGGTGTATTGTGTAGTTATATTTGATATATATGATCATGATTCTATTTATATTCATGTTTCTTTGTGAATCATTTGGTGGTTATTACCTTTTGGTTCATATGACTCGATTGATTACAACGTGGTAAGGGGTTTTTATCTCACTTCTTATTCCCATTAGATTAATGTTGTATTGCCACTATTTCCTTTTGTGTGGTATATGTACTGCCCATAACTGTATTTATTGAGTAATATAATTTAATTTATGGGTATTTACATTTTCATTATATGATACTTCTTTCCTGGGGTGTAAGTTTCGTATGTTACCAAATCGGGAAGGGAATTTCAAATTTCAATTTCCACCCATTGGGCATTACACATACTTCATTGATTATTTTACTCCACAATTATGTTTGGAATAACTATTTATTGTTTGTGTTGTAATTTCCACTCCCATTTATGTGGATATACTTTTGATACACATAATCACTCCATTGATAAATTCTCAAGTCCTCGATGTGAACTTGATAGGAATAATTTTAACTCAATCTCCATTTATTGAGTTAAACACCAAATTCATTGGTGTAGTTTTTACAAGAATATGTGTGAATGTCCTATGAATGATTTAAAAAGAATACTAAATCATATTGAGTGTATTTATATTTGTCAAAAACAATTATGTCCTTGATTTATCCATAACCTAAGGTTACAGTCTTTATAAGGGATTTCATCTAAACTTACATTCCATTGTGTCTTCTTTGTTGTTATGTGCCAAATCACTTTTGTTTGGGGTATATAATGTACATTTCAATAGTATATAATGAATCACTTTATTATCATTATATTATAATGTTTTTATTACCTCAATTATTTTTATTTAAACATCTCTAATTTGGTTCAAACCTCTAACTAAAATATCTTTTTAAATATTTTAAAAATGCATTCTTCTAAATCATTATCATTAATGTCCATGTTTTAAAAATAGTTTTAATGATTTATTTATATAGACATAAATGTTTTAAATTGTTAATTCATTTATAATGTTTCAATGTGGTATGGGAAACTTTGATTAAAAAAATCTATTTTAAATAGCTTTTTGATAAATAGTGAGACTTTTAAATGTTTTCAAGAAAAAGGGGGATATTTCTCTCAAATAGTTTTGATGATTTTTTTAATCTATGTAAATTTCCTTAATTATTATCCATTGCGTTTGATTTATTATAATGCAATCATCTATATTTTATTTAATGAGTTATGATTGACTGTGGACGTGCTATTTTTATGCCATTCATGGTTCTTAGTTAAAATATTTACATTTCTTATGCTAGTTTTAATACGAATGTTTAGATTATGTTTCAAACTTTTTATATGAGGAAATCATTGGACATAGTAAGTGATGGGTGGAGACCGCTATAGCTCTTCAATGCATTTGAAGGTCTCAAGAGACAAAATAGTGTCTTGGCATAAGGCCTTGATAAAATATTATTTGTAGTCTTGGTACAATGATTTTACTATGTGGCCATGATGTCTAGCATTATACATTCCATCATTATGAAAGTGGCTATTTATATTTCTTGTGATTTTTTGACAAGTAGAATATCAACGTGAATAAGTAAATGGAATTATTTGATTTTATCTTTGACATATTATTCTGAAGTTTATGTTTAAAAGGATTTTGTTTTAGTCTTATACATCACCTTAAATGTTTGTGCTTATTTATGAAAGTTTCTGTTATATTTTCATCCTTACTGAGCATCTAAACTCACCCCTTTCTTATGTTTTATTTTTCCATGGATGTAATGAAGTATATTACGATTATCCTATAGGAATAGGCTATGGAATATAATAGTGGTCAAAGGGGACAAAATGTTGTTTTTTTATTTCATGATGTAATATAAAACTAATGTATGTATCTAGTACATCCAAGGATACTAAACTGATTAGTATTTCGTGAAATTATTCCTCGTGTCATGCCAATTTTATGTAATAATGCACAGATTCTGGGTAACTGGGGTCGGGGTGTTACACTTCCTCAAGCTCTTTAGTTAAATTTTCACTCTCCACCCACTTAAATATTATTATTACATGTTAACATAACAAGAAAATATCTTAAATAATCTAATATGTTTTTATGTGATAGGTTTTATCGACAACTACACACACTTCCATCAGATGGTAACAAGCATACCATTTGTGCATGACAAACTACCGCCTCACAAAAAGAACTCATTAGTTTTTTCCTTTACCACAATTCATGGTTAGTAATTATGATGGAAAAAACTATGAATATATTATATATGATATTTGTTATTTATTTAAGATTCTATAATTATTTTATAATATATATACCATTATACTTTCCATTTTGTGTAAATACGATAACATCGTTTGTGGACGTGTGGACTACTACCTCCTCAAAGCGATGTGATTCATTCAGGCTATACATGGAACATATTAAGGATTATTTCAATAATAACATGTGAAATATATACCATATATAAGATAATTTAATTATAATATACATATATATAATTTACTTTTCATTCTTTTAATTGTGATAATGAAATGAAAGTAGCATTAATGCGCACATATGACCTTCCGTCTCCACGAATAGTGCATTTCATTTTCTATATTCAAATAAAATGGATTATTAAAAATAAATATATAATGGATATATATTATAATTATATAATATTTAAAATTTTGGATATTATGATAACATGATCAAAGTAATAGGAACAAAAAGTATCAAGTTAAAAAATACTCAGAAAACTAGACAATTAACACACGAGATAGTGAAAATAATGAAGGATTATTGGAAAATGGATAATAATATATTGTAAGAAGATAATATATGATATTTTAAATACAATCATGGTTATATTATAAGTTACAATATTCTATAAACCACTATACATGAGTCTAAAGTATTTTCTCCTAAAATGGAAATGGATGTTTAAATATTTTAATCTCACTTCTTACAGATGTGAGATAAATGTCATATTCACCAATTACTTATTTTTTATGGTGTATCAATTGCACATTTTGATATATTATATCATGAATTATTTATTCTTAATTTTATTTAAAGATTAATTTTAATTTATCTCTTTCATGAGGATTATAATTTAAAAGATACCATATAATAAGGGACTTTGTCTCAATTTTCATTATTTAAGTCATTCATTTTCCTTGTGCATGAAATTTCTTATATATGGTTCACATACTTAAAATATGTCATATAATATCATGAATAATTCATTATTAATGGTATATTTAGTTTCAAATTTAATTATTCAATCTAATTGGATTTAACCTTAAAATAACCAAATAGTAAAGAAACCTCATAACTCAATTCCTTTTTCATTGGGTTATATTACATCCATATTGTTGTTAATATTATATGATTAAGTGTATAATTAATTTGGATATATATTGATGTAATCAAACTTATTATATGTTTATTTATAGTTTATAAACATAATCTATTCATTTATTGATTCTCACATCAATGTTATGGTATTTTAAATGGTTTAATCCTCAATCTCATCTTATTTGTGATTTTTTACACTGAAATTTACATTAAAGGAACTTTTTTGATTACTGTTAAATAAAAACTTTAAATTTATACTCCTATTGTTATTAATTTTTTTTCAAGTAATAGTACCATTTTACCACTTTTTGGTGCACAAAATGATTTATAAAATGATTTAAAGAAAACCTAACTTCATTTATCTATTTAGCCAGAGAACATGTATTCTTCTAAAAACCATATTTTATAAAAAAATTTCCAAAAAAGTTTTTAACCTTTCAAAGATAATTTATCTAAGGAATTTTAAACTTTTAAAAAATGTTTAATGTTTTTATAGTTTTTTCATAGATTTGTTTTAAAAACAAAAGGATATTTTCCTCAAGAATTTTGTTAAATTTTTTCTTCTATTTAATCAATGAAAACAAACCTTATTCTTACTCTGATGGGCATATGTATTATTAATACCATAATTATTCTTTATCAGGATGGATAATGATGGATTTGGACAGGGATATAATTCACATTAACTTACTTGATTACTTTTTCAATCCCATTTAAATATTAAATTACCAATGGTCATAGAACTTTGAATTTCCCCTAATTATTTATATCATTTATCATGTATATATTCATTACCTAACACGTATACCATTTTCTAATATTGTATTTACTTTGATTTTTTTTATTTGAGGAAATATTGTAATATTAGTAATTTTATTCAATACAAATATTTGTTAATGCTTAATATTTATGATTTAAATTGATTATCTCCCAATTAGAGGAATGATTTGGATATTCCCTATAAAGGTTTGGGACTGGTTAATGAAAGAACTATTGGTTGAGGAAGGGTTAATGAACTCCCTATTGATTGGGGACCATTTAAAGCAAGCCCCTTTATGCATCGATAATCTAATGACATGAAATAAGTTGGCGATAAATCATTCAAGTTTGTTTCCAAACATTATAGGTGAGTTTCTATTAATAGATTTAAAATATCTTGTGAACATTATTGATGGTATATCTTTTTATATGCCTCAGACATTATGTTCAATAATAAAGAGCATCCATAATTTAGAATCAGTTACTTTTTATCCATGATATTTTCACTATGAAATTATCTATTGATGTATTTCATTCTCATTTTATTGATTAAATAATATATGTTTTTAGTTAATTACCTTTCCATATTGTTTATGTACCTCTTTCTCAATTTATTGATTATATGGTTTGTGTGTTTAATTATTAACATTCCATATTAACTATACTCATTTATTCATTATTGTGTTTGTTGTACATTAACCTTACTGATAATTTGAGCTCACCCTTATTATGTTTCCTTTCCCATAGATTCTATTAAGTATATTAAGAAAGTTATAAAATGATATTCTTGGTGAAATAATGTTATATTTGAAAAAAATAATGTCGTAATTTTTGTATGCATTGATAATACAAGACTCATGTATGTATCAGGTTTACCAAGACTACTAAACTATTCAATACTTTGGGGCATGATATACCCATATCTTATGATAATGTTATGGTAGAATGACAATGACTCCAAGCATTCTGGGGTCTGTTCACGACAATTTATATCAAATAAATCTTATTAGAAACCTTGTGAATTAGATTTAAGAAAATATATATTAGAGAACATAGTCTAAATGGAGAATTTGAGGATAAGTATAAAAGAACATCCTCTAGTTTTGGTAAAATAGAGATTATACGGTTTTTCATTACAATACATCATAGTGTGGATACTACAAGTTGACGTGGTTATTGTATCAATGTATCTAGGGGTAACTACTCCAAAAACTGTGTTGGGACTAACTGATATATAACCTGGTACACGAAAACATGCCTTCCAGCAAAGTTAGTCTAACACTCCCTAGGGATACACTTAAGATAATTCACATTTTCATTATAAACCATTATGAATGATTTAAATAGATAATGAAAATGAATGATATAGGTTAAACCTTAGACCAAGGAAGGACAAATTTTGAAATAAAATAGATGAAGTATTTATGTATTGAGGTTTTATTTCAAACCTTAGTTTAAAGGATATTTAGTGATTAACCTTATTTCAAGGATGTCTATAATATTTATATTGGAAATTATATTAATATGGTTTTATAAAAGGAAAACTTGTATGCTGGGTGAAAACAAATCAATCCCAGAAGGTTCATGGGACTTAAACCCATGATTGAAGGATAATAAGGGTTTTGTGTCTCTCACTAGACTACATGATGTCCTAATTTATATATCATCATTTTTAGTTAAAAAATTTTATGAATAAAGACTAATGAAGAAACTTTAGTGTTGATTTTTATGTTTAGAGATTAATGTATTAACTATATAGAATTTGGTGAATAGTTAGAGGCAAATAGTTATAATTTTTACTCTTTTATGGGCCTTAAGATCCGTTAAAAGTGTATTTTAGTGCTTCATACATAAATTTTAATTTTTAGATATCCATTTCTTAGAATAAAGGGTTGAATTTCAAGTTTATCAATGTAGATCCAAAAAATGAAATTAAGTTTATATAAGTATTTCAAGTAAGTATATTTTCTTATTTTTTTTATTTTATGAAATAATTCCTCAAAATTAGGAAACGTATCTGAAAATAATTTTTTTTCATAACACCCTAGTTTTTATTAATCCAATGGTCTTCTAAATCATCATATATTTATGAATTTGAGACCCTCAAATTTCCATTAGTCATTAAATTTTTCGTGACTGATTACCTTAATCACCCCAATAAATATTTACTCTTTTCCTCTATTCACGTATCTCCACTTTCAACTAATGTTCTCCAACATAGAAAACTAGTTATATGTTAGTCCATGTGACCTTTTTTACTTCCCGTTCTCTCTTTTCTAGAGGATGTTTTATGAACCCCTCTCACAATGTGGGATTTAAACATTGAAAATATCAAACAATTTATTACTAAGGTCCAGTTTACGTTTAGAGTAAGTAATTTAATTATGGTAGGGAGAATGTAACACCCCAAAAATTATAAAAGAGTAACTTTTCCTTAAACAACGTGTATGACACACAATACCAAATATATAAAGGAAAATACCCTCTCGTGATTTTATGGAATATATAATATTCTAAATAAAATTAAAAAATCCTTTAACTTATAATTCACACAATAACATGTTTTCTTGCATCGCATACAACAATGAGTTTTTTGATGACTTTTTTTGCACAAATGAACGAGTTTTGCTGAACAATAATATATTATTAAGATATTATTATTTAATATAATAACACTTTACCTAGCCATTAAAATTTTCAATTATGAATAGTATTAATGAACTAATGATAATATATATATTTTATATCCAAAAAAATGTTTTCGAATTCATCCAATATATTCTACAGTCATAAGATATGAACATACCAAATTTTATGCATAAAAAACATATATTTTTCTTAAGGCCGTTTTACCACATATAAATAAAAATATATTTTTAATATAATTTTCAGAACTTTTAAAAATTTTATAAGTCTAAATAAACTTCATTTTTGAAATAGTAACATAAAAATTAAGTTAGGGTGATTTTTTTGAGTATTATTAAAAAATATTTCATTTTCAGAGGAATAATGAAAAATATTAAATTTTAATTCAAAAACTACTTTTTCATCTAATTTATTTATAAGGATAAATTATCTATTTAACTAGTTTTAAAGTTAAATTAAATAAATATTTAATAAATCGATCGAATTTAGGTAATTGGAATAAATTTCAATATAAAATTCGATATAAAAACATCTCAATCTTTTAAACATTATTAATTTAAAAAACTGCTTTGTCATGCTACCCGCAATAATAAATTTAAAATAATTTCTATCACTTATGTGATTAGAATTTATAAAAATGGATACCATATTTATAATAAGCATAATTTATAATTTATAAAAAGTTAAAATTACTTTTTTGATAAAAAAAATAATAGTAAAAGTGATTAATATTAATTACAATGATTAAGAGGAAAATTAGCTTAACAAAGTACTAAACCTTAATCTTAAGGCACAAAATGACATAAAAACAATTCAAAAGACATTTTTTGGACATATATATTCCATATACTCCCTTTTATTTAATATTTATCATTATTAGAGGCACATTATATAAGGGAGACATCTCAATAATGTTTACCTTTTTATATTTACATGAAAGGCAGTCCTCTACATAAAAAGGCACTCAACCCTATCATTTACTCACACCTCTCAAGACCTTAAAAAAACATAAAATATTCTCAAATAATGTCCCCAAATCTATTACCACAACCTATAATCCTCACCTTGGGAATAAATCTATCCATAAAATCCCTTTGGTGCAAACCAAAAGGAGTAACTCAAAGAAGAGGTAATATCCTTCCTCAAGCTCTTTAGTTTTAGTTTCATTTTATGCCCCATAAAATCTCATTACTATATTTTAATATAAAAAAAATTATAATAAATATACTGATATTTTTTTAATATTTTTATATAAACCTACACACACTTTCATCAAATGGGTGATGAACTTAAAGTTTGTGCATAAAAAACTACCACATCATGAAACGATGTAATTCATATTTTCCTTTACCATATTTCATTGTTGAGAATTATGATGGACACAAAATTAATATATGATATATATGATGTTTATTATATCTTTATTATTTTTTAATACTTTTATAACATAGTCCTTTATACATTCAAATTTTTTTAAATATGTTAACATCGTTTGTGGACGCGTTGACTAGTGCTTCCCCAAAGCGATGTGATTCAATCACGCTATACAGAGAACATATTAATAATGATTTTCATAAAAACATGTGAAATATATGACATATATAAGATACTGGAATTATAATATACATAAATATATTTTTCATTTAATTATTTTAAATACGGAAAAAAATGAATGTAATGTTCTTGCATACAAACAATCTACCGTCTCCATGAATGGTGCATGTCATTTAATATCTAAAATATTATGGATTATTATAAAAACATATATACTAGATATATATGATTATTACATCCTGGTTTGACTTATTGAGATAATGAAATCATGATCTAATTAATAGGAACAATAAGTAACATGTCAAAATATACTCGAAAAACAAGTTAATTAATACTCAAGATAGTGAAAATAATGAAAAATTATTACCAAATGAGTAATAAGATATTATAAGAAGATAATATATGATATCATAAATAGAATTAATTTTTTTATAATTTAATAACATTTTTAAAAAACTATACAGAAGGTTAAATGATGTTCAACCCAAAAGAAATGCTATATAAGGGATCTTCATCTCACTTCATACAATTGTGAGATAAATGTCATATTCACCACTTATAAATTTTGTGTGGTAAATATACTACGAAATTTGATATATTATATCATGAATTATTTTACCTTCACGGTACTTAGAGTTTCATTTTAATTTATCTCTTTCATGGGGATTATAATTCCAATTTACTAAGTAATAAGGGATTTCATCTCAATTTCTATTATTTGTGGAATACATTATCATTGTGCACCTAGTTTCATATATAAGGTGTACATACTGCCACATTGACATGTAATATCATTAATAATTCATCTTTAATGGTATTTTTTGTTTAAATATAAATTATTTCATGCAAGTGGATTTGATCTTAAAATTACCAAGTGGTAAAAAAATTTCATAACTCAATTCCTTTTTCATTGGGTTATATTACTTCCTCATTGTCATTAATATTGTATGATTATGTGTATAATAAATTTTAATATATATATTTATGTAATTATACTTATTATATGTGTATTTAAATTTTATTCACACAATCTATTCATTTATTTATTCTCACTTCATCATTATGTTCTTTTCAACTGTTTAGTTCAAGATCTCATCTTATTTGGGATTATTTACACTTGAATTTCCATTAATAGAAATTAATTAATAATTATAAAATAAACAGTTTAATTTTATTCTAATATTTTTATTCATGAAATTTTCATTTAATAATATCATTTTTCTACTCCTTTCTACTTAAAATGTTTTAGAAAATGATTTTAAGAAAACACGACTTCATTTCTCTCTTTATTTGGAGAACATGTTTTCTTATTGAAACCCAATTTTATAAAGATTTTTTAAAGATTTTTTAAACATTTTCAAAATGATTTATCTAATTAATTTTTACACATTAATTTTTTTTTCAATAGTTATTTTCGAACAAAATTTTGGTTCAACAGATTTTCAAAACAAAAAGTTTTTCCCTCAAGAATGTTTTAATTTTCTTATTATATTTCATCAATAAAGAAAACCATTATTCTTAATCCAATGGGTATATGTCATATTGATAAAATATTTATTCTTTCTCTAGATAGATTATTATTAGTTTGGGCAAGGGTAATATTGAATTTCACTACCTCGATTCCAATATTTGTCCCCATAAAATATTCAACTTCTTATGATCACTGAACATTGATTTCACCTAATTATACATGTCATTTATCATCTCTATTTATATTTCCAAAATAGTATACCATTTTTACATATGGTGTTTAATTTGAACATTATTTTATTATCAGGGAAAATATAGTTAAATAAATATCTTTTATTTAATATGGATATTTGATAATCGGAATTGTTTATGATTTAAATTGATTATTTTCATATACAAGGAATGTTTTAGACATACACTATACAGGTTGGGGTCTAGTTAATGCATGAAATATGGGTTTTTTACTGGTTAATGCATTTCATAGGGGTTGGGGACTATTTAATGTAATCCCCTTGATATATATGTAGTCTCATGAGATGATTTTTTTGGTGGAAAACCCTTTGAGTTTGTTTCTAAGAAGAATAGACGGGTTTGTGCCCCCATATATAAACCATCTTGTGAAAGGGATTAATGATAGGTGTTTTCATGTACCCCATAAAATATTCTAAATAATTAGGTACTTCCTTCATTTAGATTTATCTATTTACTATATATGATATTTTTACGATGAAATTAACTATGGATGTATTTCATTCTCATTTCATTGATTAAATGGAATGTGATTTCAGTTATTTACCATGAAATAATGTTTATGCACTTCTTTATTTGTTTATTTACTATATGGAATGTGCGATCAGTCATTACCTTTCCATATTGACTATAATCAAATATTCATTATTACTTCTTATATACTTTGACCTTACTGAGAAATTGAGCTCACCATTGTTATTTTTCTTTTCTCTAGGATCTCATAAAGTTTAATAAGAAAGATATACAAGGATACAATAGATGGAATAATGTTTTCCTAGAAAATCTCATGTTATAAATTTTGTATTCATTTATAACACAATACTCATGTATTTACAGAGTTTACCAAGACTAATAAACTATTTGGCCCTTTAGGACATGATTTACCAATATCTTACGCCATTGTTATGCTAGTATGACACCTGCTCAAGGATTTTTGGGGTCGTGTTGTTACAAAAAAAATTTATATTAACCTAAAATTTTATTTAATTTCATTCATATCATTTGAAAATTGTGAATGATATTATTTTAGAGAGAAAATAATAAATAGGAGAGAAAAGATGAAATATGTAAAATAAAAAGTGATTTATTATTTATAATTACTACATTTTGGATCCATGTACTTAAATTGTTATATTTAATTAAATAATTATTTTTAAATTTAACTGTCATCATAAAATATGAATAATGTAACATGGTTATTATGTATAAAGGTTTATGTTTGAAATTATTTCAATAAGGAAAGTTAAAAAATTCAACAAGGATATATTATATTATATGGTTTCTTTTGATATATCTAATAATTATATTGAGAATAAATGATAAATGTTTTCCTTTAATTTGTATATTTTTGATGATCCTCTCCCTTATACAAAAAAATATCTAAAACTTAAATAAATAATAGTCAAAGAATATTTCACATGTTTGGTTGGTTTTTTGTTTATTTGTAATATATACTCTAAAGTTGGAAACATAAGTTGTAATGATAAAATGATTTGAAAATGTGATTATATTTTTTTATTATTTTTTTCTCCTAATAATCTATACTATTTTTAACTGCTTATGATGTTGTTTTTTTGTTTTTGGTGTTGTTATTGTACCGTGGGGCATCTTTTTTGTAATTAAATTAATAAAAAAATTATTTTTCAAATCAGTTATTTTATAACTAATGTGAAAAGGTTTATATATTGATTTATCACATTATTTATATAAAAAACTGGATGATAAATCATTCTTAATATTGTTTCTATATAAATTTTAAAATTACTGATGCTAAAAAAACAATATAACATTAGTTAAAAATAGGCAATGTGAAAGCCTATTTAAAGCATCTCTTTTAATAACATCCCATTATAACTGATGATAAAACCCAAAAAAACTCACATTAAAAAGCCTTATGTTTACACAAGTGAGGGAATGTAGCTCCCTTTCAAAATAAAAAACATATTAATGAATCATTATTCAATAACTATAAGACAAATTGAGAAAAATTAGTGTAGAAAATATAAATATTTAACCATAATAACATGATGTCCTTAATAGTATTCATTTACATTCTACTCTTCACAAATCCTGGTTCCACTTGAGATAACTTGAAAAATAATTAATCTACTTATCCTTTAATACCCCTTGTCATATTACTTGAGGATATCTAAAAACATTTTTTTATGATTTTATAGAATAAATATTTTTAGGAAAATCAAGAACCACAAGTATACATTGGAAAGCTGGGAAAAAAACTCTCTCCAAGAACATGACCACCCAAAAAAACACCACTAAAACAAGCCACCAAACCAAAAACCAAAACAAAAAAAGTCCTCTAAAGAATGCGGCCTAGGACTGACATCACCCAAATCCACAAGAACACATCATGGCACGATATCCTCGCCACCCTACACTGTATCGCCATCAGAATCAATAGACACATCATCCTTTGGGACATAGTGCACCACTAATCCTTTTCAGACCATAGAAAAATCATATCACAAGCTAACCACCTAGAGAGACACCACTACCTGGACCACCATCAACATCCTAATTCACCCAAGAGACCCTCAAACCTGACCAAAGTGGGGTTGTGTGTGGGGTTCAGGGAAAAGAGATCAGAGGAGGTCCTCCAAATATGAAAAAACCCAAATAGAGAACAGAACCAGAGAAAAACACGAAACCATACCAGATCAGTAATAGAGGATAATTGATGGGGATATCTTCATCATCATTACTCTAGAATCATAGACCGATCGAAAGAAACCAAAAACCATACTTGATCAGAAAATGGAATGTGGAATCAGACGACCTATGAGCATCCATCACTGCCACAACTCGAGCACCGTTGCGATCAATCCTAGGATAAAAACAAACCCATTAAGCCATTACGAACCAAAAAAAGGAGGAGATGTCATCAACCCCAATTTTTCCTGACAACACCACCTGTGACCTCATATTGACCCAGGGGAAGACCATAACAACCCTTCTCTTTATTATACACTTAAATATAATTCATTACATAAACATTCACTTAAGATAACTCTAATGATAAATAGGTCTAGTGTCATAGAGAATTAAGAACATTATATGATAACTTAAGACATAACAAACAACATCTTTATTGAAAACTTATTTTACATGACCACGACATTCTTTCGTACTCATCATTACATGGGATAACCTGATGACCTATATAGGAAAAGGGTGAGATATAAATCCTAGTAAGGGAGTAAAAAATGTATAATATGAATAATATAATAGATTTTAGGCAACAGACATAGCAATGGAGCATAAAATAAACATGAACATAAAGTAATGATATAGCATGTTTATCATAACATGGAGATGTGGCAACAACATTTAACATGATATTAGCACAATATAAGGATCATTACACATATAACATGATTAAACCCTCATTTCACTTGAATTATCATGAGTAAATCCTCATTTCACTTGAATTATCATTATTAAACCCTTATCACACTTGACGTATCATGATATTATTCTTTACCGAATGCATTAGACCGCTATCAGGGCAAATAGTTTATAAACATTTCATTTAATGAATAAATGTGCAACATGGATCATACCCCATGGACTCATTGAACATCATAATTTATTACATGAATAAATTATTTGGAATACATAAATGTTTGTCCAAAATCAACAAGTACATACACATAAAGGTGAATTCCCTTGATTGAGAAATGGGTATGGTATTCTGTTACACAATGATTTTGGCATAGGAAATTTTGGTGTAACTTTGGCAGCATAACAACATCAAATAGAAATTATAAAATGGGTTGATGATAGAGAAACGAGCCTCTCATCATTTATACATGAAATAGAAGGTAAGGGGTTTAGGGAATATAATATCCCAACATATGTAATCGAATTTAGATGCATAATTGAAAATAATTTCTTGAATATAAATGAGAAGAGATAAATTCCTTAGAAAATTTTGGCATGGTAATGGGTGTAGATAGGAGGCATTAATGAGAAGGAAATGGGAGATTGAGTAGGTTTATATAGGAAAGGATAGGGAAATCTTTATTATTTTTGTTTTGGACACTACACATTAATGTAAAAAAACAACAAACCATCCCATGGTTTTTTCCCTTGGTTTTTTGAAAAGTGTAGTGGAAAATAATATTTTATAATTTCAATTTCAAAACATAATAAAAATTTAGGCTTCTTTGTGTGGAGGTGTGTCACACTCACAAGGAAGTAATTTTAAAATGATAAAATACTTTACATGTAATGGAGGGTCCACTAAGGCATTGTAAAATTAATAAAACAAATATAAAATAACATTATTTTAAAGGTAAACCAAATATTGGCAGAATATACCTTTTATAGTATTTTATTACATCACTCTTGGGTCATTATGATGTCATAAAACACATAATATATTTAAACGATATTTAAATTTTACCTAAAAATTTGACTGTCTTAGAAAATTATAAAAAATTTACTAGTAGATAATTTCAGCATCCTGAATACAAAAATAATATTCATTTTATGTAAATAATTTTATAAATATGTGAATTTTTACTTTTTAAATTAAAAAACTGACATTTATTGAAAATTCATCGGTTATGACAAAAATAATTATCAAACCATAATAAAATTACAATTATATTAATAAAAATTATACGATAATTTATATTTAATAAAATTTAATTTAGTAATAATATTTTATTAAAATATTATTTAATCTAAAGATCCATTAATTTATCAAAATAGATTTCTTAACTAAATATTTACTACAAATACTATTTTTACTTTAAAAACCATTTAAAAAGTAATTATAATAAAATGAATGTATATTCTTTATAAAAAAAGTAATGCACATAATCATAGTGATAGGGAATTATTATATAACCCCTTATAACACCCGCATATGACCTAAGGGTAAGGAGTACGATGATGATAGACTCTTGGGGTGACTTGGATAACATCGCTTGGGTGGTAATCTCTACCATCTTACACTTCTCTCGTATGTGATTTTGTTCAATCTTAACGTGTTGAAGATTGGTTTGGGCTTGGTCAAGGGAAAATAACGGTGACACTACCTCATTTACATGCTCCAATAAATGGGATTTAGAAGGAGCAATTATAATGGATGATGCCATCACTTCCTTTGTCTAAGTAAATTGAATTTTTTAAATCCCTATATTTACACTAATCATGTGATAACTATTCAATGACTATATTAGTAGTGGTAAAAATTCATAATGGTATTTTGAAATTCGTAAAACCAAGTAAGTAAATACGTTTTTTATAACAATTTTATAAAATAATACATTTAATTAGATCAAGAGGAATTTTCAATAATAAATGACTGGGTCATTACAAAGACGATAACCACTACCAAACCCAAACCAAAATCAAATGAGTGTTTCTATCATACATGGAGTGAGGTCATCATGTGTACAAGATAAAAAACATGCAATGATGAATCATCAGTGGAGGTTGAATGAAAATCCCCTTTGATAGAGCTCTATAGGCCTTTCCAATCCGTAAAATCAAGAGTGGTTGACACACTGCGCCACACAAAACCGAACCCCTGGAAACACATACCAGGAAGATTGATATGAGGATAATGAAGGAGCGGTAGTAGAGAAATCGTATCCACCAAGGAATCTCTCGCTTATGCTCCGCCCCTATGGGACCATCCTCCATTCTCACCATACTTGAGAAAATATTTTATTTAATTTATTAAAATTAAAAAATATATTCATTGAAATTTTGAGAAATATAATCCAACAAACCTTCTCATAAAAAAATAGAACAATATATCAATATCTCTCAAAAACACTCCACAGGCAGACTTCATAACCAATCTATTTTAATAACTATTTATAAATATACTCTCCCCTAAATATGAGAAACATATGCCTTTGTATTCCACCTTATATATTAACCAATTTTGTGAATACATTTAAAATATTAATAATGAATAGTAATATCTTATTCATTTCTCCCACTTTGATAATAATATATAAAGAAAAAAATGAGAGCTTGTGAAAATAGTATAACTTAATCAAGATAGAAATGAGGTTGAAGTCTGATATATAACCTCAATCTTTTAAATTCATAATTTGGTAGTGGATTGGTGAAAAAATATAATATATTCTATAAATTATGAAGAGAATAAAAATTCAACTAATTTATCTTTATATTCTTTTTGATAAAGTGATACTTAATATCAATGTTTTTAGATCTTTAATGTAGTATATTATTTCTTGAAAAATGTATTGCACTTATATTATTATAACAAAAATGTTGTTCCAACTCCACTTTTAACTTAAGGACTTATAGTTATGTTTTTATAAACATAAATTAGGTTTTAGATTGAGTTGTTGCCACATATTCTTCTTTAAAAGTACTCAATGTCAAAAAAATGCATTTTATGTTCTGATATTCACTTCTCCCTCCCAAAAAAGCTCTATTGGATTTAGATCGTATATCATCAATATTGTCTTTCCAATATTCATATGTGTATCCAAACAAACCAATACTTTCCTTGCTATCAAATTTTGACCCATAATATGTCAGTACCTTTATGTACCTATGATGTATTTTTTAAGCCATCAGATGAGATATTTTTTGTGCAGTTTTAAATATGAAGTAAGGGGGGAAAAATAAATAATACCCATTCAAGAAATTATATATCAAGTAAAATAATCTACCAATAAACTTACAAAGTACCAATTATAATTGTTAATATATGCTATATTTGTTTCCAACCACTTTTAGAAGACCACAATGAATGATTGAGAATATATTTGAAGAGTTTTTGAGGTGTTTGAAGATATCCAAAATTTTATAGAAGAAGTTTTATAATTAATTGAATGAAGTCTATAGTTTTTTTACCAAGAAATAAAATGGCTAAGCCCTAACATTGGAAGGGTACAAAAGAGAATTGGAAGAGTCAATAGAAAGACTTAAAAGAGTCACTGTGAACTTTATAAGAGTAAGTAGAGAGTTCTGAAAAATACTTATAAACTTCCTTAGAGTCTTTATCTACTTAATAAGCATGAATACCATGTTCTTAAGAGTAACATAAACTTTATAAAAGTAAATAGTAAGTTCAAAAGAGTAAAAAATCATGTTAATAAGATTTTGGACCTATATAAGATACTAAAATATCATAATACAACATTTCTATCAAAACCCAAACTTTTCATACACAGATATCACATCTTAATAGAAGAACATTAGTAACATAACATAATGATATATTCTATAATCCTATAGGTCTTGTTATTTTAGAAAATTAGCCACAACAAAATTGGTTCATAATAAATCTACTTCATCTCATATCAAGTTCTTTATAACTATAACCCCTCTTATACATATCAAACTTAATTACTTTCTTCATAACCTAGAAAAAAACATAAAAATTGGTGATATCAGACAACTGTTAAGGGTAAATAAGGGAGATATTAATGATAACATGATCATAACATGAACATAATGGTAAGAGAACATGATTGTAACATTTTAAAATCATACACTTCATATTATAGATCATAATTTTGAGTATGGAATAAATATGGGTAGTTAATAAGACATAAATTATAAATGAATCAAAGAACATGATCTATGAGAGAATAACATTCACTTAAGATATTAGTTTTTTGAATAAACATATGTAGGGAAAAACATTTCCTCTGTAGTCAAGGATCATTAAAAAGACTATCATAGTGGAAAGGGTTCACTCCCCAAACAATCATTGTAGTCAAGGTTCACTCCCACTGAAATCATAATGGATAAATTAGCTTAGTAAACATGTTTCACTCCCCATTTTATTTCAATTTATCCCATGTTATATCAATCATTACCCAATGAATTAGAGAGAGATATAAGTCTCAACCACTATTGGTTATAACATAACAATCTTCCATGGTTATAAGGAAAAAATTTTACTTGGTTATAATGTAAATACATTCCTTGTTTATAATGTTACCACCATCCTTGGTTATAACATAACTACCATCACATAATGAAAAACATATATCTATGTGTTCCATAAAATGATATATCATTCATCATATTAAAACCCATTTAAATAAATAGTTTTTATAAATAATTAATCATAGAATATCCCATGGAAATTAATTAATTTCATAAACATTTAATCATAGAATAAATTGTGGATAAGGAACAAATTCAAAAATACATTATCATCATAAAAAAAACTGTCAAAAAAAATTTAAGGATGGAATAATTTGATCATATTCGTAGTAAATTATATGTGAAATTAGGAGTTGGTGTCTTTTCTGAATAAAAACACCATTAAAATATCATTAAACATTCCTGAGGAAAATAACCTTTCTATTTTGAAATCACATCATTAAAATAAAATGTTTTCCAAAATATTATGGTAGATATTTTTATTGAAACGAATAAGGGATACTTGAAAATAAATTACAAAAAATGTCAGTGGCCATGATGGTGGGAAATTTAGTTCATGCCGTATAAGTTAAAATAAAATATCTCTTTCACATTTGTATAAAAAAGTAACAAAGTACCACATTTGGAAAATGAAGAAAATATAATTTTTAAAACATTTTGAAAAAATTAGAACATGGGTAAAAATAAATTTTAACGATCGTATGATAATATTAAAATGTATCTTATTTTTTTTAAACATCAGTATGAAAGAAAAAGTTTTTCGACCAAAGAGAGAAATAAATTCGATTATCCTTAAAAATAAATTTTCAGAATATTTATTACTTAAGACGATTACAATTAAATTAAAACCTTTATTATCAATAAATAACCATATTTTTAGAAAATTCATGAGTTTATTTAGAGTTAGATAAAAAAATTGCATCATCAAAAACCTAATAATAAACAATCCTAATAAATAACGAGATTACGACATAAACCCCTTACCTCTTCGGTATCATTGGATTCATAAGTACTATGAAATACTTTACCATATATGGATATGTAAATGCACATAAAACTCATAATAATAAAAAAACATTCATGGTATGTATACACACCACATAAATGAAACAAGTGGTGCATAAGTCATGTGTCCCACAAATATAAATGTGAGAAAAAATACATAACCTTAGGTTCGACTTCCATAATATGTGTTGGAAAAAACTATATTACTAATATATATTTATTTTAAATCTTTTAAATAAACATAATCATATATAAAATATGGTATATTATTTACTTATAACCTTTTAATACATATTGATTAACACTTATTTTTTAAAATCAATGTTCTGGGTGATATATGCTTCATTTTTCAAGTATGTTATTATTCAGTAGTTTTGGACATTTTTTTGAAAATGGTTTATAATATATAGAAATTTAACCAGTTTATAAATATAATATATATTAATTATATACATGTATGTAATCATTCAAAAAATATAGATATAGAAAAATGAATTGCACCGTTTTTAGAGATGATAGGCCATACATACACAGAAACATTGTTTTCATTGTTTGGTGAATGAGACCAAAGAAAGATAATTAATAACTCACCATTAAAATTAATTATTATATCAAACAAATCATATATATTCGTTAAATAAATCCTCATTAATATTTACGTAAAATGGAAATGAAAAAAAATCACATCACTTCATAGAGGAGGTAGTCCATAAGTATGCACGAGCGACAATATCATTTCCATTAGTTTTGAAGGAAATAAGGTACATATAATATTTAAATTATAGAGGTATAACTATTTCAACATTATAATATATAAACATTAAACCCATAAAAATACTCATCCATAAAATTTCGTGATGAAATATGAATTGTATCACTACATGGACACTATAAGCCATACGTATGCATGGATGATACTATAATTTCCCATTTGAAGGAAGGACGATGAATAAAG
This sequence comes from Viscum album, assembly GCA_963277665.1. Taxonomy (NCBI): domain Eukaryota; kingdom Viridiplantae; phylum Streptophyta; class Magnoliopsida; order Santalales; family Viscaceae; genus Viscum; species Viscum album. The sequence goes on from OY728140.1 coordinate 575,296,324, forward strand.
GTTGTTTAATAATAATAATAAACTTTTATTATATTTATTATATGGAATTTATTATTTTATTATGAATATGAATGATTTATTGGAGTTAAAATAATAATTAATAAGATAGTGATCAGTTAAGGTGATTAAACATTCTTTGAAATAACTCCTTCAAATCCCATATTAAGTGCTCTAGGGTTGGTATTTGGGGAATAAAATAACCTATATAATTTTTATATGGGATTATTGAAGATAAATTTTTAGATTTTGGTTGATATTGATGGATAAAATTTGTGTGAATAAGAGAAAGGATGGGAACACTTTTATAATTTTGGGGAGCGGCACCAATATAATTTTTGAAAATATTAAATTAATATAAATTATCCTGGATGTCTAAATGCATAAAAATTGATAAAATTGATACATAATATATTGATGATTCTACATCATCTCATTAAATAATATTTTGACAAGTATGGAAGGCATTTTTACATTTATCATTTTGTTTTAAATCTTAACTAACCCCTTGGATAATTACTGCAATATTAATGTTTTTTAGGCCTTAAGGATTAATAATGGTACTATAAAATCCCAAAAGACTCATAAATAGAACATGTTTGATCTTTAAAACCATATATAATTAATTTAGTGGAATCAATGTTTTTTATTAATTTGATATAATTTAATAAAATATTATTTATTATAAAATGTCATCAATGTCAAACTGAACAATATTCATTTTATTTGATATTAAATACATAATGATAAATATGGATTTAAATTATAATTCATCCAAAACTGCCTATAATTTTTTACAATTCTATAAAATTATTTTAAAACATTAAATCATTCATATTATATTACTTTTAATACTTTTAAAATCATTTATTTTATTTTCCATTTAATTTAATAAACATTGTATTAGTGATGCAAAAGAATTTAATGTCAATATATAATTTCTATAAATTGTAAATAATTTTATATCCTGAATTTATTTTTATTAATCTTAAAAGATACAATTAAATTCATTAATAACTTTATTTCTTCCCTATGTGGACACAAAATAGTAATTTAAAACTAAAAGAGTGACATTTTGTAACTTTCATTGATTTAAATTTTATCGATGTCATTTTCAAGTTAAAGTGTCTATTAAACAATTAAATTTCCACATTAAAGTTATTATAGACCTATTCCCTTAAAACAATAAAAATTTAGATAAAAACATATGTCCTTATCTTTTATTTTATTCATTGATTATCCTAATTTACCCATTATAAATGTTATAAATGTTACGACTGTTATTATTCATATTGATAAAAAATAATGGTTACCTATTTAAAAAAAATCCTAATTAAAAATATGGAATACATTTTATCAAATTAATTTTCTATAAGTATCATCAATTAATTTTTAAATAGGTGCACAAAATGTGTTGGAAACCACTTTTTGAAAAATACTATTTTTAAGAACAAACCAGATTTATTCTTATCCCTTGTCCAAAATAATATTTTATGAGTGAAAAAATTTATTGAGTAATTAATATAAACTTTTCCTTTAAATAATATACGAATAATGATTAATTTAATTTATTATGATAAAAAAACATTTCACACAAAAAATAGTTTTTCATGAAAATGGTTTTTTTTATATAAAATGATTCTACACTAAAATCAAACATAAAATTTATTATAAAAGTATAAATTGGATAATTTAAAATATAATAAATACAATTTTACTGTTAAACCAATTTAAGATAAAATTTATCTTTCTACATAATTTTCTTAATAAAATTAATATTGTTTACTATTCATTAGAAAATCATTTTTTCAAAAAGCATAAAAAATTAATCATAAGATAATTTAAATATTATGATTTAAAAAATGATGTTATTTTTCTAAAATTATGTTTTTTAATGTTCTAGAAATTATTCAAAATATTTTCTCAAAAAAAGCAATTTTTTTATGAAACAATGTTTTTTGAAGAATAAAATGACTTTTCAATTTTTTTGATTATTTACTAATAATTTATCAATACCTTTAAATTGAGTAATAAATATATATATTTCATAAATTATATATTATTATTCATACAATCAAATTTATCATCTAGGTTATAACTCTAAAAAATAGTAATATTTTAATAGTATATCGTTGTTTGTTTAAACTCGGTGTTGTGTGTAACACAAGATATCAAATAAATTATTTTTTTTTGAAAAAAATATTTCAAAAAATATCATGGTATTATATTATCCCCAAATTTATTAAATTTCATCGTCGCAATTTTAACTTATGCTCTATAATCAATGGTTTGACTTTTGAAAATTTATTTATGGAAAACCCACAACATAAAATGGGTTAATACAACTTACTCTTGAAAAGGGCGAAAGAGAATTATGGAGGTTACTATAAATAACAAATATATAGATTTTAGAATGGGTGAAAATTATTAATAATTGAATGTATGGATATAGATGAAATAAAAATAACACCCAAGTACTCATAGAGGTTGACAGAGAATATGGTCAGGTGAAAGTTAACAACAACAAAAACATGAATTTGTAAAGGGTTAATATACCATTAATTCTTTGGTATTGAAGGTCATATAAAAATATATTTTTCTTTAAGATCATTTTAGTAGACTGTATTAATTAATTTATGTCCTATATTAAAAATATTAGGAAATATAGTCACTTTAAAATTATAATCTCATCCTTTAATTTATTTTCACCACAAACACATATTATCCCTAAATAATGATAATTAAATATGGATTTTTTATTCACGAAGAACTGAAATAAAATTCTAATAGATCACATAATCTAATAAAATATAAAACTATTATGTTCATGTCTTTATAAATTTACTAAAAAAAGGTTAGCATAAGATAATTGAATAAACCATCATATAGACAAATACAACATTAACTACAAAAGATTAAATAATAATAAAAAAAGTTTAACATATATTTTTATACAAATTAATAAACTTAAAATTATTCAAAATATTCTATAAAATTTTTTAAACCTATGGATTATAATGATTTCATCACATATTCGTCCAAGATGAATTTAATATTTATGTCAAAATAACATCAATCACTCTTAATGTCTTATTCCAAAAACATTTATGCCAAATACTATAATCACATGACTTCCCATAAATCCACATTAAAGTCATATGTTCTTATAAAATATAATTCAATCAATATTCCTCAAATAAAATCCCTAAATGTTATATTTTACCATAGTCATATGTGCTTCTCAAAATAGTGACCTTATTTCAAAATATCACCAATCCTCAAATACTTTTACTATCCCATGGTTATCTATATGATTAAACATATTTTCCCAAAATCAAATTATTCTTTATCTGTCACGTCACTAAAAATTTAAATGTCATACTAACCAAGAAATTACGTAGGCCAGTGGTAGGAGTTACACCCTTATCACCCTTCAGTTGTGGGTTTAAGCCCCATAGTCTTTCTAGATGTGACTGGTTGTCATTTTTACCAATTTTATTAATATAATTCTTATAACATCCCTATAAATATTCTAAAAAACATTAAAACTTACCTTAATAATAAAAGATCATATAATCCTTAATGGTTATCAATAAATCTAATGTTATGAAAATATAATCTAACCTGATAAAACATCTCAAAAAATGTAATTGGTTACATTATATTCCCATTAAATAAAAAAAATTGGTGTCTAAGGCTTTAAAAAATTATCAATATTAAGTTGACAAACCCATGATTTTTTATTTTTATCTTAAGTTAATCTTATATGAATATATATATATACTTACAAAAATTAATGTAATTCTTAAATGTCTAATTATTATTATTATATTATTAATATCATTGATATAAATATTGAATCCTAATACATAAACACTTCATTACATTCACATAAAAGAGTGTCATAACAAATGTCCTTCCTTGGTCTTTGTGGTAACCCTTGTATTGGGGAATTGGCTCGGATAATTCCCATAAATTACACACATGAGACATTGAACTATAAATTGTATCATAGATGGAATTCATTTTCCTGAATCAAAATCTTCATTTTTCTTTAATAATTATATGGTTTGTTTCCTTTTACACACTCAAAACATATTAATATCCCTTTAAGACACTCCGTTGAGTGTATCTTTCCACATCATTGACATGTAAGATGTTGAATCTTTTTTCATCTATGGTCTCCATAAAACTCAATCGTACCATTATTAGGTGTGTTAAGAAACTCACTTATGTGGAGGTTGTTGTCCAATAATGTGATATGTGTTTAGGAATAATCATAAGGTTTTTAATTCTAGCTCTCATTTTATTTGGTCTATCATGAGGAAAACCATTCCATTTTCTACCGATGTTAATATGAATCCTCTAATTTTCAACCATGGACTAAAACCAAAAAACACAATGTGAGAAACAATATTCATAGTGAGGAATTAATCATTTACAATATGTCTAAATTATGACACCTTATTATTAATCCTTGAGAGATAATGTTAAACTTATGTCATTACTGGTAGTTACTAACAATTAGGATTTTATCCTATACCAAGGCTTATCCTCATGTTTCTCACTAATGTTTTCTCAACATAGTTTCCAAAGGATAATAAAATGTTTATATGATACGAACCATAACAACCATAAATATTTATACATAGATATCAGATATTAATATATGGATATTGATTTTATAACATAATGATCTACAATAGAATCAAATAGGTATAGTTCATTTAAAAACATGAAGGCATAAAAAACTGGTTGAATAATATCTACATCACCACCTATAAATTTAATCATAACTTGCACCTTCTTGTACATATAATACTTTGTGACATTATTCATAATATTGGGAAGTAAAATATAATAATGTATGATCTTATATGCTCAATAAGGGTAAAAATGGGAGAAATCAATAATAACATGAGTATAACCTAGACAAAAGGGTATTATAACGTGATCATAACATTTGAAAATTATACCCTACATATCATAGATCATGATCTTGAGTCATGACATATATCTTGGAAGTTTATAAGACAAAAATAATCAAGAATAAACAAACATGATCCATGAGAGTATAACACTAGAATATGTAATAAGGTGTGTGGTATAAACATAAACATAGAAAATCATTTCCTTAGTAGTAATGGACAATATCCAAGACAATCATAGTGGAATGTGTCCTCTCCCAAAACCATTGTATTAGTCAAGGTTCACTCCTAAGAATATCATAGTGGAAAAATTCCATTATTGAACTAGTTTCATTACCCATTCTAATCTTATTTAACTCATGAGATATCAATATTTTCCCAATTCATTGGAGATAGAAATAGGTCCCACCCGTCCTTAGTTATAATGTAACCACCGTTATTGGATTTAACCAAACCACCATCAATGGTTTTAACATAACCACAATCCATGGTTATTACTCAACCACCATCACATAATGAAAACCATACATACATGTTACTAAATATCATAAATAATTCATCATATCACAACCCCTAAAAAGAAATGGGTTTCATAAACAACTCATCATAGCATATCCCATGGAAAAGAAATAGGTTTCATAAACATTTCATCATTTCATTATAGTATAAACCATTGAAGAAGAAATATTTTCATAAAAATATTTTAATCATAAACATGAAATATCTAGTGAAATATTAATGATGGTATCCTTTGATTATATACCGAGTAAATCATAATTGAAATCAATGTTTTTGGTCATTGATGAATAGAAACACCATTAAAAGAATATTAAAACATTATTGAGGAAAAGAACCATTCCATTTTGATGTCACTTCATTAAAATAAAAATATTTCCAAAATATTATGGGAAAGCATTCATTTAAAATAACCTTTAAAAGTTCAAAATTAACCTTCAAAACTTGGGTGGTCCTGATGTTGTGAAATTCCGTTCATAATGTATAAGTTAAAATAAAATATTCCTTTAACATTTTTTTTGAAAAAAGTTAAAAATAAACTCATTCAGAAAAAGACAGGAATATTATTTTTTTTTAAAAAAATACAAATATTAGTTAAAATCACTTTAAAAATCATAGGATAATAGTAATTTTTTAAAAAAAATTCTTAAAAACATGGGTACGAAAGAAAAAAGTTTTTCGACCGAAGAGAAAAATAAATTTTATTTTTCTTAATGTTTTTTGTATCATGTGTACCTAATACAAGGAAAATTAATGGAAAATATTTATTCCCACAAAATAACTATAAGAGGATAAAATTATTGAGATTATTGAGAGGTATATCGTAATATTTTAATACAAAAACCCTAATGATGAACAGTCACGATAAAAAATTAGATAGTGATATAAAAACCTTATAGCTTTGGTGTTATATGAATCACAGGAACCAGGGATTAAAGAAATTATATGGATATTTAAATAAACATAAATTTCATAAGAATCATCATATTATAGATTCATGTAAAACATATACACCACATAAAATAAACAAGTGGTGTATAAGGCATGTGTCCCATACAAATACCTTGGGCCTGAATTCATTTGTACGTGTTGGAAACCCCCATATAATAAATATATATTTATTATAAATATATTAAATAAAAATAATCATACATATCATACCATATATTATTTAATTATAATCTTTTATCACCAGTTTTTTACACTTGTTTATTAAAATCACTCCTCGGGTGATATTTGCTTTGTTTTTCATGTATATTCTCGTTATGTAGTTTTGGTCCTTTTATTTTGATCATGGTTACATAATATCAAGAATTATAATAATTATTAAAATTTAATATATATTCATTTTATTAAGTTTTATATTCATTCATAAAATATCGATATTTAAAAATGAATTACATCATTCTTGGAGACGGTAATCCATACGTACACTTGAAACCTGTTTTCATTTTATGAATGATGGAATGAAATAAAGGTAAATAAAATATCACCATTCCATATTAATTATTATATAATATATATCATATATAATCAATAAATCTGTCCTTATTACCATCCAAGTAATACATAAATGAAAAAAATCACAATGCTTGGCAGAGGTGGTACTACACACGTATGCATGAGGGACGTTATAATTTTCCAATAGATTGGAAGTTAATAAGGTACATAAAATATTCTCATTTAATAGGTATAATTATTTCCTATGTATCATATTTAATCATTAGACCCATAAAAATAACCATCCATAAAATATGGTGACAGAAAATGAATTGTATCATTACTTGGTGATGGTAACTCATACGTATGAATGAGTGATAATTTCACATTTCATTTGATGGAAATATGGTGAATAAATGGGGATTAGTAATCATAATAACATTAAATTGTATTTATTATAATTAATTTATTTTTTTAAAATTTAATAACATATTTATAGGAGGTAAAAGAATAATTAAAAAGATAATGATTAGTTAATGTGATTACCTATTCTTTGAAATAACTCTTTTAAATATACTATTAAGGGATATATGGTTTGTATTTTGGGAAGTAAAAAACATATTGAATGTGTATAGTTAAGTTTAATATATAAATATTAAGATTTTTTTCATCAATATGGCCCAAAGTGGTGTAAATTAAAGAAGGGAGGGGTTCCCTTTTATTAATGAGTGGAGGGGAACCATTTGAATTTCTTAAATTATTAAATTAATAGAGAATAATTTTGAGGTCCAAAGTACTAAAACTGATAATATCAGAAGATAAAATTATAAGGCATTTAAATCATCTCATACAATAAAATATATATAGGTTTTAATTACATTTTTACAATTATATGCTTTTAACCCTTTATTAAAACTTTTAACAATGACTGTAATGTTGATGTTTTCTACACTTTAATGGTTAATAATGTTACTAATAATTTAAAAAACCATATAAATATACCAGTTTTTAGTTTTCTTAAACCATATCACATTCATTAGATAGAATATAATTTTTTTATAAATTTTATATCGTTTAATAAAATTTTATTTATTATAAAATATCACTTATGTCAATTTTAAAACTATTATTTTAATTTGACTTTAAATTCATCAACAAAAAATAGGAATTAGAATATAATTCTTCCAAAACTGCCTATACTTTTATATTTATCTATAAAATGAGAAATATATATTAAATCCTTAAAATTATATCACTTTTAATATTTTTAAAATTATTTATTTTGTTTTTATGTTGATTGTAAAATACTATATTATCGTTGCACAATAATATAAGCTTATTTTATAAAATATAAAAATGAATAATGAATTTATATCATGATTTTTTAATAATATCAAAAATAAAAATTATATTTTTTTCATAACATGCATTTGTCCCTATTTGGACACATAAGAGATATTTAAATCTAATAGAGTGACATTTTGAACTTTCCTTGATTTTAATAACATATTAGTCATTTTCATGGAAAATTATACATTAAAAAACCACATTTAAATACTAGGGTTATAATTATATAATTATATTCCCCAAGAAATAGGATAAGAAACATGGCCTTATTACTTAGTTTTAAGCAAGATTCACCTGATTTACCATTTACTGATGCGATAAATTTTTTCATGGTTATTATTCATATTGACAAAAAATAAAATTTTTATATTTATAAAATTATAAATTCATGATTAAAATTATGGAATAAATTTTATCAAATTAAATATCTATAATTGGAAAAAATTAATTAAAAAAGTGTTGAAAATGCAATGAAATCTACTTTTAAAAAAATACAGTTTTTATGAATAAAACTAGATTTATTCTTATCCCATGATTAGAATATTATTAGATAAAAATTAAAAAAATTTATTGAGTATATAATATATAAATTTTCTTAAATAAATTTACAAATAGTAATGAATATAATATATTAAGATAAAATTACATTGTGCGCCTAAAAATAGTTTATGAGGAAAACACATATTACCTAATTTTTTTTTATTCAAAAGTCAAACATAAAATTGATTACAATAGAATAGATTGAAATTTTATAACATAAAAAACTAATTTTACGTTCAAACTAGTTTTAAAAAAATGAACATTGTAAAAATATTTTTCATTAAAATCAATATATTTTACTATTTACAAGAAAATAAATATTTTCAAAAAATTCTCAAAAATTAATCGAAAAATAATTTTAAAATAATGATTTTAAAAATGGTGTGCATTTTATTTAATAAAATTCCAAAATTTTATATAAATTAATCATTTTAGGACAAAAAAAAAGAAAATGTTTTTTTGAAGAAAATATATTTTTTAAAGAAAAAAAACTTTACTTAAAATTGAGTGATTATTTACTCATAATTTATCAATATATTTAAATTGAATTGGGAATTTAAATATATTTCATAAATTATAAAATCATATTCATACCCTCCAATTTAATGTCTATGCCATAACTATAATGAATAATAACATTTTAATAGAATGCCACAGTTTATTTAAACATGCTTGTGCGTGTAACACAATCTATCTAGAAAATTATGTTTATTTTATTTAATTTTAATAAAATCATAGGGTGTCACAATTTCATCAATATTTCTACTATGTGTGATGAATAATATGTAATAAGGGTTGTTTTTGTAAGATAATAATTAATAAATTTGTAAGATATGAATTATATAGGATGATGAAAATATGATGGTGCTTTCCTAGGAATTAAATTATGAAATATATTTTTTCCAAGATCATGTTGAGACTCATTTCTATTACTGAGGAGTTTCAAATTAAGATTAAACAATATTGAAATTAAAATAAATTCTTGTAGGGATTTTAATTAAAATTAAAATTCATCACACTGTATAAAACTAAAAACATCAGAATTTATTTTCCTATAATGAACTTATATTTTTATGATTAATTGTTACAAAAATGATTGAATGAATTTTAGTAAAATTATTGTGGAAATATTTCCCCCAAAACATAAGGTAGTATAAAAGATATATATGAGAAGAAATGGGGTATTCATGAATTTATAGAAGAAGTTAATACCCCACTACCTTGAAAATTTTCTATATAGAGTAAAGAGAATAACTAAGGAATGTGTCCATCATTATATTTTGAGATTCTAAATTAGTTGAGGAAAATAAATTTTGTTTTCATTAATATAGTTTTTTTCTATTGATGAGGAAGAATATAATTTCATGCATAAGTGCTCTCGTGCATTGAAAAATCATTATGAATAATTATGAGATAAGTATTGATCTAATGATGTTGTATTATAATAATTATTAAAGTATATATCTTTCTTAAAGAATAAATATTCTTCAATACTGATGCATCTAGTGGTGATATGAAGATCTGATTCAATGATAAGGGAAATATATGAATACTAATGTATGAGTGGTTCTATTCTAAATAATTACATATAATTTTTGGGAAGTGAATGATACCTTCCTATTATGAGAAGAGGATTATAATTTCTTAAACCTTGTATGTGGATTATTCTATATTTTTAGTCACTAATTATTTACTGATAATAAAATACATTGTCCAACAAGATGTTATACATGGGGAGGATAGGTCTCCCACATCAAGGCCTAACCCAATAAAAATATTTTGTGTGATGTTTGAGTTTATTATTTTTTTCATATGGGTGATGAAGTGTTTCAAGATGGATAGTCACGATTTAACTATTCAAAGTGGGTTGATTCAAAAGAAATAATTTTTAAAAACATATACCACTAATTCACCCTCCCTCTTAGTGGAGTTCCAACTGAGCTTGTCTATATAGCATCCATAATTCATTGTTGTAAACCATTCTTATATCCCCAAGAAACTGTGTGGCCTGTTTAGAGAAGTACAATGGGAAAAGTAGGGGTTTCACATAGTTTTAGTTGGTTGTGTGAATTTTATTGAAAATTTTGTGGCTCTAGACAATTGAAGAAAACAATGTTGGTACATGGTTTACCAAACTATTCGGGTGCCTTGGAGAGGCAGATAACCTAACATGGTTAGCATAAAGTTATGGAAACCATGTGACCAAACTATGAATGGAGTATCAAATAAATCAAAAAATATAATAAAATCATAAAACCTCCATAAAAAGTCTCATTTTATTCTCTCATTCATAGGGATATCATGATTAGGTATTCCAATAGTGATTCTTGTAATTTCCACTCACTCCATACTCCAAATCCAAAGGATCTTGGGCATTGAATCATGTGGATTCAAGGTAAGAGGTTGTTTCTTCTTCTGTTCATCATGTAAATCCTAGATGTATACTTTCTCTCTTGATATGAAATTTAGAAACAAGCTATGTTGGCTAAATCTATGGATTCTATCATTATATAATTGAGGTTTCTTAGTTTCTTGTTAGATAGTTGCTCAATCTAGAGAATTGGCATCGTTTCCTTGAGAATTTAAATATACCATTGATGGATGATATCTTTAGGATGGTTGATGTGGACACCATATCATGGCTTGATCCCATCACTGAATCCTAATTATAGGGACATTATGATAATGTATTTGGTCTTATTCTAGTGAAATTTGGTACGAAAATAAGATCCGACTATTGTTCCTCACAAATATTTAAAATAAGAAAAAACACATTAATGGTAGGAAGTCCTTGTCATCATGGCCCATGTATGAAGTTTTTTTACATGACTGAATTGTGTGTATTTGACTAGTGTAGAGACCCATTGAAGATATGGTTGGTTGGAGAGTGTGGGTAGCATTGTTACCTTTAATTTTTATTCCATTCTTATTCCTTAATATGATGTGCCATATTTCATATTATTTTATATCCTTTAGAATAACTCATTTGATAAATTATTCATTTATATATTTTCCATACTTTTGGATTCAAACATAGATGGTGGAACCTTTGTTTTAATGTTTAGGTCTATAGATGGTCCCAAATGACTTATCCAACCCCATAGGGGGAGCTTTGATAAGACTTGGGATACTGGATGGATAACCAGAGCTTAGAATGTAGTTTTTTACATGGGAAGAGAATTTCATATGACATTGGAAGATGGTATATTGGTCAGTATAATGCGCATTTGGAGAACATGCTTTCATATGTAAAAATTTCCCTTGTTCAGGTGTTCTAAGTGTGTGTGCCATCTGATGATAGTCATGAGTCTTTGGTGTGACTTTCCCTTAAAAGAGATAATGGATTTGTTCATTAAAGGTGAAACTTATAGCTTCCTCATGGTTGAAACAAATACATATATCATGATTTATACCCTGTGATGATTACTTATAAAATTATTCTAGAAGGGCACAGAATATGGTAAGGCCAAGATTCATGTAATCTTGGTTAATACATGATTTCATTTTATATGATTGGTTATATGATTTAATGTAGATTTACCATTCTATTATAACTAAAATCTATTTATACATGTAAATTAGGGATGTATTGGTGGTGTCATACTGGTCTATAATCACACCCCTCAGGAGCATCTCTTGCATGTGCACACATCATGATTACGAATCAAGAGAAGGGAAAGGGCCCTATGATAGGGTAGTGAGAATCTTGAAGATATGATATGGATGAAGTATCGCGATGGACACCAAATAGCCATCTTGGAATATTTTATTATTTATTTCAATCTATGCTTATTTTATTTTTTGAATTTCCACATTTAGGGAGCATTTGGTTTATTATTTGCATACCATGACTTGACATCTGTTATAAAATCATATTCTTGTTTCCATACACTATGTTGTTGAGATATTATATATATATATATATATATATATATATATATATTGTAACAATATGGTGCATGGTTCTGATTACCAATGGAATAGTCTTCTAACCTGCCTTTAGACCCTTGTTGCTAGTCATATGCCTCTTGAGTATGGGGAAGGACACATGAGGTCATTTGGCACTTCTACTTAGACCCGATGTTTTTGGTAGGGGTGTTACAAAATGGTTTCAAAGGGCCAAGGTTTACTTTATTATCATTTGGGGTTATGGTTGAAAGGAGATGGGCTCTATGGAACTTGGTTAGGGGAGTTACCATTTTCTTTTCTAGAACATCTATAATGGACCTCTATGTTACAAGTGATGGGATTACTATTAAATACTTTTTTTGGGTTTTGGGTGTGTTCATTCCTCATGAATAGGAACAAAAGATAACTTTTCATATATATATATATATACCTATTGTTTATTACATATTCGTTATTTAACAAAATTCCTTCATTTGTGTTAATCTATTTGGTGTTATGTTTGTGCTAAATTTAGTTAGTTGAAAATCAGAATGCTGCTATGATATATGTATATGATTATTACTAACATGTAGGTATGAAGGACTTCGATTTAGTCATGAATAGTACTAAGAATGTATACCTTGTGTATGGGTATCTCCTAGGATATGTCTTCTAATCGAAATATCTTATGAATTCCTTATAACTACTTATATTGGTCATTTAATTAAGATGTTATTAATATTTTAAGATTTTATTTGTAATTATAGAAAACACTTCCATGAATAATCTAAGATTTTCATTTTAGAGATGATGTGTTAGTTATACCACATGCTCTATTGGTGGATTCCCATGAACAGGATTTTGTACATTCTCTAGTGGTTTAGGAGGAAAATCCTCATCATACCATAGTCTTACATATTGTACCTAACCAAGGTGTAGGGGTGAAGAAGATGATGATTGAATATACCTAAGGCTTTCAACTCCATCATCCACAAATACACACCAATTGTATGGCATGGAAAAAGAAAATTGTATTTTGTTAATGCAGCATCAAGGCTGACTAGAATCATCTCACTTGAGGAGGGTCACAATCATTTAGATCACTAAGTTTTATTCACCTAAACTATTTTTTGTATTTTTTTGTATTTTATTAATAAAACTAATTTTTAAAGATTTAGGTATTAGAAAAATAATGAAATTCAAAAATAAACTATCATAAATGTAGATGTATAAATAAGGTAGAATAGGAATAATAGTTTTTCCCTTGGGTTTGGTTACACAGGTTCTTTCATTATTTTGTTTAATTTTACAATACAATTCTTTTCATATGTGTATTTCTATTCACTACCCTGAATGGGATTTTTAGAATGCCTAAGAAACCTCTTAAAAAAGCCAAATCACCCTACCCATGATAGAAAATATAAATGAAATTGAAATCGGAGATGTGTAAATGACCTATACATCCATGCAATTATCTCACATCCACCAAAAAATAAAGTTAAACAATTTGAAATTTATGAAAAATAATTAAGAACATTTTGAAACCTCCCCTAGGGCTAAGCCTTAGATTAGTCACTTTACATTACAAAGTCCAAAGAGATATTGATGGAAAGTTGGAAGGGATAGAGAATGATATCAGGGTTGGAATATAAAGTGGGAAAAAAGAAAAAATGGGAACCACTCGAATTAAATTTTTTCAAATGCATTACATTATAAAAGTAATTTAAAATTAAATTAAAAGCAAAATCATACTAGCAGCATCCCTACAACACAGTGCAGTAGTTCATCCTCAAGATCTGATCATTTTCTCTATGACCAAGAATTATATTTTAAGGATTCCTAAGAAACCCTGTGTACCATTAATTTCATCATAAATGACTCCCTCATGGTTATGAGTCATAATGAGGTAAAAAAAGGTGGGTTTTAGGCATCCAATTTCATCAAAATAGGTGTTTCTGCGCACTTATTGAAGGATTTAAGTCATGTAAATGTTCCATGATAGGTAATGTTCCGGTTCTAAACATTTCACAGCTTTCTTCATAGATAGGTTCACTTCCTAAAAATATCTCCAGTTACAAATCATATAAATTACTTACATGACTTATAATTTTGTTTTCCCACTCTTTCTGCTCCAAATCAACTTGGTTCTTCATTTTTAAGACTTCAACATGGTTCTTCACATGTCCCTTACACTTAAACAACATCAATCTACCTTCAAAAATCTATTTTTCACCACACCACTTCATGATGTGGTACAAATTGTCTTCGGCCTTCTTAATTGGTTATTTCCCCCTTTATCCAAACATTTGTGTTATCTTGTTATAAATAAAAAATACAGTAAAAAATTGGAATGTATAATAAATTAAAGTGTAAAAAAATTATGTATTATATAAAAAAATATATTCAAAATATATCTCTTCCATCCACCAACTTTCAAGGGCATTGGTGGTCCTCAATATTATTAGGACCAGAATGAAATTATAAACGGAATATTGGATCTGTTAGAGAATCTCGAGGATAAAATGGCTATGTTGGATTAATTTATGATTTAGAGACCTTATAGGAGGTGGTGAGGCATTATGGGTTAGGTAGGAAAGAATTATATTCTTACATGTTAGGATATCAAGGATATTTTCATTAAGGTGTTCTTTCCCAACATGTCAAATCAAGATAAAGTATAGGAGTTTATGGAGAATCGCCCTAGGGCGATGTCAGTTTTGGATTACATGGATCATTTTATGGAGTTTCAAAACTTTTAAACTCTATTATATGGTAATGGGGAACATAAGTATAGGATGTTAAATATTTCCCTTTATCCATAGCTTAGACATCAGGTTTTTGGTTTTGACCAGATGATATATGCATATGTCCTTCTCAAGGACATGGATTTTGAGAAGGGGACAGAGGAGGAAAATATTACTCATTCTTTTATAATGTATAATGTCTTGATGATTGGAAATTCTAGTGATACAATTGGATTCTCTTCTTATAATAGGAGGAGAAAAAATGAGGTAGTATAACAGGTTGGGCAATGGCTAGAGTAGAGTAGGGAATCTTTTATTCCATTTGTGGGTGAAGGTTCTTATATGTGATATAATTATTGGTGATAGGGACACTTTAGTACACTATGTGTGAACATACAAAGGGAATGATGATGATGTTGTAAGATGTGTCATACTTAGCACTTTTATTCTAAGGTAGAACATCCAAACTCAATAAGGTTAGTTGAGGGTGAAATAAGGGGTCCTCAGTTGTATACATAGACACCACAATCTTTGGTGAACCAGGTGAATCATGCACCATAGAGGAAAGGTCATACTTTTAATATAGGAAGGATATAAGCAATGGATGAGGTTATAGAAACTTATAATGAGGGACCTTCTATAGTTTGAGGTATGATATTTATTACCTCTTTGTTTCGCGCGGAATCCGGGGATGACCTCCTGGACGGGAGATTCAAACGTTCCGATCGGTTTCTAACGGGTTTGTTCGTAGAACCGGAAACATCCAATGATTCCACATCCGTTTGGACCTACTTTCCAAAGGCAGGCGCTCATTAGCTTGTGGGCTAATGAGGCTTAGGAATTTGCATTGGTCGAGAGGATGGGAGGTCGGACTCATCACACCTTTTTGAGGGGAATTATTGTCTACTCCGGGACTCTCTTTATAGATTTAAGTTAAGTTCGTGAATCCTTATTACATTACCAAGTATAAAATGAGCTTTCCTTTAGTTTTAACAATCAATGATTAAATATGCAAGAAATTTAGAGAATCTTTTATATGTATTTGAGGTTCTTCATCAATATAGAATCATCTATATTTGTTTAGAGATTCTTGGTCAATGGTATCCTTCAAAACATTTATATAAAAGTCTCTTGGTCATTTTGATGACCAGGCTGGTTTTAAAGCCACTCAGTGGGGCACTTGAAGTTTATCGTCATTCAGAAGGACAGAGATTATTTCAATGTTGGGATCGAACCCATAAATGGGCTACCTACGTATCCTTTGTTTTGAAAAAGGAATCAGAACCCACGCAGTTCGAGGAATGGGATATGATGTTTTATGATTGATGGCTCAAAGATGAATGTCATAATTACTTTTACACTCTAAGCTCACGTGAGTCATGCTCGGTGTGAGAAACAAGAGGTATTGGTAAAATTCAGACAATTGTGCCATAAAAGATGCAATCATAAGAATTTGTTTTGGGGATTATGTATAGATGACTACCCAGATAGACGAAAGTTTAGGATTTACTTTTAGGGAGAAAATCCAAGAACAGGGTCCACAAAGTTATATGTGCTTCATGGAGATTTTAATACTCTAATCTTGGGGCTTACTCCTAAGGAGGATGCCCAAGTTAGGAGGGGACTTATGATTGGGTTTTATTCCTAAAGAGGAAACCCAAATCAAAGGTAATTTATGACTGGTTAAGAGAAATTTTAAGAGACTTGGGGCTTACTCTTAAGAAGGATGCCCAAGATTTATGACTAGGACTTATTCCTGAGAAGGAAGCCTAGGTTAGGGGACTTGGGGCTTACTCCTGAAAAGGAAGCCCAAGGTTATGACTGAGTCTTATTCCTGAAAAGGAGACCCAAGTTAGGGGACTTGGGGATTACTCCTGAAAAGGAAGCCCAAGGTTATGACTGAGTCTTATTCCTGAAAACGAGACCCAGGTTAGGGGACTTGGGGCTTACTCCTGAAAAGGAAGCCCAAGGTTATGACTGAGTCTTATTCCTGAAAAGGAGACCCAGGTTAGGGGTTAAGGTTTGGGGCTTACTCTTGAGGAGGATGCCCAAGTTTGGGAACTTTTAAGAATTTGGGGCTTACTCCTGAGGAGGATGCCCAAAGTTGGGGTTGAGGCTTACTCTTAAGAAAGATGCTCAAGATTTAGAGGACTTGATTGGGGCTTACTCGTAAGGAAGATGCCCAAGATTTATGACTAGGACTTATTCCTGAGAAGGAAGCCTAGGTTAGGGGACTTGGGGCTTACTCCTGAAAAGGAAGCCCAAGGTTATGACTGAGTCTTATTCCTGAAAAGGAGACCCAGGTTAGGGATTAAGGTTTGGGGCTTACTCCTGAGGAGGATGCCCAAGATTAAAGGACTTGATTGGGGCTTATTCTTAAGAAAGATGCCCAAGATTTATGACTAGGACTTATTCCTGAGAAGGAAGCCTAGGTTAGGGGACTTGGGGCTTACTCCTGAAAAGGAAGCCCAAGGTTATAACTGAGTCTTATTCCTGAAAAGGAGACCCAGGTTAGGGATTATGGTTTGGGGCTTACTCCTGAGGAGGATGCCCAAGTTTGGGAACTTGATTGGGGCTTATTCTTAAGAAAGATGCCCAAGATTTATGACTAGGACTTATTCCTGAGAAGGAAGCCTAGGTTAGGGGACTTGGGGCTTACTCCTAAAAAGGAAGCCCCAAGGTTATGACTGAGTCTTATTCCTGAAAAGGAGACCCAGGTTAGGGGACTTGGGGCTTACTCCTGAAAAGGAAGCCCAAGGTTATGACTGAGTCTTATTCCTGAAAAGGAGACCCAGGTTAGGATTCTCTCATCTTAAAGGATGAGGTTGAAATGAATGAACTCTCAATCTTTGGTGACATAAAGATGTTTAAATCACTGGGTGTTTGAGAGGTATTTCACAGAATTCCTTTCAGATAAGGATGTCAAATCAAGAAATCATGCCATAAATGGCTTTTGAAGAGTATCTTGAAGACTGAATCT
This sequence comes from Viscum album, assembly GCA_963277665.1. Taxonomy (NCBI): domain Eukaryota; kingdom Viridiplantae; phylum Streptophyta; class Magnoliopsida; order Santalales; family Viscaceae; genus Viscum; species Viscum album. The sequence continues at coordinate 575,314,704 of OY728140.1, forward strand.
TGAATAGGAAGGGTGAAATGGCTTAAGAGGGGTAAAAATGGGCAAGATGGGAACCCAAAAATCTAGGGGCGCGCAAGTCTTGAAGGTCGCGCAAGTCCTGCGTCGGCGCGCAAGTGTTGGTCGCGCAAGTATACTTGCGCAACATGAGGGATACTTGCGCGATTTTCAACCAGAGTTGAATAACTTGAGCGACTCTTTATTAAACCCTTTCCCATCCTCTTGAGGTTCTTCCAGAGAAGGGACGCGCAAGTTATATTGAAGGAATTAAGTTGGTGCGCAAGTGTTTGATAAGTTTCAACACTTGGGCCTTCCTTCTTCTCTTTAGATCTTCCATTCTAGGTAAGAAATTACCTTAGAAGTGTTCCGGAAGCTTTGAGAAGAGACTTGAGCGTCGGGAGCTTTGATCCGAGTTTCTGGAAAGAGATCCTCCCGAATGGGGGGCCCACAGGGTCTATTTATAGGCAAAAGAAGACCCCGGGCGGTTACTGGGCGGTTACCAGATCTGTCGCGCAAGTCCCTTGCACGACCATGAGGGGTCGCGCAAGTGTTGAGGCGGCGCGCAAGTGTACTTGCGCGACCAAGAGGGAACTTGCGCGACCTATGGGCAATGTTCTCCTTTTTCATCCCTTTGTCGATTTTTGATGTTTCTTCAAAGGATTAATCACTTTGAGCTCAGATATTCCCTTTTCCGAACTTTAGATTCCGTGACGAAAGGAGCGTCAACAAAAGTCCCCCCTCAGAGTTGGATCCGGAGAGAAAATGTGGATTTGACTCTGAGGAAATCGAATCCCTCTAAAGGAAAAGGGCGGCGCGCAAGTCTTTCAAGGCGCAGAGGGCAGCGCGCAAGTGTGCTGGAACTTGACTTTTATTCAGAGTTCCTTTGTCTTTTGTGTGGGCAGTTTAAAGTCATGCACGCCGGACATAAAGAGGCTAATGTTTAAGGTCGAAATAGCTTTGACCGAAAAAATGGATTAAAATGGATTCAATTCCTTGATAATTTATCTGAAAACAAATTACCATACTCAAGTTTGAGAGAAAATATGTAAACTATGACTTAAGAATATTTGAATCTGAGGAATGATATGAAAAAGAGCTAAAAGGGCATTAGAAAAAGTAGTTTCCAAGAATGAAGTTACTATTATTTAACAAAACCCGTTAGGGGGTTGAAATATGCAGGGCCACCTATGGGCATTGGCTGCATAGTCAAATAAAATAGCATCTTTTGGCTAACAAGTCTATTATGTGGACTGTTTATGCAAGGCCACCTATGGGCACGTGCTGCATAGTCAGGCAAAAGAACTCTCAGAAATTTACTTTCCTAGTGCTAAAAGCCAGTGAAAGTTTATGGAGATTCAAATTTTCTAAAGCATAGAGTTTGTTGTATGGAAAGAGGTACTTGAATATGGAAAGGATATTTCCGAACAAGAATATCGAAGAACTGGATGAATATCACTCCTACGAAGGTCTGACCCAAACGTAGGGAAGGAGAATAAACCATAGACTTGAATACTTTCAGATCATGAAAAAGGATATGGGACAAATATGTTAAGGATGGCTATTTTTGCGGATCCCTACATACTGTCGTTTAAGACAAATAAGGACAAAAGAGGCATTCTTCCCAAGAATGAAGTTACTATTATTTAACAAACCCGTTAGGGGGTTGAAAACATGCAGGGCCACCTATGGGCATTGGCTGCATGGTCAAATAAATAGCATCTCTTGGCTGACAAGTCTGTTATGTGGACTGTTTATGCAAGGCCACCTATGGGCACGTGCTGCATAGTCAGGCAAAAGAATTCTCAGAAGTTTGACATTTTTGTGACTATAAGTCATGAAAAGGGTTATGAAGATCTGAAAATATTTAAGGTTAGGATTATAATACATAAAGATGGGTATTTTCCAATGTATATAGAGATACATAGGTCAATGAAAACCATAATCATGTTGTGGCTGGGTCCTGAATTGAAACTTGGACTTCACTACGTATCTCATAAGAATGAGAATCAAGCCATACGTAGTTCTTGAAATGCAGTTTAACGTCGTGCAGGACGAAAGGATGAGTGATAGTTTTTGGGGTCATAGAATTCGGACCATAATAATGAATACACAGTGTGTGTTTTCATGAGGACTTTTCAGCCAAGGGACTGAAAGTGAAATTTGGGGTTAGGCCCAAAAGACTTGGGACTGGATTCGAGGGACACTCGAATGTTCCTACGTATCCCATAAAGATGGGAATCAAGTCCACGTAGTTCTAGAAACTACCCTTTGTACAAATTTGGTTCGTACATGTGAAGGGTGAAAAGGGACTTTAGTGCAATGATGGTTTTAACCTAAGATAAAAAGTTTAGGCATTACCATGTATGTACGTAGTCTTTTTGAAAATGAAAACCATGATTGAAAAAGAATCAATGTTAATAATGGTTCCTTCTCAAATGAGGAAATCAAAGAATATTGTAGTTTATTGTCGTACTGGACAAAAGTGTTGTATAGTTTAACGTCATATAACAAGGACGGAAGTGAATCAATGTAAAGATATTGATTCCAAGGGTGGTTTCACAAATCATCATCATATGAGATTGTGGTGAACCAATGTGAAGAGATTGTTTTTGGGCTTGAACCTTTGGGAGGTTGCCTACATACCCAGCCTGGAGGGCAAGGATCAAAGTCTGTGTAGTTCAATTAAAGAATGAATTAATGATCAAGTTGTTCTTGTGGACAATGATCTAAAAAAAATGTTGTTGGGACTTACACATGGTTAGTGGCCCAAAGGGAGTGTTATGGTTGATGTTCGCTCTAAGCTCACGTGAGTCATACTCGGTGTGAGAAACAAGAGGTAATAACAACCTTAACGATGCACAGTTTAATGTCATGTAGGACATATCAAGGATTTTCTGTACAGTTTAGCGTCATGTAGTTAGGACGATGGGGACAATACAGTTTAACGTCATATTGGACGAAAGGGGGATTGTGCAGTTTTAATGTCATGCTGGACTTTTGATGATTATATAGTTTAACGTCTTTCCGGACGTGAGGGACTTTTATACAGTTTAGCGTCATGTAGTTAGGACGTCACAATTTAACGTCTTGCTGGACATATTTGCAAATAGTTTATGGTCGTATACATGGACCAGGAATGATGCAGTTTTAAGGTCATGCTGGACTGTTTATGGAACTTTTTCACAGTTTAATGTCGCGTGGGACGAAGTTGCAGTTTAAAGTCATACTGGACCATTGATGTATAGTTTTAGCGTCATATAGCAAGGACGAACTGATGCTGTACAGTTTAAAGTCATGTAGCTAAGACTAAGGTGAATCAATATGAGGATATCAGTTCTGATCTTTTTACAGTTTATCGTCATGCTGGACGTTGGAAGTGCCACACAGTTTAATGTCATGTTGCTAGGACACAATATAGTTTAATGTCATCTTGGACAGAATACAGTTTAGTGTCATGTAGGACAATAAGGGACTTAACACAGTTTAACGTCATGCTGGACGATGAAAGTGCCACACAGTTTAATGTCATGTTGCTAGGACAAAATATAGTTTAATGTCATCTCGGACAAAATATAGGAACTTCTTATACAGTTTATTGTCATGTAGGACAAAATCAGGGACTATGCAGTTTAAAGTCTTTCAGTTAGGACTATTGGTGCTGCACAGTTTAATGTCATGTTGCAGGGACAAAATTTAGTTTAATGTCATCTCGGACATTGAAGGTGACACAGTTTAACGTCATGTTGGACGAAGTTGTAGTTTAAGGTCATACCGGACCTTGGTGTAGTTTAAGGTCATACCGGACCTTGGTGTAGTTTAAGGTCATACCGGACCTTGGTGTAGTTTAAGGTCATACCGGACCTTGGTGTAGTTTTAGGTCATACCGGACCTTTGTGTAGTTTAAGGTCATACCGGACCTTGGTGTATGAACCAATTGTAAGTCTTGGTTCTAGGAACAATATTTTGTGTTTATACAAAATACTTCTTCAGAAATCTGGCATTAGTTGGAGTCGTGATGTGTTCTCCAACCATTGAAATCAGAGAATACGCTCCATTGGAATAGACCTTATGTACTGAATAAGGCCCTTCCCATTTTGGTTCAAGCTTGGGAGGTTTCTTTCCTGGTATCATTGGTGTTCTGAGAACCAATACCAATTCTCCCTGAATGAATGAACGAAGATGAACTTTTTTGTTAAAAGCTCGTGCTATTCGATTCTGATAGATTTCCAAGTGGTGCAAAGTGCACAATCTTTTCTCATCTAACTGTTCCAATTCATTCAAACGCTTTTGGGATTGCTCATCTGTTGATAACTGATCACAAATGGCTATTCTGAGTGAGGGCAATTGAACTTCAATTGGCAAGACTGCTTCTGTTCCATATACCAATGAATATGGAGTAGACCGCGTTGCATTGCGAGTGGTAGTCCGATAAGCCCATAAAGCATGATAGAGTTTATCAGGCCATGACCTCTTATCTTTATCCACCATATTTTGCAGTATATTTGAAAGAGTCTTGTTGAAGGCCTCTATCTGGCCATTAGCCGCTGCATGATATCGAGATGAATGGTTGGACTTAATGTTGTATTCTTGATACAATCTCTTTACCTCAGAAGAACAGAAGTTGGTGCCGTTGTCTGTCAATATGGTATGAGGGACACCAAATCTAGTAATGATGTTAGACTTGATGAAGCTAACAATGCATTTAGAACTAACTTCTTTGAGAGGTACTGCCTCTGCCCATTTGGAAAAGAAATCAGTAGCAGTAAGAATGTACTTAAACTGCTTGGCCGTAGCTGAAGGGTAAGGTCCTACCACATCCATTCCCCATGTGGCAAATGGCCATGAGTATTTAGCCGTATGAAGCAACTCTGGAGGTTGATGAATGAAGTTGGCATATACTTGGCATGAATGACACTTCTTTGTGAAATTAACACAATCTTGTATCATTGAAGGCCAAAAGTATCCAAGCCTTCGAATTTGATCAGACAGTCTATGTCCAGACTGGTGGGCACCACAGACTCCTGCATGCACTTCTTTTATGACAGCCATTGTCTCTTCACCATCAATACATCTGAAGAGAACTCCATCAAAACCACGTTTGTAGAGAATTTTCTCGAGGTAGTTTGGACCATCATAAAGAGTAAAATTGACCACACGTCGCCGAATTTGTTCTCTCTCGGCTCTATCAGGTGGAAGTGTTCCATTTTGAAGGTATTCCCTGATAGGTGACATCCATCCTGTAGTATGACCATATGGTTCAGGAATGGGACTAATTTCATTAATTTCCTCTATTCTGACTTGAACATAAGGTGAAATTGCACGACGGTGGGCAATACAGATGGTTGTCTCGTCCCGATTTGGATCTGCTAAAGCTGTGGCTATATTAGCCAGTGCATCAGCTTGAGCATTTTGTGATCTTGGGACATAAGAAAATGTCGGTTCTGAAGGGAATTCCGACATTAACTCTCTGACGTAATCATACAAAGGGATTAATTCTTCTTTTCTGATGGCATAATCCCCATTGACTTGTTTGATTACCAGGTCTGAATCACCTTTTACCTTTAAGTGATTCACTTGTGCTTGAAGCGCTAACTCCAAGCCTGCAATGAGAGCTTGGTATTCAGCTTCATTATTGGTACCACCTTCCCACAACAAAAAGGAATAAGGTAACACTGCCTTATCTGGAGAAATGAGCACAATTCCTAAACCAACTTTGTTGAATTTAGGATTTTCCATTTTCTTCCATGTTGGACATCTAGAAGCACCATCAAAATACATTTCCCATGTTTGAGGATTCTCTTGAATAGAAAAAACTTCCTCATCAGGGAGTTCGATATCTGAATACGTGTCTTCCACTGAAGGGTGTTCAGCCAGGAAATCAGCCAGAGCTTGGCCCTTAATTGCCTTTTGAGACACATACTGAATGTCGAACTGCTGTAGAATAACCGCCCACCTTGCCAGACGTCCTGTAAGCATTGGACGACTAAGGATTAATTTGAGTGGATTATTACGAGATACCAATTGGACCTCGTGATGTTGCAGGTAGTGTCTCAGTTTCTGAACTGCAAAGATTAATGCTAGGCAGCATTTTTCAATACTCGAATACCGGGTTTCTGCTTCAAGCATAGTTCTACTGAGATAGTAGAGACTATTTTCATTCCCAGCATCATTCTTTTGAGCGAGAAAGGCACCCAATGATCGCTCTAAAGCTATCACATAGAGGATAAGAGGTCTACCCTCAACAGGTGGAATGAGTACTGGTGGACTTAAGAGGTATTTCTTGAGAACATCAAATGCTTCTTGACATTCTTTAGTCCACTGGTAAGTGACTCCTTTCTTCAATAATTTGGTAAAAGGTAAACTTTTGCCTGCCAAATTGGCGATGAAACGCCGAATCTAGGCTAAGTGTCCTTGAAGTACCCTTAATTCTTTCAAATTCTGAGGATGTGACATACCAAGGATTGATTTGGTCTTCTCAGGATCGACTTCAATACCACGATGGCGTACAACAAAGCCGAAGAATTTTCCTGAGGTTACCCCAAAAGCACATTTTAAGGGGTTCATCTTCAAATTATGTTGTCGAAGCTTGTGGAATATGATTTCCAAATCAGCCAAGTGATCAAAACGTTGTTTGGATTTAACCACCAAATCATCTACATAGCATTCAACAAATTTCCCTAGAAAAGGTTTGAAGATACGATGCATGGCGCGTTGATATGTTGCACCTGCATTCTTTAAACCAAAGGGCATCACCCGGTAACAAAACACACCTTGAGGAGCTCTGAAGGCTGTATATTCCTCATCTTCTGGGGCCATTCGGATCTGATTATATCCAGAATATCCATCCATGAAAGAAAGTACTTCATAGCCAGCCGTCGCATCAATTAAGAGTTCTGTAATCGGAACTGGAAAATCATCTTTGGGACAATACCGATTAAGATCTCTGAAATCGATGCAAACCCTAATTTGTCCGTTCTTTTTCTTTACTGGGACAATATTAGCCAACCACTTGGGATATTGAACTTCTCTGACGAAGTTAGCTTTGATAAGCTTATCCACTTCAACCTCGATTTTGGAAGCATAGGTTGGGTGTGTTCTTCTCGCGGCTTGCTTGAATCCTCGATGTTCTTTTGGCAAACCCAAATGATGGGTGGCAACATCAGGATCAAGGCCAGGCATCTCTGTATAATTCCAAGCAAAGATATCTTTATTTTGATTTAGAAAAGAAATATACATCTCTTGTTCTTCAAGGGTCATGGCCGCACTAATTAAAGTGGGGCGTGGATCTTTCTCTGTACCCAGATTTACTTCTCTGAGTTCATCCACAGTGGTAGAGATACCCTCTTCAAATGCTGGAGGAGCATCTCTAAGATCTTCCTCTTCCTCTTCATCATGTGTTATATCTTCCGTTTCTACTTGCAAAGTAGATGAAAAAACGAAATTCTCATGATCATAAGAGATGTCAAAATTTTCACATTTTGAAGAAGAAGCTTCCATTTCCGACCCTATTGATGAAAAAGGGTCTTCTTTGGGAAATAAAGAGGAGATGATGGATTGAGAATCGACATCAACATTCACCTCTGGTGTTGCTATAACTTCTTGTGGCCTGATTAGCGAAGTATAGACTTGTTGGATTTCAGCAGACGAAATGAAAACGTCACCACTTATGCTTTCATCATTGCTTGGTAAGTTACCAATTTCTCCCATGTTGTCTGGCTCGATTGCCGTAATTGACATTATGGATCTTTCCATAAGAGTATTTTGATTTGGGCCTATTTTGTCAATTTGACTGATAGGTAACACATAATCTGTACTCACATGTGAAAATGGATTTATTGGAATTTTTTCCAAACCATATGGAGCATTAACTTTGGTAATTTCCTTCATTGTAGATTTTTCTCTTCCCTTCATGTGATAAAATTCCGCCTCAATGTATTGAGACTCACATGTTTTGAACGGGGCCTTATCACCATATAATGTTCCAACTTGACCATCGAAACAGTATTTGAGACATTGATGGTATGATGATGGAATAGCTGCATGCTGATGTAACCAGGGTCTTCCAAGCAAGATATTGAAAGCTGAGTCTTGATCAACAATCATGAAATCTGAATTGGAAACAAGATCTCCAAACTGAGTTCTGAGCGTAACTTCTCCCAGTGGTTCTTGTTCATTTTTATCATATCCTTGCAACATCATGGTAGAAGGAGATAAATCAGATTCCGTGAGGCCCAATCGACGAAGTGTGCGAATGGGCATGAGGTTGACTCCTGAACCATTGTCAATAAAAGCTCTTCGAACATCTATACCATTGACTTTGCCAGATAGGTACAAAGGTTTTATGTGCCCATGCACAACATCATCTTCATCTTTATCAGTAAAAGATATCACTGCATGGCATTCTGTAGGATTATTCTCTATGTGATAAATTTCAGCTGCAACAATTTCAGCTTCAAACTCCTGAGGACTTGACAAAGCTTCGATGAGTGCTTTCTGAAGATCTTTTGATAGATTCAAAGCATCCAAAATTGATAATTTGGCTGGTACTTGGGCCAAGTGTTTCAATATATCATACTTTTGATCTAGAGGCCTGCGTTTCCCAATAGGAATATGTGGTTTAGCAGGTATCTTGGAAGCAGATGCTTTGGAAGCTGATGCCTCTTGTATTGAAGTTGGCAACATCTTTGGTTTTGGAAAATTAGACTGATTAGATCCATTTACTTGCTGAGATAAAGAAGATGGAACATTTAATCGGTCTTCCAAAATAATTGTGCCGAAGCTGAGTTGGCCATTGGCAGAAGAACTTGCTTGTTCATTTTGAGCTCGCTGAAGGGCTCTACCACGAGTTTCTGCTGCATATACAGTGCTAGCAGGGGTAGAATTAGAGTAGTGGCTTCGGAAAGTTCCACGTCTTCCCCTATATCCTGAACCTCTAGAACTTCCTCGGGTTCCTTTATTTGATACAGGGAATTCAGGCTCATCAAGACTGGAATATGAATCTGTTAATTGAATCATATTAACAGAACCAAAGATCAATTCTTCGTCTGATAAATACTCTGCCAAGTTAGCCTGTTTAGGCTGTGCCGTTTGGTGGGACGGTGCCCGTGACTTTGAAGTAGATGGCATGAAATCTGCCAGAGTCAAAGACAATTTAGGCTTTGATGAATACTCATCTTCTTCTGATTCCTCTTTCTTCTTTGAATTACGCTGCCCTTTTGAGGATTTGTCCTTTGATGGAGGCTTTACTGCAGATTTTGTAGGAGACACAATTGGCTTCTTCAATTGTGTTCGCAAAATGGAATGAGTCCGATTGATTGTCTTTCTGACCATCCAATCATCATATTTTTTCGCAGTTTTTCTTTTGACTTCCTGCCACTCGCCTCCTTCCTCTGGATCTGTAGCGGTAATACACGCTACATGAGCTGAAGAACCCTTCAATTTGACTTGTCCCAAGTCGACCATCTTTTATAGGAGGTCTTTAAAGACAAAACACTCCTGGATGGGATGCCCCAACATTTGATGAAAGGGACAATAATTGGGACGGTCTTCATCTCCTTCCTTGTTTGGTCTCTTCGGCACTGGTAATTGAACCAAATTATTTTCCAGAGCTGAAAATGAAGTAACCAGGAACTTGCTCACTTCGGAAAGAGTATGTTTTACTCTTCATATCCTCAAATTGTTTTCGTCGTTGATCTTTTTGATCATTTGGACGAAACAGCCTTTGTTGTTGGCGTTCAGGAGGTGGAGCCCTTCGAGAAGATGAAGGTTTTGAAGTAGAAATAGGTACAGGTGCCTGTTTAAGCATAACTATAGCAGTTTCTGCTTTACCCATTCTTCTTCCTGGAGCTGATGGAATTACACGAGATTTAACCTTAGCCTGCATAAGGGAATCTTCAATCTGTTGAGCGATTGAAGTAAGGTCTCGAAACCCTCCTGTGTATTTCACAGGGATCAATGGCGTGCGTAATTCGTCACGCAAATTTGCCACACAGATTGGCAATAATTCCTCCTGAGGGAGTGATAAACTCAAGGAATACGTTAATCCCTTCCAACGAGCAATGAAATCAGAGACTCTTTCATTCTCCCTTTGCTTGCAGTTTGTAAGATCGAAAACTGTCGTTTTTGGCAAAGTTGAGCTGAACTGAAGAAGGAATTTTTGACGAAGATCCTCCCATCCGATGACTGACCGGGATTTCAAGCTTGTATACCAGACAAAAGCTGGTCCTTGCAAGGTTCGCACGAAGCATCTGAGTTTCACTGCTTCTTGTTGCTCTGGAGTTCCCATCATAGGATCACAACAAGACACGTAATGCATCAAATGTTGTTCAGGGTCACCTGATCCATTGAAAGTAGGGAAAATAGGGTTTCCAAAACTGGATGGAGGAGAAATTGAATCTACCCATTCAGGGTAAACTTTCTTTTCAGGTTGAACTTGCGCCCGTTTCCCTTCCATAGTTTCTAACCGAGCTGTTAAGGACTCAATAGTAGTTATTAACTTTTGAGAAACGTCAGGTTGAACTTGGTTTTGGGTAGGTGCAATGAATGGAGCTTGGACAGCAGTGGAGGTTGGTGCTGCAACTAATGGTAGTGCTGCCAACCGTTGTTGCGTTTGACCCGTAGGATTAGACCTCTGTGGGTGTACTGATAAAGGAGGATATTCCTGATCCATCTCAGTAGTTACAACAAATTCCTTCGGCTGTCAGACTTCAGCATTCTTAAGAAGAAGACTACTCTGAAGTAGTTCTGCATTCAACCTTCTTAATTCTTTCATCTCTTCCTCCTGTTGTGCAAGCCTTTGCTCTAATGAGAGCGATTGACCTCCTTCAGAGGAAGGGTGAGAAGTAACCTGATTCTTTCCTTTCCCCTTATTGGATCCTTTTCGGAGAGGGGGAAGTGGGTTACTTGAAGGAATACCCAAATTTTGGGTAAGCCTTTGATTACGTGTGCGCACACCTTCTTCATTTAGGTCTGTGTGCGCAACTTCTTGAGCAGGAACCTCTTCATCTGATCCCTCTGATTGAGCCTCATCTGGTGAATCAGCGGCAACGGTAGTGATGACATTAATGGATGCATATTTCATGGAATCCTTTCTATCAGCATTTCTGTGATATTGTCTCCTTTTATGTCCATGATAAGACATGGCATTCCGTTGACTTGACCCCTCAGGAATTTCTTTGTGAACCGTCACTTGGAGAGAATCTCCTGACATCTTGTCTCTTCGTTCCTCTTGAGGTTTATTCCCTAATCGAGAGAATACTGACTTTCTCTGAGGGAGGGATTGAAGATTTGAAAAAGTCCCCAGTCCGGTGGACTGGGGATGTTCCTGTTGCTTCCGCTCAACACCTCGAATCCCATTCGTTGATTCTAAGGGTTGGGTTAGAGAAGTCCCCAGTCTGGCAAGCTGGGGTGTCTCTTGACATGCTATGTCTGAGATCTTCTTGAAATCTCTCTTGATCTTGCGGATCTTAGTTCGGAAATTAGCTGGATGCATTAACCTGTATCCACTTTTATCACCTGGTTCAACAGACCGTTGGATGATTTCCGAAACTTCTGTCATTTGATGACGTGTTTGCTCCAGACGAGAGGTTTGTGCAATATTCTCGCCTGCTTGGTGTAGGAGCAATTCAACAACCTGTTCTCTATATACTTGATTTTGAGAGGAACTAGTTGAAGCTTGATCTCGAGCAAGATTTTGATTATGAACAAAGCCCATTGACTGTGGCCGGCCATGGGCAATAACATTGCATGAGACCATTTTCGGCGGGCTTTGCTGACCGGAAAGCACTGTGAAATGTAGTGCTCCATGAATACCCCATCCTCTGATATGAACATTAGATGGAGCATTGGAAATTAACTGACGCAATCTTCTTAGTGCGCCAAGGCATGAACGTTGAAGGGTTCTCTGTTGCTTTTCAGCCTTCGGATACCGAGAGACTGATAGAGATGCCAAATCAATCTGGCGTTGTAACCCTTCTATTATCTTAAGATGATTTTCATATTCATCGTAAGATAATACCATCTTCTTTAATTGACAAAGAGTTTTCCATATGTTAAGACGAATATCATGGATTCCATCATCCGTCAACATCTTTGGAATGTCATACTGTGAATCAGCCAAAGGCCAAAACATGACTGGTACTTCACCTTTTGCCAGTTTTTTCCTCATGTTCAGCATTTCCTCTTTATCATTAAATGAAGATTCTTCTACCTGTTTGGACCAGAGTTGGTGTTTCCTTGTCGCTTCATCGGATTCAACAAGATTGGTAGAGGAATCACTATTCATGCTGGAAGATGAATGACCCAGGGAAGGTTCGGAGAATAACCTGAACCCCAAGCTATCTTCTGATGGAGAAAGAGTTTCACCTGCCGATAGTAAAACTTCAGACATGACTGGTTTTACGTTTGCAAGTGCCTCGAGATAGGAGGGCTTTCTCGTCACTACATTGCCTTCTGAAGAATTTTCGAGACAATGTGAATCACTACTGCGGAGAGGACTTTCGCAGCGAAGTTCATCACCATGAGGAGGACCTTCATGATGGGTTACAGCAAAAGATGAAATCTCTTGCTCCTTGGTCTTCTGACCACACAGAGGGTTCCTGTGGTTCTCATCTGAAGAAGAAACTTCAAGATTGACCGAATTTTCATGAAGCAAGTCTTCATGAGGAAGTGTCTGTTGAAGACCTTCGGGATTAATGTTCCTGTTATTGGGAACTGAGGGAGTAGAATCTTGAATTCCGACAGATAAATGTCTGAGGGCTTCAAGAACTCCAGCATCGAGCAAGGCCTTGTTGCAGATTGGCCTTTGATCTCCTGACTGTGCTGGGCGGATCTTTTTCTTAGATGCCTTCTTACTCGCTTTAGAAATCACTTGATGACGAAAGTGATTGCTCTGAGCAGGTGTATGTTCCTGATCAGGAAAGATGGTCAGGTTAGGCTGACGATCATCGCTCAAATCAGGTGTATGTGCATGACTTGGTTGTCCATATGATATGGGGGAGTAGGCCCCACAACCCTCTTGGACTGGAACAGATGTGTGTGTCTGTTCCGGAGTGAATTGTTGATGTGTCACTCCACTGCTAGGGATAGATTTATGTGTCTGTCCCTGAGATGATGCTGAAGCTGTTATGATATCCTGGCAAGCATCCAGAATATGAGCAGGAATTTGCTTCTGCTCTTTCACCATTGACAAAATATGTTTGGTGACTTCAGCCGCCGAAACAGGGATATACGTCCATTCCGGGCTTGGAGTAGGTGTATGTGCCTGCTCCTGTCCTCCTTTTCCTGTCAGTGAATCCTGACAGTACTCAAGTGTGGAGGCAGAGAGTTTAGTCTGCCTCCTGTTTGTCGTCGGGGCTTTCCGACTGACTTCTCCGTGCGCTACCAAACGAGACTGTTGGTAGGCTTGATTAGTATTAGCAGGTGTATGTGCCTGCTGATTACACTTCGCCAAACGCTGTTGACGAGATCCATCATATGTAGTCAGACGAGCCTGCTGACTAACTGCTGATGTATAAGCAGGTGTATGTTCCTGCCTATGGTATTCCGCCGGAATTGCCTGGCGGGATCGGCTTGATGCTGCCAGACGAGTCTGCTGGACAGCGGGATTAAAACGAACAGGTGTGTATGCCTGCTCGTTATTTGCCACCAAGTTAGGTTGGTGGACTTCTCCGGAGATGGCAGGGATGACAACCTGCCTATTATTAACCGGATTCCGTCTCTGGTGATTCATCTTGCCTGCTCGGGTTCGAGGAACCTGAGCTGAATGCCTGGAGCCGGTACCCTCATCATGTTGAGGGCGCACTACCGCACGAGTCTGGCGGCGATTGTTGATGGGAGCCCTTGAGAAGGACTCCTGTCTTTTTGAATTAAGGTCCTGCGGGACCTGCTCATTCACTTCCTCGGAGTAAGGGAGTGAATGGAAATTGCGTTCCGGGGATAACGACCCGAAACGGTTGGAGACGGTAGTCAGCACCGCCTGCTTCTTGATTGCTGGTCGCCTTTGTCCGGACAACCAGGTAGAATTGTTAACTTGGAGGGCTTGACGAGCGGCCTCCAGAGTTGGGATAGTACCGTTGCGACGGTACTCCTTAACCAGTGCATTAGAAACACAGCGTTGAAGACGCTGAGTTGGTGATGTCATCCTCAGAGCGGATGACGTTCCAGCAGGAGTAGCAGCATTGGTTTTCACAGCAGCAGACCTCACAGTAGAGGTGTTCCCAGCAGCAGTATTCACAGGGGTGAATTTAAGGAAAGCCATTTTTGTAGAAGATCTTGAAAAAAAGAGTGCCTGTTCCATGTAACAGACATAATCAAGATGAATCCGGCCACTGCATCTTTTGGATGAGCACATGTCAATGATTGCCTTGTTGGCCCAAAGGGCCTAACAGATAAGAAGAACATCACTTTAACTTGGTTAAGGATTCACGTCAGGTTCACCATTTTTGTTTCGCGCGGAATCCGGGGATGACCTCCTGGACGGGAGATTCAAACGTTCCAATCGGTTTCTAACGGGTTTGTTCGTAGAACCGGAAACATCCAATGATTCCACATCCGTTTGGACCTACTTTCCAAAGGCAGGCGCTCATTAGCTTGTGGGCTAATGAGGCTTAGGAATTTGCATTGGTCGAGAGGATGGGAGGTCGGACTCATCACACCTTTTTGAGGGGAATTATTGTCTACTCCGGGACTCTCTTTATAGATTTAAGTTAAGTTCGTGAATCCTTATTACATTACCAAGTATAAAATGAGCTTTCCTTTAGTTTTAACAATCAATGATTAAATATGCAAGAAATTTAGAGAATCTTTTATATGTATTTGAGGTTCTTCATCAATATAGAATCATCTATATTTGTTTAGAGATTCTTGGTCAATGGTATCCTTCAAAACATTTATATAAAAGTCTCTTGGTCATTTTGATGACCAGGCTGGTTTTAAAGCCACTCAGTGGGGCACTTGAAGTTTATCATCATTCAGAAGGACAGAGATTATTTCAATGTTGGGATCGAACCCATAAATGGGCTACCTACGTATCCTTTTTTTTGAAAAAGGAATCAGAACCCACGTAGTTCGAGGAATGGGATATGATGTTTTATGATTGATGGCTCAAAGATGAATGTCATAATTACTTTTACACTCTAAGCTCACATGAGTCATGCTCGGTGTGAGAAACAAGAGGTATTGGTAAAATTCAGACAATTGTGCCATAAAAGATGCAATCATAAGAATTTGTTTTGGGGCTTATGTATAGATGACTGCCCAGATAGACGAAAGTTTAGGATTTACTTTTAGGGAGAAAATCCAAGAACAGGGTCCACAAAGTTATATGTGCTTCATGGAGATTTGAATACTCTAATCTTGGGGCTTACTCCTAAGGAGGATGCCCAAGTTAGGAGGGGACTTATGATTGGGTTTTATTCCTAAAGAGGAAACCCAAATCAAAGGTAATTTATGACTGGTTAAGAGAAATTTTAAGAGACTTGGGGCTTACTCTTAAGAAGGATGCCCAAGATTTATGACTAGGACTTATTCCTGAGAAGGAAGCCTAGGTTAGGGGACTTGGGGCTTACTCCTGAAAAGGAAGCCCAAGGTTATGACTGAGTCTTATTCCTAAAAAGGAGACCCAGGTTAGGGGACATGGGGCTTACTCCTGAAAAGGAAGCCCAAGGTTATGACTGAGTCTTATTCCTGAAAAGGAGACCCAGGTTAGGGGACTTGGGGCTTACTCCTGAAAAGGAAGCCCAAGGTTATGACTGAGTCTTATTCCTGAAAAGGAGACCCAGGTTAGGGGTTAAGGTTTGGGGCTTACTCCTGAGGAGGATGCCCAAGTTTGGGAACTTTTAAGAATTTGGGGCTTACTCCTGAGGAGGATGCCCAAAGTTGGGGTTGAGGCTTACTCTTAAGAAAGATGCTCAAGATTTAGAGGACTTGATTGGGGCTTACTCCTAAGGAAGATGCCCAAGATTTATGACTAGGACTTATTCCTGAGAAGGAAGCCTAGGTTAGGGGACTTGGGGCTTACTCCTGAAAAGGAAGCCCAAGGTTATGACTGAGTCTTATTCCTGAAAAGGAGACCCAGGTTAGGGATTAAGGTTTGGGGCTTACTCCTGAGGAGGATGCCCAAGATTAAAGGACTTGATTGGGGCTTATTCTTAAGAAAGATGCCCAAGATTTATGACTAGGACTTATTCCTGAGAAGGAAGCCTAGGTTAGGGGACTTGGGGCTTACTCCTGAAAAGGAAGCCCAAGGTTATGACTGAGTCTTATTCCTGAAAAGGAGACCCAGGTTAGGGATTAAGGTTTGGGGCTTACTCCTGAGGAGGATGCCCAAGTTTGGGAACTTGATTGGGGCTTATTCTTAAGAAAGATGCCCAAGATTTATGACTAGGACTTATTCCTGAGAAGGAAGCCTAGGTTAGGGGACTTGGGGCTTACTCCTAAAAAGGAAGCCCCAAGGTTATGACTGAGTCTTATTCCTGAAAAGGAGACCCAGGTTAGGGGACTTGGGGCTTACTCCTGAAAAGGAAGCCCAAGGTTATGACTGAGTCTTATTCCTGAAAAGGAGACCCAGGTTAGGATTCTCTCATCTTAAAGGATGAGGTTGAAATGAATGAACTCTCAATCTTTGGTGACATAAAGATGTTTAAATCACTGGGTGTTTGAGAGGTATTTCACAGAATTCCTTTCAGATAAGGATGTCAAATCAAGAAATCATGCCATAAATGGCTTTTGAAGAGTATCTTGAAGACTGAATCTTGAATAGGAAGGGTGAAATGGATTAAGAGGGGTAAAAATGGGCAAGATGGGCACCCAAAAAGCTAGGGGCGCGCAAGTCTTGAAGGTCGCGCAAGTCCTGCGTCGGCGCGCAAGTGTTGGTCCCGCAAGTATACTTGCGCGACATGAGGGATACTTGCGCGATTTTCAACCAGAGTTGAATTACTTGAGCGACTCTTTATTAAACCATTTCCCATCCTCTTGAGGTTCTTCCAGAGAAGGGACGCGCAAGTTATATTGAAGGAATTAAGTTGGCGCGCAAGTGTTTGATAAGTTTCAACACTTGGGCCTTCCTTCTTCTCTTTAGATCTTCCATTCTAGGTAAGAAATTACCTTAGAAGTGTTCCGGAAGCTTTGAGAAGAGACTTGAGCGTCGGGAGCTTTGATCCGAGTTTCTGGAAAGAGATCCTCCCGAATGGGGGGCCCACAGGGTCTATTTATAGGCAAAAGAAGACCACGGGCGGTTACTGGGCGGTTACCAGATCTGTCGCACAAGTCCCTTGCACGACCATGAGGGGTCGCGCAAGTGTTGAGGCGGCGCGCAAGTGTACTTGCGCGACCAAGAGGGAACTTGCGCGACCTATGGGAAATGTTCTCCTTCTTCATCCCTTTGTCGATTTTTGATGTTTCTTCAAAGGATTAATCACTTTGAGCTCAGATATTCCCTTTTCCGAACTTTAGATTCCGTGACGAAAGGAGCGTCAACACTCTTCATTATCTATTACTTTCTTAATAAAGGAGATTCCAATTATTTTATATCTCGAAATATAGTTTCTATCCTAGATTACTGGTCAAGTTATCATACTAGTTAATCTCTCTTGACATTCATTTGGGATAGAAATTGGTCCATCTTCAATGATGTACTGTATTTCCTGTAGATATTTCAATAATCATATATATGAGGTACTTTTTGATATTAGAGATGATTAGTTTCGATGTGATATTCAAAAGCGATTGATTGACCAATTATTGAGTTCATATCAATTGTTACCCGAGAAATGTATACTTCACTACACATAGAGGGGATAAATTAAGTTTGAATGATTAATGGGATATTTGAGCATAAATTATGGCACCATATCTGAGTCACATTAGAGATACTATGATGTAATTGATAGGATTGGATATTTAAAAAACAAAAATCATCAGTATCCACCTCTATCTTCCCTGTTGTGGTATATTTCTGTTAGGATATCTTCCTAGATGACTAGTTAAGTATTATTTAAGATAGAGTAACTGTGTTTGAGATTTTTCCTACACATTGGGTGAAATGGATATCAATTCCCTCTTATCATATGTAGTGGGATTAGATGAGAGAGTTAATGGTGTAGTTAGTTGATTTAGAGGTAAATATATTTATCAGATCGAGCACATCAAATCTGGGTTCTCTAGTGTTGTTATCCAAGAATAAATACTATAGTATATATCATTGTGTGATCTATAGGAAAATAAATTAGTTAATGTTGAAGAAAAAGTTCCCTTTACCTAGGATTGACGATTTTTTTGATCTGTTATGGGGACCCCGATGGTTTTCAATGAATGATCTTCATTTAGGTTTCCATAAGAAGTAGGTCATAAATGAGGATATTTTTAATATAATGTTTATGAGTAGATATGGACTGTAGGAGTATATTTTTCTACCTATTTGGTTGAAAAGTTCCCCAATGGTGTTCACGACTCTTATAAAAAGGAATTGCCATCCGTATCTTGACTCCTTTGTGTTTGTGCTCATAGTTGATATCATGATATATTTATGGACTTCAGATACATATTCTCAGAATTTTGATATTATACTAAGTATACTTTAATAACATTAGATTTATTCTAATCTATAAAAGTGTTACTTCTAGATTTGGGAGGTTTTTTTCCTCAAGCTTGTAATTTTTAAGGTGTTGATTTTCGTGGATGCAGAGAAGCTAGAGGCTATGATGTCTTAGTCATGCCACATGAATATATTTGAAAATAAGAGTATCCTTAGTATCATTGGGTACTATCAAAATTTCATCCAGCACTTGTCCCATATTCTATCACTAATTATAAAGCTAACAAAAATGGTAGTGAAGTTTGAGTGGTCTGATCAATGTGAAGATGTCTTCCTATAGTTGTAGAGGTGATTGATAATAGTCCCAATTTCGATACTCCTAGAGCCTGGGATTGGTTATGTAGTGCAATGTGTTGCCATAAGTGTGGGGTTGGGAGCTCTGGTGATATAGATAGATTATGTAATCACTTATTGGTTATGTTAGATATGACATCGTGATTAGAACTACCCAATCCATGACATATATTTGTCAGTTGTGGTTCATGATTTGAAGTGTTGGGGACATTATCTTATTGGAAAGTGGTTTATCATCTATATATCTCACAATAACTTTCAATACATCTTCTATCTATGATTTCTCATTCATAAATAGAGTAATTGGTTTGGTTATTTTCAAATATTTGATGTTGATATGAAAAATGTTTGGAGGAAAGTTATAGTCGTTGTGGATTCTATTAGTAAGAAAACACTAGAGACTAAAGAACATAGATATATTCCTTCATAGGGGTAATAATGGCTCGTGATTTTGATGAATGATTGGCTGGTATATACACAATAAGATCAATGTGTAATGAAATGTACGCCTTGGGTTATCATGTATTCCTTATTGTACCGGGTAAAGGATAGCTAAGAGTTAGATCGCAAGTGCATAATGAGGAGGGAGCACTTGATGGGAGATGATTCGGTCCTAGTGTGGTTATTAGATGAATATAGGGATATTAACAGTCAGGGAAGAGTAGTTATTTTATCTCCCTTGAGGGTAGAAATAATGAGATACTCTCATTCTTATAAATAGGTAGTGAATACTGGGTCGAAATATATGTACCATGATATCTAATGCCAGTTTTGGGTGCCTTGTATGAAGAGAGACACTACTGATTTTGTTTCAATATGCCTTACCTATTAAAGGATAAAGGATGACCATCATAATCTTGGGATTGCTTCATCCACTTCTATTTCCTTTGTGGAAGTGAGACAATGTGATGATGGAATTCATTATTTGGTTACCCAGAAACCTGATGATTTGTGATCATGTTTGGGTAATAGTTGATCAATTGGATAATTGATTTTCAATTCAAGCAATCCTTTTATTGGATGAGTTGAAAAAAATTTATGTATAGTAGATTTTATGCCTAAATGGATCTCTCTTGAATATTGTATGGTAAAGAGACATCCCCTTCATGTCACAGTTTTGGAAAGGCTTACAGAATGATTTCTGTATCTAGTTGAAACTAAGTATAGTGTATCATTTGAAAACTAAGGGATAACTAGAAAGGAAAAATCTAAATTTTAAAAGATATGTTGAGGGAATTTTTTTTGTACATCACTAGATCTTGGTATGAACACGTACCCTTGGTTAAGTTTATATACAAAAATAGGCTTTGGGGTTAAATTTAGATGGAACCATTTTAGGTACTTTATAGTTTCCATTTCACTCACCACAATTTTGGCATGTCGCTGGTGAGGTATTAGTTATGGGGATAAACATGGAATAGGAGACCTCTAAGAGAGTTCAACTAATCTAGAAGTGGTTAATCACTACTCAAATAAGATAATGATCATATTTTAACAACGGGATATCAACATTATAGTTCATTGTGAGAAACTGAGCATTCTAGAGGAAGACAACTTGACTAGAAAATCAAAAATTGTGGAAGCATGGTAAGTTAACACCAATATTTTTTTGAACATTCGGGATTATCGAGCATGTAGAGATAGTGTCTAACCATTTAGATATTCCTCCATGGTATCCAGGTATTCATGGTGTATTCCATGTATCATAGATTTTGAGGTAGATCCCCAATCATATTCTTTTAATCAATAGTGAGGAGGTTAATATGGTGCCTCACACGCCATATGTGGAGTGCTCGATGAATATCATATAATAAAATGAGAAAGTATAGTGAGGAAATATGTTTCCACTACTCATTGTTCTATGGAAATGTGTATGTATCCAAGAGGAGACTTGGGAGTGGGAATCTCATGTATGAGCTCAATGGATTAAGTTGTTTGAGTAGGAACTTTGGATACACTTCTCAAGGATGATATGTACTTATAGGGGGATATTGTTATGACCTTAGTTTTTTCAAGTTCCTTACACTTTAATTTTATCCATTCGTTATGTTTTCTATGGTATTTTTTCTTGGGCAACATATCAAGTAGTTTCTAATTTCATTTAGATGGGATTAGAGGAAATAAAAGGGATTTGTATTTGTTGAATGGTTACGTTAAATATTGTGAGTCTTATTAGGAGAATATTTTGTTTTTTAGAGAAGGATAATAAGAATATCATAGTTTGTTCATGGATATATCTAACCATGTGAATTTTTCTAGAAAATGTGTGGCTTTGGAAAATGGAAAAAAATAATGCTTGACATATTGTTCACCAAAATATTTAGCCAAACTATATATATTCATAGAGGAGGTAGATATACTCATACAAATGGGTAATGGTTTAAGAAAATGTGAGACCAAACCTGTCATGGAGTATTAATTAGTTAAAAAATTTGATTTTCAGCTAAAAACCTCTCAAAAAAATGTCAATTATTTTCTTACGCCTAGGTATTCAAAACCTAGGGAATCCAGTAGGGATTATTAGTATCTAAACTATCTCCATATATCAAATATGAAGGAACTAGAACAATAAATCAATTTGATTCAAATTAAGAGGTTTTTTCCTCCTATATTATTCACTTTTACTTTAGATCTCCTCATTCTATCTTTTAATGAACCATATATATATATATATATATGATATTTTGGATAAATATTGGTATTATATCATGATATAATAGAGTTTTTTTAGTTTTTTGTTTGATAGATGCACAATATAGAGAATTAACATCATTTCATTGACCAAATCCAGATCTAACATTGACAAAAGATATCCCTGAGTAAGTTTATATGAACTTTATCTCTAGGTTTAATACATTCCTTGAAACGTAATTTTGGAGGATCTATGATGATGGATTGGGTATTATTATAGTGAAAATTGGTGTATGAATGATATCTAGGTACTATTCCTTTTTTGATTATGAAAATTCACATCAGAGCATTTAAGGTAGGAAATCCTTATAATCATGGGCCATTGTATGGAGTTTTTTAACTTGGTTTTCATGTAACACCTAAAGATTTTAAAATATTTTAATTTTAGAATAAATTTAATTTTTGTTCATATATTTCTTTATATTAAACCCCAATTTATGATTTTGTTATATGTAACATAAATTTTAGTTTGTTCCACACAGAACACCAATGTTATCTTACACTACACACAAGACTGACTTTCCTCAACGGCTTGCATAACACACAAGACTGAGTTTAACCAAAAAATAATATATAATTAAAAATATTACTATTCATTATAATAAGATACAACCTAGCTGTAAAATTGATGGTTATGAGTAGGAATAACAACCATATGAAAATATACTGTTGAATTCAGTGGTTACAAATTAATTACAAATGCATATAGGAACCAATTGAATGTAAAGAGAATATTTTTATAAAAAATTATATTGATGCTCATTTAGTCATTTTACACCAATAAATTAAATTAATTACAATTATTTATTTATATTAATGTAATATATATATATATATAATCTAATAAAATATTTTTTACATTCATCCAATAGATTTGGCTTCCATAAGGTAAAAACAATCCCAATTTTACAAATAAAATCCTATTTTTTTTGATGAATGTTTTCCCCCTTTTAGTGGATAACCCATTATACAAATAAATTTTAAAAGTTTTATATATTTTATATGTCAAAAAAAAACATCATTTTTGAAGTAGTAATGTGAAAATTAGGCTAGGTTGATTTTTTTGGTATTTTTCTGAGAAATTTCATATTTGATGAATAGTAGAAAATACTGCATTTTAATTCAAAACTACTTTTTCATCTAATTTATTTATAAGTATAAATTAAATTTTAAATTGGTTTTAAAGTCATATTTTATCAATTATATTTAAATTAATCCAATTTAGGTCACTGTAATCAAATTTAAATTGAATTTTACTATAAGAACATATCAACCTTTTGAACAATTTTAGTTTAAAAACTGGCATTATCATCCCATCTACATGATTAAATGTAAATTAATTAATGGAACTTATGTGATTTTAATTTAGAAAAATGGATTCCATATGTGGAATTAAATAATTTATAATTTATAATATGTTCAACTTTGTTTTTTACCAAAATTTTAGTGAATGTAATTAAAATTAATTATAATGATTAAGAAGAAAATTAGTTTAACAAGGAACCAAACCTTAAACTTAAGAGTCAAAATGACCTAGAAAATTTTCCAAAATCAATTTTATGGAAATATTTAGACCCTATACTACATTTTATCAATTATTTAACGTTATGATTGTAACGTACCGGTTCCAGAAGCTGCATAGAGGCGCCCCGTACCTGATTGGTCACATGGCCCCAAGCACATTTCCCCGAATGCCAGAGGCTGCCAAATAGTAGCAAGGGCCTTAGGTGTGATAGTGGGGAAAATATTCTCTCATTAGCAGACTAAAATAGTGGAACTAAAATAGATATAAATAGTGGAAGTAGTAATAATTCCATACCAAAAATAAACAGCAGAAGTAATAAATAGCTGGAGCTCACATATCTAAATAAGGCATGATACATATGTCTAAGAATGCATCCAAACATATCACAATGCTGGAATATAGTACTAAACCTATGTAAAAAACAAAATCACTAAACATCTCCACATCATCGCAAGCCTCAACTTGGTCCCATCCTCCCCAACTCTATAGCATTCATGTACCTAATATAGAAGGGATTTTTCACTTATCTAGACCTGGAACAATATAATCTGTTTGGTCCCAAAAGCATGACCCGAAAAGGGTGTGTGATGAATCCCAGTAGGCAACCACCAAAAGATATGTTCCTAACAGTCAGTGAATATATATAGTAGGCAATAAATAGAATGAAGTAGCAAATAGGGATGTACACATAGTAACAATCCTACAAATTCAATTGAATTAATTTTAATATATCGTGTAATTAGATAATCAAAAGCATGTAACCCTTTAAAAGGCACTCACATCCAAACCCCACCGGTTTAACCAAACAAACACAAATAACCTCCTTATAAGTACACACAGTCTAACCCCTCTGGTTCATCTTTAGTAGAGACACTCTAAAGAAGCACTCATAATCTATTCCCTATGTGGTACTGTATCGGTAAATAATAGGCACTCAGAGGAAGCACTAAATGTCCAATTCTGCATGTGGCCCATATCGAGGAAACTACATATACTCTAAGGAATCACAAAGTCCATCCTCCTTATGGTCTCATAATGTAACATTAAACAGACACTCTGGAGAAGCCCTCAACATCCATTCTCCCAACGGTCTACTACACCAGGTTCTCACAACCCAGTGTAAGTTAGTCACGCACAAACGATATGTGGTAGCCAAATTAAACCTCAAGAAATACTTGTCTAAACAATCTACAACATATCATAGAATGTCAAATAATATTCACTCTATCCAATCAATATTATGAATGGAAACAACGCAGCAACCTAACAAGCAAAGCTAGACCAAACGGTCAAAAAAAATCATGGGAAATAAATCCATAGCATGGAAAAGATAACCTTATTCATAAAAAATTAACCTCAATACAAACAATAAAGCATAACAGGAAAAATAGGGCTAAAAACCATAAACACGAAATACCCCGTTCTTGGTTATTGGGGACTTTTTCACATAAAATTCAAAGACTAACTATAGAAAGGCACAAACCACCAACCTTGGCATCATGAAATCGACATACATGAAATTTAGGCCTTGAATTTCCATAGAATTCCACATATCTAAAAAAATTATAAAACCATTCAATCGAGGATAACTCGTGAGAGAAGAGAAATAAAGAGATGATGTTTAAGAAGAATGGAGAACTCACCAGTGTGATTACAACGCAATCAAAGATGGTATATTCAGAGAATAGACGGTGATCTAGGGGATTAGAGAAGATCCACAGATACATGTATGCTCCTGGATGATACAAACAAAGAGAAAAAAGGTTCTGTCGATTAGACACAACCCCGGCGTATTTACTAAAAAAAGGAAAGTACATGGCTTGTATTTTAAAAGTACACATCGTGTACTTGCCTTTTCCAGCCTCCTCATTAGGCAGTCTCCATGTCACCACACACGACTATGTACTCGTTCATCACACACCCAGTACATGGTCACCCATGGAAACTAGGTACATGGAGTGTACTTAGAGTACACGGTGTGTACTCCTTCAATTTCTAGAAACTCCACTTTTTCTCAAATTTTTTTTGAAAGAAATACTCATACCTATAAAGAAGATATGGGTTCTAACAATAATACACCATAAAAAATTCATCCCCAAATTTCCCTAGCAGGGAAGCGTAGAATAAGGAACCTCAAATAGCTCTGGCCACTACCATCGTACATCGGCCTTCATCTCCCAAGTCTTGTCCTGTACCCACCCGTGCTGCCACAACACTCATACCAGTGAAACAGACTAGACATGAAGAATCTTCACATTGTTATCAAAACTCTAGATAGGACTCTCCTCAAATGAGGTTTCCACTTCGATCTCAACCTCTTCGGGTTGTAAAACATGAGTCAGGTCTAAGAAGAAACGCTGAAGCTGGGAAACATGGAAGAAATCATGAATAGCCCAGTACCTATGAGGTAACTACAACGGAAATGCAACCATCCCGACTCTCTCCAACACCTAAAATTATATTATGTAACTTGGTAAATGCTTACCCTGCCTCCTAATCCTCCTCTTTCCCAACCTCGATGTGACACATAGAAAAAACTGACCTCTGACCTCAAACTCTAGAGGTCATCTCTACTGATCATCATAATAGTTTTTCCACGACAGTGTTGTAGCCATCCTCTTCAAAATCAACTCTATCTGCTCAATGGTATCCTAGACTAGTTTATGTCCCATCATAGCTGCCTCTTCCGCCTCCAGCCATTATAAGGGTGACCAACATGGCCTACCGTACAAAGGCTCATAAGGTGCCATCTGAATAGTTGTTTGAAAGCTATTATTTTAGGAAAACTCTACAAGAGGTATGTGTTTCTCCCATGAACCACCAAAATCTAGGATTCATGCTCAGATAATGTCCTCATGAACTTGAATCATATGTTAGGACTGGCCATCTATCTAGGGATGGTAACATGTACTCAAAAGTACCTATATACCAAAAGCTTTCTAAAGTCCCTTTCAGACCCGAGAAGTAAAAATGTGAATCCCTATCTGAAATGAAGGTGTGTGGAACCCCATGTAGACATAGAATCTCTGAGATGTACAACCATCCTAGATCATTAATAATGAAGGTATCCTTGATCACCAAGAAGTAAGGAAACTTCATGAGTCTGTCAATGACAACCCAAACTGCATCATTCCCTCGAGGAAACCACAACAAACCTGTAACAATGTCCATCACGACATAGTTCCATTTCCACACAGAAATGGGTAACTGCTACAAAATATCTGTTGGTCACTGATGCTCTATCTTCACTTGCTAATAGGTGGAACATCTCATGACAAACCCAGCAACATCTCTCATCATACCTGGCCACCAAAACTGACGATGTAGATCATAATACATCTTTGTGACTCTAAGATGAACTACCCAAACTGAGGAATGAAAGTCTCACATCATCTCCTCATGTATGTTTTCTAGAACCCATATGCACCTTTGAAAATGAAAGATCTCATCCTCACCTACTGTCTATCTAGGAATAGGGTACCCTTTGGAAAAAATCTCTTATAAAACTATCCATTTAGAAACTAATATCTGCCTCGTTCGCACTCGATCTAGTAGAGAAGAGGTAACAGCCACAAAGAAATAAAAATATGCCCCTGAACGTCATGCACCTCCAAAAGCATCTCAGAGAACATTTCCATAAGCAGCCACTCTGGCCTTCTGATCTTCCTATATCTGAGTCCTCCTACTCAATGCATTAGCAATTGTGTTTCCCTTCCCATGCCTATAGTCTTTCTCAGAGTCAAAAGACTAAAGGTACTCAACCCACCTTCGCTGTCTCAATTTCAGATTGCACTGAGTAAAGATAAACTTGAGACTCTTGTGGTTGGTGAAAACCACAAAATTCTACCCCAGAAGATAATGTCTCCAATAGCGCCAAGCATGAACAACTACCGCCAGCTCAAGATCATACGTCAGGTAGTTCCTCTCATATCGCCTCAACTGCTGAGACCCATACACAATGGCTCATTATCCTTGAATAAGCACAACCCCCAGTCAGATACCATATGAATCATAGTAAATAGTATAGCTCTTTCCCACCTCTAAAAAAACTAGTATTGGTGTTGAATTCAACGTCCCTTTTAGCTCCTGAAGGGATGACTTCCAAGAATCTGGCCCCAAGTACTTTTTACCCTTCTTAGTTAGGCCTGTCAGTGGCACTTATAAGAATGAAAAGTCCTATATGAAACAAATTTAGTACCTATCTAGATCTATACATCTCCATACCTCAAATACATTCTTCGACTACAACCAAGAAACTTCTGCTCTCACTTTCTATGGGTTTACAATTACTCCTATTTCTGAGATAACATGACCCAATAAGTGAATCTGTGTAATACCCCGACCCTAGATTCCAAGAGTTAGTGCAGTATTTTAATACATTAGCATTATTAAATGGAATAATTTCCATGAAAGACCGATCAGTTTAGGAGTATTGGAAAATAGATTACATACATGAACGTTGCATTACAATTTATATCATACAAAAAAAATAATCCTTTGAGAATGAAATTGTTCCCTTAGATTAACCCTGCATCTCAAACATAAAACACTTCTTGGGATCCTGGGAAAATAAAACAAAAGAATGGGTGATCACAGATGCTCAGTAAGGGTAAATAATTTAGCGGAAGCTATAAACTCTTAAGGAATGATGTGAAATAAAAACTATATCTTTTTAAACATAAACATGAACATAATATGGAAAAAATAAATCATATAATTCCATTTACCTTTACACAAGGATATTGTAATAGTCAAATAATCACATGTAATAACTAATTTCATAATGAGGGGACATATTGTACTAGACATTAATCTCTGTGTCAAGGCCTTGTTCCAGGACCTAGGGGCTAACGGTACCCAGACCCTAACCCAGAGAGCCTCTATAACTGGACTCCAACCCAGAGAGCCTCTGTAACTGGACTCCAACCCAGAGTGCCTCTGTAACCGGACACCGACCTAGAGGCTCTGCTGTAACCAGACCCCATCCCATAGGGCTTACTTATACTGGTCCCCAACCCAGAACATACTAGTCCAATAAATTCATCTTAAGAAAAGGTTGAAATATAACATAAACATTCGTATTAAAATTAGCATATGAAATATAAATACTTTTACCAAAAACATGAATTGTATAAAAATAACTCATCCAAAGTCAAACATATCACAAAACCTTAAATACAATATGGAATATTTGTATCATAATAAATCAACTTCAAACAAGTGTAAAATTTATCAAAAGATGTTGACATAGATGACACCCAAACTATTTGAGAGAAATATAACTTTCTATTTTGAAATCATTTAAGAGTCACATACTTATAAAGAAAACATTTATTTTGAAAATATTATTATAAGCTTGTAAGGGAATATTCGACAATGTTATAATGGCATAAAATAGCCGCACCCATTGTATAAGTTAAAAAAACAATCTTACCTTAATTTTGTCGAAAAGGTCATAAAGTACCTTGTTTAGAAAATGACGGAAAGATTATTTTATAAAAATCTTATAAAAAGTCAAACAAGGTTATAAATGAAATTATCCCATAGTATTGTAAATATTAAAAATTCTTTGAAATACATTTTTATGAAAACACGGATGTGGATGATAAAGAGGTCCCAGTAGATACTTACGTAAAAACAACCTTGGATAATAAAGAGATAGTGAAATTAACCCTTACCTTGTACTTTTCCTTGGTAGAGGGTATTATAAACTCCTATATAATAGTTAAATCATTGTTATTAAATTATAAAAGAACCATATACATAATTATTATATCATATAAGATCTTCTAATAATGCTTTGTTAATAATATTTTAGTATTATCTTCGTTTCAGGTGTTAACTGATTCATTTTCCTTTATATTCTTTGTTATGTGAGTCATGTTTGTTATGGATAGGATGTTTCTTATTCATATCCAAAATGATATCAAGTATTTAAACATTATTTGTAATCATCAAATGAAAAAATTTCTTGAATGGTTGCGATGGTGAATAAATCTCATCACATTCATGGAGACGGTAATCCGTACGTACGCACGAGAAACCATATCATTATTTTCATATTAAAAAAATATATAATTGGATGGTATATCATATATAAATAATCATTAACATTTTATATTTATTATTTACATCAATGATACATCATTATTATACCCATCCAAATAATAATATATTGAATAACAACTACACCACGTCATTGAGACGGTAAGCCGTACGTACACACGTATGGTGAAATGTCATTCCTAGTATGGATAGAATAATGAATATGGTTTTAAAATATTTATAATAACATAAAAGTATATATAATATAATGTAATTATTATTTTACAATGTAAACAACAAGGAAATAAGAAGTGGAAGATGAAATGGACTTGAAAGAGTTGATGAAATATTTATCTTTTCTTCAGGTTCTTCCTTTAGATTTGATGGAAAGGGATTCATAGGATAGATTTATTACCAAAGGAAGTCCTCTAGGATAAAGGGAGGATAGTTTAGAGGATATTTGGGCAGGGTTGTTCCGGACCAAATGGCTTTGATGGTGCGAATTTGAGAGAAGGGGGGGTTCCCTTTTATAAGAGGGGTGAGGGCACCTTATGAAAAGATTGAAATATTATTTTATAATAAAATCATATTCGGTTTATAATGGCTCAAAATTTATTTATTTAGAAACTAAAGTGGGTATGGGTCAAAATAATCTCCACCAATTGGTTTTATACAAGTTTATGTTACCGTTTGAACCTTATTTTTTATATTTAACTCTACGTTAAATAATTTAACTTTTACCTTGTCTTCTTGTATTATTACACTATATGGTTAATAAAATTACTATAAACATCCCATAGAACCTCAAGTGGTTCATTAATGAGATATATAATATTATTTAATCCCTTTGGATGAACATTAGACATTTAGGAATATTATATCAACCATTAATATAGAATTTTTTTTTTAAAAATTAATTTAAGTCAATGTTGACACTATTTGGTATTTTGTTTTTGTGAAAGTCATAACGACATTATCAATTCAAAAAACTTTTATCTAATATACCCCAAAATGTCATATTAACCTATAAAATTAGTCGAATTAATCAAAATTCTCAAATTAAATTTATTTGGATATTTATAATAGAAATTATTTTAATCGTTCATTAATAAGGTAATTACTGCATCATCATTATGTCATAAATAAATTAAATTATTTAACTTCTAAAAATTATAAATAAAATACCATCATGTAGGAATTGTTTTCTTTATAATTAATATTTATAGTCCAATTTATCTTATGTATAACCCTATATTAAAATTTTTTAGTTATGAAAACTTGAATTTATCACTAATAACTATTCTTTAAATTAAATATTAATAAATGTCCTAATCTAAACCAAGTGGACCTAAAGGGTCATATTTTATTCCTCAGAATATTTTTGGTCTAATTATACTTAACAAATTGAATTAAGACATGTGTTAGGGTAATAATAATAATATCATTTTTACCTTTAATTACCCTATTTACTTTTAACCGTGGTAAATAAAAGTCAAAAATTATTATTCACTAAACATTATTTTTACCTTATTGAACCAAATTTTACTTAATGACATCAACTGTGTCTCTTTTATTTTTTAAATTCAATTCAATGAAACGGTAGAACTATGTTTTATGAAAATTTGCAAATGCTCTTAGGAGGTGGGTAAAAGAAGGTAAAAAGATCAATAAATTATATATATATATAAACATATTATAAAATGAATCCAATGAATTACATAGAACTTATATAGGTATTATGTATCTATTCTGACCGAAAATAAATTTAAATAAAATAAATAATTATTTAAATAAAAAGTTGATTTTAAATAATAATCGGCGTTTTTCACTATTCCTCAAAAATTTAATGTTTTCAGAAAAATACAAAAAATTCACGCTAAGATAATTCTGATATTATAAATTCAAAAATTTAGTCTATTTTACCAAATTAATTACATAGAAGTTATATTTTTTAATTTAAAATTAATTCATGTTTAAAAAAAAACGGGTTTAAAAAAAAGTAAAAACTATCAAAAGATTGACATGTGTTTATCTCAAATATAAATGTAAAATTACTTACAATGACCAAAATTGTATTAAATGATAAAAATAAAATCTAATTATACTTTTAAAATATTGAAATGTATAATTGAACATTATAAATTATTTTGATTAAAAAGTTGTTTTAAGTTAAAATTTAGTTATTTTCACTATTCACCCAAATATGAAAGTTATCAGAAAAACACCAAAAATTTATAGAAACTAAATTTTTACGTCCCGATTATAAAGAAGAAGTTTTTTTGTCTAAATGAATATATAAAAGTGTCAAATATCGGATTAAAAAGGGTTCAGCATTAAAAGGCAGTAAAATTTCATTTTTTTAAAAATACATATTTTTTATGAAAAAATGAATTTGTTCTTATATTATGTCTAAGAAACACATAACTTGGATGTTATAATTATATAGAGTATATAAGATTCAAAATTCAGTTAATACTATTTATAACCTCTTTTTGAATGGCTAGTTTGGTATTGTTGTGGTGTGCTCGAACTCGGTGTTGCATGTAACACAAGCTATTAAATTACATTAATGAGATACCGTACTATGAGATCTTGGGGGTGCTACATTCTCCCCTCCATCAATAAATTTCACCCTCAAAATTTTAAATTTTTCTTTGAAAATAAAAGGTTAAAATAGAGAAATATAATTGTGGAAAACCCACATCAGAAATTGGGTTAATAAAATTTAGTCTTATTAAGAGGGAAAGGGAAATGAAAAAGTTACAACCAAATTATGATATCGATTAGGAGAACATTGGTGGAAATTAGAGACACATAATTAGAGAGAAACCGTAAATATTTATTGGGAGTTATTGAGGTCATCAATCACAATATATCATTTAAATATATTGATATAAAAAAATCCATTATCAAAACCATTTTTAATACCAAAATACGTAAAAAGAGTATATGGTATTTATATTCTTTTTTAAAAAAACATTATGGATTTTTAATGAAGCCAAAGATCAAATAAAACTCGCGGTAGTGGAAATGTCATTGTCACCTCTTAAGATAAAAAAACATTCCATTTTTGTCATTTAGTAAAACACTTTATAGAAAAGGATTCCCCTTGAAATGAAAAGTAAAAGGGTTTTATACACCGTATAAAAGATAGTTGTTTAGAAATAAAACGATACCTCAATGAAAGTATAATGAGACAAAGTCCCTTAAATTATGTTTAAGAATTAATTTAGTCATAGAATAAGAGGGAATATATATATATATACTTGACAAGTATAGTTACTTCCTTTAACTAATTCTTACCATAAACTCATCTTTCACTCCAAAAGATTTTAAAAAATAATCTATTTATCCTAATCGTATAGGGTTAAAAAAATAATGAATTTATATTTCACATATCAGACCTTTTATATTAAAAAACTACATTATATAATCCAGTACATCACGTAGTCCAGTGGTAGGTGATACACCCTTGTCTCCCTTTGGATGGGTGTTCAAGTCTCGCAGCCTTGCCAGATGCGACTGGTTGTCGCCTGACCTCTATGTTGTCCGTTTTATGACAATCCAAAAATAACCATAACAATTGTATCCAATTTTAAACTTAATCCATTCTGACCTTTAGACTTATCCAAAATACTTCTATCCAAACTCACAATCCAAAATTTATAAGGAAGTTAAACCCCAATGAAGATACATTTTTACATGTAATAACATATGAACACCTTCATCATGTATTCTTTTAAAACATTGTAACACCATAAATTACCATAAAAACTTATTGATTACATTCATTCTCCCTTATTCCTTATAGAATACTGGATATATTCATTATAACTAAAAATATTGAATTTTCCAACAATGAGGAAATAAAAAACTATTAATCGGTTCCAAGAAAGTAATGAAAATCCAATATAATTTATCCAAATTAACCATCTCTTATTCCAAAATCACTAACTCATTATCAGGACCATATTAAGGATTACCTTTCCTTTAACCACATATTTTTCAAAGAAGTGTATCTTAATATTAAGTCACTTTTCATAGAACCATATAATCTCAAATCCTCAATAAAATAGTATTGCAGTACAATCCTTATTTATCTCCATAATTCACATAACTAGTATATTTTTAATAAAATAGTCAAATGAAATAATTATATAATAAAAACATAATAACACTAGTCCTTTCAGTTCATCTCAGGTAGTATCATAACATGATTATAATCCAATAGCATTATTTTCGGTATATTCTGACGACTGGGACATTGATTCACGTAGTGTCCCAAGTTCTTGTAGATGACGAATTTTACATTTGAAACATTTTTCTTACCCTTGAAATCACATAATTGGTGTCCTTTTTCTCTACAATTATAACAACCTCTCATTCAATTCAAGCATTTACCAAGGTTATTCTTTCCACATTTATCACATCTTGGAAAATCATTCATTCCCCTCTTCTCTTTATCCATATTTCTTTCTATCATCCATTTCTTCTCTAGATTCCCTTCAAATCCATAGGACTCAGTGAATTCCTTACTTATCTTATTAACACATGATATTATTTCTTCATATGTAGAGAATACATGGGAGACTATTTCCCTTCTATATTTTCACTTATTACAATGAAAGATATGAACCTTCTAACTCTTTGGATCATACGTATTATTGGAGTTCTCATTCCTTCTATTGGGTGCCATTTCTAAACAATGACATACACTAGGTCAGTTTATGAGTCACAATGAATAATTCCAAACTTGTAAGATACCTAATGTAAATTTAATAGTTTATGGTTATAATCCATAATAATAAAAATGTTTTCTTTAAGGAAGTATTTACTCCAAAATCCTTCATAATATCTTGTAATGAAATTGTGAATTATCCTAAGCATATCCCATGAGAGTGTCCTAACCAAGTGTGCAACAAGGCCCATTTTCGTGCACCAGTTCTTGTTCGAGTCTAGCTCAAAGCGGTGTTTTCATGTATTACCACTAGGTACATCTATGATAGAACCGCCTCTACCTACTCATATCCAGACAGAGATGTTTTGTTTGGAAAACTCACAAAATATCTAAATTACCAAAATTCATGGAAGTTATTCTATACTAATCCTCAAAGTCTATATTAGTGTAATGTTTTCTAATCATAGTTTATCTCAATCTATTTCCAAGGTTGTTGCTAAACTTCCTCCAATACCAACTGTAACGCCCCAACCCTAGATTCCCAGAGTTGGTGCATTATATTAATACATTAGCATGATTACAAGGAATCATGTCTCTAAAAACTGATCAGTTTAGTAGTATTGGAAAATATATTACATACATGAATGTTACATTTTTTTGAAAATAAGGAGAGATAACATTAATGAAGAAGATCAACTGACGTACAAATGCAAATCTATGAAGGGAAATTGTCCAGCCAGAGCCAGTTGACATCAAAGGGGCCAGAGGCCATCGGCTAATGGGCCGCATTGTTTCCTTCCCTTTTGGTAAAGGAGAATGTGCATCGAGAAAAGCCTTGGCGAAGAGAGAAAATTCTCCTGATGATGAATCCAAATGACTGGAGTTGTTCATCGTTGTGGTTAATATTATTTATTACGATTAGGCAGTCGGACACGATGATGATATCAAACCATCCATTTTCCATAGAGAGAATCATACTTGCCAGGATGGTAGAGGCTTCAAAAACTACAGGTTCACAGAAGGAGTGATGTGACTCATGTTTTGTTGCAATGATTTGTCCCGGGTGATTTCTCGCCAGGAGAACGAGAGCAACAAGCCCATCCTTAGTGAGAGACACATCCACGTTAAGATTAAGAATCCCTTCAAGTGGGGGATTCCAATGAGGGGGATAGGAGGGGGTTATACCTAGCAAAAAGTGTCCTTTGTGGTCCTTCTAGCCCTTAATCCATAACAGGGCCCGTTCAGTCTACAATTCGGGAGGTTTATGAACATGGTGAAAAATAACATCATTATGCCGGACCCAAATGATCCATGCCAGGGTATAGAGTGAGCCTACATTGTTTTCTGAGAGAGAGGAGCACCAACGCATCAGATGATCGGGTAGGTCAGAGGTAGTGTCAAGTGAAGCATCTGAACGTTACATTACACTATTAAACATACAAAAAAATAATCTTTTGATAATTCCATTGTTCCCTTAGATTAACCATGTATCTCAAACATAAAACACTTCTTGGGATCATGGGAAAATAAAACCTAAGAAAGGGGTGAACTCAGATGCTCAGTAAGGGTAAATAATTTACCAGAATCTATAAAATATTAAGGAAAGATGTGTAATAAAAACAATAGCCTTTTAAAAATAAACTTTAACATAATATGGGAAATATAAATCAAAAAATTCCATTTACCTTTTCAAATGGATATTCTACTAGTATAATAATCAAATATAATAACTAATTTCATAACGAGGGAATATATAGTACCAGACATTAATTTATGTGCCAAGCCCTCATGCCAGGACCTCGGGGCTAACTGTAACCGGACCCCATCCCGGGGAGCCTCTGTAACCAGACTTAAACCCAGAGAGCCTATATAACTGGACTCCAACACGGAGAGCCTCTGTAACCACACTCTAACTAGGTGGGTCTGCTGTAACCAAACCCCAACCCGAAGGGCTTACTTTTACAGGTCCCCAACCTGGAACTTACCAGTCCAATACATTCATCTTAAGAAAAGGTGGATATAAAACATAAACATTCATATTAAAACTAGAATTCGAAATGTCAATAATTTAACCATAAACCATGAATGTAAGAAAAATAAATCATCCAAAGTCAAACATATTACAAAACCTTTAATACAATATGATTTTTTTTTCATAAAAAATCAACTTCAACCATGTGAGAATTTGTCAAAGGATGCTGACATAGATGAAATAAAAACTATTTGATAGAAATATCTCTTTCTATTTTGAAATCATTTAAGAGTCACATAATTATAATGAAAAAATTTATTTTTAAAACATTCCTATACGATTTTAAGGGATGATTCATGGATGTTATAACAGCGGAATATAGCCGCACCCGCCGTATAAGTTAGAAAAACATTCTTACCTTAATTTTGTCGAAAAGGTCATAAAGTAACCTGTTTGAAAAATGAAAAAAAGATTACCTCATAAACATCTTATAAAAAGTCAAACAAGGGTCTAAATGAATTTATCCCATAGTATAGTAAATATTAAAAATGTTTTGAAATAAATTTTTAAGAAAACACGTATGTGGATGAGAAAGAGGTCCCATTAGATACTTTACGTAAAAAAACCTCAGATAATAAAGAGATTGTGAAATTTACCCTTACCATGTACTTTTCCTTGGTCGAAGGTACACTAACCTCCTATATAATAGTTAAATCATTGTTATTAAATTATACAAGAACCATATACATAATTATTATATCATATATGATCCTCTAAAAATGCATTGTTAATAATATTTTAGTATTATCGTCATTTCGGTTGTTAACTGATTCGTTTTCCTTTATATTCTTTGTTACATGAGTCATGTTTGTTTTGGATGGGATGTTTAATATTAATATCCAGAATTATATTAAGTATTTAATCATTACTTTTAATCATTAATGAAAATTATTCTTGAATGGTTACAATGGGGAATGAATCTCATCGCGTTTGTGGAGCCGATAATCCGTACATAAGCACGAGCGATGATATCATTCTTTTGATATTAAAATTTGATATAATTAGATGGTATATCATATATACAGAATAATTAACATGTTATATTTATTATTTAAATCAATTATACATCATTATTATACCCATCCAAATGATAACGTATTGAAAAAAACTACACCACGACGTGGAGACGGTAAGCCGTACGTAATCACAAATGGTGACATGTCATTCATAGGATGGATAGTATAATGAATATGATTGTACCATATATATAATAACATCATAGTATATAGAAGATACTGGAGTTATTATTTTACAATGGAAACAAAAAGGAATGAAAAGTGGAAGAAGAAAAGAACTTGAAAGAGTTGATGAAATATTTACCTCTTCTTCAGGTTCTTCCATTTGATTTGATCAAAAGGGCTCATTAGGATAGATTTATGACAAAATTAAGGCCTCTAGGATTAAGGGAGGATAGTTTAGTGGATATTTGGTCCAGGTTTGGCTGATCCAAGTGGCTTTGAAGGTGTGAATATTAGAGAAGGGGAGTTACCTTTTATAAGAGGGGTGAGGGGAACCTTAGGAAAAGATTGAAATATTATTTTATAATAAAATAATATTTGGTTTATAAGGGCTCCAAATTAATTTATTTAGACGATAAAGTGGGGATGGGTCTAAATACTTTCGACCAATAGGTTTTAGACAAGTTTATGTTACCATTGTAACCTTATCTTTTAAGCTTAACTATAAGTTAAATAATTTCACTTTTACCGTATCTTCTTGTATTCTTACACTATATGGTTAATTAACATACTATAAACAACAAAGATAAAATAAAGTGGTTCATTAATTAAATATATAATATTATTTAATCCCTTTGTATGAACAATAGATTTTTAGGAATATTATATCAACCAATAATATAGTATTGGTTTTAAAAATTAATTTATGTCAATTTTGACACTGTTTGGTATTTTATTTTTTTGAAAGTCATAACAAAATTATCACTTCGAAAAAAAATTATATAATCAACCCAAACATTCCATATTGACTAAAAAAATTATTTGAATTCATCAAAAGTCTCAAATTAAATTTATTTGGATATTTATAATATCAATTAATTTACTCTTTCGTTAATAAGGTAATTACAACATCATCATTGTGTCATAAATAAATTAAGTTATTTAATCTCTAAAAATTATAAATAAAATACCATTACATAGGAAATGTTTCTATCTTTCTAATTAATATTTATAGTTTAATTTATCTTATTTATAACCCTATATTAAAATGTTTTATTTATGAAAACATGAATTTAACACTTTTAACTATTCTTTAAACTAAATAATAATAAATGTACTAATCAAATCCTAGTGGACCTAAAAGGGTCAAATTTTATTCCTAAGGTTTTTTTGGTCGAATTAGATTTATCCAAAAGAATTAAGACATGTTTTAGTTAATAATAATATCATTTTTACCTTTAATTACTCTATTTACTTTTCACCGTGGTAAATAAAAGTCAAAATTACTACTCACCAAATTTTTTTTATCTTATTGAACCAAATTTTACTTATTTATATCAACTGTGTCTCTTTTATTTTTGAAATTAAATTCACAAAAGTGGTAAAATTATGTTTTATTCAAATTTTCAAATGCTCCAAGGAGGTGGGTAAAAGACGTTAAAATATCAATAAATTTTTTATAGATCTAAACTTATTATAAAATGAATCTAATGAATTTAATTTAACATATATTTGGATTTAGTATCTATTTTAAAATCAAATAAATTTAAATAAAAAATTAATTATTTAAATAAAAAAGTCAGTTCTAAATTATAACTCAGTGTTTTTCACTACTCATCAAAAATTGAATGTTTTTAGAAAAATTCCAAAAATTCACCCTAAGTTATTTTTGATAATCCAATATCAAAAATGAAGTCTATTTTTCAAAATTAAAAACATATAAGTTTAATTTATTCATTTAAAATTAATTCTCATAGTCAAAACAAAAAAAACGAGTTTTTAAAAAGTAAAAACTATCCAATGATTGATATGTGTTTATGTAAAATTTAAATGTGAAATGACATATAATTACCAACATTGTTTAAAATGATAAAAATATAATCTATTTATACTTAAAAACAATTAAATGTATAACTGAACCCTATAAATTAATTTGAATAAAAAAAATTTTTAAGTTAAAATTTAGTAATGTTCACTATTCTCCAAAATATGAAAATTATCAAAAAACACCAAAAATTTATCAAAACTATATTTTTATAACCCTATTCAAAGGGAGAAGTTTATTTTGTCAAATTGAATATATAAAATTGTCAAATATTGTATTTAAAAAGGGTTCTCAATTAAAAGGATACAAAATTTCTTTTTTTGAAAAATTCTTCTTTTATCTGAAAAAATGAATTTTTTTTATATATTATGTCAAAGAAACACATAATATGGATGTTAAAATTATATAGAGTATATAATATTCAAAATTCAGGTAATACTATTTATAAATGCTTTTTGAACGGCTATTTTGGTAATGTTGTGGTGTGCTCAAACTCGTTGTGTGGAGCACAACCTATTAAATTTCTTTAATGAGATAAAATACTATG
Organism: Viscum album; assembly: GCA_963277665.1. Taxonomy (NCBI): domain Eukaryota; kingdom Viridiplantae; phylum Streptophyta; class Magnoliopsida; order Santalales; family Viscaceae; genus Viscum; species Viscum album. Next base: position 575,354,108 of record OY728140.1, read on the forward strand.
AGATCATAGGGTGTTATAATATGGTCCATCCAAAAGTGGAGTTTTTAGAGCATTGTATATTACTGATGCTCTCTCAGTGTACTCAAAACAATCTCAAGATGTGTGGCATGGTCATGTCGAGTGAGAGAGTACACCAAGATATCATCAAGGAAGACTACCACTAAAGAATCTAAATATGGATTGAACACTCTGTTCATTAGTGCCATGAAAAATGTAGGCACATTCGTGAGACTGAACAACATATCACAAACTCGTAGAGACCATAAATTCTCTAAAAGGATGTAAGAGGTACATCAGATGGTCTAACACGCAACTGATGATAACCAGATCTCAAGTAAAACTTCGAGAACACCTGAGCTCCTCGAAGATGATCAAAGAGATCATCAATCCTTGACAAGGGATATCGGGTCTTGACCATAAATAGGTTCAACATCCAATAATCCACACAATGTCTAAGGGTACTGTCTGCCTTCATCACAAACAAGATAGATGAACCCCAAAGAGAAGTACTGGGTCAGATGAAACCCTTCGCCTGAAACTCCTCCAACTCCTTATTGAGCTCTTGCAACTATGGTGTATCCATCATATAAGGAGGAATAGGCACTAGTGACGCTCCTAGCACAAGTTCAATTGAAAAGTCAACCTCTCTCTCTAGAGGAAAACCTGAAAATTCCTCTAGAAAGAGTTCCATGAAACGATCCTCCACTGGAAAAAATTCCATCTGTGAAGTCCCCTGGCCATCCAAATATAGACTAAAAAACGTCGATGTAACTCGTCAAAACCCATGATGCTCGGGTCCTGCTCTACTCGCTGGGACATCCCATTCTCCCTTATGTTGAAACGATTCTCCCTCTGGTGATGTGAAACTCAACCTACGATGATATAAATCGATAACATCCTACAAAGTAACAAACCAGTTCATTTTGATAATGACATCTTAGTCTGTCATCTCTAGCACATAAAGGTACCCTAGGAAGTGACACCCACCAACATCAAGAGGAATCTCCTTGCACTAATGTACACTAGTCATTCTTATCCCCAATAGTGTGTCTAGCATCGTGATATCAGTAGAAGAAAAGATATAGATCTCAAGGCTCTACCCAATAGAAACAGATATAAAGATATGGGATGACCCTGCATCGAAAAGAGAAGAAGCTAAAACTGAGGCAGTTATGATTGTACCTCAAACTGTGGAGGGTCTGAGATCCTACTCCTACTAGGTCTTCTACACTACAAAAGGCTAACCTGCACTACGCCCCTATGACCTTGTCTGACCACCCTGAGCTGATCCACCCTATTATCACTGAAAGCCTGGTGATTGGATAAAATGACCACGAACACCACCACACCCTGGATGATCGGAAGAAATATAGTTCCCTACCTCATGAGAAATTGGTGGTTCTGCTCCTAAACACGGAGTCATAGAAGAACCCCAGCCAATAGCTGCTAGTTAGAAGATTTGACAGGAGCGCTGAAGATGACCCATCTTGCCATATGATCTAAACTCCATTGGGTCTATTGGGGAATGTTTCCTCGTATGATCACTCTTCCCACACTGGTAGCACACCACCTGGACACTAGAAGAAGTATCCCACCTACTACAATCTCTATGTGTATACTCCCTGTGGCGCTTCCCGCTATCAGTAGGAGGGATACCAACTTCAGATGTCAAACCGCCCAGGATCACCACTGCAGAATCCCTCAGATTACGCTCTGTGATCAGTTCGAGGTTGACTATAGAAATGATAGAAGTCAACCTGAAGATTTTTACCTAAGATCAGATGTCATGGCTAATACCATCCTCAAACTTCCATACCAAAAACAACTCATCACCTTCTAGAATAGGCATGAAGAGCTGCAGCTCTGTGAAGCGAGAAGAATACTCCATAATAGAATGTGTACCCTGCTCTAGACTCATGAAAACTCATGCTCGATTATCCCTCAATGTATCTAGGTAAAAGTAGTCATCAAAGGCATGTTGGAACTCATTCCAAGCCATAAACTGCTGGCATCATACTTGTGAGATCACATCCCACCATCTCTTGGTGGAATCCTGAAGCATATAAGGAGAAAGCTTTACCCTCCTCTCTGGAGGCATCTCCAGATGCTCGAAGATAGAAAGCATGGAATCTAATAATGACTCTAAAGCCTGAGGTCCCCCTTCCCTGGTAAAGGTGGGAGGATACTGCTACTAGAAAACCCATGTCAACATTACCATAGAATGGGTAGGATGAGTTACTCTTCACAAGGTCTATATAAAGCTCATAACACCCTCTCAGAACTGTGCATCAACATCTATGTCTAGAATAACGGCTGGTGCCAAGACTGGAACAACTGGAGGATCTCCTTGTAGCCCCTGATCAGCCATATCTGATGTTTGATCACTTCCCTATAACCGGCGGACAACCAGAGGACATCTTGGTGGCATGACTCTGCATGTTCAAGCACACACCTTATATCAATATTAACATGGACTGAAACCTAAATGCGTAAGAAGGGAACTAGTGAAAGAAAGCATTCAAGTTTTTCAAAACATGGATATACGACGTGTATAATTCCTAAACGGAGTGTTTCCTTAAGTATTCACATGGGTGTGTACTTCTTCCAACCCAGGTCGTGTAACATCCCATACACATGGCGTGTTGTCACAACACACGATGTGTAATTAAATCATCAAACCGAGTTCTTAAAGATGGCTAAGACACACTATTCTCCTAGAACTAGAATACACGACATATTAGTGATAATATGGTGTGAACAAGTAAAAATTCAATGACCTATGTTGTTCGTCACCCGGCTGGTTACACAGATCACTCCACACGTCATGTTCTAGATGCACACTTCATGTATTAGAAGGATTTCAATTGCCCGTATTGTTAGTCAGATGGGTGAACACACGAATGAATATACACAGTGTGTTAATCCCAGACAGGGCGTGTACAAGAAGGTTTCTACCACCCCGTGTTGTTCATTACCCGGTCGGGTACTTGAGTTACACTACATGACAATTTCAAGCTTGACATGATGTGTATAACTTAAGTTTTTATCCATCTGTGTCATTAGTCACTTGGGTGGACACATGGTCTTCACAGTATGTCATGTACATCCAGAACACGGTGTGTTCCACCAATGATTTCCCAACCCCATGTCTCTACCCACATAACCAGTAACACAGTTAGAGACTACACGACATGTACATATAGTACATGACGTGTACTTAAGAAAAATAATTACTTCCTGAACATAAGGACACATGGCATGTATTTATCATTACACACCATGTATTTTGGGTTCTTCCAGGTAGTAAGGCTCAGAAACTACTTCAGAACCCCTAAAAACACTGAAAATGAACATTAAAGTGCCAAATTGTGATCCTTGAGGGCCCATACTCCCCGCGAATCAATGCTTGGAATCTTATACATTTTATATATAAACATAACAGAGCAATGATCCACAAAATTCCAGTCCATGAGGGCCCATAACACCTCACAAACCAAATTTTGGCATCCATTAAAACAAAACCTTACACAAACCAATACCATATCAAAAAGTATTGATTTTATCAAGGAATCAATGACAACAACATGTATATCTAGCACAACATCTATCACGATAACATTAATTCACAAATTCATCCTAAATGGCATTGTACAAATGCTTGACATGTGATCTCTAGCAAGTTCCTATATGATGAATGAGTTGGAATACCCTCATCCCATCGGGTTTAAACAAAAATAGAACCTTAATTATATCAATGATAACAGAAAAAATCATGGGAATCACCCAATTGTGAAATCAAATCAACTGTAAAATTGAAAAACTAGAAAAATTCAAATAACGAGGTAGATTAGCTTTACCCTTTACACAGGTTAGCAACTCCCGGTAACATCTTATTACCATGTACCTATTTTTTCCTATCCCCTTCTATAGGCTCCAAATAGTAATTCAAGAAGAAAATAATCCCTTTGATACCTCTTTGTAACATCTCGGTTCCAAAAGCTGCCTAGAGGTGCCCCATACCCGGTTGGTCACAAAGCGTAAAGCACATATCCCTGAACACCAGAGGCTATCATCCAACAGTGAGGGAAATGGGTGTGATAGTGGGGAAACTATGCCCTCATTGGGAGAGTAACATAATTTATGTAAAACAGATAGTAATAGTGGAAGCAGTAATAACACCATACAAAAAATAAAAGTGGATGTAATAAACAGTTGGATCTCACATATCTAAATAATGAATGTTACATATGTCTAGGAAAGAATCCAGACAAATCACAATGCTAGAATACAATACTAAACCAAAGTAAAAAAATAAAAGTAGTAAACAACTCCACAACATTGCAAGCCTCAGCTTGGTCCGATTCTCCCCAGCTCCATAACAATCATGTACCTAAAGTAGAAGGGCGCCTTCCCTTATCTAGACCTGCAATAATATAATCTATTTGGGCCCAAAAGCATGACCCAAACATGGGGTGAGATGAATCCCAGTAGCCATCCACCCAATGATTTTTACTTAATAGTCAATGAAAATATATGACAGGCAATAAAAAATGAAGAAGTAAACAAAGAAGTACACATAGTAACAATACTTCAAATTAAATTTCATTCATTTTCATATATCATGTAATTAGATAATCAAAAGTAGGTAACCCATTGGTATGTACTCATAGCGTAACCCCTCTGGTTCAACCAAACAAACACAAGCATCCCTCTGGGAAGTACACACAGTCTAACCCCTCTTGTTTAGCTTTAGCGAAGACACTCTGAGGAAGCAGTCACTATCAATTCCCCCTATGGTCTCGTTTCGGTAACTATTAGGCACTATGAGGAATCACTCAACATCAAATTCACCCTATAGACCGTAACAAGGAAATTATAGTCACTCTGAGGGAGCACAAAATCCACCCCCTATGGTCTCACAACGTAACACTAAATAGACACTCTAAAGAAGTACTCAATGTCGATACTTCCTATGGTCTACTACACCAGGTTCACAAGGACCTGTGTAAGTCATTCATGCAATAATGATATTTGTTATCCAATGTAAACCTCAAGAACTACTTGGCTGAACAATCTTCAAAAAATCATAGCATTTTAGATAATAATCAGTCCATCATAACAATACTAGGCATGGAAACAAAGCAGCATCCTAACAGGAAAAACGAGACCAAACGGTAAAAATAAATAAACATGGGAAAAACATTTAGAGCATGGAAAAGTTAACCTTATTCATAAACAATTAACCTCTATCCAAACAAAAATTCATAGTAGGCCAAATAGGGCTAAAAACCATAAACATGCAATACCCTGTTCTTGGGTATTGGGCACTTTTTCACATAATATTCAAAGAATAACAATGGAAAGGCACAAAACACCTACCTCGGCATCGTGAGATCGATATACTTGAACATCAGGCCTCGAATCTCTCGATAACACTGTAGATCTACAAAAACGTTAAAAACATTCAACTCAAGAGAACTCATGAGAGAGGAGAAATCAAGATATGATGATTATGATGAATGGAGAACTCACCAATGTGATTCCAACGCAATCGACGATGGTCAATTCAGAGAACAGACGGTGAGACAGGGGCTCGGAGAAGATCCGTGGCCATATGGATGCTTCTGGATGAGATAGACGAAGAGAAAAATGGTTCTGTCGATTAGACGTGACCACAGTCTATTTAATGAAAAAAATAAAGTACATGACATGTATTTTTAAAGTACATGACGTGTACATGCCTTTTATAGCCTCTTCTTTTGGAGGTATCCAAGTCACCACACAAGGCTATGTATGCGTCTGTCACACGGCCAATACACAGTCACCCATGGCAACAGGGTACACAGCGTGTACTTAGAGTACACAACGTGTACTCTTGAAATTTCCAGAAACTCCTCTTTTTCTAAAAAACAACCAGAAAGAAAGATTCATACATGAAGAGAAGATATGGGTTCTTACAGTGGGATCCAATTTTCAATGGAAAACATGGGTGAAATTACCTTTCCAAAACATTACAAGAATTCCACTCCTCATCCACTGTTAACAGGAACTCATCCCTCCCACATCCTGACACATCTAAAGACCTTTGGATTGAAAAATATATAAAAAATAGCTCTTCAAAATCTCTACCATCAACCTATAATCCTGAAATTTTTATTAAATCCATCCAGGGAAGCCCTTTGGTTCCAACCAAAAGGAGTTAATCAAAGAAGAGGTTACATCCTTCCTCATGCTCATTAGTTTTATTTACATTTTCATCCCTGTAAACTCTTATTATTCCATGATTATATAATAATTCAAATATAATAAATATAATGATATTTTTTAATCTAATTGTTTTGTTCTACACTTACTTACACTTCTATATAATGGGTAATGAACATACCATTCATGTACGGTGAACTACCGCCCCACGAAATGATGATTGTTCATTTTTACTTTACCACATATCAGGGATGTTAATTATGATTTAAAACCTATTTATATATTATAAATATAATATTTATATTTTATTTAAGCTTATTTAATTATCATATAACACATAAATTTATGTTTTTAATTTCGTGTGAATATAAGGACAACGTTTGTTGAAGTGCGGACTACCGCCTCCTCAAAGCGTTTCTATTCATTCACACTATACACAGAACATATAAAGGATGAATTTAATTAAATATATTTAACATAAAGGAAATATATATGATATTTATCACATAATTAATTTTCTCAAAAATAAATTATCAATTTTCATTACCCTTTTCACACACTAAAAAGTGATAACGTCGGTTGTGGAAGTGTGGACTACGACCTACTCAACACGTTGTGCTTAAATTTATGTAACCAGAATTCTCCATATATGTATATATGATTAAATAAAATGGTATTTATGATAAAAGGATCATTCTATAAAGATATAATTTTTTTATCCTTCTTTCTATTACTATCACAGAAAAATAAGAACGTTATTCATGCGTTTGTATGACCTACTATCTCAATGATTGCAACATTGGTTCCTTTATAATTACCATATTTAATGATTGGTTTAAAATAATAATTTTTTTATAAATATGATAATTATATCATAATTATTAGTATTAATATTATTATATAGTTACTCCTTTGACCATAGTTGACCGACCAAAGTCATTTTTGACACATAAACCAAATATGGTCAAAACACCCGACATAAACATAATAATTTAAGTAGTAGTTTACCACATTATAATAAGTGAAATAAAATTAATGATTAAAATGAAAAGGATTTTAAGAATGTAAATAATTATCATAAGTTTATTATTTAAGAATATAATGACACACGTGACAAGTCATACCCAATGTAAGGGATTTCATCTCAATTTACATTTCATTGAGACTTATTTATTATTATGCACTAATTAAAATTTATATAAGTATTATATACTAAAATTTTACATTCTACATCATGCATCTCATTAGTATAATTATATTATATGTTTCATTTAATGTTTTTCCATCATGAGAATTATTATTGAAATGTTTCAAAGTTGTATAAGACACTTTGGAATATTTAACGATTATTTTCATCAAGAATGTTTTTAATGATATTTAATTGGAATTTACATTCACAAATGTAATTAAAAATTATTGTTAATTATCATCCTATGGTGAACTATTGAAAAATCTTTATCTTATACTCCATAAAAATATTTTATATGGCATATCTTAAAGAAAATATTCAGTATATAAGAAATGATTTAGAGTAACATGACATGGGTAAGACCCACATAAAGATGCATCAGTATTCTCATGAGACAAATTAGTCATCCAAATTAGATGGGTTATTACCCTACTTGTTATAAAATGTCTTGTTAGAGGTATTGACTTTAAAGGAATAATGTACCTAGGAAACATGACATCCAACAAATAATCATTTCACTTATTTGTATTAAGTTATTATTTATCCATGATATTTTTTATTGACAGATCAATTAATGAATTCTATTCTCAATTTACTGATTAAATGGAATGTGTTTTAGTTCTTTACCTTTCCATATTTATATTTCCATATCTAGTTATTTTAATGGGAATTTTTATCATTTAATTATCATTCTCGGTTGATTATTCTCATTATTTAATTATTGATTATTCTTTACATTACCTTAATAAGAATTTGACCGCACCCTTATTATGTTTCCTTTCCCTAGGTTTTGAAGAATATTACTTTGAATGTGTTTTAAGGATGCTATTTATTTCATTTAATTACATATCATGTTTTATTTTCTTTTCCCAATATATTATGGGTGTTGTTGGAGTTGGTACCCTAGAACAAACTTCTGTGTACTCTATGATAACTTGTATTAATGTTTTTCAATATTAACAAACTCTTTATTATATTATTATTTTTATTAAATGTAACATAGTATGTGATAATGTCCTTAGAGTAGTCTCTGCACTAAAAGGTCATAATAGTTCCCCGTTATGATGAGAAAGCGTAAGTTCTAGGACACTATTCTTGAATATATGTTCTATAGATGGATGATATCATTTTAGGGACACTAATTATATAGGCTAATAGAGGTGGAGAATCATAGGACATTGAGGAACCATCTCATGGTGTAAGCCCTTGGTAATGGCCAGTAGGATATTATTAGAAGAGGACCTGCTAGTAGAAAATCCACATTTATATATTTCATTGGATGTTCTTAAATATGAAAATATTTATTGGTACTTATAAATTAATATTATTATTAATGTATATTATGATTCATGTAATTTTATGTATTGATAAAAACTGTGGCGACATATATTCACAACGAAGTATGATATGTTGGCTGCATCACGAGTAATATTGTATTATTGAATAATGCGAGAAATGATTTATCCCTTATATTCTTTAACAGAAGTCAATAACATAAGCCCATTTCATGAAATGATATAGCATATATAAATCTCTAGACATGGTTTACTATGGGCAAGATAGATTTATGCAAATTCAAATAAAGATAAATCTATCACATAGGTTGATGGAACTAGCATGAAAACTTCTGTATTAGATATATTGAGATAAAGGGATTATATTACACAACAAGTGTACACATAAGGAAACATGTCATTAAAGCAATAACCTATTTTTCTATGGCTTCTTTGGCATGTCTCAAGACCTTAACCTTGGAATTTAGGCTGCTTTACCAAATGCCAATGAGAAAGAGGCCTAGATGGTTACACTCGTATAGTGTCCATAATCTCAGTTAAATAATATACTATTATTTTTTGTTTAACAAGTTGAATATATTTTTTCCTATATGTGGTTTAATAATTATTCATGTATGCTTGATCATATATAAATATTTATTTTATATTTAGTGAATATAAAATTTATTATTTATTAATAATAATGCAGGGATATTAATTTAATAAATGAATATACATTATTCAAGGCCTGATAAATATTGTAGAGGAACGAAGAACTGGGTTAAATGGTCTGGTAAGAAATAATAAATATTGAATATTATTTAATTAAATAATATTTAATTTAAATTAGCATGTTAATCACTTTTTGAGTAATGATATTGTTATTTTTAGTATTTAGTACTGAGTTTTGAAAGGATTAAATAAATAATTAATAGAACTTTTTAAATTAATTTATTTTAACCCTATAAATATAAATACCCAATTATATTATTTTCACATTAGATCCAGTTTAATTTTCTTGATTTTTTTCACAATGTATTTGGATAATCCTCTTAAGCCTTTAGTGATCCCTTCTCCATGAACACTCCCAAGAAAGGAGAGAAATCCTCCTCCGCTGGAGTAAGGAGAATTTTTTGTAAGTGTTTCTTGAAGAGATCAAAGGAGGATGATGAAACCATAATGATATACCATTCTAGAACATGGATATTTCTTTGGCAAAATCTGGGGAACCATGGGACGCATGTGGATTCCCTATAGAGAAAATCTACACTTGGTTTCAACCATACAACGACAATGGACCATAGTTCTTTCACCAGATTCATCAACGAAGAAATAATTACATAAAGTTAATTATTTATTTAATGAAATTAATTCTAAATAACATGTGATGATACTATCTATGGTTCTAGAATAATAATCCATTTTTTATTTCATTGATTCAATTACATAGATCATGTCATTCATCATCTCATAGATCTCAGACTGATCATCAATTATGGAAAATATCCATGTTGGGCATCACCCATTGCATGCTTCTGTTGTGCCCGACACCTACAAGTATTATCAGAGTGGTCACATTATTATTTATAATTATTTAAAGATCATTGGTGCTTTATACATTTTAAATTTAGTTTTTCAACTCATATTTAATTGTTTTTTAATCCAATTGACGAGATCTTCTTGTTTCTCCTTCATTTATCACATATTTAATTGAGAAGATTAATTTTAAGATTAATATAAAGTCACAGAACTCATCTAGATGTGAAAAGGTTTCTGGACAGACAACACAAGACTACATTACATGTAACCGAAGTTACATGCAGTGTAGTCTTGTTTAATGCATTAGAATTGATTCAAAAATTAATTCAAGATTATGCATTAATTACATTCTTTAATAGAACCATGTGTTGACCAAAACGTAATAGATAATGATCAAATGAATTACACACCTTGTATCCCATGTACATGGAATATAGTTTCTTTGAGTCAAAGATGTGTCGTATATTTTAATACATGTCCTACCTAACTGGTGACCACATAATTTGGAGATCACACAATGTATAGTCCATTCAACATGTTTTTTTAATCAAATTTATGATGTGCTATTCACACGTTGAGTCCCTAGGAGTGTACCGCAGATAGATGGTGAGAGATGTAAACACTGTGCAGTTCAGATGCAAACACCATGTACATATACCAAGTTATGCAAATTAAAAATTTAAAAATTTTACTTTTTAAACCATTAAACATGTACTTATGTATAGTCAAAAATATATGGCATTCCGTGTGGTAGGTTTTAATATACAAAACTATATAAATGTTTAATTAATATATATGTAATGTTTAAGTATGCATATCATGTATGAGTTATATTACATGTTATTACAATAAATGCATTTAATACTAATATGTGGTTGAAAAATCCTATAATTCATGTAATTATCCATGAATTAAATGTTTTGAAAGTACATGATAAGTCATGTATTCCATATTTCACAAGAGTAAAATAGTACACATGTATAATACATGTTTGGTAGAATCAGATGGGTTTTCACCATGTTGACTCCAAGGTACATTTGTATACATATTTAATTTTAAATAAATTTATTTAATTTTTTTAAAATTATAATGGATGAAAATCTAAAAGAAATTTGGATTACAATTAAGAAAAAAAATTGATTAATTAAATATATTAATTAATTGATTTGGTCACGATTTATATGAAATAATAATTATTAATAATTGAATACTAGTATAATTAAATGTTTATTTATTTTCACGCATGTGAATGATCATAAACTAGAAGAGGCCATTGTATGTGATTGGTTTCATTTAATTTATTATTAAAGTAAATTATTGTACATCTTGCATTCTCTCTTATTATTATGTAGGGCCTACAATCCCTTGGTTACTTTTATGTAAACCCCTTTTTCTATTTACTTGGATATTAATAAAAGGAATATGTAATTGATGGAACCTATAAGCTAGTTGAGGTAGTTTAAGTTTGGTGTTGAGGAAAAACCAATCCAAGGAGATACATATATTGATAGATGAAAACATATAATCACGGACCATAATTGGTTTGAGGTGTTTTACCCTAGGACAACAGTTAGTTTATCAACAGCTAGATAAACAACAATTTTTATATTCTCATGATCATACCATTTATTTTTTATTTATTTCAGTTTTACGGTTATTTCATTATGGATGTTTTATCGTAGTCATATAGATTAATGAAATTAATGAGAATGCAATAGTGAACGAAAATAGGTTTTCTTATGAATAAATATTATGTAAGAAATTTTTAATCACATAAGTATATCCACTTAATATTGACAAGCATTAGATAAAGATAATATTTTAAAATTTTTGAAAAAAATATAAAATCCCACAATTAAATATATAAATTTGGTATATCCTTCCATTACATGAGTTAAAATTGAACCATAGTTCAATGTGTTTGACCAACCCATGTTGGGGCAGTTTCAATTATCAGGGAATTTTAACATGAAGTTTTTGATTGAATTAATATAGTTCACATCAAGGGTTGACTACCAAATCCAGACATAGTGTAACTGAGTGTCAAAGGTTGAGGAAATCCAATTAATGATATCACTATTGGGGAGTCTACATAGTAAATCAAGAAACTATGAGTTAATGTAGTTGCATTTGGAATGCCTACCTAAATCCATTCATTTTTCTTGACCAACCCATGTTGGATTAATTATAAGGGGAATATATATCCTTTCCACTTGAATATCTATGCGACAAGATATTTTAAATCTATTGGTGAGAGATATTGGGTTTAGATAAAATCTTGGGAGAATAATAAATATAATATTTAATTATTTGTCTAAATTTTTTCAAATAAAGTGATAAAATTATACTTATCTTATTTTGTAGAAATGAATATGAAATGACATAAAAAATATCATTGTGATAAATAATTGATAAGTGTAACCTTATCACGAATAAAAAATTTCCAAGAATGGAAAAGACCCCTATGGTTCATCCTTCTCCATGAAAGGAAATTGAATGTGATGTAAGAATGTTTTCTAGTCGTTCCTAATATTGAGGAAAGTAATTTAGAATTATCTTTATATGATAAACATATAAATTATGGTCTAGATGTTTAGTGTTTCATGATATCATCCATGTCCAATGATCTTTTGAAGAAACATGAGTATATGGATGCCTTTATAATGATGTATCACCTTCAGGATCTCTATCAATAAAAGGTGAGACAAGAGATGAACAAGATCTCTAATACTTTGTTTACTACTATTACTGAAGAGTCTTCACTAGTTGGGGCTTATGTAGTCTAGATTATTGGATAAATTGAATGCTTGAACAACTTAAGGATTAAATTACCAGAGGAGTTGCGTATAGATCTCATACATTCATCACTACTGAAGAACTTTTCTAGCTTTATTGTTAACTAAAATATGATTAATAAAAAGAAGATTATTTTAGAAATTTTCCCCATTATTTCCCACATTGATAAAGACATGGGCTGTGATAAAACCATGATCTTTATAGTGGAAACGAAAAGGAAGAACAAGGAAAATGGTCCAAATACCTATAAACAGTATAAATCTCTCAAGCACCATACTACCATGAAGGGGAAGATCCAGAGGTAGGGTAAGGAAAAGGAGGAAATATGTTTTTCAAGTGGAAATTCAGGCCCCTGGAAGAGGAACTACACCAAGAAGTAATTGGAATCTATTGGTGCTTTCGTTATCGAGTGAAATCAATGCATATCTACACATTGGCTATTAGATATAGCCCATGGTGCTCGCATCTGTATAAAATGTCGGAACCAAGTTTATTTAGAAATATTTATAGAGGAGAGTTTGATCAGAGAGCTCCTAATAGAGCAAGGATGAATTCCCTAGCTAATAACAGCTACCACCTCTGATTTCCAATACAAATGATTTTGGTTTTAGAGGATTGTTATTAAGTACCTACAGTTACCAAAAACATAATTTATGTATAATTCCTAGATACAGATGGGTCAATTTTCATGGTTGGAAAAAAAATCCTTTTATTTTATAAATATTACACATATTATGATATATAACATTTAAATAATAATATTTATGTATTAAATTATAAAAACCAGGTTTTGGAAATCCATGACGAATCATGTTCACATGACCCATATTATACACAACTGTGGGATCAATATCTTGGTCATGTTAATGAGAAAAATTTGAAAAGGTTCTTTCAAAATGGTTATTTTATACTTTTTTAGCGAAAACCACATTTTAGATGTCATTATTTTTTATAATGGAAAATTACCAAACCACTATTTATTTGGTAGGTTGATAGGACCAAAAAGCATCTTGGATTGGTACAAATTAATTTGTGCAGACCATTTCTAGTGGGCACTAGAGGTGGATATTCATAATTTATAACTTTTACTAATTTCTTGAGTAGATATGGATATATATCCTTTATGAGGTATAAGTCCGATTCCTTTTAGAAATTCAAGGAATTCAATAATTTAGTAGAGAAAAAACTTTGTAAGAAGATAAAGAAGCTTCAATCAGACTGAGTTGGTGAATATATTAACCATGAGTTAGTATACTTTTTATATAATTTTGGGATTCTATCAAAACTCCCTCATCATTATACTCCATTGTGGAATGGTGTTAGTGAAAGGGGGAAATGTACCTTGTAAGACATGGAAAGGTCGATGATGAGTAATGAAGATCTTACACTATCCTTTTGGGGATATAAATTATAAACCAAGTAATACACATTAAATTGAGTTCCAAATAAAGAGGAAAATAGAATTAACTTAGAGATATTGAGTGGAAAGAAACCCATTTATATCATACACATGTATGGGGTTTCGAGGCATTTGTTTAGGTCTTCTCAAGAAACAAACTATCACCCTGGGGCATGAAGTGTATCTTTATAGTGTATCAGAAGGAAACAAGGGGATACTACCTATAAAAATGCTTACAAAACAATGTAACTATCACTAGACAAGCTGTATTTAGTGATAGGGTTCACATTCTCAAAATGGATAGTGGGAGAAAGATTGACTTTGAAGAAGTTGATGCTCAAGATACATAAGAGTAAGAATATGAATTGATTCCACATATTCCTACAGAATAAGTATTTCCTAAAACAAATGTACTATATAGAAGTGTAAGATATGTAATAGAACTAGAGAGATGGGGGTTTTTAGGTAGCAGTGATGGTGACTCATTTTTGGTTGAAAATGATGAACCTCTATCCAACAATGAGGCAGCAGAAATCTAACAAGGTGCAAGATTGGTAAAAGAGATGGATTATGAAATGGATTACATGTATCATAACCATGTTTGGGTTTTGGTCAATGTGCAAATTGATGTAAATATTATTGGATGAAAATGAGTATTAAATGGGTAACTAGAAATGGAAGTCAAAGGATAGTGGCTGAAGGGTCTAAATATCATCAATGAATTGACTACGATGAAACCTTTTTGAAAGTTTCTATAATTAAACCAATTATAATTTTACTTTCTATAGAAGCATACAATGACTATGATATTTGGCTGATGGATGTCAAAATTGTATTTCTTATTTGGATCCTTCATGAAGAATTATATATGAAAGAAACATAAGGGTTTGTGACTCTAGGTGATCCCAATTATTTTTGTTACAGATATCTATTTATGGATTGATGAAATAATGAAGATTAGGGAAAATTTGATTCGATGATCCCATTAAGAAATTTAGTTTCCTAAAGAATGAATGTGATATGTGTGTTTAAAATAGGTTTACTAGAAATGTGATCATTATTATAGTATTGTATGTTTATGAAATATTACATATTGGAAACAAAATACAAGTCTTACTGTCTCTTAAGGACTTATTAGACTAGTGTTTCTCTATGAAGTACATAAGTGAAGCAACCTATATTTTAGGGATCAAGATAATTTGTGATAATTAAAAGAGGCTTCATGGACTAAGTGAGAGTACATATATTGAATAGATACTAAAGAGATTTAGTATGGAATAATACAATAGGGGACTGGTTCCAGTGTCACATGGTTTATATCCTTCAAAGAAAAAGTTTCCTCAAACACAACAAGAGGAAGAGAGAATGGGTATTATCCCATATGATCAAGTGATAAGACCAATAAAATATTCCATGTACTGTACTAGACTTGATGTTTCCTATAAACTAAGAATGGTAGAATGATATATATAATATCCAAGAGAATAACATTGGACCGCTGTTAAGGATATCCTAAAGTATCTGAGAAGAACTAAGGATATGTTCCAGGTGTATGGAGGATATGAGGAGATGATCATCATGGGTTATTCTGATAATGGTGTTCAAGTCGATCAGAATGATTTGAAGTCACAATCAGGATATGTTTTTGCTTTTAATATAGGAGTTGGGAGCTGGAAGAGTTCAAAATAGCCTTTTTTCACTGATTCTACTATGGAGTCCAAGAATATAGCGGCTTATGATGATTCCAAGGAATCCAATAGGACTAATAACTTTTTCAAAGAGCCTGATGTGGTACCTAGTGGTAAATACTAGATCACATTGTATTGTGGTAATATATAGTAGTGGCTCTGGAAAAATATTCAAGGTCAAATCAATAGACAAAGCATATACTCTGAAAGTATCACCTTTAAATGGATTTATATCATAGGGGAGAATTTATAGTAAGCAAAGTACCTATGATAGAAAACATAAAAGACCTCATGAATAAAGTTATATCTGAATATAATCATGAGTATCGAGTGAGAGCTAGTAGATATAAGTTTTTTAGTAGTTGTCTCTAGTGTAAGTGGGTTTCTGATTGAGTTGGTTCCCTAGAACCAAATTCATGTGTAATTATTCATATCTTGTATTGATGGTTTTGAATATTAAAAAACTTATTATCACATAATGATTGTTATTATTCATAACATAGTATGTGATAATGTCCTAAGAGTAGCTATCATACTAAAAGGTCATAGTACTCCCCCACTACGATGAGAACCTGAAGGTTCTACGACACTGTTCTTGAATATATGTTCTATAGCTAGATGATATCATTTGAGGTATATAAATGATCTGGCTATAATGGTTGGAGACTCATATGAATTTGAGGCACCTTCTCATAATGTACACCATTTATAATATCCAGTAGGATATTATGAAAATGGGTCTCGCTAGCAGGAAATCCACATTTATATGTTTCCATGGATGTTCCTATCTGTGAATGTGTGTGTTGGTCCATAGAATTTAATATTATTATTTATGAGTGTTATGAGTCATGTAATTTGATGTATTGATGAAATCCATGATGACTGTTGTTCATGGAGAAGTAGGATACATTGGGTGCACTGCATGTAATATTACATTAAGGAATAATGTGGGAAAGGATTAACCCCTTCTGTTCATTAATAGAAGTTAAAATCTCAATACCTTTAATGGAAATGATATAACCTAAATAAATCCATGGATGTGGTGTACTATTGGAAATATCTATTTCTAGAATGTCAAATAAAGAGAAATCAGGCACATAGGTTGATGACACTAGCATGAAACCTACTGGATTAGAGATATCTATATAAAGAGATTATATTTTAAAGAAAGTTTCAATATGAGGAAACATGTTATTTTGGCATTATCTTCATTATCTATGGGTTCCTTGGAGCGTTTTTCGATTCTAACCTTGGAATTTAGGCTTCTTCTACTAATTCCTCTGAGAAAAGGGCCTAGAGGGTCACAATATAAGTTTGTTCAGAACCTCAGTTAAATAAAATATTATTATTTATTATTTAATATGTTGAATAAATATTATTTTTGTATGTGGTTTAATAATTATTCATGTATACATGATAACATATAAATATGTATTTACTATTTAGTGTATATAAAATTTATTTATTTATTGGAAAATAATGTAGTGATATTTAGTTAATAAATAGATATTTTTCAAGGCTCGAAAGATATTGTGGAGGAATGGATGATTGAGTTTAATGGTCTAATGAGAAATACTAAATATTGAATATTATTTACCAAAATAATATTTAATTTTAATTCTCAAGTTTTGTTCTTATTGGGAAATGATATTATTATTATTATTATTTTAAATGGGGGTTTTTCGGGGATTAAATGTATAATTAAGGAAACTTGTGCAATTATTTTATTTTAACCCTAGAAATATAAATACCCAATTATATTATTTTCACAATATATTTAATTATTTTTTCTTAGTTGTGAACAATAAATTTATATAATCCTCTAAATCTTAGTGATCTTCTTCCTCCAATGCTCTCCGAAATGGAGATCAATCCTCCTCCATTAGATCAAGGAGAATACTTTGGAAGCAGTTCTTGAACCAATCAAATGTGGAAGAAGAATGCATAAGGATCTTCCATTCTAGCACCCAAATATTCCTTCAGAGATGTCTATATATTCATTGAACACATGTGGATCACCACTAGAAGAAATATATCCTTGGTTTCTAAAATTCAATGCTGGTGGACTGGAGATCTATCACATGATTCATCAAAAAATAAATATTTCATTAATGGAAATTCTTTATTTAACTAAATTAATTATGAATAACATGTGATGATCATATTTATGGTTCCCATATAATTATACATTGTTTATTTATTTGATTCAATTCCATGGATCACACTAATCATTATTGCATATATCTCATAATGATCACCGATTATGGAAAAAATAAAAATTGGCCATCATCCATCACATGCTTCCACGGTGGCCGAAACCTATAGGGATCATGTACATAATTTATATTTCTAAAACTTCTAAAATATCTAGTACCTTTGTATTTGAATATTATATCGATTATAATGTAATAAAGTAGTTCACTGACTCCAGGCATCTGGGGTCAAGGAATTATAGTTGCTATCAGAGCAGGTTTAACAAAATCCTTCAAAACTATATTTACAAAACATAGATTAGGGAACATAAGCCTAAGATAGACATTGTGAATAAGAATAGAAGAAAATCCTATAATGTTGGAAAGGTATAGATTATGTGAGTCTTACTATAAATAAACCCCGTTCTGGATACTGTAAGTGAGCGTGGTCATGGTACAAATGTATCTACAGGTAAAAACTCTAAAAAGGTGCATTGGGCATGACTCGGCGTTACCTGGTATATAAAAAAGGGCCTTACTACGCACCTGGTTGGACATTACAAGGGGATACGCTTAGGGTAATTCAAATTTTATTTAAAACCCATTATGAAGGATTTAAAATTAAGGATGTCCTCAAAAAAACCAGAGTTTATGATTCCATGACTAATAATGAGTAAATTTATGTTATATGTTACACAATATTTATAATTATAAAAAGTTCATAATTTTATGAGCTAATATAATATATTCCATCATTTAGAAATGAAACCTAGATAGATGAATAGTGTCAATACACCTGAAAAATATTGAGATTTACATTTTAAATAAGTCAATTTTGTTGGTATTAGAACTGAGAAATTTATAGATATGTAATAGAATATTTGTCAGGATATGTCAAATAACCTTTCTCGAATGGAGAAACATATTCCTGAGAGAGAATCTCTAATGTTAGAAAACTTTATTGATAGATAAATTTATTGAATAAAGGCCCCCATCATTTAGTGGGACTACTAATCCAATGGAATATGGTCAATGGATATATCATTTGGAGAAGATATTTATGGAATTATGATGCGGCTAAAATGATAAGGATACACTAGTAGTGTATTGTATCAATGGAAATACTGATCAATGGTGGTCAGTGATACCAAATACTATGTAGGAAGATGAAATAGAACTCAGGGAATGAAAATATTTTATGGACACATTATTTGAAAAATATTTCATCATGAGCAGCAAATTGAGATGAAAGGAAAGTTCTTTAGTTTAAAGAAAAAGGAGGAATAATGTGTTGTAGAGTATTAATATACCTCAATATGGTTATCATGGTATGCAACAGATTTCATACATATCATAGAGTGAATGATTGTCACTTAATTGAAAGTCTTAAGCCAAATCTCCCAATAGAACTGGTCTCTCAAACCTTTTATTCCTATAATAAAATAGTTTTATATGACATGAAGACATATAAATAATCCTCCACGTATTATTAATTTCAAGGGAAGAAAGATAAGAAGAGCCTGAAATAGAAAATAATAGATAAATAGAATAAGGGAATGAATTATTTTCTCACATGTGATAGCTACAAAAAGAAAAACACTGGTACATTCATGAAGGGAATAGGAGTATGTTATATAAGTAGAGAAAAAGTCCACAAAGTTCTGGATTTCAATGTCAATAATAAAGATTCCAATGGACAATGATTACACTACAAGGAGAAGGGACAATAAAAATCAACGTCTCATTCATCAAATTAATATATCCAAAAATAATCCAATGTAGTATGTTCAAGATTATCCTACTTCCACAAACAAAGTGGAATGATCATTGTTCTTATTTTTTGATTCAAGAATCATGTCAATTTATAATTTTATAAATGATGTAATGGTTATAAAAATTATGGAAAATATGAGGTTTTTATTGTATTACTTTTTTTGTGAAGGATTTTAGATCATATTTTGGATGGTACAAAGAAAATATATTTAGTGGAATGTAATTCTTTTACAAAACACATGTTTGAGTGAAATATAACCATTAATATGTTCCTAATTTTAGGACAATGATGTTTGGATAAAGAAATAATTGGTTTTCACAACGTAATTCAAATAAGAACATACTAACTTAGAAACGAGTATTTATTGATTGAAAAAGTGGTTTATGCTTTCATTAATGGAGTTTACATTATTTTTGGATTTAAGTAATATATCCAATTACATTTTTCCTACATAAGGAATAAGGAATAATACATGATTCTAATAAATTTTTATGGCAATTCAAGTTATTTCCATTTGTCAAGAGAATATATAAAAAATTTGCGCATATATTTGGTATGTGATGATTAAAGATCCACTTCATGTTGACTATTGGATAATAATAAGATCGTTTTAGAAATTCAGTCACCATCCTTCTAAAGTGTGGGATCATAATATTTTGGAAAAGTTATCCATATATGAAATGATTTAAGTTGACCTTTGGATAAGGTTTTAGAAGTTAATTTTTTACATCACCATATGATGAAACATATGCTATGAAATGAAGTAAAAATAGATCAAGGAACAACCACAGGATAAGATTGTGTTTATTAAAGAGAAATGTATATTTATTATATTTTTATTGTGTTAAATAATTTCTCAACTATAGGAATGAAATGGTATTGAAACAAATTTTTCCTATTATCAGAATTTTTGATGATATTGATGACCTGTATTCACACCCATTTTTTATGGTTTTGTGGTCAACAACTTTCATCTGAGCATGTTCTATAAAACTCTCCATTAGAACATGATTGTTATATTTTTCTTACGTATCCATTTTTACACTTCCCACCTATGTTCTAAAACAACATACCCTAGTTATGTCACTATTTTACTTCCATTTCTCTCTTATTAATATGATGTGTTATTAAACCTTTTCAATATGTGTTTTTTATATAGTATTTAACTTTAAAATATCAATCCCTTGATTACTGAGATCAATTTTTAATTACGAGGATGCAATTTATTTACGTTGGGCAGAATGTAACACCCTAAGACATTGCAATATTTTCCCTTGAGAATAAATTTATTTTTTGTTCCTATATTTAATTATAAGAAACACCATGTTGAGATTATGTTACACGCGACACAATTTATTAAATTTCTCTACATGGAACACTGATGTCATATTACGTTACACACTAGACTGACTTTCCTCGATGGCTTGCGTATTATGCAAGACTGAGTTTCACTAAAAAAACATATTATTAAATATATTATTGTTTAATATAATAAGATACAAACTATCCATTAAATTGATGGTTATGATTAATATTAACTAGCTTATTTAAATATATGTTTTAATTCATTTATTATAAATTAATTACAAATGAACATAAGAACCAATTGAATGTAAGGGGAATTCTTTTATTTAAAACTATTTTTCTACTCACAAATTCATTTTATCATAATAAGTTAAATAAATTTAAATTAGAAAGTGATATTAATGTAATATATATATTATATTTTTTTTACATTAATCCAATAGACTTGACCATCATATGATTAAAAACCCACTTTTATGCATAAAATACTATATTTTTATAAAGGTTTTTTTCAACCTTTTAATTGAGAAACTATTATACATATTAATTTTTAACCTTTTATAAATTTTATATGTAAAAATAAAATTTAATATTTAAATTTTAACATTGAAATTAGGTTAGGGTAAATTTTTGTAATTTTTCTAAGAAGTTTCATGTTTGGTGAATAGCGGAAAATACTAAAATTTAATTCAAAACTGCATTTTAATCTAATTTATTTATAAGTATAAATAATATTTTAAAGAAATATTATATAAATAATATATCAATTAATCCAATTTATTTCATTGGAATCAATTTCAATTTGAAATTTAACATAAAAACATTGGGATCTTTTGAACGTTTTTACTTTAATAACCAACATTGACGTCCTGTCTACGAGATTATTGTTATATTAATTTATTCCAATTATGTGATTGGAATATGAAAAAATTGATTCCATAATTTGAATTAGAATATTTTAAAATAATTAATATGGTCAACTTAGTTTTTTACCGAAAGGATTAGTGAAAGTTATTAAAATTAATTACAATGATTAAGTAGAAAATTAGCTTCACCAGGAACCAAACCATAAAATTAAAGGATAAAATTACCTATAAACCTATATAAAATCTATTTTATGGAAATATTTATTCCATGTAAACCATTTTATCTAATTTTTACAATTAACGAATCCATTTTTTATAAGAATAACATGGGTGGAATTCCCTTTCAAAAAATTTACAAGAGTGCCACTCCTCCCCCACTATAAAAATCAATTCACCCCTCCCACTTAATAAAACCACTAAATCAATTTTTATCAGAAAATGTATAATCAAATAGATCCTAAAAATCCCTCCCTTCAACTTAAAATCCTCACCATTGGAAAAAATCCACTAGAGGAAGCCCTTTGGTTCAAACCAAATAGAGTTACCCAAAGAAGAGGTAACATTATTCATCTTTCCCTTTAATTTTATTTTCATTATAAAACCCCTAAAATATTATTATTATAGGATTATATAATAACATAAATATTATATATATACAAATATTTTTTTATTCTAATGTTTTTACCTACACTTGTACACACTTCCATATAATGGGTAATGATCTTACTGCTTGTGTGTGATGAACTACCACCTCTTGAAATGATTATTGCTCTTTTTTACATTACCACCTTTCAAGGTTGGGAATTATGATGAAAAATATGTTCATATATGATATATATAGTATTTATATTTTAATTATTCTTATGAAATTATTATATAACACATATGTTTTTGTTTTCCATTTTGGGTAAATACGATAACATCATTTGAGGAAGTTAGGACCACCTCTTCCTCAGAGCAATGCGATTTGTCTACACTATACATGGAACATATAAAGGATGGTTTTAATTGAAAATATGTCATACAAATGAAATATATATGAAATTAATTATTTAATTAAATTTATTAAAGCCTAATATATCATTTTCTGGGATACCCTTTTCAAACACTAAAAAGTGATAATGTCGGTCATGGACGTGTAGACAACTGCCTCCTTAACCCGATGTGGTTATATTTACATTAAAAGAAGTATATAAATATATAAGAATATATTGTTAAATTACATGGTATTTATAATATAATGATAATTCTGTAAAGATATAATTTTACTTACCTTTTTTCCATAACGATCACTGAAAAATGGGAACGTCAGATATGGGTACGTATGACCTACCACCTCCATGATTGTAAGGTTTGTTCATTATTCAAAACAATATTTCATTATTGGTCTTAAAAGAATAGTTTATGTATTAATATGATAATTATTTTACGATTATAATTCTATATATGTTTATACAATGACTCCATTGACCATAGTTGACCTACCAATGTTATTTTCACCACATAATCTGAATATGTCCAAAACACCTGATGTAATATTAATTGTTTAAGTATTTGTTTAAAAAATTATAATAAGTGAAAAAATTAATGATAAAATGAAAAAAATGAAGAAAGTAAATAATTAACATAATTTAATTATTCGGGAATATAAAGTCACACGAGACAAGTCAACCTCAAGGTAAGGGATTTCATATCAATTTACATTCCATTGAGACTTATTTGTTATTATACACCAATTAAATTTTATATATGGTGTATATACTTCCATTTTAAATTTTATATCATGAATATAATAATTATAATTATATTATATGTTTAATTTATTTTTATTCACTCATGGGGATTTTGAATCAAATTTTTCAAAGTGGTATGAGTCACTTTGGAATGTTTAAAGATTATTTTTCTCCAGAATATTTTTAATGATCTTTAAATGGTATTTCTATTCATCAATGTTAACAAACCTTGTTGTTACTCATCCTACACTATGGAATTATAGATAAATTCATATCTTACAGTCTATATGGATATTTGATAAGGTACATTGTTAAAATGATTATTCGATATATGAGGAATGATTTGGACTGGTACGACATGGGTGAAGCTCAGCTATAGATAGCCCATCAATGAATTAGTAGTCTCATGAGATGAATTAGTCAGACAAATTAAATGGGTTTTTACATGAAATTTTATAAATTTTCTTATGAATGGTCATAATAGTAAAGGTACAATGTACCTAGGAAACACAGATTCCAATAAATAAGGATTCCATTATTTAGATTCTCTTATTATTTTCTCCATGATATTTTTATATTAAAATATCAATGGAGGAATTATATTATTAGTTTATTGAGTAATGACATGTGTTTGGGTTTCTCACATAGCCATATTAATATTTCCTTATCTAGTTATTTTAATGGCATGTATTATCAGATATTTACCTTTCAATGCTTATTATAATCATCAATTCATTATTTCTTACTCTTTCCATTCCCTTTCGGAGCTATTTCTGAATTTTTCACTGGGGCGTACACGTTCGTCTGTTTGGGGAGGATGAGGATGTGCTGACTGTTGCCCTGCATTCCCGATTTCCAAAGGTAGGTGACATTTGTCCCTTATTCAGAGAAATTTTCTTCTTGATTGAAGTGGGATGATGGGATGTCGGTTCCTCCATCCATGGATTCATCCTCAGAACTCGTTACATGGTCTGGGTATCCCTTAAAGATTAATAAGTTGTTCATGAATCTCATTCATAGTGCCATATCATTGTGGATGCCGGTTAATTACACTGCTTCTATCTAGACACACTATTGGAAATACAGTGTATCCCAACTGTTTGAAACCATTTTTATAATCATCAGAACCGTTGTTATACTATATACCAATGGTTTGGAAAACCGTTGGCTAGTAAGCCGTTGTAAAAGGCCTATACCAATGAGTTTTCTCTAACAGTTGGTATATGGAACTATAACCTTCACTATGAAAATGGTTTTATTGATACCATTGGTATATATTTATAATAATGGTTGATAAACTGTTGGGATATATAGATTACATGTACATTACCAAAATTATGAAGCCGTTGGTATATAGTATTGACAATGGTTCCTTAAAACTGTTGGTAAAAATATTCTGGAAATACACAATACCAATGGTTCAAAACCGATGGTATAGTGTATTACCAATGGTTTGATCAAAATGTTGGTAAAAGTATTCTCCAAAAAATACTTTTCCAATAGTTTAAAATAGTTGGTATTGTGTTTTTTCAAGGACCAGAACAACAACCACCCATTCCCTCCACTACATACACCTGTAAAAACAGCTGTAAATAAAACATTAAAAAGAACAATTTGAACTTAAATTGGAACTAAAAAACACTTTCAATATCACATAAAAATCAGTAGACTCTTCCAACCATGACATATACAAGTGACATAGTTTTTCCATCTTCACATGAGAAACACCCTTCCAACTAACCCATTTTATTTTTTTTGGTAGAGACATCTCATAATGGCAAAAGGTCACTAACATTAATGAGATCCCATCATAGTCAGAGTTTCATACACCATTAATAGAATTAAAACATAATTCATTAGGTAATTACAGCAAGTATACACATAAAACAAGTATACCCATACACCATTAAAAAATAATTCATAAGATAGTTAAATACATAAAGAATTCAATTCCGAATTCAAGGGTTTGGGGTGGCTGTCCAAGGGGGGTTGGGGTGTTCCGGGGGGTGGGGGTGTTCACGAGGCTGTGGGTGTATGGGGGTGGGGGTGTCCATGGGGGTGTCCAGGGGGTGGGTTGGTGTCCAGGTTGGTGGGGGGTGGTCTAGTGGTTGGGGGACTATCCAAGGGAGGTGGGTGGTGTCCACATGGGTGGGGGGATGTCCAGTGGGTGTGGGGATGTCCAGGGGTGGGGGCGGTCCATGGTGGGGGGGGGGGGCTGTCCAGGGGGTGGGGAGGTGGTCGATGTGGGTGGCGGAGCTGCCCATGGGGTAGGGGGTGTCCAAGGGTGTGGGCGGGGCTTTCCATGAGGGTGGGAGATGTCCATGGGGAAGGGGTGTCCACAAGGGTGGGCGGGGTTGTCCAAGGGGGTTTGAGGTGTCCAGGGGGTGGGTGGGTTGTTCATGGGGGGTAGGGCTATCTAGGGGGGTGGGTGGGCTTCCATGGGGGTAGGGGGGTGTCCAGGAGGGTGGGTGGGGATGTCTACGGGGGTGGGTGGGGCTGTCTACAGGGGTGGGCAGGGTTGTGCATGGGGTATGGGGTGTCCAGGGGGTTCAGCATGGCTGTCTTGGGGGGTATGAGGGGATGGGGGGTGTCCATGGTGGTGGTGGTGGGGGGGGGGATTTTCAAGTGGTTGGTGGTGTCCAAGGGGTGGGGGGGTGTCCAGGGCGTGGGGGTGTCCAGGGGTTGGGGTGGTGTCCAGGGCTATCCCAGGGGGTGGGGGACTGTCCAAGGGGGTGGGGGATGTCCAGGGGTAGGGGTGGTCCACGTGGGTGGGGGGCGGTCCATATGGGTGACATGGATGTCTAGGGGTAGGGGGTGTCCCAGGGGGTGGGCGAGGCTGTCCAGGGGGTGGGGTGGGGGGGGGGGGGGGGCTGTCCAAGGGGGTATGGAGTGTCCTCGAGGGTGGGAAAGGTTGTCTAGGGGTACTGGGTGTCTAGGGGGGTAGGAGGGCTATCCACAGGGGCGGATGGGCTATAGAGGGGTGTGGGGGGGGGGGGGGGGTTGGGGGTGTCCAGGGGGTTGGGTGGGCTGTCCACGGGGGACATGGTAGTCTAGGGGGTGTGTGGGCTATCCACATTGGTGGCCGGGATATCCAAAGTGTAGGAGGTTTCCAAGGGGGAGGGAGACCTATCCACGGGGGTAGGGGTGTCTAGCGTGAGAGGGTGGGTGATAAACTGTGGTGGGGGGGGATGTCCATGGGGGAGGGGGTGTCCAGGGGGTGAGCGGGCTATCCTCTAGGGTGGACGGGCTATCCCTGGTGGTGGGAGGGCTGTCCACTGGTGTAGCCGGGCTGTCCAGGGGGTTGGGGTTGTCTAGGGGATCTGGGTAGGCTATCCACAGGGGTGGGCAGGGCTATCCAGGGGGTACAGGGAGTCCATGGGGTGTGGGGCTATTCATAGGGGGAGGGGCTGTCCAGGGGGGTGAGTGGACTATCCACAATGGTGGTGGGGCTGTCCAGGGGGTACGGGGTGTCCAGGGGATGGGGGGGGGGGATGTCTAGAGGACGAGTGAATCAATAATAGAAAATCATCAAGTCCGGTTTTATTATTTATAGATAAAAAAGTAAAGATAATGTGACCTATCTAATCACACATATTTAGTCACAATAAATCAATAAACATCAAAGACTAGTAATATCAGTAAAAAATGTAATGAATCAATCTATCACTTATCACCATCACTATCATCACCATCATCATCACCCTCACCCTCATCCTCATCTTCATCCCCATCATTATCCCCAACCTCCTCAACTCCCTCCTCCTCACCCTTGTAATCTACCTCGGCCTCCTTATCGATCTCCTCCTCCGCCTCGACCTCCTCCTCACCCTCCTCCTCTGCCTTGGAATCCTCCTCTGCCTCCTCCTCCTCTACCTCAGTCTTCTCCTCTCCATCATATCAACCACCACTAGAACTACAACCTACTGGACCATATATATTACTCACTGATGACATATATTCATCACAAAAAGTTTTGGCCTCTGGTGGAAGTGTTGGACGTAAAACATCCATCGGTTTCATAAATGCAGTGTTTTCCCTGGCAGACAATTCTGCCATCTCTGTGTCCCTTTTTTCTACCCGTTCTACCTATACCTTAACCTTATTCCACTTAGTGTCATTACAAATCATACCTAAGAAGGGGCATTACCTCATTGGAACTATACTCTTCCCAGGTCGGCATTGTACTCAACCAGGGTGCTCTTCTCCTGACACCTGATGTTAGTGATCGTTTAGCCCAAAATTGTCAGGTTACTAAGCATCAAGGGCCTCTAAATAATTCTATCAAAAATAAAAATAAATTATTAAGTTACCAAATAGAGATTAAAATTTTTAATATACAATGTAAAACTTACAATTTGTTGTTGAGTCGGTTTTTTAACCACACTTCCATCTTTCTTCTTTTTACTTGAGCAAAACAGTTTTTCTTGAGGCACACATCCTTCTATATTCAATTTATGCCTCAACAATGAAATTGAATGTATGAAATAATAATTAAAAATATGATTCCAATAATTAATTTCATAACAAAAATTATATAAATACTTTAGCAATCGAATAATATATAGAGGAAGCAATAGAAGGTGAAAGTCATAAATAAAGACTATAAACTATCATACCTGATGCCACTCATGATCGGGAATCATAGTACATCCCAATGTGTGGATGTATTTATTAGAATTAATGTTTTTCTTATTTCTTTCTAATGAATCTTAAATAAAATTCAATAAATAGTATTAATGAAAAACATGATAATTTCCATTTCAATACCTCTAATGTGATTAATACCTTAGATTAGATAGTCCTCCAATGAGTAATCATCTGTCGATTCTGTTCTAACAGAAAATCATCCATGATAGGGACCACCTCTAACTCTGTCCCCACTATTGCATACCAGCCAATGTACAACTGATTATTCTAATCTCTCCAAGGATCACCTAAATCCTTTAGACGTTCTAGCCATGCACCCTCACCACCGGGGAAATTAAACCGCATCTGACACCAAAATATTAATTCATATAAATACAAAAATAAATATATTTCATTAAATACAACATATTTTTTTACCCATATCTCTACCTAGGATTTATCCTTGACTTCATTTGGCAGTTGTCTCCACGAGAGCAGGCTGACAGGAATGATGTCAGAGTATTTGGAAGGCGTCACCGGAAGACTATGACTTTGATATTCTAATTTTTCAATCATCTAACTATCTTAATTTTAGTCCACCGTCAACTATAAGAGGTATTTACACACTTCATGCATTCGTGTACACCCCTAACCCTGCCTCCTATCAGTAGATGTATCTGTTATGAAAGAAAAACAAATAATTTATCTATACATGTTATAATGAAAATTAATAATGGTGTAAAAATTTGTTTGGGTTGTATAAGTATACTGGCAGTAGTTAATCAATGGGTGCCACTGGATACTCATAAACTGAAGGAACACCCTGTACAGATGGATTGGGTCCCAATGTATGCTCTGAAGGGATAGAATCTGGTGTAGCTGGAGTTGGAGAATATTGAATATAAAAGCCCATAGAGAAGGAAGAATAAGTAAAAGAAGATGATAGGGATGGTTGGATGAAAGCTAGATGGGGAGTGGGAATCATCATCAGATATGGTATAGATGGGTGAGAAGGCTCAGATGTCAAGGGTGGTGAAAAATAAGAGTCGTAAATATCTTGCGTGTCCCTAAGGACACACTGGGATCAACATGTGGGATGGATGGTATGTCAGTGGGAGGGGAAGGGTATAATCGGGTATGCTGACCATATTGTCTAGCTCTCATACCACACCCCCTCATTTGAACATCATGAGTATTGGGAGCACTACTAGGCTCCTCATCAAATAACTGTCGCCTAATAGATGGATCCTTCAACAATTTAAAAAAAATTAATCACATGACATTATATATTATTTATATATATATATATTTGAAATAAAATACTCATATAAGGAACTAGTGGTGGAATTCCTAGCTCATTCATGTGACGATTGTTGTCCATAATT
Source organism: Viscum album (assembly GCA_963277665.1). Classification (NCBI taxonomy): domain Eukaryota; kingdom Viridiplantae; phylum Streptophyta; class Magnoliopsida; order Santalales; family Viscaceae; genus Viscum; species Viscum album. The sequence continues at coordinate 575,384,078 of OY728140.1, forward strand.
TGTTTTCATCACCTCTCTTCATCTGGTTTCATTTCCTGTATTTGAAAACAAATATGGAAGTAAATAGAAAAGTATAACTAAGGTGTAACCCAAAAAAATTAGAGGATATAGGAGGATTCATGGAGAAATTAACTAACCATTATTTTAGGTGATCTTGAACAAATATATAATGAAGTTAATAAATCATACAAGATGAAATAAGGAAATTTAATTTTTAGTAGGATGGTTATTTACTAAGTTTCATCATTCTATTAAAATCATGTAACAATGATTCTACCAGATTCATAAGTGGTAAAACAGTTGTCAAAATTAAGGACAAATTTAATTTCTTTAGCCCATGTAGATGATGCAGGTTTCAATACATGTTTTGCAGAAGAATAAAAACCATCATGTCCATTACCTCGTAAAATGTTAAAGAGAGGTCTTAGATTAATACCAATTCCATACAAATCATAGTCGAAGCATTGAAATGTTCACCAAACTAGAAATTTTGGTTTTGTAGGTTTGAATACAGGTCAATTCCAAATTAGAAAATGCAATTCAAATAAAATTTCCATGGGGGTGGGGGTGTCCAGTGGGGGTGGGTGGGCTATCCATGGGGGTGGGGGGATGTCCAGGGGGTATGGGGTTCCCAGGGGGTGGGAGGGCTATCCACGGGGGTGGAAAGGCTGTCAAGAAGGGCATAGGGTGTCCAGGGGGTGGGCGGGGTGTCCACGGGGGTGGGGGGATGTCTAGGGGGTTGGGTGTCTACGAGGGTGGGAGGGCTGTCCAGGGGGGTATAGGGTGTCCAGGGGTTGGGCGTGGTGTGCACGGGTGTGGGTGGGCTATCCACGGGGGTGGCATGACTGTACAGGGGGTAGCGGGTATCCACAGGAGTGGGTGGGTGGTCCACGGGGGTTGGGTGGTGTCCATAGGGGGGTGTCCACGGGGATGGGGGGGGGGTGACCAGGGGGTTGGGGGTGTCCAAGGGGGTCGGGGGTGTCAAGGGGGGTGGGGTGTCTGGGAGGATTGGGGGAGGGGTCTCCGAGGCGTGGGGGTGGGGGTGTCCTGGGGGTGGACAAGATGTCCAGGGGGGCTGTACAGGGTGTACGGGGTGTCCAGGGGGGTGGGCTGGCTATCCATGAGGGTGGAAAGGCTGTCCAGGGGGTACGTGGTGTCTAGGGGTGTGGGCGGGCTGTCCATAGGGGTGATGGGGCTATCCAGGGGGGTACAGGGTGTCCATGGAGGGTGGGAGAGCTGTCCAAGGTGGTGGCGGGTCTGTCTATGGGGGTAGGCGGAGTCCATGGAGGTGGGAGGGCTATCCACCATGGTGGGGGGGGGGGGGCGTCCAGGGGGTTGGCGGGCTACCCACAAGGTTGGTGGCAATGTCCAGGGGGTATGGGTCATCCAAGGGGGTGGGAAAGATCTCCATGGGGGTGACAGGCGTGTCTATGAAGGTAGGGGTGTCCAAGGTGTGGGCAGGCTGTCCATGAGGGTTGGGGGGTTATTCAAGGGGGTAAGAGGTGTCTAAGGGGTGTGAGCGGCATGTCCATGGGGGTGGGGATGTCAAGGAAGTTGGGGGGTGTCCAGGGTGTGGGCGGGCTGTCCAGGGGGTGGGCAGGCAGTCCACAGGGAGTGGGCGGGCTATCCATGTTTGTGGTAAGCTATCCAGGGGGTTAGGGGGTGTCCATGGGGTGGAAGGGAAATCTAGAGGGGTAGGGGGTGTCCATGGGAGTGGGAGGGGTGTCAAAGGGGGTGGGCGGGCTGCGACGGTGGTGGCAGGTTGTCCGGGGGGTAGGGCGAGCTATCCACGAGGAGTGGCAAGGCTTTCCTGGAGTGTAGGGGTGTCCGGGGGGCGGGTGGGCTGTACATGAGGGGGGGGGGGGGGTTTCCAGGGGGTTGGGGGTGTCCATGGGGGTGGTGGGTCGGGGCTGTCCAAGGTGGTGGGTGGTCTTTCCACGAGGGGGTGGGGGGTTGCCTAGGGGGTAGGGGTTGTCTATGGGGGTGTATGAGATGTCTAGGGGGTTGGGGGTGTTGAGGGGGTGGGCGGGGTGTCCATGGGGTTGGGGGATGGAGGGGGGGGGGTATCTAGGGTTTGGTGGGCTGTCCATGGGGTGTAGGGGGTGTTCAGAGGGGTGGGAAGGCTATTCACAGGGGTACGAGGTGTCCACGGGGGTAGGGGGTGTCCAGGGGGGTCGGGGTGTCTAGGGTGTGGGATGGCTGTCCACGGGGGTGGAGGTTGGGGGGGGGGGGGTCCACGGGGGTGGTGGTGTCCAGGGGGTGTGGGGGTCGGTGGGCTGTCCATAGTGAGAGATATCACTCTTTTCCATCTAGATCATAGAATCAGTAGAACTATACGGGAGTTCCTGTGGAATGATTTAGACCCTCTTGGTTTTCCAGCCACATCCTCCTCTTAGATTAAAATATTTCCCTCATCTCTAATAATATCTAGGAATATAAATGGTTTTTTCAGGGTTATTTACATGGGAAGTGAGGTTTGAGGAAAGGGGAAGCTCTATCTCCTCTCATTTTTTTTTGATTTTCATACAGGAATTTCGCCACATTTTGAAGTCTCAAATCTCTGTTTGATGCTCATTCAATTTGTATTAGCATTGTGGTAAGAAATCCATATCCCATATTTGTTTTGTGAATGATATTTTATTTCCCTCATTTGGAAATATATATTATTCATTAGTATTGAAATATAGCATAGATTTATTATCTTCCTTTTCTGGATTGTCTATCAATATTTCAAAAGCGATGGTGTTCTTAGATAAAAATTATTCTAATGTCTGGGATAGTTATGATGATGTTATGACTATTAAGGGATGATCCCTTCTTGTTTTCTACCTTAGGTTTCCCCTTACTACTTCCAAGAATAGATCCATAGACTGTATGGTTTTAAAGGAGAGAATATTTAGACGAATTAATGTTTGGTCAAATAATATTTTTCCATTGCTGGACTATTTCAACTTGTTCAATCTATTTTACTTAGGATGAAAGCTTATTGGTGTCATCACTTCATGTGACAAAATAAATTGGTTAACTCCATTAAATCCAACCATTAGACAATTCTTTCAAAATTCCATTATATTGATACTTCTAGGGATCAAGTGGGGTTGGAATTTATTAATTATACTAAGGAGGAGGGATGCTTATGTATTAAGTGGGATAAGCACTACAATAAGTCTTCCATGGTTAAAAATGACTGGGATCTTTTTAATTCATATTTTTCTTCATTTTTGATTAATTAGGATCACATTTTCCTGCTTGTTCGCTCCATGTTTTGGGTGCAAAAGTCCCATGAAACTTTTCATAAACATGGAGGAAAGTGTTGGGGCTATGAGATCTTCATAGAGACCAACTCCATTTTGGTATTGAATGTATATTCTATTTTTTATATTTTTATTCTTGGATTCCTAGGGGACCTATTTTCTTCTATATCAATGAAAACATAATATATGATTAATGTTTATCTATGTTTCCATCAACTGTGAAAATTATTTCTAATGGATCATGGAATCCACCAATTATTATTTCTACTAATCTCATAGATATCGGGCTGGAGATCCTTTATTTTTGTTAGGATGGAGGAGATCGTGAGAGGATTCTATGGAATGGATATGAATGGTTCTCCCTAATAATAAAGTTTATCAGGAGTTGGTTTGAATGTGTTACCTTTTAGGTTTTTTTCTTTTGGATGGATGATAATTCTGTTGCGTACTAGGTTGGCTTGTGTTCTAGAAGGCTATTTATTATTTGGATAGTGTTTGGTATACATGATTGTGACTGGGTTTCTACTTGTTGGTTGTATTCTCTTGTGGTTTTTGTTTTTATTTTTCATTATTTGTTTATATGGTGGGGTTGTTTCTAGTTCTAAGGGTATTATTATGGCTGGGTTGTGGTGCTAATAGGTTTGGAGGGTGTGAGATACTTGTTTTTTGGACCTGGATGAAAGTTCTGGCTATTGGATTCGAGGGCTTTTTTGAGGGTATGTTGGAAGGGGGAAAAGATTCTCTGGTTGGTGTAGGTTCTAGAAATGCATGTATGGCAGCTTTGTTCTAGTGTAGTCTACTGTTATGCCTTCCTTTTGTTTGTATTTAGTTCCATGGGTATTTTTTGGGAAAGGCCCATGTGACAATTATTGATGTTAATCACTAGTGGTGTGTGACCCCCCCCACCGCACACCCCCAAGCACCCTCCCCCAGCTCCCACCTGCAGCCCCCCCCCTCCACACTACACAACCCATCTCACCCCCTATAGCCCCCACCCTGCACAGCCAACCCCCTGCAGCCCCCCCAAAGCCAACACCCCTCCAACTATACATCCCCCAATCCCACTGCACACACCCCTACAACCCCCACCTCCCACTACATACCCCCCCATATCCACCCCTCCCACTACGTAACACCCCCCCCCCCACAACCACAACCCCCTCCCACTGCACAACCCACCTCTCCACCACCTCCCCTTACAGTCCCCATCCCAACTCCCACACCCCCCTCACCCCTGCAACCCCCACCCTACATATCCCCCTCTATAGTCCCCTAATGCACACCCCCACACCCCCACAACAAACCCCTCCCATTTCATAGCCCCCCCCCCACTCGCACTACACAGCCCCCTATACCCCCCCAAGCCAACCCTCTCACTACATAGCCCCCCAATAGCCAACCCCCCTATAACCACCCTGCAGCCCCCTCCCTCACCTCGACCTATAGCCCCCACCCCCCACATTGTACATCCCCGTCACACCTTGCAGCCCCCAACCTGCACAACCACCCCCTATAGCCCCCCCACTGCACAACCCATCTACAACCAACTGCCTCCCACTATACAGCCACCCCCCCACTCCCACTACACACCCCCTACAACCCCTACCACTACCCAAGACCCCTACAACCCCCTCCCACTACAAAGCCCCCCAATAGCCCAGATAACCCCCTCCCACTACATAAACCCCCATTCCCACTGCACCCCCCACAACCCCCTCCCACTGCATGCCCCCCCCCTACAGCCCCTCCCACTACACTACCCCCCATTGCCACCCCCCATTTCACAACACCCCACCCATTTCCCATCAAAAGGGCCTCAATAGAACACCTAAATAGAATATGACATGTGACTCTATTTTTGCTGGAGGAAAAAACACTTACTTGAATCAAGGAAGTATCACAGGTTGGGATGAAGGGTTCACAATGAATAGGGGAGTTGTCCTTTACAGATAATCAAAACAAAAAAAACAACATTTTTCCTTAAACAAATCATAATGAAAAATAGAATAAATGGAGGTAGAACATAAAACTCAGTTACAACTTATAGATTTTATGAGGAAGAACAAACAATCGATTTCTCAGAAGAAGGGTTTGCACGCTGGAACAATGGGAGCTCTCGTTTAGGGTGTAATATTGGAGGATCCCGATCTGAATTTGCAGCTGTATTTGTGGAATTCTATCCCAACAGTTCTAAAAAACTTTTGGAAAATATATCACCTATCCTAATGGTTTTTTGAAACCGTTGGGAAAACTGTCTGTACTCGGGGCTATCCCAACGGGTTGGAAAACTGTTGGCGAAAAACATTCCAGCAATTCTTATTCCGATGGTTTTCAACAAACCATTGGTATAGAAAACCTATCCCAGTGGTTTTTCTTAAAATGATGGGATATAGGCATTGGTATTGAAGGAATTTCTAGTAGTTACATTCAAAGGGAACCCAATAGGGTAGAAACCTTCGATTGGAGTAGACATTAACATCAGGCATGTTGGGGAATATATGGATGCGTGGACATTGGGGACCCGTATTCTTCCTCATAAGAGGTCATCTTAGGAGTGTAAAACCCGAGGAATACCACGTTAGTTATAGGGTATCTAATACCGTAGGCATGTCGTTGAGGTTTTCCTCAGCTTCATATGCATAACACGGGGTATGTCATGCGTTTGATGTCTTATGGGGATAGTTATGCCAAAGGCGTGTCTTCAAATGTTTTCCTCAGGCATCTCATGTTTAACACTATGTAGGATACAAGTTTAACATCTTACAGAGATGGAATGAGGGTGATCAAGGAAACCCATAGAGACGGATCATATGGGTATATCCCTAGGAGGGAGTTCCATAACTATTTACCATGTGGATGGATCAGAACAGTAAATAAGGGAAGACCCAGGATGGTTTGTCCCATAAAGGGAAGATGTCACACTGTGAAGACCGATCTAGACACCACTGAGGGGGGATCAAGGAGTGTTCACCCTAGCATGGGGGATACAGAGGTTTACCATTAGCTGGGATTGAACCTTAGGGAGGTTTCCTACATACCATGTGAAGAAGACAGGGGACAAAACCCACATTGTTCGAAGGGGTGATGAATTAGGGTCTACACAATGTAGAATGACCTAGATCCATTTTGGGGAATACACCTTGATAGGGGCTTGATGCAAGAGGGATACTCTTAGGTGGATGTTTATTGATGTTGTGGGTCTTATGAATGGTTAGCTTCCCGGGTGCCCCAAGGAGGAGTGCTAGGATGAATGTCATGATCTCACAGGGATGTGGCGGCCTGGGTGAGAATCGGGATGGATTATGGAGAGTTGAATAAAGTGGAGGGGGAATGAGATGGAACCTTCATGAAGGTGACAGTAGTGTAGGGCATGAGCATTGAAGAGACATCCGAAATATCCCTGTGGTAGGGAATCAAAGTCTGTGTAGTTCGGTGGGGGTACCAACGACTTACCGACGGTTGGGGTTCCAACGGATTACTGCTGGATGGGGGGGGGATCACAATGTCTTACCACTGAATAGGGGAAAATTTAGTTTCATATAGAAAAAAGGGCGTACAATTTAACGTCATGTAGGATGGGGGTGGACTGCCATGAAGTGGTCAAGACCAATGGGTTTTTGGCTTGAAACTCAGGGAGAGATCCTATGTACCTTTCTTTAGCACAAATCAACATCCACATAGTTCGGGAGGGGTTTGGTGAACTAATGTAATGTGGTCAGAACAAATTGATGTTAGGCTTGAACCTTAGGGTGGGTTCCTATGTACCTTGCCTTGGTAAGGATCAATGTCCACATATTTCAGAATGGTGTTGGTGAGTCGACACGAAGGGGGTAGGGTACAATGGTTGTGGGGCTTGAACCTCAGGGAGTATTCCTACGTACCTTTCCATAGAAAGTATCAATGTATGTGTAGTTTGGGAAGGTGTTGGGGTTTACACTCTAGGGAGGCCCAGAGAGGATTTCATGGTCAATGCCTACTCTAAGCCCACGTGAGTCATGATCGGTGTGAGAAATAAGAGGCAGTAATGACTTGACGATCATGACACAATGGTGCCTCCATGAAGGGTGTTGAATGGGTCTTACACATGGAAGATACCCGGGTGCCGCTAAGGAGTGACAATGGTAAATGGGGATTTTGCAAGGAAGCTACCTGGGTGCCACTATGGAACAACAATGGTGGATGGGGCTTATGCATGGAAGATACCTGGGTGCCACTATAGAGCTTCAATAGTGAATGGGGCTTACGCAAGGAAGCTGGCTGTGTGCCACTATAGAGTAGCAATGGTGAATGGGGGCTTATGCAAGTAAGATTCTTGGGTGCCACAAAGAGGTGGCAATGGTGCATGGGGATTATGCAGGGAAGCTGCCTGTAATGTCTTCCTCATGTCTGGAAATGATGGCATCCCAAATCACTGATGGGTTGAGGTATATAATCGGGGCCAATACCTAAGCACAAGTGCCCATGTGGGATAACACTATATGGCATTGGAATCAGTCCGAACAAAGGTAGATGAAAAGTTTAAATCACATGCCCAACATTTGGAACACAATGAGGGTGGAATGGCGATAGAGGATAACTATTGACCATGTTCGAAACACAACATCCATATCAAATTAACTTGAAATGGGAACAAAAAAGTGTGGTTTTCTGTTGACCGTGTTGGAAACACATGACCTGACATGAAGTGTCATCCAAATGCTTCAGGGGTGGTGGCCCAAAATGGTAGGTGAGCCGATGCGGAATGGGACTAGGATGTTAGGGGGTCCCTTCAAACATGGAAGAGGATGATGATCTGATTTAAGGATATGAGAACCATGAGGTGGTGTGATGAAATGTTTAAATATATTCCAATGCCCTTGAGATTTTTCCACTATAATCAGGGCATGTGGAATCTTATTCTTAACACAGAAGTCAACTATTATTCTGAACAAGAGGCATCCAGTTATTGAATGATATGGTATACTACAGTTTCAAGTCATGCAGAGAGGACTACTGTCATCTTATGCTTGGAGGATAAGGAATCTATTTTTTGGAGAAAGAGGCAACCTATTTTTTTCACATTGGGAGTACTATAGTTTAGAATCATGTAGAAAGGACTCTTATCATCTTATGCTTGGAGCATAAATAATCTATTGTTTGCAATAAGATGCATCCTATTATTCAATGATAGAGAATATTGTAGTATATAGTCATGTACAAAGGACTACTATAATCTTATGCTTAAAGCATAAGGCATCTCTTGTTTGGGTCCAGAGACATCCTTTATTTGTCACATAGGGTGTACTATAGTTTAGAGTCATGCAGAAAGGACTCTTAGCATCTTATGCTTGGAGCATAGGGCATATCCTGTTTGGGGTAAGAGGAATCCTATATTTGTCACATAGGGAGCACTACAGTATATAGTTATATAGAGAGGACTGTTGGGCATAAGGCACCTAGAAATGGATGGTGTTGGGACTTACACAAGAGAGACCCTTTTTGGTTCAACCTAGCATAGCAGTCAGGTGTTGGGGTTTGGATGAGTTACTTGAAGAATGGTTTGACTCAATGTACTTGGGAATTGTCAATGAGAATCTAAACTCACAACATGTGAAAGGGACTAAGAAGAATATGTCAACTCAAGGTGTTTCATGGTGTGCAAAGGAGTATCTCAAATCATAGATTTCCATTGGTGGAAGGTGGATGCTCATAAGGGCAAAATGGAAAATCCCAATGTCCCAGCCTGAAAAGTTCATGGTGCGACTCCCCTTTTGTCACTTGAGTCAGTGACAGGTGTGAAGGGACATGTACAGGAATTGAACCACTGAGTTATGAACCGGTGTGTGCGAAGGTAGGAGATTCTCAAGGGATAGGTCTTCTCGATGTAGATTTGCAAGAGGAAAGGTGATCACGGAGAATGGGGTCTCATGAAAGCAGATTCGCATTGGAAAGCTGCCCGTAGAGCATGAACTCGTAGAGAAAAGGGGCTCACGAAGTGAAGCGTCACACAGATCAAACCATCTCGTATAGAAAATCCTCTCACAAAACAAAGCCTCTCGCGGAGCAAAGCTTATCGCAGTGCCCTCTGTGAAGGGCATCACTTCGTGGTTCCCTGGAGCTCCACGAAATTGGAGATTGGCCGCCCAGGGGGTGGTGTGATAGTCCTTTTGAAGGGGCTGAGATGTGTATTTATAGGTTATAGAGGTCAGTAGAGCATGCTGCAAATCACAAATGCACACCGAAAGAAAATCACGCTCCGCAACTAGAGGGAGTTCTCTCAAGTTTCTCGTAATCATGGAGCTGATCATTATCGAGCTTTTCGGCGCTCGCAGAGGCTCCAGTCAAGTTCCTAATGTTCTTCGTAACTTTAGAGTCGACCATCATTGAGCTTCGCGATGCTCGCGGAGGGTCTGGTCATGTTACTATACTCCGCGATCATGTAGGGAGCTTTGCTAAAGGGCTCCATGAACCAGTTTTCCAGCCCAACTTCAAATGTCCATAATACCTATTCCGTAACTCTATTTGAGCTCTACAAAATGTCATATCAAAGCTTACAAAATGGGCTACGATTTGTTTCATGTATGGATGCATTTGAAATTTTTTTCAGATGTGATTTCTAGATCCAACATGACTATTTATGCTCACCCTTATTATGTTTCTCTTCCCAGGTTATGAAGAAGATTAAATTGAAATTAAATGAGTTTCAAGATTTTTTTTTATTTTATTTTATTATTTATCATGTTTTGTTTTCTTTCCAAAATTTATTATGGGTATCATGTTTGTAAAATTGTTTTCCAAAAATGTTAAATTGTTTGGACCCTTGGGATTTGAAACTGATATCCATTCCAATGTAATAAAGTAATGCACCAACTCCAACCCTCCAGGGTTGAGGCATTAAAATTCATGTGTGTATGTGGATATTGTAGAAACCCTTACATTATATGGTATTTTGGTGTGTGCGGGAGGCCTATAAGACATTTTTTTGTTATGTTATGTTTATTCCTTACTATGTTGTTCCATGCTCACATAATATCTCATAGCATATGGAATACTTCTGGTGAAGTATTGTTCCTCGGCTGGCCATTCCTTACATGTGGATTCATGCATTACAGGTGGAACCTTTATTTTAGTGTTCTAGATGAGATATGGACTTAATATTCTTAACAAAATCCTTAGAGGTGGAACTTGGATGACATGAATCATTGGTTATCTCTAAGGATATAGGATGGATAACCAAATCATATCTTGTGATTGGACCAGGGGTGGAGAACTTCATACAACATTGGAAGATGGTCTATAGAATGGTATGATGTATCAATGGGGAACATCCTTACATTTATTTAGAGTTATATTTTTTATGTATTCTATGTGTTCATACCATTGGAGGATAGTCACGAGTCATGAGTGTGACTTTACCATAAAGGTGGGTGTGGAGTTTTTTATTAAAGGATGGATGTGTATTTTCCTTAAAGTTGGTATCAACACATACAACATGGTTTTAGACACATTTTTAGTAATTATGAAACTTTTCAAGTATGGTATCGAAGAAGTTATGACCATGATTTGTGGAGGCTTTGTCAATGTATGATTTTTAGCATATGATTTGTTTTATTCTTCTATTCACATTTTACCTTTACATCGTGAAAAACCTTTATATTCTTCTGTTGTTGTGTTATGTATGTATTAGTGGTTTCATACTCAGTTTATACTCACTCCTAGAATAGTTATATCTATGTGTGTGAAGACTTCATGACTAGGGATCTAGAGAAGGGAAAGAACCAAATAGTCGATTGTTGTAGGTCATGGATAGGAGACGGATATAGTATCAGAATAGACTCTTGAAAAATATTGGAGTATCTTTTTTCTTTATTTTTACTTTTACTACATAAATGTGTTAAACTACCACAGTAGGGGTATATTTTATTTATTATTCATATGTTCTATCCTGAAATCTATTATAACATCTTGTTTATATTTTCTTCCACTATGTTTTTCAGTTGGTTTATGTATATTTTAATAAAATATGTTTAATGAATATGAATACCAAGGGTATAATCTCCCCATGTCTCCTTTATAACCTCACCGCAAGTCGAAAATCTATTGAATATGGGGAGGAACACATGAGGTCTTGTAGAGCATTGGCTCAAACCAGTTGATTCGGTTCGAGGAGTTACAATCTTGAAAATTGTCCCATAATATACTATTTCACATATTTCTTTGGCCAATATGACCAATCCTTTAATTCCTAATCTTTTTATCTTCTTTCATACTTAACTACCATAAGTTTTGACCATCACCCAATTGAATGATAATACACTTAGTTTAGTTTCCACTTATCAAAAATAATTAAATAACCTATAATTTTTACTAAAAACCACATTTATTGAAAATAATATCATTTAATATATCACAAATCTATGAAAAACATAACTTATTGTTTTTTATCCCATGAAAATATATTGTTTTATTGTAATCTAACTTCTCCTTCATAATAATAACTAATACAATGAAATTAAATTTAAATTAAAATTAATTTTAAAAGGTCTCAAAGACTTCTTTATAGTCTTCAAAATTCTTCAATAATTTTAGGTTTCCAATCATGTATGAATAAATGAAATATACAAGTCTTATAAAGATGACTTCTTGATATATTTAAGTAAAACTTTTACAATAAGATGTTTCCCTTTCCTTTCTCATTCTTTAATTATGACTTTTGAGTATTGTAATACATACTAAACTGGGTTAGTTGGATGGTGATACAATCATTTTAATGGTAAATAGGCTGGTCAAACCTTTTTAAAATTTCCTAAAAATGATGAAATTTATTTTTAACTTTCAATTCTAAATTTTAGCTATAACCTAAAGCTTTATTTTTTGAGTGGGATGAATTCCACTCAAAAATTAACTACCATAAATTCTAGAATTATTAGTACATTAGTAGTTAAATCATCAAATTATTATCAGATACCCAAATAATCAACAATTCCAATAGTATCCCTAAAATTCAATCTTTTCTATGAAAACCACATGTTGTCTTGATGTTGAAATCTATATTACATACCTATTTTTAGTAGATGTATTGGATTAATTTTTTAAACAAAAATTATTGTACTCTCTAAAATATTTATTACTTCCTATTGCCCTATTTCTATAATTATCCATATCATAAGATATAGTAGAATTTTATTTCAATTTAGTGTTCTTAGAATTATCAGATTTCTTAGACTCGCTTTGTTCGTCCACAAACTTGGCCTTATTTACTTATTTCTTCAAATAACACATACAACCAACATTTTAAAGATCATTTTCACTATTTTAGTTTACTATTTATTTATCTTATTTAACAACATTATTCTTATATATTTAACAAATTTGTCAAATAGAGTTTAGAAAATTGTTTTTACATTTTCCAGTTTTTTTTATTATTGACCAGTTTTTTCTGAACAAGTTCAAGATACTACTCTTTTTTCCTTAAATATTTACTTTATGTGGACTTTTAAAGTATTATAATAATTAATAAAATTCTTAAAATTATAATAATCTTTCAACGAACATGATTATTTATTTATTTCAACATATTATTTTATACTATAAGATTAATAATCATTATTCAAATTTCTATCACCCTTCTCCAACATGGAGATCTTTTAAAGGAACTACTTAAATTTTGTATTCACCCTATATTATATTTCAATTTCTTTATCACTCCTAGATTATCTAATTTCATCACTAGTGACTTGTTTAGGATTCAATTTATCTATTAGTAGCTTCTCACTAACATAACTAGAAGTTTAAAACTTCTCTTCTCAATCACTACTCTCAATATCATCACACTTTTATAAGAAATCTCACTTATTATACTTGGATAAATTCTAAACCCATTATTTTTAAGAAAAAATTAATTTTTTTCTTTCATAATTCGGTATATTCTCGGACTTGTATAATTATCCCCACAAACTTCTTATTCATTACATTTTGGGTAATTTAATGCAAAGAGACCTATAGTTTCACAGTTGTTGATTTTAGTGGGGAAAAACCACTAAATTTTTAGTGATTCATAAATTTTATTGTGATAAGAGACATAGTATTTCAAAAAAATTCATCCAATAATAAATTTTATTATGAATAACCATCCTCATATTCATTATCAACAACTATGTTCTTATTTTTCTACTTGTTTCAGGCTTTAAAATATATTTCCTTTCTGAATTTCCCATATTTTGATAGAATTTTACTTCATTTTCAAATAATTTATAATCTATAAATTTTTTATATAGATCTATATATTTATGCATTGAGACATTTAGAATGAAAAATATTTGGCAATGTGCACATAAACCACTCATTAACCCTTATAAATAAGTTATATATATTCATTATCCTATATATTATGGACTTACTATTTTTAAATTAAAATATATATTCATTATTTTCTTAAATAAAAATTTATTATATATATATATTTTTAGTTTATCCCATATAAATTCATCACTCTAAATCTCCTTATCAATCAAAATATCTTTATTTAATAAAGAAGATAATATAGAATTCTACGCATGACCATCTTACTCAAGATTGTTTTTATCATTTTTTTCATTACAATACATTCAAATTAAGGAGTAAACTTATCAGTTGTAGCCTATAATACATCCAAATATATTGATAAGATATAAGGCAACATTTGGTCCTTCCAAATGTAATAGTTTTTCCCTTTGAACATGGGAATCTCTTTAATGTTAAATTTTTTTTGAATACCTATAATCCATGATAATGAGTTTAGTGAATGAAACTAAATCTATAGGGAGATACCTTTTCATTAACCCTTAAACATAAATTGGTCAAGAATTGGATTGAGTCTCGAATAAAACTTGAATTGCTACCCACATGATTATGGAAATCACTGAGAAGGGTGGTGGTGATGGTGGTAATGTTGAACTAGTGATATATTATTTTTTACTTTTTACCTCATAAAAAAACTTCAACACACATTAGTGTCTTTAAATTCACTAATTTACAAAAACACAAGAACAGAAAGATAAAATCATTACAAAATTTTCAAGGCTGAATACTCAACATGAGTATCTATTCCATGAAATGATTTTGAATCACTTTAGATCATATGATCAACTAGTGTCAATGCGGGGATTAAAATATGCATTGTTTATCCATGTACTTTCATTTTAAGAATATTGACTATGTATCTGAATCCCATAGAGTTATAATGATATGAAAATATTTCATAATAATAGGAGAGTCATTCACCAATTTAATACATCAGTCGTGTTGTCACCTTACTTATTATTTTTTTCATACTTGCACACTTGAAAGTGTCTTCTTATTCCCATTATTCTACTTGGAAAATAGTGATAAAGTGTCTTTACCTTTCTTTCTATTCTATGTTTGATACTGATTGTTTTTAGTACTAGAAGGTATCTATAATTTATCTTAATGGATTATCAATCTTTGATCACATTATTATTATTATTATTCTCTATTTATATTCACTATATTTTGTAAATATTATTTCCATAAATTATTTATTTAAATTACCTTAAATTTTTTCCATATTCTTACCATAGGAAGAATCTTCCAGAATTATTCTCCAAATTTCTCATAATGTTTAATTTCACATATTAAATTTTAAATATACTCTATTATTGTACCTTGATATTCTCCTTCAAATATTCCATAATTCTCAATATCTTATTATTTTAAAAAACAATATATATGGTAGTGTATATAATTATTTTTATTAGAACTCCATGTGTCCATATAACCATCTAAAAATACATATTAGAACTCCTCTTTGTACCATGTAAATCTCAAAAACTAACTTGAATCGCAACCTATTAATGTGGTCATTATTTTTATGATGGTCGGTTTGATAAGAATTCCCTAATTTAATTTTCATTCATCATAAAATTTAATTCACTAAATCATCAAATTATCTATAATATTATTCTAATAGATAAAGTGTTATATTTATAGTAGAATATGTATTTCCAAATATTTTGAATTTTATGCATTTTCAAATTTTCTTATAAGACATACAATGTTATATGAAGTTTGAAAAATGGTTTATGGAGTCTTGCCTTATGAAAATTTCAATCAACTAAAATTTTTTATGAAGTCTTAATAATATTATTTTTAACTTTTCAAAATTTATTAAAACTTCATCAAATATTTTATGTAGATCAATGAGATTCATTCTTTTTAAATATTGAATAAACTATAATTTATTTCTAGAAACTCTCAAATTAGTATAATGTGTCTTAGTCAAACAAGATTCTTATAAAGCCTTATGAAATATCAATTTTCTAATAAAAACATATCAATGTTTTATTAAATTCAAGAATCCTATGTGGACTTATATAAATTATTAAGAAAATTAGACTTATCCTAAAAAAATCTAGAAATACTTTTCATTATATATTAAAATTTATTTAATGTCATTTTTAATTATATACATAATTTTATTATGTATTTTAGTATAGATAACATTTATCCCACTAGACTTATTCGAAACTCCTAAAAAAATCTTGAAATACTTTTCATTATATATTAAAATTTATTTAATGTCATTTTTAATATTATTTATGTATCAAAACCAAAATAATATACAATTAACATATCCACTTATCTTTCTCAATTTATTCTTCTCAGGTTGAATACCCCATGCTAGATGTAACTTTTCCAATTAATGATTAAAATAAACACACCTTGGTATCCCAAAAATCCCAAATAATAATAAAATTTTTGTGATCCAAATATATTTCTAAAACAATTGGGATAAATGTTATCTATACTAAAATACATAATAAAATTATGCCAAAATGGATAAGTTAATCCCACAAAATTTAATTATTCATTTTCCTCAATGAATTTCTCGAAATAATACTATGAAATTAAAACCCATTTCCTTCATTATTGAAGTCTCATACCAAATAATTCTACTTGTGTATATATTTATGTAAATATCAATATTAACATTCAATGGACTTTTCAATTCAGTTTTCTTCAAGATTCACATCTCAATTAATAAATTGAGAAAAATTAATTCTTCTTTATATATTCATTTAAATAAATTAATTTTACTCTTTTTTCATTAAATATTAATATTAACCTTACCTTACATCTATCTCCATAACCAACACACATTCAGACACTTTTATTTATACTTTTCAATTTCATAACAACTACTAATTGATCAGGTGAAAAATGGACATAAATAATGCCCAATAATAGGTAAATCTTGACGATAAAAATTATAACTAAGGCATAGAAGAAGGATTTGGAAAGTTGTGTCTTAGATTGTATTAACTCTTTATTATAGATTTTCACTTTACACACTCAATCAATATGATTTAGAAATAATGAGATATATCCACTTGGATCCCAACTTTTCAATATAGTCTAATTCAAATGAAATTATTTCATTGGTGTTTTAAAATTGAATAATTGAATTAATAAATTTATTTATCAATTCAATAACTAAAATGAACATTCCACAATCTAGTTAATAGATATTAGATTATAGTTAACCTAAATACTTTTAAATTATATTATATTAATACCATTATCAAACAAAAGTTTATATTTTCTTAAATGAATCATGTCTCTTAGGTAACTCAAAAAAAACCTATATTGAGGTTGGAAAAAATCACTCCATACCATTTTTTTGAATTTTTTTAAGGAAATAAAGGGAAACACATATAAAACCAAAAATAGGTTGAAAAAAACTCAATAGTGAAATTCACTACCCACATTAATACACAAAACTGATGATGTGGTTAAATGGAAAACTAGTATGATGGGGAGATACAAAGTTTTCATTATTTTGTGACAGCATGAGATGATCATCTAATAAACACCATAAGTGTACTATAAAAGTAAATATGTGAAATATGAAAATTTATTAATAAAAAGTAAAATAAGAATGAATAAGCTAAAATAGACCTGGTTCATTCTCCATGTGGGTGATGAGTTGTTATAGCCTAGAAGTAGGAAACTTATTGGTCAACTAAAATCTAATAGTTTTTGAGGTTTATATGCTGTGAATAACCAAATTTTAGTTATCCAAGTGTATTCGAGAGGATATCAAGATTTGAAACCCCAAAGTGAAAATAAAATTTTTGTAACAGCCAAAAGAGGTGGAGAAAATTACTAATGTAGGGGATTTAAGAGATGAACGGGGTTCTCTGAAAAATCATAAGTAGTGTCCTCCTCCAGTAGGTGTTTTGGTTAATGTTGAGAAGGTAGTAATGTTATAATTTTCTATAAACTATCTTCATTTTCTTCACTAAACATTGAATAAAGGTATCTTACTCAAATTCTAGTATCATAATCTCATCGATGGGTTAATAGTACATTTCTATAAACACTAAATATGAGTTTTATGGGTCAAATTATTCTTTATTAAATTTATTAAGGTAGTTATACTTTAAAATCCACCAACAAGTTCAATGAAATCACTATTGGGGGGGGGGTGAATCATTGATTGAATTTTTTTTACATTTTTTACTGGTTAGAGTAATGGAATTAAATGTTTGAACACACCAATATGCACAAACAGATAAGGCAATATAGAATATATAATCTCATAAATCAATAATACTAGATAATACAAGGAGGGATTTGAAAACACTTGATATCGTATTGTCTACTAGAAAAAATACCTTAGATTACTATAGATAGGGGATAACCATAAAACTTTGATAAAATATATTAACCTAACTTTATTTTTACAACCAATATATGAAATATAATTTATAGAGTTATTTCAATAAAAAGAAAAGTATTCATCAACTTTAGACTTCATGTTCATATTCACTGGGAAGTTTCCTTCTTCTTAACTCTCTCTATCACAAGTATATAATTATTATTCTTTAAAATCTTACACAACGTCATTCAAGACTAAATTATTTTTATTACTTTTTCTATATCTATCTTTTATAGAAAACATGTGTTAAATTATCTATATCAGTTTCACAAAAAAAATTCATCAAAATCCTTGTTAATCTTTTTCACTATCAAATATTCACCAAATACTGGTAAATATTATTTCTATAAAGCAAATTATTAAAATCCCACAAACATTGGTATTATGAAATTCATAGGGAAAATTCATCTGAAATCTTCTCGATATTTTTAAATATAATTTACAATCAATTATTAAACATAAAATGCCCTCCATTATTGCACATGATCCCCTTTCCCAAAAACTTCCACAAGTCTTAGCATTGAAAACCCATGAAAAACACTTAATTTAAAACATTTTCCACATCTACTTGAATCACGAAGTAACTTGACATAGCCTAAGTAATGGGGTTCCACTTTCTATACCTTTCTCAACTTATAGTTTTGATGGATTGAAAATAGTTATCAATTATAGGCCCCGAAATGGTCCAACCCACCCATTTATACATGTTATATTTTCACAAAAAATGTCCAGTGACCCAATATCGTTCTCATTGTATACATGTTTTCATTTTAGTATTAGAACAACCACTTACTAAATTTACCATGGTGAAGAAAACACCGATATATATATTACCCTGACGTGGTCATCTTTATATCATAGTAACCAAAAATCACCATACGATGTAACAAACTTCATTATTATATTTCATGCTTCTATCTTATGTTGTGAGAAGTTATCATAGCTTCTTCTTCCCTATATCATCATAGCATAATTGGTGTATCTTGAATGATGAAGGACTCTCAAAAACTATCTTCACTATTTGGTTATTTTATATTAGCTTGGATCAGAATGGAATTTGAACAAATTATAATATTGAATACATAAATAACATTTCAAAAAGTATCATTAGATTTAATATATTCTTCATAATATATAATATTCTATAAAATTAACTTTTCACGGAGTAGGAACCTCAAAATTTAGTAAGTATTGCTGGTTACATAGATAGTGTGAACCATACACCAACAACATATGTTTTTTTATGAAGGTGTTTAACCATGATAATGCAGTTCACTAAATGAGTCTCACACACAACTCAATGATGTGTACATAGAGTAGTTCATATTTACATTGTGTAGAATTATGTATAGATAAACCTTGGATAATGGGTAGACACATGGGAATGACTGTTATAAACTACAATGTTACTTAAAAAATTATGTTTACACAAACCCAATGAATTTTCAATTTTTTTGGGGAACATGATGATGCTAATGTAGATTTTGATGCTTATCAAATTTTCAGGTTTCATCATAGAAATTAAAAACATTTGTAAACTGATTAAAATCATTTTAAAACATCCAAAAATTTCAGAATAAAACTCACCTTAAATTAATTACAAAATATCACTTGATTTTGATCATGATTTACATATTTAAAAAATAAAACACTACAATCCTATCAATATTAACCTTTCCAAATCGATCTTTTTATGATGAATACAAAAACCCAGAGGAATATCATCAATCTCTAGACTTGGTCTTGATAATCCCTCATTTGAATTTTATTGTCAACTAATGAACATAATTAATTGTCAAAATTTTCATTCTTATCAATAAATCACCTGTCAATAATTCTAATACATCTTGGGTGAACTCAGTATAAGAAATAATACTATTTAATAATAATATTATAATATCCTTGAAATTATTAATAAATCTTCATATCTTTTCAAACATATTTTTATTGACTCCCCTTGATGAAATGATACCACATGAGATGCATTTTTAGATAAGAAAATTATTTAATCAATAATTCATTAGCACATATTTTAACCCACACATCTTTAAATAATTATTTCAGCACCACCACAATCACTATCAAATCAATCCAAGGTACCAATTAATGAAAACATTCTTGTACACCCTTCAATAATGATTTTTATATAGTTCACACAATAATCATGATAAAATCACATCATACCACTTTAAATAATTATCTATAAATATATTCCTCATAAGAATATATATATATATATATGAAAGGATACTCTCTCTAAGAATATTCTATCCTTTCTAAACAATACAGAAGAAGATAAAAATAATGAAATATTTATCTTTGCATTTCTTTTATCTCCATTTGACAATAATATCAAATGAAAATATGAGTGATGGGTTTGAACACCATACCTTAGTCTTGTAACAAGGGAGAATTGACTCCCATTTCAAACCATAGAATTTTTAATGATTAATTTGATAACGGTTTTGTGAACTCATCATTATTTTTCTCTAAAGTAGGACAAAAATGTAGTTTCAGGTCATTTATATCCCCAATATTTTTGATTATGTGATATTTTATGTCAATTTACTTATAAAATAAATTTTCAACACGATTCTTTGAAAAATTTATAGAACTTTTATTATCATAAAAAAAGTAATGGAAATTTCACTTCGACATTGAGATATTTCAGCTGATTATTCCTCAAAAAAACCAAGTTGTAGAATGTTTGGATGCTATGTACTCTTCATAAATTGTGATATGGGTCATATAATTCTAATTTTTTTTCCAGAAAACACATTTACAACCAAGAAATAACACCCCCATAGATGTAGATTTCTATAATCAATAATTCATTCCCATTCTGTATCTGTATAACTGAATAGAGTCAACTCTACTTGGATATTATATTTAATCCCAAAATCTGTTGTTCTCTTTATGTATATAAGGATTAATTTTATAGCCTTGTGATTTGAAATTTTTGTTTCACTTTGAATCCTATAAAAAAGTTGACTACATAAACTATATTCATCCATGAAGCTATCAAGTATACCATAACTCTAATTTTCTTTCAGAATTATCTTTGATTTACTTCCATTACTTGTTTATATTTAGATATTATGTGTTGTATTGAAAATAGTATACAAATAGTTCTTGAATCATCCAAATTTGAGTTTTAATAAGTTCCCTGGTATAATTCACATGAGATTGGAAAATTATACCTTCACATTAAAAGTTTTGTATGTAAGAATGTTTCTTATCTCCCCATGATTATAAATTTCAAAATGATTCTTCATCTCTTCATAAAAACCATTATAGAAAACTTCATCATTTCAAGAAAACATGATGTCAAATATATAAACAATAGTAATGAGTGATACTCCTTTTTTATATTTGATGTAGAGGTTATTGTCAAGTCTACCTTTTCTGAATTTAATCTTCTCCAAGATGGTGTCCAACATAGAATACTATGAAAATATAGCTTGTTTTAACCCCTATAAATCCTTATTTAACCTAAAAACTTGACTCAAATATTATTCAATAAATAAACAACATGGTTTCTCAATATGAACATCCACTTACAAATCACCATTGAGTAAGGTAGATTTAAAAACAATTTAAATTATCTTGTATTGAATTGGGTAGCAATATCATGAAAAATTATTATGTTTTTCATCCTAGAAAGTATTGAAAATGTATCATTGAAATTCAATCCTTAAACATGAGAATAACCCTTACACAAAATTAGTGATTAATTTCCAAATTTTTTTATTTTTTATTCAACTTACATTAGAATACCCATTCATTTTAATTGAATATGTTGTTTTAGGTTTGGATAGTAGTTCCCTTGTATCGTTCTTTTCTATCTGGTCTAATTCTTCATTCATAGAATTAACTCATTCTATATTCTCCAAATATTCTTCAACATCCCATGGTTCAACATATAAAATCATTGAGGCATGTGATTATAATTTTAAAGAGGATATTTTTTATTTTATTTTCAAAAGTTTTAGTTTGGTTTATTGTTTATAAAATCCAAGTTTATTGAATTTTATAATTTGAAATTAATTTAACAAAATATTTTTAATTCCTACTTAATATATATTAATCTCAACCCATTTAAAAATCACCTTGAGAACCACTTTATATTTATGGTTTAAATATGAATTTCATGTATAATTTTGATAAAACAATTTTACGAAAATTTAATAATTATGGATAAATTTGAGATTCAAAAATAAATAATGTAATATTAGGCCTTAAATAAAAAAAATTATGGGCAATGAAAATTATACCTCAGATTAATAAACTGGATGTTAATCCCACAATTACAGTAAAATTATATGAAAAATTTTAAATTACGATAGAAAAATCACAGTGTAATATTTAGAAAAACATTAAAAAATGTTACTTTATTCATTTGAAGGGTGAAACTGGGGGGCACAAGTTGATGAATAAATTTTGTTCCAAATTTCAAGGTCCAAAAAATCAAACCACCATTTCGACCATAAATTTTATTTGATAGTTCTAATTGGGGTGAAATTTTTTAGATATTAAAAGAAATTATAGGAAAATATTTTCTATTCTATGAATGAGAAAAACATTCCCATATTCAAGGATGCTCTGGAATATGATGTGGAAAGATATATATCAGCTTTGATTTGTTTTTTTAATATCTGAAATGGCCACTCGCCATTTAATTTCCACCAACCCAGGAAAACCCAACGTAGTTAGGATGGATTTTAATTATGGGGAGACGTCTTACGGATCTATGAATACATATTTAAAGTATTTATGGTGATTTAATTATGGGTATTTTTTTAGATTCAAATATAATGTTGAGATATGAATTTATCAACCAAAATCTATTTTCCTTTTTTAAGTTAAATCAAATCACTCTTCATTTTAAATAATAATAATTATTCATTTTATATTATAATGATATTTAATAATTTGATATTTTTTACTCATTTTTTAAATTTATTCACCCTAAAAAGTGTTAAATTATTCACAAAATGATGGATTGTTCTTTGCTTTATTGTTTTCCCCTCTTCAATTCTCCCACTTCAGTTAACTTCTATCTTCCATCGAGAGAATTGCATTAATAATGGGATAAAAAAATTATGGGTTGTGTTTTGGGAGTTTTTTGGGATGTATTAGATTTTAAATTATAATATTTAGTATTATAATTATTAATTTATTTTAATTTTTTCTTTCAATGTGTAATTTTATTCACCGTATATGATGAATTTAACAACTATACATTTTATGTGATTTTATGATCATTTTCTTTGAAGTGATCATCAATGTGATCCTATAAGTGAATTATTTAACAGAATTTGAAATTTTTAGTGATTAAATTTTTGAATTATGGGGTTCATTTTATCTCATATGGATACTTCTTGAATTTATGAGATGTTTTTTTATAAAAAATAATAATTCATACAATCTAGACCTAACAATAATCATTGATCAACCCAAATATATTATTATTTTTTAAATCAAATGATTCTAAATTTTTATATAAAATAAAATCATGAAAAATAGTTAAAAATATTCATATAAAAACTCTTGATAAATTTGAGTGTCTCAAGACTCATTTCTTCAGTCCTTGTCGATTTGAAACCATACATGTGTTTCAAGAGACCTTATTTAATCATAGTTTAAATTTGGGTGAGAACATATTTTAGCACCTTTTCCAAGGACCCAAGTAAGTCATCTTAGATATAAATTCTACACTCATCCCATTTCTCTATTCTCACCAAAATTTCTCTTATCTTTTCCCCTTTCTATCCTTACACATTGTGTATATCCTTTACATATGACCAATCAAAGCGATTAGTAAGGGTGGATAATTCTAGGGTTGATTAGTCATGTGTAGTCAAAGATTTTCACCATTTATATCCTATATTAAAAAAATCAAATCTTAATCTTAATATAACTACAATGGAGGGTATTCAATGAAAAAAAATCATAAACAAAGGTGGGAACTCAATTAAAAACCCAAATAAGGTTACCCCTAACTTGTAGAATATGGTAGATGAAACCATAAAATATTACCTAAACCTACATGGACTAACACACCCTCTTTAATTATAAATACTACTCTATTATATTCAACCATGTCTTCAAACCCCATGTCCTTAACGGAATTACCATCTTTCATGGGATGTATTCAGTGATTCCATACCTTTATGTCAAGGAGTTCAATGACATTGTTGAGACCATGTGCCTCCCACCTCATCTTGAGTCTGCTAATATGAGGCTATTTCACATTTTACCTAAATCATTATGCCAATAATTGGTTAAAAAATTTGAAACCATCATTAATCCACTATTGGAACCAATTCAAATGAGTCTTTTACTTGAAATTCATTCCCCCAATCAAAAAAAGTACACATAAAAATAGAATTATTTTTTTTCTAAAAAGGGAGAATCATTTTCTGTAACAATGTATGATTTCAAAAACACCATAAACATGGTAACAAATAATGGTTTTCAATATTTTAAAAATTTTGAATATTTCATAAAGGGTAATTTCTTGAAAATAAACAATTTGTAGACACGATGTTTAATGTGACCTTAAAAAACAATGACACCAATGATTCTTATGAGTATATGAAATGTCTAACTGAATAAAACCAATATTGGGGAGCCCCTACCTAATTTGATAATATTCCAAAATATTATGTTATAAATACTATAATGTTATAAAAAATATTTAGGGATAAACCTGTTGCTGTAATGATTCAACCCTATAGGGCCTACCTAGCATATAAAAGGCCATGATTCAACAACCCCAAGCCCACTTAAAATAATTTAAGTGTTGGAAACAATCACTGAAAATGAATGAATAAAATGAGTCCTTTTAATAAGGTACATATACACACACACAAAACCATATCCATGAAAAAGTATAGATTAATAATAAAATACAATAACATCTAGAGTAAAAATATACATTAAATAACCACTAGGGAATTCTTCAGAGTAAAAATATAATAATCCATAACAAAAAAGAAGACAAATATACACCCAACCAGAAAAGAACTCCCAAACTGATAGCAATAAGGATTAATGAAAACATAGTGATCCCAAATCCCGATCTCCATGTTTGAGCACCGTACATGGTCAATGCACCCTTGTATCCCTAAGCTTTACAAAATTCAATGCCCATATAGTTTTCATGTTTATAAGACATGGAACATGCGGGTGAAGCCCATATAGAGGTGAGAATATATATCCCCAGTAGAACACTTAAAAAACTATGAGGGGATTGATAAAAAAGATATAAAAAAATTTCCCCTCAACCCTTAACTATAGGTTATTGAAAACCCATCATATACATATTCTCATAAAGAAAACCAGTTGAGATAGAAAAGAGGATATGTATTTCACAGCCCAACAAAAGATGATGAGTTTTCCTGCAGCTCTAAAATTAAATCTATGATTCCCAACATCAAACCCATCCTCATAAGAATATATGTGGTGGGGCCCTCTCCTCGATATTATACTCTATATCCGAGGGAGCCACAATACTTTCAGGGGACCTGCTCACCACCATAGCTTGAAGATGTGGGGGTATCACTCCATAAATAGAGGGCTCACACCCAGTGTAGGGGAGTGTCATCTCTGTCCATATAAAGAGTATGTGGACATGTTCCCTGGTGTGATACGAGAGTGCCAACACCTACATCACACTAATGATTCTTCACTAATCACAACCATCATTACGTTTATTCTTATGAAACCTCATGCTCTAAATGCCTCACATCATATCTTGTATGCCGCAATGAAGGCTACCATCACATTCTTTGTGGTAATAACTTATGATCGGCTATTCATGAGAAACAATATGAGTGCTAAAGAAGGATATATGAGAGGGAATGGATTATTATTGTGATGTATGATTTTTCCTTGGTGTCTCATGGTGTGTGACCATGCTTAGACACCTATCCATATCCTAGACTGTAAAAGGCTTGGAAAGACATGTGGAACTGCATAGTGTGTAGAAGTGGTATATGGTGTTTATCTTCCTTACGGTGTCTACCTGGGTGTACCTACCCAAGCCATTTACATTGGGCCATTCATGTGTACCTAGAGATGTACCCAACCATTCATGAGTTATAGGCTATGCTTATGTACTCCTAGAGTACAAGACATGTCCAATCACATGGGATCCTGGGTATGTGCCAGTGGGAAGATGGCATGGCCACCCATGGAGGGTCACATGACATGTGGGATAGACGAAACTTCTTGTGACCAGGTTAATCTATATATCATGTTTTTTTATACTATACATGGTGTAGTCAGGTTCTCCATAGGCTAAACATCCTGGTTTTGACAAATCTTCAGATCCACTTCCATTGCGAGGACTTCAACCATATGAACACCCATGATCGATGGAAAATGCCTATGGACATTGATTTCAATCCTTTGATTGTTGAAATAAAAATTCAAAAATCTGTACAACTCCTTATATGCATCCTACAACACCTCTTGTTTCCTTCACCACACATGATCATAGATCCATGAAGTATCACCCAAAAATAAAACCAATACATATAAAAATCACAAATCCATTTATAGTTCAAAAACTAACATGAATAAAGGGATTATATTATGCTTGAGCCACCCCATAAATGTCCAATTTTGACCCTGTAGTCCAATAATGAAGAATGTGAATAACGGTTGAGGAAAATCACAAGAAAAATGTTGAAACCTTCATTAGCCTATAGTTCTTGGAAAATGACCATTTAAATAGGTTATCGAGGGTTAGACCATGGAATAAAAATATTAAACTGAGTTAGAAAATTGAATTCATATATCAAGGCCATTAGATGAATGTTCATTTTCCAATCAATAAATAAACAAGATTAAATCCACGATTTAATAATTTAGTCAATATAGAGAAAAGCACAATTAATGACCCCTACATCAATTTAAGATCAATCGTTGGTGAGGATTGAATTATTCAGTGATGAAGATGATTCACATTGTCTGTTTCCTCTTGATCCACATCGATCCAATATCCCATCATCCTCTGATGTTATTTTACAATAAAAAACAATCTCACTCCTCCTCTATAATTTCATAGGGTTATGCAGATAAGCATGGGAAATTTATATTACCTCATATTTATAGAGAGGGTAATATATTATGTCATTTAATTAAAAGAAATAAAAAAAATTATTTATTTAATTAAACTCACCAACTAACAGATACCTTAAATTAAATATCTAACACCGAAAAACATTGTTTGTGACTAGGGTAAACCCCACATTTTGGAATCAACTATGGTCTCATATTTTCCTTCTTATGTCTATAAAAATAAGAAAACCTAAAAAAGGAAGCCAGTGTACACATTCATTGAAATCTATTAATATTTTTAATATATTAATTACATGGTCCTAATATTCCAGATCCCCATGTCATCTTGGAGGATAAATCCATATATATACCTAGAAATATTCAATGTAAAAATCCATCAAAACCAGATTCACATTATTATCCCCTCCATCAAGGATTCTCACCTCAATAAGCACAAGCTAAACAAAAATGTGGGGGTACTGAGATAGAATATGACTCTCAGGCTCCTAGGATCTCTCTAGCATGCTCTCATGCTACCAAACCAATAAACCAAAGGGATGTTCCATCCACATGGTGTCTTCTCATGCCAATAATCAATCACTCAATATTTATCCTCAAATATTGTTTTATCCTCTATATCTAGATCACCCTAGTCAATAATGTGTGGAGGTTCATGTATGTATCTCATCAGTTGTCACACATGGAAGACATCATCCACCTGGTTCAACTATGGGGGAAAATATATGTGTTACGTAACCTCTCCAAACCTTTATAAGAAATGAAATGAACTACTGAACCTCAAGGGTAACTTGCCTCCATGACTAATCCTATGAAATAATCATCATGGGGGCACTCTCAAGAAAACATGGACTCCTTGTTAGAAATCTAATAGAATTTGATGTCGATCTGTATAATATTTCTATCTACTATAGGCTATCATCATATGGACTTGGATCAAATAAACTTTCTATGTCTTCACTTACACCATCTCTAGACTAAAAAGATTTGTTTCACCAATCTTAGTCCAGCATAAGTGTAACCAGAAGGGTCTCTTATATAGTTGCTAAAAAGGTGTCATGCTAATAGTATAGTGAAAAAAATTATTATAAGTAAACAATAAAAATGGAAATAAATCCGCCCAACTTTAGAAAAAGTCTAAAAAGCAACAAATAATCTTATTCTCCAACACCTGGATAGTTATCTCATTCTTCCCTTCCATTCAGGGGTGAAATAATGTACTCATTCCCAGTTGTGTCCTGAAGGCCTCCTGTGGTCCTCTCCACAACCATGATTTTAACCAATCATCACAGTTTGAGATAATTTTTGAGGTTACCCCATGAATATTGATGAACTACTGATTAGTCACTGAAAGTCGCTAATATTCATTGTTATGTTCTTAATATTAATGTTTTTAAAAGTTCATAAACATCAATTTTAGTCCAATTCAAAAATTGAACTTCATTTCCCATCATTGTGCAATTCATGCTTAAAATGTCAATTTGGGACCACTCAATAATTTGCTTGTGTAAATTACAATATTCTTCATTTTAATTTAAAATTTTGGAATATGATTTATCACTTTGTTTGGAACATTTTATCTTTTAGGTCCGATGGATGAATCCCAAAGGAAGATGGAGAATTTTGCGCCTGAAAGCAGAAACATGCTGGAAAAAGCATAATGGGCCTAAGGCCCATCAAACAAATGTGGGTCACAGAAACCAAGCCCAATGAAGCTCAAATTTATACAGTATAAAGATAAAAATATTAGGATCATTTTATTCAACTGTGGCTGGAGCTAATTCTGATGTTATCATGATGATAAAGGGACCTGAAGTTGAGATTTAAATGGTGGACATGACATTAATGCTCAAAACTCCGTCCCACCATTTCAACTATAACTTCCAAACGGCTGATCTAAATTTCCTGAAACTGTTAAAGCTCATAGAGGACAGATGGATGAAGATATTCCTCTTCTACAGCCCCTCCGGATTCGGCCTTCTTCAATTTCGAATTCACACGTCAATTTGGTGGACGAATCTGGACAGTTTTCCGGGTCAAATTCGAAACATCAATTTCCTTTTGATTATTCACCCTCCATTTGACTGAATGAATTTTTGCGGGGTGAATTAATTGCTGGGGGATGTACCTAAGGTTTCTAATATGCCTATATAAGGAGCTAGTGATGAAGGTAATGTGGTGTAAATTTTTCTTATCATCTTGGATGCTTTGTTTCATTGTAATGTTTTGCTTCCAAATTTCCTTTGTAATGTTTTCCATTTCCATGTAAGTTTTTTTTGTATCTTTATGTTCTTAATCAACTTATTTATCTTATATATTTTCCATTTCATTTATTAAAACTTTATAATCACAAAGAACAGTGATATCTCTGTGTTGTTGTGAATTAGTTCACACATAGGTGTGAATTTCATTCACACACACGGAGGAGTGCTCGTTATTTCCGCGGTTTTAATTTCTTCAATCCAATTCTTGTTAGCCATATTCCGCACACCATTGAGAGTATACCATAAATGGAGGGCTAAACCCTTCATGGGTTGATCTTAGGAGGATGCAAAGGCTGGATTGAATGTTTTTTTATGAACGAATTTTGTTAATTGGATAATTAATTTAAGACATCCATTCTTCAGTTATTTCTACTCTTCATCTTTACTGTGTTTGAGCAAAATAAATTCAATTACTAAATGACCATATACCTCGGAGAGATCATGAATTTGGTTCTCTAAGTGTATAGGGGATTAGTAATTGTGTTTAGTAAGCACCAAACTAGAAAATGATGAAGGTAGTGTTATTTTTGAAGAATGGATTCATCAAGAATTAATAAAACCAAAATTGTTTAAAGAAGTAAAATTCATTCAATCCACCCCGAGCATAATCCTAGATCAACCCATTTTCATTAAATTGAATTCTCGTAGGTTTCTTAGTGTTATTTAAACCATCCAAAAATCGAACCCAAAGTTGGCTACTTCAAAGCCAGAGTGTCTCTCGGTTTCTTCTTCGGTCCCTCTGGATTCGACCCCTACTTGTACTACAACGACCGCATACCTGTAGGGTAAATTTGGGCGCAACCAAATTTTGGCGCCGTTGCCGGGGACACAAGTAAGTACCTTAGACACTCATATTATTTTCTCACCCCAAATTCTCTATTCTCACCCTAATTTCTCTTCTCTTTTCCCCTTTCTGTTCCTATGTGTCCAATGAATCCCAAAAACAATTTTCAATCAACTCCAATGGATTATCTTCAACAATACCCATTAATATACCAAGGATATAATCATCCGGAAAATCAATATTTTGAATCACCTCACATAGAAAATTTCATTGACCAATCCTTAATTGAATACACCACCCCAGATGAGATGTACAATCAATGGGATGCTGAATGTTTACAAGATCAATTTCCATACCTATCAAGAATGATTGAAAAGATAAATAATGAGGAAGTCCAGGATGTAAAAACATATATCAACCCTAATGCTAAAAAAATTGTTGAACAATTGTGTGAACAAATGGATAAAATGAATTCAGAAGTTTCATCTTTCATATTAGAATTACCAAGCTTTAAGACTTTTGAGGAATCTGTTCCCACTCAAGATGTTCTTTCCCCATCATTGATAGATGAATTTTTTATCCCAAAAACCTCTCATGAATTGAAAAAAGAACTAACCTTTGGATATGGGATAACTGAACAAGATCAAGGAATTGTTAATGAGTGTTTAAATCAGGATGAAATTGATTTCATGAATTCACAAGAGGGAAATTTTTCTTCATGGATTGAATGCCCGGATATTTCTCCAATGATAATTTTTCAGAAACACCAATCATTGAACCATTAGTAGAAATCACAAACATCAAATCCATACCCATTCATGAAACTCATCTAGAAAACTTTGGGGTTGAATCTTCAATTCAAATGGAACCAATTGTGTTGGGAAATTCTTAAAATGAAATTGATTTTGATTCTAATTCCTTATCTGTGTTTAAATGTCCTATCCAACCTGAACTCAAAATCAATGTCCTTAATTCCCCACCGAGGCATCCCATCATAGGTGATAAACAAGAAATTTCAGTTGTCATTCATCCATATCATGAAATAAATAATGTAGGAATGATCCCTGGTGTCTTAGGAAAGACTATAGAAACAACTCGATCAACCATTTTAGATATTCCTTGGATTTTACCAATCATTATAGAAAATATGATTTCATACAAAACAAATTTCAAAAAAACAATCAATCTCAATCTTGTTGAAGTGGAGAAAGATGGGTTCATTAAAATTTTGAAAGTTGGAATTGGATAAGTTGGGGGGTACAAGTCGAGCCAACGACGTTAAACAAAAGCGCTGCATGGGAGGCAACCCATGGTTTTCATGTTTCTAATAATTTTGAATCATTTTATTTTTCATATAATAAATTACCATAAGCTGTTGACCTGTTCTTCTTTTATGAGTAAGGATGGGTATGAAAGGGGAGCGCCATATTCATCTGTGTCACGTGGTGTGATCTCTGAGTAATACCTTACCTAGAAAATATAAAGAAGACAATGTATCATCAGTTTATTTTGTTTTGTTTTATTTTTTTATAGGTTAAAAAAAATAAAAGGACGTGTCATAAGCCATAAGGAAAATCCATTCACCACCATCCAAGCCACTGAGACTCAAATCCTGGACTGAAGGGAGACTATGGCATGCGCTATCATTATCAACCACCAGGTGACTTCATTCCATGATTTTCATTTTAAATTTCTTCTTTGAACTCCTCTCCTACCCCGTTCTAACTTTTCTTTTCTTTAAACACTGGGGACAATGTCATTCTAAGTTTGGGGGAGATAAAAAATGATTTTTTTTGAATAAGAACATGCATGAAATAATAAATTCCATTAACCTTGAACATGATAACACACATTGCAAACTCTAAAATTGGATATCAAATAATTTTGTATGCCTTGATTCTGATTTTAATGCAAGTTTAAGTTCATGAGCATAGTTTTTGGAAAGTGCGGTTGTCCGATGTGATTTTTCAAAGTTTACATTTTCATCCTCTTAATAAAAATGCCACAATGCACGTCTACTAGATCGTGGGTGTAAATTTGAGTTCTTGGATCCCTTTTATTATAGAATAGGGTTCTGGGGTCACTTTTTAGTTTAATTTGAGTATCCAAAAAAAAACAAAAAAAAAAACAAAACAAAAAACAAAAAAAAAACAAAAAAGAATGACCACATAGAGCAATGTTTTGTCCAAATGTGTGGCGTCCGGCACTTAGGGATCGTGACTCCATAGTTGTCTTGCCCAGATTTAGGCTTTATATCTCTATTGTAGAGCATGAAATTGACAATATGTGTGGCGTTCGGCACTTGGGGATCATGACTCCATAGTTGTATTGCCCAGAGTTAGTCTTTACATATTTATTGTGGTTAAAAAAATAAAATAAAAAAAATAACAAAAAGGATACTCATCTTAAGGTTTAATGTGATTCCCACCTAGAACTTCCATTTTTTCCCCTTGAACAATAAAATGGGCCCCATATCTTTTATGATGCACAACACTTTATCATGCTTAATTGGAATTGGATGAAATGTGGTAATGAATTTGAACAAAGGAATGAGCTTGGGCTTGGGATATGCTTATGGACCTAGATTGTTTTAAATTATTTTGATGGGTTCCATAATTTTTTTTGTATGAGGTCTTTTGGGTGAGCAATGTGTATTAAAATGTTTTTGGAAAAGGGGATTTCAATTTCATATTTGTAATTTATTTTGCTCGGGACTAGCAATACTCAAGTTGGGGGGTGTGATTAGTCACTGAAAGTGGCTAATATTCATTGTTAAGTTATTAATATTAATGTGTTTAAAAGTTCATAAACATCAATTTTAGTCCAATTCAAAAATTGAACTTCATTTCCCATCATTGTGCAATTAATGCTTAAAATGTCAATTTGGGACCACTCAATAATTTGCTTGTGTAAATTACAATATTCATCATTTTAATTTGAAATTTTGGGAAATGATTTATCACTTTGTTTGGAACATTTTATCTTTTAGGTCCTATGGATGAATCCCAAAGGAAGATGGAGAATTTTGCGCCTGAAAGCAGAAACATGCTGGAAAAAGCATAATGGGCCTAAGGCCCATCAAACAAATGTGGGTCCCAGAAACCAAGCCCAATGAAGCTAAAATTTATACAGTAGAAAGATAAAAATATGAGGATCATTTTATTCAACTGTGGTCGGAGCTAATCCTGATGTTATCATGATGATAAAGGGATCTAAAGTTGAGATTTAAATGGTGGACATGACATTAATGCTCAAAACTCCATCCCACCATTTCGACTATAACTTCCAAACGGCTGAGAGAACTTTCCTGAAATTTTTACAGCTCATAGAGGACAGATGGATGAAGATATTCCCCGTCTACAACCCCTCTGGATTTGGCCTTCTTCAATTTCGAATTCACACGTCAATTTGGTGGACGAATCTGGACAGTTTTCCGGGTCAAATTCGAAACATCAATTTCCTTTTGATTATTCACCCTCCATTTGACCGAATTAATTGTTGCGGGGTGAATTAATTGTTAGGGGATGTACCTAAGGCTCCTAATATGCCTATATAAGGAGCTAGTGATGAAGGTAATGTGGTGGAAATTTTTCTTATCATCTTGGATGCTTTGTTTCATTGTAATGTTTTGCTTCCAAATTTCCTTTGTAATGTTTTCCATTTCCATGTAAGTTTCTTTTTTGTATATTTATGTTCTTAATCAACTTATTTATCTTATATATTTTCCATTTCATTTATTAAAACTTTATAATCACAAAGCACAGTGATATCTCTGTGTTGTTGTGAATTAGTTCACACATAGGTGTGAATTTCATTCACACACACGGAGGAGTGCTCGTTATTTCCGCGGTTTTATTTTTTTCAATCCAATTCTTGTTAGCCATATTCCGCCCACCATTGAGAGTATACCATCAATGGAGGGCTAAACCCTTAATGGGTTGATCTTAGGAGGATGCAAAGGCTGGATTCAATGTTATTTTATGAACGAATTGTTGTTAATTGGATAATTAATTTAAGACATCCATTCTTCAGTTATTTCTACTCTTCATCTTTACTGTGTTTGAGCAAAATAAATTCAATTACTAAATGACCAT
The DNA here is from genome assembly GCA_963277665.1 of Viscum album. NCBI lineage: Eukaryota > Viridiplantae > Streptophyta > Magnoliopsida > Santalales > Viscaceae > Viscum > Viscum album. Next base: position 575,418,259 of record OY728140.1, read on the forward strand.
ATACCTCGGAGAGATCATGAATTTGGTTCTCTAAGTGTATAGGGGATTAGTAATTGTGTTTAGTAAGCACCAAACCAGAAAATTATGAAGGTAGTGTTATTTTTGAAGAATGGATTCATCAAGAATTAATAAAACCCAAATTGTTTAAAGAAGTAAAATTCATTCAATCCACCCCGAGCATAATCCTAGATCAACCCATTTTCATTAAATTTAATTCTCGTAGGTTTCTTAGTGTTATTTAAACCATCCAAAAATCGAACCCAAAGTTGGCTACTTCAAAGCCAGAGTGTCTCTCGGTTTCTTCTTCGGTCCCTGTGGATTCGACCCCTACTTGTACTACAATGACCGCATACCTGTAGGGTAAATTTGGGCGCAACCAACTACCGTACAAAAAACTTCCCTATACTCTCCACCAAACTCTACTCCATCATGGAAATGAAATGTGAAAACTTCATGAGTCAGTCAAAAATAACCTAGAAAACATCATAAAATGTCATTGTCCATGGAATAACCATAACTAATTCATTTTATGTGACATCTTATTTCCAGTCTAAGAACTAAAATGGTTGTGTAAAACCTACCAGAACATGGTGCTCATCCTTCACTTGCTGACATGTGAGACACTAAGATATGAACTCCTCTATGCTTTGCCTCATTCCATACCACCAAAAACTGATTATGGAGGATCTTGTACATATTTTCCATATATATATGTATGAACAAAGGGAAAAGTTTGAAAGTCCCTCATCCCCTCGTCTTGCATCATGAATGAAACCACTATTGTTTCCTTAAAAAATGATAATATGATCCCTTCCTTAAGAAAATCCATCTAGTGTATCTTCTGAGGATATATCACCATATAAAAACTCATAGTTGATGCCCCAAACTAATCCTCTCTCAGATTCTGAATATGTAGAGGATTCACCAACATATACTGAAGAAAGATTACACCCCTATTTTCCATTTGGGTAAGTTTCAACGAAGCGTACTACTCACAGACCTCATCCACCATGTGAGAATGAGACTTCCTAAAAGAGGAATCTTAAAATAAATTTTTCTACCCAATAGTATAAACTATATTTAAGTCATATTACTATAGGAACTCCAAAAAATTCCTTGATATTAGGTTAAGATATATTTGAGTGAAAAGTTACATAAGACTCTAGTGGAATGAGTAAACAAAAAAAATACCCACCCAGAATAAATTACCTCCACATATTCAGAGTGAAGACTACCACTACAAACTCTAGTACATGAATCTTGTGTTTCTTCTCATGAGGTATCAACATCCTCATACCATATATGATGACTATCTACTTTTACATCAACACACACCTGATCCCTGCTCTACAGGCATCACAAAACATTTCATACTCAAATCCATTCTTTGATAGTCTCAACATAGGTGCAATAGTCAACCACATCCTTTGCTCCTTGTTAGATATATAACACTACTCATCCTATGTAACTGATATTCATTTCTTTATCGTGGTGGTAATAGGGGATGATACCTTGGAAAATTTAGGATGGAACCTCCTACAGTACCCTTCAAATCCAAGAAAATCCCACACCTCTAACAAGATCTTTGGTGGATCCCAAGCAATTACTGCATCAATATTTTACAATTACATATTTAAACAATTCATATAAATTATATTCCCTAGAAAGTGATCCTGGTGTATCCAAAACAATAACTTTAAGATATTACCATAAAAATGGTTCTCCCAAAGTATGCCTAGGACCATCTTCAGATGCACTTCATTCTCCTCCTCTGATGTCGAGTAAATGAGTGTGTCATCAATAAAGATGAACACAAATATGTCAATGTATGGATAAATGTTCTATTCCATAAGAACCATAAACATAGTGGGGGTATTCACCATACCAAAATTCATCAGCAGGAACTAATATTGTTCATAGTGACAATGGAATTCCATATTAAGAATATCATCCTTGTAAACTCTCAATTTGAGGTTGGATAACCTAAGATCTATCTTTTAGATACAAATAACACCTCTAAATTGGTCAATGTGGCCATAAATACTCAGAAATGTGTAATTATTCATTATCATTACCATGTTTAGGTGACAATAATCCACACAAATCTTCAAGATCCCATATTAATTTTTCTCGAACAACATTGAATCTACCCAGGGGGACACACTACGTATGATGAAACCCTTCATTTAAAGGTTCTAAAACTGTACCATCATCTACCTAAGATCAGTAGGGTCTATCCAATATGATGAAGAAGATATAAGTGATTTCATGGGGTATAATTCAATATAGATGCCTGTATCCCACCATTGAAGTATTCTTATAATTCCATCAAGGAATATACCCATAAAGTACTTTGATAATGAAGGAATCTAGATTCTTAATGATCCTGCTATGCCAAGGGATGAGATTGATAACTAATGAGTTTTGGTTTAATAGTTCATTCCCACAAGGACCACTCTCTCTATCAAGCAATACCTCTCTACTAGAAAGAGGAATATTTTCCAATCTATTTGAAGGCATTAATATCATCTGAGCTGACAGTCAGTCTATGATTATACTATGGAATAATAGTTTACACCCAAGATGACATAGTATGGTTTCAACATGATGACCATGACATCCCACAAGAAACTATCCCCATTGAGTTCCATTATGGACTGTTTACTGATATGAGATATCCAAAAATCACTCCATGTAGAAACCCTAGCCATAGCTCCTGGGATAAAGTCTCAATAGAAGCTCCGGATATCACATATTGGATAAGTAGATAAAGTAATTTATCACACCTATGTCAATTATTAGTGGGTAATGAGTATAAAATACACAATTCATAGATCTACTCATCACGTATGTTTCTTGAAAAAAACCCTCTATAGCCTAAATCTTCCCATGGCCTCAACTGCCTACTCTCTGATCCTGAAAATGGAAACTTAGTGATGGTGGTGGACAGAGCTCATAGTGTCCAACTCCAATTGTAGATCCTACCTACAAAGAACCACCTAATCATATTCTTAAACCACCTCCCTGAGGGATTCCCTTACTACATTTGGGAGATCATTGATCATGGGTATTCCTCTCCTATAGTGGTCTATCCATTGGCTTTCTATTCGGCTCATCACGACAAGTTGGGAAATCACAAGCCAAGTGAACCAACCCATTATAAGAATAACATCACCCCTCTCTAATATAACTCAACCCTCTATGTTATCCTTGGTTTACAAATACTAAAATCTAAGTCAGGGTAAGAATATTCCTCCTATACTGAGACCGCAAAATTTGAAGCTTTCTATATGATGCATATGACTTAGCTAGGAGATTTAAAACACTAGCTCCAACCTCCCATCATTTAGTAAATACATCCCACTCTAAAACCCTATCAAATATGGGTAGGCATAAGAAGACCACACTGGAAAAAATGTTTTTGTAAAGACCCTTCTTTAACTTCTTTTCCAAAAATAAAATGTCTTGTACTATTTATAGGCTATATATTTTGAGTTCAGTGAACCTCCTGATGTACTTAACAACAGTTATATCACTCCACCATATAACAATAAGATCCTATATCCTAACTAAGAATATGTTTGATGAGTAATAACACTCAATAAGTTACTACTAGAATTTAGATCATAAGTATTTCATCTCATCTTGAGTATGTGTGACAAGGATATGCCAGTTCCCTACTGCGCCATGTAAAAGTCTCGATCCCAATATAACCATATAATTAGTAGTGGATTCATAATCCTAAAGGCTTAGATCACATAATCTTGTTAATTATGTATTATTTTACGATTTACCTCACCATAAAGCATTATCAGACACTAATACTAGAACTAATGGAGTTTACTAAGACTGAAAGAATCATTAGCCTAGACTATTAGTATTATCTTCTTCTCAATAGGAAGGGGTGCTAATTCCTACCCTCCTAGAAGAATCACCTATTGGTTTTCCCCTGAATCGAGGTCTCATCACTAATCTTATCATCATCATGATCTTGAATTAATAACATGGATGGATGTATTTTTAGAGGAATCATAAAATTGATAAATATATGTCATGGTTAGATGATCGTATATATTAGGAATTGGCTCTAGAAGGGAAGTCAATGGAATCAATTATATATGAAGAATGTATCTATATTCTCTAAAAAAATGTCTCATTATAATAAGTCAACATAGAAGTAATCAATGTCCTGGTGAATGGATACATCAAATCATGCACCAACACTAGGCTCCCTAACTTAAAACACACAATTCCAGAAACTCTGACATTGCTATACTAAGTTCCCAAACAAATCCTCACTATCGGTCTACATCCAAATCTAACTTGAGTATGAACCACTATTGATACAACTATGTAACGACTCGACCAACCAGGACCCACCTGGATTATGAAAGTCCAAGCTTCCACATCCCCAAGCCCACCTCCAATAGGATTGGTGCTGGAATCATGCACTGGGAACACATGACTAAAATGAGAGGGCTTTTCCTATGGTGCCTTTAAAAATTCAAAAATCCGTATCCAGGATAAATTTTAGATGAATAATTACATACAATAATATATAGAATAAAACCATGCAGGAAATAACTTTTAGGGAATTAATTAGAGGACAACAATAATAATCCAAAGTGAAAAAATAAAAAGTACACACCCAACCAGAAAAGAATTCCCAACCTGTCAACAATTGGAATAACTAAAAATTGAGAGTACTACACTCATAAACTCCATGTTAGACCATTGCATGAGGTCAATAAAGCCATATATCCCAAAGATTCTGTAATGACATAAATGATCAATCCATACTCTATATATGATACCACATGAGCTATAAAATCCCATGTAGTGGTTAATATGTACATACCCAATATGATTATAGGAAATAAAAGAGGGGAGAGATAGAAAGAAATAATAAAAGGCTAGATCAAACTAGATTAATAAGAAAACTAATACATGAAAAATACATATTCTCATAAAGAAACCTAGTAGAGAGAGTAAAGTGGATCCCCATATCACATGCTAGCCACGGTCAATGAGTCCTCCTATAGATCCAAAATTCAATCTCTAATGAAAAACATCAAATACAACATCACATGAATCTATGTGGATGGGCCTAATCCACACTACATCAATCCACAACCAATGGAGCGATAATACCCATGGACGACCCACTCGCCAATATAGCTTGAAGAAAAAGGATTACCATTCTCTAGATAGTGGACCGATAACCAGTGTATGGGAGTACCATCTCTATTGGTATAAAGATTATAGGGCAATTTTTCCCCAATGTGACATGGGAGTGAGATCCCAAGTATAACTCCAATGAACCTTCCCTGATCACTTCCTTCATCAAGTTTCACATAAATGATCATCATACTCAAAACACCTCACATCATATCTCGTATGCCATAAGTAAGGCTACCAAATAATTATATGTGAAAAAACACTTTGGACAGGATACTCATGGGCTAAAATCTATTCCCAAATAAATAGATATGAGAGGTGATTTTTCTCTTAGGGGGTACATCATGTGTATGAGGGGTCACAAAGAATTTGTATTTTCATATACACATGGCCATTTACTAGCGCGCACGCAACTTGGATGGCCATGTGGAAATACATGGCATGTATGTTGAGTCAGAAGTGCTACATCATAATTTTCAATTCCTTTAGTTTTAGAAATCACAAATACTCTCTTAAAACATAACTAACTAACTTTTTATGTCCCATGTTTTTAGTATGTTTTTTTGAAAACATTAATTTATACCATACATATAAATTTTATAATTTTTTAAAAATATAATAATTAAATTACTAAATATGATACCCCATACTGAAGGTACATCAGGCTATCAAAATGATTTTTTAGACCAGTGGTTAAACTTATGTCTTGTCTACCTGACCAAAAAAATTAATAACCATCTGATTAACCATGTAAACGATTCATTAGACCAACCCTCATTCAGTTGATTATATTTATAATGGATAATGAAGGCCATAAATATAAATAAAGTATATAATAATATTTACATAAGTATTTTTTCTATCATTAAGAATGCTTTTAGCATTGTAATGATTCTAAAAAAAGAAGTCAAACATCTAGTTATGATATAACATTGTAAGATGTAAAAGAGATAGCTGTATAAGGACATTCCAACAAACCTATAAATATGAACTTTGGAGATTTAGATATAAAAAAATGGTCATATAAAGTGTTTGAGGATGATCAAATTCACAACTCAATCTATATAATGTTTTCTCTATATGAACATGTCATTCCCAAGGATTTGTAGTATGTTAAAGAGTTGATGTTTTGAGTAATCCTTGTTAGTGTTGTTTCCTTTAGAATGATTTTGATTTTTTAATTATGTTTGTTAATTTTTATGATCAAGGGATTCCGAGGATGGGAAGATTTTGAATCTTATCCATCAGATCGAGGGCATCTGGAGCTAAGAATACAGATACTGATAATCATATCGAGGGTTTCCGAGGATTGAAAGATAGAGCTTATTATGATTATGTTATCAAGGGATTTCCTGGTAAGGAATTATAGAATTTAATGTAAGTATAAAATTATGGAAACATTTAGTCAAGGTTTCAAAGTACCTTTACTCTTAAGGTTAAAAGGGTGTATTCTTTTAATATATCTTGTAAGTAATTCTTAATTTTACTAGTTAATGCATTTCTTGTTTTTACAAGACCATTATATTGTGCATATAATAGAAAGTTAGTCATTTTACTTATCTTTCTATACATATTGATTTATCAGTGTAAAATTTATTATGATAATAACATACTTTGATTAAATCAGATAAATTGTGATTCTGATTCGTCACTATAGTCATCAGACTTAGTATGTGTCCTTTAATTTTACTTTAAGTGTATTTGTGTTTGGATTCGGTTAACATTTTTAAACTAAAATTAACCACCTATTATTAGTATATCCATATAATATAATCTTACTATCCTAAAATTGGTATCCTAGTTGGATTCTACTTCTTATATACTTTCTGAGTTTTTTACTTTCATTACTTGTTATAATTTGTTTATGTTTTTATATAAACACCGTGTTAACAGACATTGTTAAACTAACGTGTACTTATAGAAAAGGGTATCTCTTTTTTTAATATGGAAGATTTGAATATTGGATCTCTTGATAATCTGAATCGTATTTGACCACCTATCTTTTATGGGAATGACTATGAGTATTAGAGAGGTAAAATGAAAACCTTTGTGATCAACGCATGAGTTTATAAAATTTTCATGATTAATGGAAAATATAATATTCTTGATAAGGAAGTTACTGATTTTAAAAATACTAAGATTTTATAATATTAGTTGAACTATAGAGTTAAAAATATTGTATTGTGTTCCATTACAATGAATATATATAGGTTGAAATCATCTTGTGAATCTGTTAATTGTATTTGGAGTAAATTGGAAGTAAGACATTTTGGTACATCCAATGTTATAGAAACAAGAAGTGACATGATTAGAGCTGATTACCAATAATTTGAATTTCTACTCGGAGAGTCAATTTCCAAGATGATTCAAATATTTATGAATATTATTAATAGTTTACAGTCTATTAGAGAAAAATATATTGATAATGATATTTTGGAAAAAAATATTATAAACATAATACTCAATGAGTGGGAATAACAATGAACAGTTATGGATGATACAATAAAGTTTACCAATCTTACTCTTGATGATCTAATTGGAACTCTCTTGAAATATAAAGGATAATATAAGAGAGATGATGAGAAATCTAAAAAAGGAAGTGGTGGTGTTTTTTTCTACATCTTCTACTATACCTTCTAAAGTTCAGTTAGAAGGGATAGTCATGAAATATTTAGTGAATAAATGAAGTTATTATTCAGTCATATTCTAGAAAATGATATTATTCGGAGAATGATTTATCTAATATAGCTAAAAGGATGAACAATATTGTTTGAATGATAGAATTGAAATATCTATATAAGGCCATTAATAAGGATACGGGTAATAAAAGTATTCTGAGGTCACTTGTTTCTAATGTAATAAAGATGAAAATATCTGACCTAATTGTCCGAAGTATAAAGGGAATGACAGATTCTAAAAATTTTAATATAAATTCTAAAAAATTATATAAGTCTAAATGAAGGAAAGTCTTGAAATATTCTGACACAAGAAGTGTCAATGGTGGAGATTATTATAAAAATTCGTTTGATAATTAATGTTTTCGACAAAGTAACATTGGTATTTTTTCAAAAGTACTTATAGTAAATCAATGTATGATGGAAACGATACAAATTTATAATTATCTAAATAATATTTAACTAAATGAAAAGTATCCAGATGAGAAAAATTCTACATCCTCAGATGGATAATAAATTTCAGAGGAAGATAATACCTTACCCAATTATGATAATTTTTCTAGATTTTCATAACTATAAGAAAATGAAAATTCTAAGATCTATAAAAAACATGATAATTACAAAGTTAATCATTCTAAGGAATATTCAAGATAAATTATTTTAAAAAATGAAATATCAAGGAATTCAAAAGATCTTGATAAAACTAATTTTGAAAATGAATCTACAACTAAATATTTTGAAAAAGTTGTTTTGGGGAAAAATAGTTTTTGAACTAATTTTGAAAAACAGAGATCTAATAATTTTAGCAAAAAGGATAAGAATTTAGTTTAAAAAAAACATAAAATCTATAGAATAAATAAAGTTTACCATAGTTTACCACTAGTAAGAAAAATATTTATAAAATTTATAATAAAAATTACCCCTATAGTGATAATACCAGAATGGGTCTGACCAATAAGAGACTTGTATTTAGTAAGATTTACTTTGTTCTTAATAGTGAACCTTTTGCACTAATTTTCAAAGTGGTGTTCTTAGGAAGAAGAATTATTATTTTAAAAAGTACAATATCTTGGTTTTCAATTATATTATTTTTCAGAAAAAATATTGTTCCCCAAAATTATAATTTTCGTTAATAGAGGACCAAAAAATATTTGGGTTTCAAATTTTTTTTCTTTTTTTTGGAAACGAAATATAGTACAAACAACAAAAATATTTGGTATGTCGATAGTGGATGTTTCGGGAATATGTCTAGAAACAAATAATTCTTCAATAATATTATCAAGATGAAATATGGAAAATTAAATATAAGAGATAATACTCAAGGGGAAATCATTAATATAGGTAACATTGTATATCTTGTAAAAGATATTATTTCAAATGTTTTTTTTGTTATAGAAAAAATGAAAAAACTTATAAGAATAAGTCAATTATGTGGTGAATATTAACTTGTGAACTTTAAGAATGATAAATTTATAGTACATAGTTCCTAGGATGTATTTTTCCTCTATGAAAATTGGCATGAGAATATTTATTCACTTAACATAGAAGACCTTAAGAGATATAACACACCTTTCCTTAGTGTAATTGATGAACAATATTATTTACGGAATAGAAAGTTAGGACACTGTAACCTTATTAAATTACCTAATTTAACCAAGAAAGGTCCTTTTAAGGATCTACCAAGACTTATGCTTAATACTTAAAAATTATGTGACCCTTTTCAATATGGTAATAATTATAAGTCACATTTTAAATCTATTAGTTAAGTATCCAATTTTGATTCTATATAGTTCTTGCACAAGGGCATATTTTATCCTATAAAAAGGAATTATTGGTGGAAAATACAATTTATATGTCATATTTGATTATTAAATTAGATACGTATGGATCTATTTTATTACAAAGAAATCCAAAGATGTTATTTATTTTAAAATTATTGAAACAAAATATAAAAGTGAGGAAAATAACACTTTGACTACTATTCATAGTGATCATGGTGTAGAATAAGAGATTTTGATTTTAAAAACTTTTGTAAGTAGGATGGTATTTAACATCACTTTTCAGCACCTACAATGCCCCAATAAAGTAGTGTAGTTGAAATAATAAATAGAATTCTTTAGGAGATTACTGGAACCATGTTAGGTGAATGCTCAGTTGCTATTTTTTTGGGTTTAGAGTTTAATACTATCAGCTATACTATAAATCGAGTTTTAATTATACATTTTCTTATTAAAAACCCCTTATGAGTTTTAGGTAGGAAGAAAACCAAATGTTTCTTACCTTAAAGTATTTGGTTTCAATGTATTCATTCTAAATACTAAAGATAACTTACATAAGTTTTCACCCAAATCTAATGAAGAAATTTTTTTTGTTATTAAAAAACTTCTATTGATTATATAGTTTTTAATAAAATTTATTATGCTGTTGAGGAAACAACACATGTTAAGTTTGATGAAATAAATCCTTTTTTAAAGAAACTCAACCTACATTCTCAAATGTTATTTCTAAAATTAATTTTCAGCCTTTGTTAGAAGGTTCTATAATAAATAAATTACTCCTGAATTAGTTTATAAAATTAATCCTTAGGAATATTTTATACATATTATTTAAGAAATAGAATATTAAATCCTAAAAATTCATTTTTTTGGAATCATCCTATTGAAAATATCATTGGTGATGTAGATCAACTCGTTAGGACTAGAAGTTCCTTAATAAATGAAATTGAAAATCTATACTTATTATCATAATTTTAACAGAAGAATCCTAATGAGGATGTAAAGACCCGTAAATTTCAAGGAAATATTTTTCATAATTTTCTTTGGAATTTTACAAGAACGCAGTTTCTGACGGCGCCTGATTCTGAGGCCCGGTGTGCCCGGAATCAATTTACGAAGTTTGGCTTGGGTACGTTCAGTGAACGGACGACCGGGTTTTTCTAACATTTGAACCGGTGCCTGGAATCGAATTCTGAGGGCTCCGATGAAATCGCTGCGCCGGTATTCGCTTAGAAATGCCTCTTCTGGAGTTGTGTTTGCTCCGGTGTGGTTTTTAATTTTCGGGCTTAATGTTAAGAAATAAAATAATTTTGCGACAACTTTATTTTATTTCGCTTAAGCCACTTGGAAACCACTTGAAGCCACTTAAAGGCGGCTTGAACTGAGTTGAACTGGATAGGATGCTATCCAGAAATATCCTACCCCTTGGTAGGATATTTGTGAGGTGGGGCCCGCACGAGCCCCACCGTTTCTTTCCGCTAAGAAACGCACCCGTGAAAACCCGTCTTAATGAAAGTCAACTGACGCGTTTCTTAAAATCTTAACAGACCATTTAATTGGGCCGTTTCTTTCGTAAATTAAATGAGCTGTTTCTTTCGTTGAATTAATTCTACGAATTAATGGTTCGTTTCTTATCTTTTGAAATTCAAATGTTTAGTTGTGTAAATAAAATAAGGCTTAAGATTATTTTATTTTGGGTTGAAACTTGTGGCGTGGATAGGATTTGGAGGAAAGCGTTCTTCTTCGGCGAAGAACGCGAAGAACGCGAAGAACGTGAAGAACGCGAAGAACGCGAAGTACGTCAAACTTGCGGAGATCGACGACGCGAAGCCTTGTACCACGACGCCAACGGATCTCCCTTCGCGACGCTTCTTCCGCGACGATCCAACCCCGCGACAGCCTTCGATCGACAACAACCAAGGTAGGGGGTTGCGCTTCTTTTTATTTTCTTTTTGGATTTCAACAACAACATGGATTTAATTATTATTAATTAAATCCGTATGTTCTTGGTCCTCGGAGAACATCGACGCGACGCCCTTCTGCGGTGTGACGATCACCTCCTTCCGCGACGGTCAATTCCGCGACGACCTCGCATCCGACAGCGACGGCGAGGTAGGGATTTTATATTTTGGGAATTACCCCCCTTTTCTTTTTATATTTCCGTATTTGTTTCTTTAAAAAGTTAAAGAACTGGATTTGTGAACAATTTTAAAATTATTAAAATTGATGTTTCCGTTCAAATAAGGAACCCGTTTTTATGAAACAATTTTATTTCATTAAAAATTGTTTCGGATATGCGTTCATGTGTTGAACTTTAATTTCTCCCGTTGTTTATATCTAATGCGGAGGGTGCAGGCCAAACGAACACGGCCCGAAAAACCTCCACCGTTCTTCGTTCTTGTGCGGATTTGATGGGCAACGACGGAACGTGCCGCAACGGATGTTTGATGATCCCGCAGTAAAGAACGGAACCCAGGAGGAACAACGGCGCAGACGGGAAGGAAAATGGGCCACCGGAGCGACTCCGGCGGCCGGAGGCGGCGGCCCCCCGCGGGTGTCCAGCGCGACACCCCGCGGGTGTCCAGCATGGCAGCCCGCGGGTTTCCAGCGCGGCACCCCGCGGGTGTCCAGGGCAGCACCCCGCGGGTGTCGCGGGGTTGTCATGTGGCACGTCCGGCTGTCTGGCCGACACCCCGCGGGTGCCGCGGGGGTGTTACGCGTGGCGGCGGCTTTCCCCCGCGTCGGCCGCTCGGCCGAGCCGAGCCGGACAGGCCCTGGCCGGGCCGGGCCGGGACAACCGGGTCGGACCCGACCCGATTCGGGCTCACCAGGGGGGGGGGGGGGGGTCGGGCCGGGTCGGCCCAGGCCCGGACCCCCCGTCTTCGGAGAACTTTCATTCAAACGCCCGTAACTTGTGCTACGGGCCTCCAAACGACTCGCCGTCAGCGGCAACACAATCCTTGGAGCGAGTCGGTCGTTTTGGTTTATTGCACTCAATGTTTCGAAATACTTTTGGTTCAGCCGGGTTGGTTCGTACACGAAACCAACCGGGCCCTCGGAGCGGAAACACTCATATCTTGAGCTACGAACGTCCGATTGACGTACCGTCAGCTTTGTTAGTTTCCTCTTAGTGAGACGGATCTTTTGGCTCACTCCGCCCGGGGTTTGAGCGCAGGTGGAGTACGGTCGGGTTTGTTTTGCCTTAAAAACCAACCGGGCCCCTGGGACGAAAAAGCCAATAACTCTCAGACCGGGCGTCCGATTGACGCGCCGTTTGTTGCGTTGAGTTCCTGTTGATGATACGGAACTTTTGGCCTCCTTCGCCCGAGTTTTGGATATAGTTGGTAGTGGCCGGGTTGGATCGCACCCGAAATCCAACCGGGCCCCTGGAACGGAAAAGCTGATAACTTTCAGACAGGACGTCCGTTTGAGGAACCGTCAGTGGCGTTGACGATCACGTTGAGAAACGGTCCCTATGAGTATACCCTATGAGAGATCAGGATACAGTTGAGATACGGCTGGGTTTGGTTCACTCACGAAACCAACCGGGCCCCTGGGACGAAAAGGCTAATAACTCACAGACCGGGCGTCCGATCGACGCGCCGTCTGTTGCGTTGAGACCCCTGTGACGAGGTGGTCCTTTGAGATACTTATTCGTTGGACCTTGAGATACTTGAAGTATCGACTTGCAGCTCGTGGAGCGGACCCTCCCAGAGACGAGCGTGCGGAGTACGGGGACCGTGTAGCCGACTGAGACCTGACGACTGCTTGACCGACTCAACTTGGAGTGAGTCGACTAGCCCACTAGATGGAGCACTACTTTGTTTGGGTGCAGACCCATGGCAGACGGAGCACTACCTGTGTGATAGTGCAGACCCGCGGTACTCGTCCGAAGAGTACCTCTGTAGGCTACTAGGGGGTGTGCACTACTGTTTTTGGGTGACATAACTCGGCGGGAAGCACTACTGTGTTTGGGTGGCTGGCCCGCGGTACTCGACAGGAGGAGTACCTCAGCAGTCTTAGGTTAGTGAGCAGTACCTCAGAGTCGTGACATGACCACTGTACACTCTAGAGATGGAGCTCTTCAGCAGTTACGGTTTTGATAATGAAAATCCTGGTTTGAGCTGAGACTTTTGACATTGTGTTTATCTCATGATTGAGATGGGTCACTTGATAACTTAGGTATATGTATGGGAATATACCTGGGTAGTAGTTATCCGTTGATTTCACAATCCTTGTATTTCCTCATGATTGAGATGGGTTACTTGATAACTTAGGTATATGTATGGGCATATACCTAAGTAGAGGTTATCTGTTGAGATCTTCTATGTGGTTATCCTTGTTGGTTTTAGTGAGACCTTGAGGGTCTCGGGGTCCCTACTGAGTATCGTTATACTCACCCCTGCACGGGCTATGCCCGCACCTCGTTGTGTAGGTTGCAGACGACGACCAGTACTGACAGAGGCCGAGTGTTTGAGGACTGGACGGTACCTGGAGGTGGACTATACGACGAGACGGTACCCAGAGGTGGACGTGATGACGAGGCGGTACCCAGTGGTGGACCACTGGGCGGGACATTCTCGGAGTGGACGGCGGGACCCGAGGAGCAGAGGAGCTGTCTGTACCCACCCTTCAGGTGGGATTTCCAGTGGACAGCTCGGCGTAGCAGTTTTACTTTTCAGTTGTTGTTTTCCCTTTCGAGTTGTAATTTACAGTTGGGCTTGTATTTCCGGCCCCTTTTTACTTTCCGCACTTACTATTGTACTCAGTTTTTACTTAGTGTTTACTTTTTCTGCTTGCTTACTCTGTGGTGCTCGTTTTCTTTTATAAAGGCAATGCCTTCCCTGTTATCTGGTTTTACGCCTTTGGTGCTAGTCGCCATCCCCTGGCCTATGGAAGGCGGGCTTGGGGTAGTCACGGCACGGGCCCCGAGGACGGGTCGTGACAAATTGGTATTAGAGGTGGTCGGTTCTACCACAGACTCTGATCTTTCTTTCTGTGAAGCAATAGTGTTAAGGGTACCGAGTGTGGTTTTCAGTTCAGGGAGTCCAGTGTTGGTGCGGGCGGCCGACGTATCCATACACCAGGACCCTGGCAACTGATTTCCGACTTTGTGCATGAAAACACTGATTGCGTGTGTGTTTTCAAAGGTTTCCCCCCTTAAAACAGCTCAAACCAGGTCAGCTCACCAGGTATAATCGTTTGACTGTGTTACGTTGTTTCTTTCAGGATGCCTTTTCTCGGACGACCAGTTAGAGCCCAGAGGGATGTGCGTGCTGATATCCTGTCGAGTGACGAGGCTTCGGTACAGGGCCCCCTTGCAGTTGAGGCACTAGCGGAGGCACCAGCGGTACTACCATACGTTGGGCCACCGATGCCACCAGCCCCAGCAGTAGGCGATGCCCGCTACTTGAGCGCACTGCATGAGTTCCAGCGCCAGAGGCCACCCAGGTTCGGGGGAGAGACGGACCCGTAGGCGGCTGAGGATTGGCTGGAGGCTGTGGTGGGAGTCTTCAGGCTTGTGGGGACGCCATCGGACTTCATGGTGACCTTTGCTGCCAGCCTTCTTTAGGCAGCAGCAGGCAGGTGGTGGAGCCACTTGTTCAAGTTTTGCGATGGGATGACTTTCACATGGGAAGACTTCGAGACCTTCTTCAGGGTGGAGTTTGTGCCAGTAGCTCTACACCCCGAGCGTGTTCAGGAGCTGCTGCCTTTGCCGCGTGTTTTTCGATCAGAAGCCGAGTCATCTGTGGGAAATAGACAGATGATGCAGAGGTCCAGGTGGACCAGACCAGCAGTTGGGTGATATCGGGTTTTAGGACCGGTGGTGCGGGGCACCCGGGGTGGGGTCAGAGCCAGGCGTGCCAGAAGCAGACTGTGTTACTCGTGCGGTGGAAAGGGGCACCTGGCACATGACTGTCTGAATCCTCGTACAGTTGACCCATAGGCTTTTGAGGAGCCACCGAGGCAGAGGCAGCGACGAATGCTTGAGCGACAGTAGAGCAGTGGATAAGGCAGTAGAGCTCCTGGAGCAGGTGGACAGGGGCGGAACTAGTGGATACGTCTCTTGTACTTCTAGTTCCATGTTTATGTTGTTTTTGTGTCTTTTTACCATGAGATGCAATAAAATAAAGACACTTATCTTGTGATGTTTGCTTTCCTGTCCTCTTTTGTGATGTAACTAAGTGGTCCTGGTTAAGACTGTTGACTTGACCCTCACTTTCAAAATTCCTACTGGAGGAGACCCAGTGACCTCACACTGATGCCGACAGTGTGACTCGACCCTTGGAGGCGAGAGTGACAGTTGGATCTCTTAGTAGTTACGTCGAGGCCTTACGACGTCATCCATGGCATGAATGCATCATTTATGTCAGGATTGACTGTATTAGGCAACAAATGTGGTTCATCCAGGGGACGAGAACAGATTTCTCTTATCGGAAAAGAAGAAATCATAGCAGCTCTTGTAAGACT
This sequence comes from Viscum album, assembly GCA_963277665.1. NCBI lineage: Eukaryota > Viridiplantae > Streptophyta > Magnoliopsida > Santalales > Viscaceae > Viscum > Viscum album. The sequence goes on from OY728140.1 coordinate 575,434,358, forward strand.
AAAGGAGGTGCAGTTCATCCAGGAGCGGATGAAGACTGCACAGTGCAGTAAGAAACAAGGAACCGGTGACAGTCTTAGAGACTCGGGCATGATAAATGTTTCAAGAAGAGGTAGCTTTAAATAGAGATGAGTCTGCGAAGCGGTAGACGTGGAGGCAAAGCTAGGAGAGCAGCATGAGGTGGTGTACATCTTAACATGCTACAACCACCCGCCTTAGTTATTCCCGCCGGGCTCAGGGAGCTGGAGGGCGGAGGAAGAGTGCGACTGCATGCGGTCAAGGAGTGTGACCCAATGGCTCTAGAAATGATTCAAGGGACAGTCTATGTCCACTACAAGCTGCTGTAGTAATAGACGTCGATATGAATCATTCCTCGCTTTCACAAATCATGTTCCAGACCTAGAGTTTCTGGTAAGCTGTGGACTTGACCCTCACGTCTGGAGATACCTTGAGAGGAGACTTGATAATCACACTTACACCGACGGTGTGGTCAGACCCTCGAGGTGAGAGTTCTGGTTGGAATCTCTTGGTGGTAGCGTCGAGGCCTTACGACGTTAGTTTGAGTATGGAGTGGGAAATAACTGTTCAAACTCAAATTGACGGTTTTAGGAAAACGTCGAGATGGGTTTTCCTTGGTCGGCGGAAAAGGAAACCCCAGGCAGTGCAGGGAAACTCTTGCATAGGAGGGTGTGACCGATCACTCTCGAGTCGGTCAACCTTACTCTCGTGGCAGCAGTCGTTTTGAGATTCAGTTCTAGCAAGAATTGGAGACCTCTGGAGTTCGAGGATGACGATCACGTCCTTATACGAGTCTTACCTCGACGAGGGTTACAGAGATGTGGCCAAGGCGGAAAGTTATCTCCGAGGTTCAACGGACCTTTCTAGGTCCTCAGCTGGGTAGGCGGGATGGTTTACCACTTGGTCCATCCACCTCAGTTTCACTAGGTGCACGACGTTTCCACGAATCTCAGCGGAGGAGATACGTGCACGACTCGACACAAATCTTTGACCATGGGGAGCTGGTCTTTGGTGACGAGGTGACTTTTACGGAGTTTCCTGTGGGGATCGAGGATCGACAAGAGCGGATCCTAGGAGGGCGGTCGATTCCTCTTGTGCACTTTCTTTGGCAGCTCGGGGACCTCCAGGAGAGCACTTGGGAGTGGAAGGCTCAGATGCGTGCTCAATACCGCCTTTGTTTCCCTAAGTTTGTGTTGGAGCTTTACGGGGACGTAAAGCCCTGTGGTGGGAGTAATGTAAAGACCCATACATTTAAAGGAAATATTTTTCTTATTTTTATTTGGAATTTTACAAGAACGCAGTTTCTGACGGCGCCTGATTCCGAGCGCCGGTGTGCCCGGAATCAATTTCCGAAGTTTGGCTCGGGTATGTTCAGTGAACGGACGAGCGGGTTTTTCTAACTTTTGAACCGGTGCCCGGAATCGAATTCTGAGGGCTCCGATGAAATCGCAGCGCCGGTATTCGCTTAGAAACGCCTCTTCCGGAGTTGCGTTTGCTCGGGTGTGGTTTTTAATTTTCGGGCTTAAAGTTAAGAAATAAAATAATTTTGCGACAACTTTATTTTATTTCGCTTAAGCCACTTGGAAGCCACTTGAAGCCACCTAAAGGCGGCTTGAACTGAGTTGAACTAGATAGGATGCTATCCAGAAATATCCTACCCCTTGGTAGGATATTTGTGAGGTGGGGCCCGCACGAGCCCCACCGTTTCTTTCCGCTAAGAAACGCACCCGTGAAAACCCGTCTTAATGAAAGTCAACTGACGCGTTTCTTAAAATCTTAACAGACCATTTTATTGGGCTGTTTCTTTCGTAAATTAAATGAGCTGTTTCTTTCGTTGAATTAATTCTACGAATTAATGGTTTGTTTCTTATCTTTTGAAATTCAAATGTTTAGTTGTGTAAATAAAATAAGGCTTAAGCTTATTTTATTTTGGGTTGAAACTTGTGGCGTGGAGAGGATTTGGAGGAAAGCGTTCTTTTTAGGCGAAGAACGCGAATAACGCGAAGAACGCGAAGAATTCCAAACCTACGGAGATCGACGACACGAAGCCTTGTACCACGACGCCAACGAATCTCCCTTCGCGACGCTTCTTCCGCGATGATCCAACCCCGCGACAGCCTTCGATCGACAACAACCAAGGTAGGGGGTTGCGCTTCTTTTTATTTTCTTTTTGGATTTCAACAACACCATGGATTTAATTATTATTAATTAAATCCGTATGTTCTTGGTCCTCGGAGATCGTCGACGCGACGCCCTTCCGCGGTTTGACGATCACCTCCTTCCGCGACGGTCAATTCCGCGACGACCTCGCATCCGACAGCGACGGCGAGGTTCAGATTTTATATTTTGGGAATTACCCCCCTTTTCTCTTTATATTCCCGTATTTGTTTCATTAAAAAGTTAAAGAACTCGATTTGTGAACAATTTTAAAATTATTAAAAAAAAATTTTCCGTTCAAATAAGGAACCCGTTTTTATGAAACAATTTTATTTCATTAAAAATTGTTTCGGATATGCGTTCATGTGTTGAAATTTAATTTCTCCCGTTGTTTATATCTAACACGGAGGGTGCGGGCCAAACGAACACGGCCCGACAACCCTCCGCTGTTGTTCGTTCTTGTGTGGATTTGACGGGCAACGACGGAACGTGCCGCAACGGATGTTTGATGATCCCGCCGTAAAGAACGGAACCCGGGAGGAACAACGGCGCCGACGAGAAGGAAAACGGGCCACCAGAGCGACTCCGGCGGCCCGTGGAAGCCGGCGGCGGCGCGGGTCGCCGGTGCGGCGGCGCCTGCGGCCGGAGGCGGCGGCACCCTGCGGGTGTCCAGCGCGACACCCCGCGGGTGCCGCGGGGTTGTCAAGCGGCACCCCGCGGGTGTCCAGGGCGGCACCCCGCGGGTGTTGCGGGGTTGTCACGCGGCACGTCCGACTGTCTGGCCGACACCCCGCGGGTGCCGCGGGGGTGTTACGTGTGGCGGCGGCTTTCCCCCGCGTCGGCCGCTCGGCCGAGCCGAGCCGGACCGGCCCTGGCCGGGCTGGGCCGGGCCAACTGGGTTGGACCTAACCCGGTTCGGGCCAACCAGGGGGGGGGGGGGTCGGGCAGGGTCGGCCTAGGCCAGGACCCCCCGTCTTCGGACGACTTTCGTTCAAACGCCCGTAACTTGAGCTACGGGCCTCCAAACGACTCGCCGTCAGCGGCAACGCAATCCTTGGAGCGAGTCGGTCGTTTCGGTTTATCGCACTCAAAGTTTCGAAATACTTTGGGTTCGGCCGGGTTGGTTCGTACACGAAACCAACCGGGCCCTCGGAGCGGAAACACTCATATCTTGAGCTACGAACGTCCGATTGACGTACCGTTAGCTTTGTTAGTTTCCACTTAGTGAGACAGATCTTTTGGCTCACTCCGCCAGGGGTTTCGGCGCAGGTGGAGTACGGTCGGGTTGGTTTTGTCTTAAAAACCAACCGGGCCCCTGGGACGAAAAAGCCAATAACTCTCAGACCGGGCGTCCGATTGACGCGCCGTCTGTTGCGTTGAGTTCCTGTTGACGATACGGAACTTTTGGCATCCTTCGCCCGAGTTTTGGATACAGTTGGTAGTGGCCGGGTTGGATCGCACCCGAAATCCAACCGGGCCCCTAGAACGGAAAAGCTGATAACTTTCAGAAAGGACGTCCGTTTGACGAACCGTCAGTGGCGTTGACGATCACGTTGAGAAACGGTCCCTATGAGTATACCCTATGAGAGATCGGGGTACAGTTGAGATACGGCTGGGTTTTGTTCGCTCACGAAACCAACCGGGCCCCTGGGACGAAATGGCTAACAACTCATAGACCGGGCGTCCGATCGACGCGCCGTCTGTTGCGTTGAGACCCCTGTGACGAGGTGGTCCTTTGAGATACTTCTTCGTGGGACCTTGAGATACATGGAGTATCGACTTGCAGCTCGTGGAGCGGACCCTCCCAGAGACAAGCGTGTGGAGTACGAAGACCGTGTAGCCGACTGAGACCTGACGACTGCTTGACCGACTCGACTTGGAGTGAGTCGACTAGCCCAGTGGACGGAGCACTACTTTGTTTGGGTGCAGACCCATGGTGGACGGAGCACTACCTGTGTGATAGTGCAGACCCGCGGTACTTGTCCGGAGAGTACCTCTGCAGGCTACTAGGGGGTGTGCACTACTGTGTTTGGGGTGACATACTCGGCGGGAAGCACTACTGTGTTTGGGTGGCTGGCCCGCGGTACTCGACAGGAGGAGTACCTCAGCAGTCTTAGATTAGTGAGCAGTACCTCGGAGTCGTGACAAGACCACTGTACCCTCTAGAGATGGAGCTCTTCAGCAGTTACGATTTCGATAATGAAAATCCTGGTTTGAGCTGAGACTTTTGACCTTGTGTTTACCTCATGATTGAGATGGGTCACTTGATAACTTAGGTGTATGTATGGGCATATACCTGGGTAGTAGTTATCCGTTGATTTCACAATCCTTGTGTTTCCTCATGATTGAGATGGGTTACTTGATAACTTAGGTATATGTATGGGCATATACCTAAGTAGAGGTTATCTGTTGAGATCTTCTATGTGGTTATCCTTGTTGGTTTTAGTGAGACCTTGAGGGTCTCGGGTTCCCTACTGAGTATCGTTATACTCACCCCTGCACGGGCTATGCCCGCACCTCGTTGTGTTGGTTGCAGACGACGGCCAGTACTGACAGAGGCCGAGTGTTCGAGGACTGGATGGTACCTGGAGGTGGACTATACGACGAGACGGTACCCAGAGGTGGACGTGACGATGAGGTGGTACCCAGAGGTGGACCACTGGGCGGGACATACTCGGAGTGGATGGTGGGACCCGAGGAGCAGAGGAGCTGTCTGTACCCACCCTTCAGGTGGGATTTCCAGTGGACAGCTTGGCGTAGCAGTTTTACTTTTCAGTTGCTGTTTTCCCTTTCGAGTTGTACTTTACAGTTGGGCTTGTATTTCCGGCCCCTTTTTACTTTCCGCACTTACTATTGTACTCAGTTTTTACTTAGTGTTTACTTTTTCCACTTGCTTACTTTGTGGTGCTCGTTTTCTTTTATAAAGGCAATGCCTTCCCTGTTATCTGGTTTTACGCCTTTGGTGTTAGTCGCCAGCCCCTGGCCTATGGAAGGCAGGCTTGGGGTAGTCACGGGACGGTCCCCGAGGACGGGTCGTGAGAGAGGATTTATGTGCTGAGCATAGGATTAATTAAATAAAATATTAACTCAATGACTTAGAAGCGAATAAAGTGTGGACTTTAGTTGAGCGCCCTATAGAGAATTCTATAATTGGAGTAAAATGGGGTTTTCAAAATAAATGCGATGAAAATAGAATAATAGTTAGAAAAAAATATAGATTTGTTTTTAAGGTATATAATCAACAATAGGGAATAGATTTTGAAAAAACTTATACTCAAGTAGCAAGACATGAAACTATTGGAATAATTTTATCCATTTCCACAATTTTTAATTTATAATTACTTAAAATGGATGTGATATGTTTTTTTCTTAACTAATATTTTTATGATAAAGTATATGTAGAAAAATCACAAGGTTTTGAAACTAAAAAAATCCGTAATATGTTTATAAACTTACAAAAGTTCTATATTGACTTAAAAAATTCTTGCGATCTTTGAATGACAGGTTAATAGTGTTTTTCCTACAAAACAATTTTTTAATGGATATACAGATCCATATATTCTTATAAATGAAGTTTAAAAAACATATTTATTATATAAATTTATTTTGATTGAATTATATTTTGATCAACTAAAAAATTATTAACATATTAATTTACGAATCTTATGAAGTCCAAGTTTGAAATGAGTATGATTTGCGAGTAAACATATTTTCATGGTTTTTAATTTTCACAAAACTAGAAGGAATTTTTTTATTTCAACGTAAGTATATAAAAGATATTCTTAATAAATTGGGATATAAAAATACTAAAATTATTAATACTATTATTGGTACCTCCAATACTTTAGATCTTGATGAGTCTTGGAAACCAATTGGTCAAAATACTTTTATAGGTATGATATGAAGTTTACTATACATAACAACTAGTTGTTAAAAGAGAATATTTTAAGTATTATTATGTGTAATATATCAAGATAATCAAAAATAATCACATATTAAAAATGTAAAATTATTTATTCGTTATTTTAATGGAATTATGGTAGTCCAATTCTATTCTTCTAGAAATGCATTTGAACTAAAAAGAATTTAGAATTATGACTTTGGTGGATATAGAATTCATTGAAAAAGTACATTGGGAAAATGCCATTTTGTAAGAGATTATTTAGTTTCTTTGTGTTGTATGAAAAAATTAGTAGAAATTCCCACTGCTGAACATGAATAGGTGGCAACTAGAAGTTTTTATGCTCATGTATTGTGGATAAAGCACAGAATCACATACTATGGCATGAGTTTTACTAAAACTAATATACATTGTGATGATACAACTATTATTTCATTAAAAAACCCAACAATTCACTCATGTTCTAAACACATATACATAAGACACCATTTCATTTGGGATTGATAACTTAAATGAGATAGAATTTTATAATTCATGAGAAAATAAGAAAAAATTATTAACTTATTTACTAAAACCCTTAGCTATAGTAGATTTTAATACATTAAACAGAAGCTTGGAATGATCAATGTTAATTGGTTATTCATACATACATCTTGTTGAACCATATCCTTATATTAACATACAAATTTTAAAAGGTTAAGTACATATGATTTTATGTTTTTAAAAACATATAGTTTTTCTTAAAATCTTTTAGTTTTTTAAATCTTTAGTTTTTATAAATGTATTTTATCGTAATGATTTTATTGGACTCAAACTTTTATGATTTTCAGAGTCATAATTCTAAAATTTATTTGTGGACAAAAAAATTTGTTAAAAAATGTTCAGACTCAAAGGTCATTACAAAAATTTAAGATTAAGAAATCATCATAATTAGTTTTCACAATGAGTATCTCTTAATAAATTTCCATAATGAAACTATCTTAATAACTTTTTATAATGAAACTTTCATAATCAGTTTTCATAATAAAACGACCAAAATAATTTTTCATAATGAAACTATCCTAATCAGTTTTCATAATGAAACTACCATAACCAATTTTTTTTAAAACTATCAAAATTATATATTATTTAAAAATCATCCTTATATATTTTTTTTATAAAAAACGATTCGAATAGGTTAATAAAACTGATGAATATATATAATATGAAAGGAATTATTATATTATTTAAGTTTTTACACTATTTAATTGGCTTAGTTTATAATTTTTTATTATTGTTTTAATTTGTGTTTTAATAAAAAATTTGTTTCTGTTTTCAAAATTTTAAATGATTTTCTAATTACAATGATTCTCAATATGATAAATGTTTTAAAATATTGAGAGTCCAAATCATATTTAAAAAAAAATTTCATTAAATTTGGCTGTCAGACCAGAAGGGTTTCAATATCAACCATTGGATACATTATAGATGTTGCGTGATATCCTCTAGTGCCAATATATGGGTGGGTTACTCCATTTTCTCACATATGTTCTTCAGTTTTTCACTCCTGATCTATTTTAAACATCAAAACTATTAGTCTAATTTCATTCCATGATTCCCTATCACCAATAAAACTTTCAATTCAGAGGGGAACAAAAGTGGAATATTCTAAGTTGTTTCTTTTTATGTAAAGACTCATTAAGAGTTATTGTTTTGAAAAGTTTGACTTTATACTCAAAACGGTTATTAAATTTTAAGAGTTGGAAACATTTTTTTGTTAAAATGTATGATAAATAATTTGATATTTATAATATGATGGTAGTTTTAGTGTTTTATGCTTCTATTCAATTTGTTAAAGATGATGGTATGGATATGGTTATCTTTACCATGTTTGGGAAAAGATACAAGATATCATATAAAAGAGTAGAGGAATTTGTTGGAGTTACATGTAATGGTAAAGTATATTTACTGTCTCTTATGTTACCATATAACCTTGAAACAATTGATAAGACTAAGGATAAATAATATATATTCTTGTATTATGTGTGTGTTATAAAATTTTATCCTCTCACTCAAGATAAAATTGTTATTTCTTTTTGGATGAAAGTATATTTGATCCTAAGGAAGGGTGATCATGATATTTTGAAAATACTGGATGTTTTGTTTCATGATTATTTGGTAAACATGAAGATGATTGAGTTCTTCAATTATATATTCATTATGGAAGAGAATCAAAAAATTATACCATTAATTCAAATATTATAATATTTTCGGCATTCATCATCAATATGATCGTGAAATAATTGAAGTTGTTTAAGGATGATAATGAATCTTATACAGTCTAGGAAAAGATTTCTTTCAAAAGTAAAGATTCCATGTTAGTAATGAAATTGTCTGTTTGATTCCATGGAAAATAAGTTTTTTTAAAAGGTTCATGGGGGTTTTTTCCGAAGATTAAACCTCAATAAAAGTTGATGATGATAATAAGAATAACAAAAAGTCTGAAACTTATCCTCCTATCAAGAAAATTAAAGAAAACAGATGTATGATGATGAGATTAAGAAGATGATGGAACAAAAAGATTAAAAGAATCTAGGGGATTTGGAGTTCAGTCTTTATCTTGTATTGGATAAGGAATCAAAGATTTGGACTATAGAAGTTTTTTAAAAATAATTGAAAAGAAGAAATAAAAATAAGATGTTTCAAAAGTTAAAAATTTTGATTTTTGTGAATGATATTGAGATAGATTCTAAGAATCATGTTCTCTTGATTTGTCACACCGAACAAGTAAATATGGTAGCTATATTAGTTTCTGAAGAATCTTTACTAGTTACTTCTTTGGTTAATAAGTGAAAAATTTTAGTTATTGGAGAATCATTTCCAACCTTACCAGATAAAGAATTAGTACCATATTTATCCGGAAAATGAGTGTTAAAAATAATAAGATAGTTAGAATTAGAGATTGATAAAGGAGTTAAATAAGAATTTGATGAATAATAAATATAAGAATATTTAGAAGAATAAGTTGAATAATTTGTAGTAGAAGGAGATGAACAAGAATAAAAATAAGTGGATAGTGATGAAGAAACCTATTCAGATAAGGGTTCAAAAGAGAACGAATCATCAAAATCATCCTCATTAGAAAAGAAAGAAAATTCATCCTTAAAATAAAAAGAACAAGATCAACATTATTAAATAACATTTTCTGGAAAATCTAAAACAGATAAGGACGACAATTTTTTAAAATTTTTAGATAACAAAAAACTCTTAAAGAATTATGAAAATAAAGGAAATGAAGTAGTTATCAGAACCAACATTCGTAAAATACCCCTGGTTGAGCATACCAATTTGTTCTTAGAAGAAACTATTGCTCAAAAAGGTTTTGATTTTATTTTCCTTGCTTTGAAAATATTGATAGAAAATATCCCATATTTACCAAAAATTTAATCAAGATGTATGTTTCATTAGGATTATTTTCAAATTTATAACTAAAAAATAACACATATTGTATTCAATTTGAATGTATTTAAATAAATATTCAAAACTCCAAATTCCTCATACAATTACGCTGTGAAATGGTCCAATCAGATAGATAATGATATCTATGAACATGATGATCAGTATTGTTTGTAAAAAACACTTGATAGAAATAGATAAATCTTTCAAAAACATACCTTCATATGTGGCAGATAGAGTTAAGTTTATTTAAGTATTAAAATAACCATTTAATGATCAGAAATATGATTTAATATTTATGAAATAAAATATTCTATATTTGTAGTTAGAGTTAAGAAGGATGAGATCACGTGAATATGAATTGATCATAATGAGGGAAGAAAATAATATTTTGTCTGAGGAAGTTAAATCATTCAAATATGATGTTTTGAAAAATACTACTTTTTATGAAAGTTTACAATGCTGTAGAAGGGTCATCATGAGTTCAAAAAGACAAAGCCTTTCAAGATGACCCTTATGAAGAATGAATGGGATGTTTTTTTAAACTGTGAATGTATTTTTATAAAACACTTGAATTGTTAATAAATATAAACATCTTTACATCCAAATACTTTGGGATTTAATTTTTTCAAATTCTTATTATTTATATGTTCTTTAATATTTTCATGGAAGACTAGTTACTTCAATATTGTTTCATATGTTATTTTTTAATCATTTAAAGAAACATCATATTATTTCCTATTCATTTTTAAAAATTACAAAGGAGAGAGTGTTTTATTAAGGGGTAGTATGTTTTATAAAGGGGGATAATTTCTTTTAAATGGAAATATACTATCCAATGGGAGAAAAGTATTCCTAAGGGGGGAAATTATTCTTTAATTAATTATTTCTTTAATAATCTACATCATATTAAAAAGTGTAAAAAACTAATATGAGTCATGTTATAAAAAATTATTTCAAAGATATTAAAAGAAAAAAGGACTGTAATTTTTTCATGTAATTTTTTATTTATGTTTTATTGCCTATGGTCCCCAAAAGGGCAATATTTTTTATTCAGAATTTTTACTTCTTACTTTTCCATTCCTTTATTTTGTAAATCACACTCTTAAAAACATTTTGTAATAACTTTTTATGTTTAATGTTTTTTATTTTGTTTTTTAGAAAACATTACATTATACCATAAATAAAAATATTCTATTATATTAAAAATATATACCTTACATTACTCAATATGATACTTCAGACTGAAGGTGTGTTGATTATCAAAATAAATATTGTCTAGATTAGGGGTTAATATAATATCTTGTCTACCTAACTAACAAAATTAATAACCACTAGGATGGACATGGTAATAATTCACTGGACTAACCATCATTTAGTTAATCACATTAATAATCCATAAGGAACTCCATCAGGATGAATAATTTTTACAGTCATAAGTTCATACTAATTTTTTTATCATTAGGTATACCTTTAACGTTATAATGGTGCTAAAACAAAATGTTGTCGCACATTCTGTTTTTATAGAACATTGTGAGCTGTTAATTCGCATTCTAGTTGATGATTTTGAAAAAAACTTATAAATATGATAGTTGGTGCTTTGCCTATAAATTTTTGGTCATTCAAAGAGTTTGCAACTGATCAAATTCAAAAATCAATTTGTCTAGAGTTTACATTGTGTGAAAATCCCATTCCAAATTCATTGTAATACTTTAGAGAGTTTTAGTTTTTTGGAATCATTGTTAGGGTTGTTTACATTAGAATTATTTTTCTTCTCTAATCGTGTCTAACCATTATTACGATCGAGGGATTACAAGGATAATAATATGGTCAATCTGATATATTTAATCAAGGGACTATAAGGCAAGGATAAAAAATAATGATAATCAAATTGATGGTTTTTGAGGATATAAAGATAGAGTTTTTTCTAATAATATAATCATGTAATTTTCTGGTAAGGAATGACAAAATTTACAGTAAGTATTAAATGATAGAAACCTTTACTCAGGGTTTCTGACTACCTTTACTCATCTAGTTAAAATGTTTTGTTATTTTAATATATCTTATAAGTCATTATTACTTTCACTAGGTATTGTATTTCTTGTTTTTACAAGACTATTAAACTATTCATGTAACAAAAAGATTGTCATCGTACTTATCTTTCTATACTATTGGATTTATCAGTGTAACCTTGATTAAGATAATAACATACATCATATTAATCAGATCAACTATGATTTTGATTCTTCATTCCTATCATCAAACAATGTCTATGTACAATAAATTTACATTAATAGGTTTTGTGTTTCGATTAGTTTAAACATTTTAAACTACAATCCACCTATCCACTTATATGTATATCCATCTAAGATGGTATATTGATCCAATAATTGGTATCAGAATAGGTTTCTAATGATTATATACTTTATGAGGTTTTACATTTCTTAATTATTTCCAGTTGTTTAAGTATTGATATAAATATACTGTTTATCAACTTTTTTACACTAACATGTACTTGTATACAATAGTATCAATTTTTGTAAGATGAAAGGTATGAATATTGGATCCCTTGATAATCTGAATTCTAGTTGACCACTAATATTTTATGGGAATTACCATAAATATTGGACAGGTAGAATGAAAACCATTGTGAACAACAATGGTGTTGACAACCTTTAAATGATTAATAGAAAATATAATTTACAAGATGAAGAAGTTTTTTCTTTTACAAATTCTGGGAAGTTAGAATATTAGTTGAAATAAAAATTCATAAATCCATTATTTCATTCTATGAAAAGGAATATCTATTTTCAGATATCATTTTTTTATGTTTCTAATAGTATTTGGAAGAAATTATAAGCAACATATTTTGGTACATCCAATGTCATTGAAATAAAACAAACTATGCTTAGAGCCGATTATGAAGGATTTGATTTTATATCAAGAGAGTTAGTTTTCAAGATGCACAAAATATTTATGAATAATATTAATATCTTAAATTCTCTTGGATAATTTTTTTTATGATGATATTTTGGTTGAAAATATTATAGACATAATTTCATAGGAGTGGGAATAAATAAGAACAGCTGTGAATGATACATGAAATCTTACTAATCATACTCTTGATGATCTAATTGGAATTTTCATGAAATATTAAGGAATAATTAAGGGATATTTTATGAATGAAAAAAAAGTGTTAATTATTTTGATAAAACATCTATTTTACCTTCTAAAGTATTGTTAGTTGAGAAACTAGTGAAATCTTCAAGGGAGAATGTATTTTGTTCAGTAAGATTCTAGTACATCAGAAAATTATGAGATTAATTTAGCTAATATATCTATGAGAAGAAGCAATATATTTGGAATTAAATACTTCCAATATTGATATAAGAATATTTATAAGGATAAATATTACAAAAAATATTATTACGTCAGTTGTTATGAATAAAAGAAAGCTGGATATATCTGATCAAATTGTCCAATGTGGAAAAGGAAAGATATGAAAGAAAAAAATAAAAAAGAAATTCCAAGAAAAATTATAAGTATAAAGGGAAGAACGTTTTGAAATCATCTAAAACATTGAGTCATAGTGGTGGATATTCTTACGAAAATTCTGCTGATAATTAATGTTTTAGAAAAATGAACATTATTCTTTTTGAAAAAGTACCTATGGTAAAATAATGTCTCGTAAAAAAGGTACACACAAATAAATCTCTAAAAAATATGTATTTAAATTAAAATTACCACTATTTGAGCAATTCTACATAATCTTGTGTATAATATTTCAATAAAAGATAATAATTTAACCAGTTATAATTTTTTTTTAAATTTTCAAAACTATATGAAAATGAAAATGATATGATTTTTAGCAAACTTGATAATTATAAAAATACACTTTCTAATGAAAAATTAGAGAATAATTATTTTAAGAAATTAAATATGATATATTTATAAAGATATTGATAAAAATAACTCTGAAAAAGAATCTATTTCAAGTGATTTTGAAAATTTTGTTTCTGATAAGAATTTTTCAAAAACAAGTTTTCAAAAACATAGATCAAATACTAACACCAATGAGGATAATAATTTAGGTTTAAAGATAAAATATTAAATTTCTTTATTAATGAAATTTGTATCAATGTTTACCACTAGGATAAAACCATTGATAAAATGTACAAGAAAATTAATCCCTATAGTGATAATATTGGAATGGGTTTTACGAATAAGAAACCTATTTTTTATTAAAAATCACTTTATCCAAAAATGTGAACCTTTTTTTCACTAAGTGCCAAACTGGAGGTCATTGATAGAAGAACTGTTCCTTAAAAAATTACAATATCTTAGTTTTTACAAATATTATTTATCAAAATAAATGTTATTACCAAATATTCTATTTTTTGATAATATCAGACCCCAAAATGGTTGGTTTCCAAAAAACTAATACATTGGTTTTTAGGAAAAAAAATATATGGTACCAATAATAAAAATATTAGGTACATGGATAGTGTATGTTACTAGAACATCAATGGAGAACAATATTTCTTCAGGAATATTATCAAGAATAAACGTGTCAAAGTAACTTTCAAAGACAATTCCCACGGAGAAAAAATTTGTATATGTACCATTGTACTTCTTGGAAAAGATCTTATTTAATGTTTTGTAATTGATAAATGACTTATACACAACCTTATAATAATAATTAAATTATGTGACTAAGATTACCTTGTGAAATATCATAATGATAAATGTACATTACATAGTTCAAAGGTTTAATTTATTCTTTCTCCCAATCAGTATGAGAATGTTTACACAATTATCATAGAAGACTCTAAGATCCTAGAATTACATTGCCTTAGTGAAATGGAAGATCACTAATTCTTATGAAATAGAATTTTATTCCACTATAACCTTATAAACTTATCTAAGTTGGCAAAGAAATAAATTTCTAAGGATCTACCAAAAATAGGGTTGATACATCAAAATTATGTGTCTCATATCAATAACTTAAACAACATAAGTCAAGTGTTATATATATTTGTGAATTTTCAACTTATTATTAATTATATTTAATGCACATTTAATTATTAAATCCAACACAAACTTGAATTATTAGTTTAAATAATTAGGTATATGTATTAGTTGATGATTACACTAGATACACATGTGTTTATTTTCATATAAATAAATTTGAATATTTTAGTTATATAAATTTTTATTATAGCCTATGTTAAAAATGAGAAAAACTTCACCTTGATAACTATTCATAGGGATCATGGTGGAGAATTTGAAAATTCTGATTTTGAAAATTCTTTTTAGTAAGAAAGGTATTGAACAAAACATTTTAGCACCAAGAACACCTGAAACAAATGGTGTAGATGAAAAAAGAAATATAATTGCTCTGGATATTTACTAGAACCATGCTATGTGAATAGTTAGTTGAAAAAAAATTCTGAGATGAAGTAGATATTACTTCCTACTATACTATAAATATATTTTTAATTAAACCTTTTTTTTAATAAATACCTTTTTTATTTATGGATAGGAAGAAAAGAAAAATTATATTACATAAAATTACTCGGTTGCAAAGAATTAATTCTAAATACTAAATATAATATAAATAAGTTTGCAACCAAATCCAAGGAATGAATATTTTTAGGAAATTATACTACTTCTAAGGCATAGAATGTTTTTAGTAAAATTTATTGTACTATTGAGTAAACAGTGCAAGCTATGTTTGATGAAACTGGTCCATTTCTTTAAATGAACTCAACCTATATCCTCAGATGTTTTTTCTAAAACTAATTTTCTAATGTTTTTATAAATCTATTCTGATAATAAAATTACTATAGAATTAATTTCTAAAATTATTCATCAGGGGTATTTTATACCTATTAATGAAGAAAATAGTTTTAACCAAGTGTCTAGTTTGTTCATAAGTACCATTCCATTGAAAGATTCATTAGTGATGTAGATAAACCATTTAGGACTAGTAGTTCATTAAGAAATGAAATTGAACATCTAGATTTATTATCCTAATTTTAACTTATGAATAATAATGAGGCTTTCAGGGATGAGAACTAGATTAAGGTAATGTAATATGAACTCAATGAGTTTTAAAGGAACATAGTTTGGACTTTAGTTGAATTTCTTATATAAACTTCAATAATTTGAGTAAAATGGGATTTTCATAATAGATGTGATGAAAACAGCATAATAGTTAGAAATAAATCTATACTTATTGCTAAGGTATATGATCAATACGATGGAATATATTATGAATAAACTTATGATGTTGTATCAAGACATCAATCTATTCATATACATATATCTTTTTCATAATTCTTAATTTAAAATTATTCCAAATGGATTTGATGTCTGATTTTATTAATGGATATATTCAGGATGAAGTTTAAGTAGAACAAATACATTGTATTGATAATCAATAACATCTATAACAGTTTTATAAAAATACCAAAGAACTCTATGGAATTAGACAAGCCCTGAGAGCTTGGTATGATTGGTTAACTGGATTATTCTTACCAAAATATTTTTTTAAGGGGGCTACAGATAAAACTAATTTTATAAAATATGTTTAAAAAAAATTATGATTGTAAAAATTTATGTCTATAAAATTATATTTGGTTCATTTAAAAAATAATTAACATATACCTTTGTGGATATTATAACATCTGAGTTTGAAATTAGTATGATGGGTGAGTTAACATATTTTCATGGTTTTCAAATTTCACAAAAACATGAAGGAACTTTTATATATAAACATAAGTATATAAAATATATTTTTAAAAAATTTTGATAAAGAAATAATAATTGTATTAGTACTATTATTGGTACCACTAATACTTTAGATCTTGATGAGGCCTGGAAGCTAGATGATCAAAAGATCTTTAGAATAATGATAAGAAGTTTACTTTACTTAAAATTTAGTCATATCAATTTATTATTTTCAATATATATGTCCATGATATTAGTAAAATCCAAAATAATCCCAACTTCTTGTTTTAACATGAATTTTTCATTATCATTAAGGAATTATGAACTTAGGCCCCTTATATTCTTCTAAAAAACATTTTCAACAAAAAAGTTTTTTTGATTCTTAATTTCATGGATGTATAATATATAGAAAAATTAAATTTAGAACTTGTTATTTCTTAATAGATTATTTAGTTTCTTGGTCTCTTAAGAAAAAAAAACTCAGTAGCACTTTACAATGATGAAGTTGAATATGTAGTAGCTAGAAGTTGTTGTTTTCATGTTTTGGGGAAGCAACACACTCTCAGAGACCATTTCATGAGGTTTACTATAACTGAAACACTTTTTAATAATAAATTGTTTTTTAATTTAAGTAGAAACCCATCAAATCTCTCAATTACCAAACACATAGAACTAAGACAACATTTTTTTTGGGATGACACACTTAAAAGAGATATAATATTATATTTCATTAGAATGAAGAAAAAACATGGTAATATTTTTACTAAACACATTAGTTATAATTGATTTGATTATATTTATCAGAAATTAGAAATAATCAATGTTAATTGTTTATTCATATCTACTTCATTAAACTTAATCCTTACATTAATAGACTCAATTTCAAAGGGGGAGTACATATGATTTTCTATTTTTCAAAACATTTATTTTTTCTTAAAATATTTTAGTTTTCAAAATTTATTATTTTTATAAATGGATTGTATTATAATAACTTTTCAAAACTAAAATTTTATTAATTTCATAGGAATAATTCTGAAATTGGTTTTTGGACTCAGAATTTGTTATAAAATTTTTGGACTCAAAGTTTGTTACAAACGTTTTCGGATTAAGAAACTATCATAACAAATTTTCATAATGAAAAAATATTAATCCAATTTAATAATAAATCTATCTTAATCTATTTTCATAATGAAAATATATTAATCAATCCTAATATTTAATCTATCATAATCAATTTTCACAATGAAACAATATTAATCAGTTTTCATAATGAAATTATCAAAATTAGTTTTTTCTAATAAACGTATCGTAATCAAATGTTATTTATAAAAAACTGTGTTCTATTTATTTTACCAAAACTCATTTGAATATGTGAATTATACTAGGGAATATATATACTCCAAAAGTTAATATTCAAATCTTTTAATTTTTACACTATTTTATTATTTTAGTTTCTATTATTTTTATATATTTTTTATTTTAATAATAAATTTTTTTTTATTTTCAATATTGTAAATGTTTTTCAAATCATAATTGTTTTCAATCATAGAAATGTTTCAAAAATTTTAGGGTTCAAATTTGCTTAAAAAAATTCTTCGATTAAAGATTGGTTGATTAATCTGAAGGGTTTAAATCTCAATAATTTGTTACATTAAAAAACCTAAGTCATCTCCTCCAATGCCAATATAATAATGGGTTACTCTGTTTTCTGAAATCGTTTCATCAGAGTTTTCCCTCTTGTGGTGATAAAACCATCAAAGATTTCCTTCCTATTGTTTTCCTTTGCATCTGATCATTGGCCTCAATTTAATTTTTGATGGATTCAAAATTGGTTGATCCTGAGTGGTTTGTGTTCTAGGAAATACTTTTTGAGAGATATTGGATTGATAAGATAAATTATAAACTAAAAAGGGTTATTAAATTTCATGGTTGAGAAACTATTTATTTTGAAAAGAGTGATAAATACTTTGATCTTTATTATCTTAAGGAAGTTTCCATGTTCTATTCTTGTATTCAATTTCTTAAAGAAGATGGTAAGGATATTTTTTTATTTACTATGTTTAGTAAAAGAAAAATATGTCTTATAAAAGAGTAGAAAACTTTGTTATAGTTCTTTTTGATGGTGAATCTTATTTACCATCTGAGAAGTTACCAAACATGCTGGGAACCATTGAAATGAATATGGATAAAGACTCCCTATTATAATATTATAAAAATTTAGAAAATACTCTCATCTCACTATGGAAGACATAGTAATTACTTTTTGGATGCAAGGATATTGGATCCAATAAAATTGAGATAGACAAACTTTAAAAGTTCTAATGTTTTTGTTTTTGATTGTCTGTTAAACATATGGAAGATTAAATTGTTTAAGTTCATCATTATTACAATGGAGAGTATAAAAGAATATTCCATCAAGTCAAAGATTATAATGTTTTCGAAATTCATCATCAATATTATTGTCAAATGTATATAGTTGGTTAAGGTGGACAATAAATCGTATCTAGTCAGGGAAAATAGTTCTTTAATAGGTAAAGATACGATGTTAAGAATGAAGTTGGTATTTGATGCAAAGAAAAATAAGTTTTTTTATAAAAGGTTGATGGGTCCATTTTCAAATCTCAAACCTAAATTAAATATGAATATGATATAAATAATAGGAGAAAGGGTGAAACATATCATAATGTCAAGAAAAATAAATCTATGAGATTTTCTGATGATGAGTTTAAGAAGTCAATGGAAAATAAAGCTCAAAAGAGGCTAAGGGATACATAATTTGGTCTTGACCTTACTGAGGCTAAGTAATTGATGATCCAGATTATATATAAAAATAAGGAATAATATAAAATATTTATGTAAAAGAAAATGTTACATGAATCTAAAATTATTGATCATTCAATGAAAGATGTTGGGAAGGCTTTTGAGAATCTCGTAATTCAGATTTCTCACCCCACCCAAGTAATTCTAAAAGCTATATTTTTTTTACAGAATCTTCAGTAGTACCTTCTATTGTTAATAAGGGAAAAGAAAATTTAGTTTTTGAAGAATCGGTTAAAAACATTCCTTGGAATGAATCAGAACCTAATTTAGATAGAAAAGGAGTTTTAATAATAGATATACAGTTAGAAGTAGAGAATACCAGATAAGTTAAAGAAGAATTTGAAAAAGAATAAATTGATGTAGAATTAGTATAAGAAGAAGTAGTAGTATAATAAGACCAGAATGAAAGTGGATTTTGATGAAGAAATCTAGTTAGATAAGGGATCAAAAGTTAAGGAATCCTTAGAATCAACTTCATGTTCACCAGTTTCACCATCACAATATATTAAGGATGTTAAATCAGAATGAACTCATGAAGAAAGATCCTCATTATAAAAGAAAGAAAATTCATCCTCAAAATAAAAAGAACAAGGTGAACTTTCTTAGATGAAAGTATCTGAAAAAGAGCAAACCAATAAAGATGTGTAAATTTTTTTGTTTTAGAAAATAATAAAATCTCTAAGTAAGATAGTAATAAAGGAAAAGAATTGGATGTCAGAACAAACAAACCTAAAACAATGAATACTTTTTTTTAAACTCTCATGCTATTTTATTGAAAATGTTAATTTTTAATAATTTTATTCTTATAGTCATTCATATCATTTCTTCTTAAATGTTTTAAAATTATGATTTTTATATTTTCATTATTATTTACACGGATTTTTAGTCACATCAATATTATTTCATATGTTATTTTTATAAAATTTCAGGTAACATAGAATTTTTTTTATATTCCAATTTGAAAACCACAAAGGGGGAGTATGTTTTATAAAGGGAGATAATTTATTTTATATGGAACGATACTATCCTAATGGGGAGAATTATTCCAAAGGGGAGAAGCATTACTAATGGGGAGAAGTATTCATTAAGGAATAATTTTAATAATACTCTTCATTGTATTACAAATATTTAAAAAATCAAGCATAGTTAAGTTGTAACTAATTACCTTGATGTTGTTAAAAGAACAAGGGGATATAAGTTTTTAAAATTAATTTTTTGTTAAGTCTTCTGGTTTTTGATTTTAAAAAGGGGGAGATTATTGGGTTTGAGGTTTTACATATCACTTTTCCATTACATTGGTTTTTTAAATCACAAACACTCTCTTAAAACTATATATAATATCTTTTTATTTCCTAGGTTGTTTACTAAGTTTTTGTAGATAACATTAATCTATACCTTAAATATAAATGTTATAATGTATTAAAAATAATAACATTTCATTACTCCATATGATACATCACACTGAAGGTGGATCTTATTATCAAAATGGCATTTTCCAAACCATTGTTTAGATGTATGTATTTTCTACTGCACAAAAAAAGTAATAACCACCACTTACACCATTTTACAAGTTCATAAAAAAACCTATTTCATTTCATCATATTTATAATTAATAAGGAATTTCATTGGAATGAATAAAGTTTATAGTTAAAAGTATCTAAATTATGTTTCGATCATTAGGAATAACTTTAGCATTATAATTGTTCTAGGATAAAACAACATCAGGAACTCACTTATTCTAGAACGTTGTGATCATTGAAATAAAAACTATTCAATTATATTGCAACAACCACAAAAGTATGACCATAGGATATTTTATTATATATATTTGTTATTTTATTTGATTGCAGCAGATCATATTCACAACTGAATCTATATAGAGTTGGCTCATCATGAACATCTCATTTCAAAGTCATTATAATACTTTAGAGAGTTGTAATTTTATGGAATCATTGTTAGGGTTGTTTCCTTTAGAAATATTTTTCTTTTATAATTATGTCCAATCATTTTTACGATCGAGGGATTCCAGGGATAGGAAGGTGGTGAATCTGATCCATCAGATCAAGAGCTTCTGGGTCTAGGAAGATAGATGCTGATAATAGTGTTGAAGGATTCTGAGGATATGAAGAAATATATTATTCTAATAATATAATAATGGTCTTTACTGGTAAGGAAATAAAGACATTAGACTATGTGTAAAACAATAAAAACATTTAGTTAGGATTGATGACTACCTTTACTCTTAAGGCTAAAAGTGTGTATTATTTTAATATAGTTTTTGATTCATTGTTACTTTTAATAGTCATTTTATTTATTTTTTTAGAAGACTATTCCCCTATGAATGTAATAGAATGTTAGTCATCATACATACCTTCCTATATTATTTCTTTTATTACTGTAACCCTGATTATGATAATAACATGCATTGATTTCATTAGATCAACCATGATTGAAATTCTTCACTTTTATCATTGAATGTAGTATAATCCTGATATATTTAAATTAAGAGGATTTGTGTTTTGATTAGTTTAATTTTTAATCTATAATTCAACCCCTCTGATAATCATATCCATCCATTCTACTATTATGATCCTACAGTGTACAAGTGGTACACTATGTGTATCTTCCACCCCAAGATTGCCTATGTGTTCCAAGATATCCCCATGTACATAGACTGTGCTAGTGTACTGGGCTATGTACCTAGCCATTCACGAGTACCGATTTGTTCCAATGTACTGCCAAATTACATGGAGTGTCTAACCTCATGGGGTCCTGGGCATGTGCTAGCTAGCACACAGATTGTTCACCATGGGGGGGTCACATGGTGTGGGGGATTGACCACATAGTGTGTGATATTTAACACCACCTGAAAATATATAATTTCATAAGATAATACACATCATGTGTTCATTTAAACTACGCACCTTGTAGTTGAGTTTTCTATAGGCTACAAAACCTAGTTTTCATACATCTTTAGATCCACTTCAGCTACCGAACTTTCTTCTCTTTGACCACCTAGGTTCAATAGAAAATGCCACAGGAAATTTATTCCTAACCTCCAATGGTCGGATAACCAAATTTGACTATTCACATAATGTATGATGCATATCCTTTACTTCCTCCCTTCACCATCACTACTATGAATCCGAAATTCATGAAACATCTCCTGAAAATCATCCCAATTAGTTTGGAAGCCACCAATATTTTTTCCATGCACACAACCACCATGAATACGATGGTTAAATTACACTCAAACCCACCATGAAAATGTTGAATCATAAACTCATGTCCCAACAATGAAGAACACAAAGAATGGGTGGTGGAAATGAATAATAAAAAGGTGAAACCATCGTTTGACAAGAATTATTTACCAAAAATAATATAAATGATATATCTAGGATGAGAACATAAAATACTAATATTAAATTGGATTAAAAAATTTAATTTATATATCAGGCTCATATGTAGAACATGAAATTTCTATTCAATAGATAAAGAAGATAAAATCAATGCTTAAAAAATTTAATCAAGAGGCCGGATACCAAAATTGATGATCCCTATCTTAATATTTGATTGATAATTTGTGAGTAGTGCATTAACCTATAATTAATATGACTTAATGTGTTCACGACCTCTTGGTTCACCTCAATCCAGTCTCCTCTCAACCATTGATGTGACCCCAAAATGAAGAACAATATCACTCATCCTATATAATTTTCTTTGGTTATACAGATATCCTTGGATAATTTATATAGTGGAATATTTATAGAGAGGGTAAAATATTATGTTATATAATTGTAATAAATAAATTAAATTATATATTTTATTAAATAAAACAGCCAACGTCTTCCTTCCCTGAAATAAACAATGCCAACAAAACAAAGATTGTTCCTATGTTAAACCCATATTTAGAAATTATTAGTGCTCTTCGATTTTCCATCTAAAATATAAAATAATTGAAAACAACAATAAAATTATTCATACATGTGCATTAAAATACATTTGTATTTTTAATATTTTAATAATGGGGTCCCAAGACACCCAAACACCATGCTGATACTAAATTTAAATACAAATATATACATAGAAATATTCACTAGAAAAGTCCATCAAAACTAGAGTCACTACAACATTACTTACTATAATGTTTGAGGATATCGATCTTAGGAAAAAATATTATTTCCAAACCGTTGACCCTGATTAAACAATTTATGAAAAATATGACCACATAATTGAAAATTTCCCAACCATTCCTTTAAAAATGAATGTTATTTTAGGAGGACCCCAAGAATATGTTAATTCATTGATATTTATTATGCCACAATCATAAACACTTTTAATTCAAGTTTAAATGACCATCCAATCTTCCATTGTAATGATAATCAACAACCCAATAAATTGTATGGTGAAAATAACTAACCTATAATTTTCATTCCACCCAATAACTAGTTTTAGTGATAACTATTATAGTACCAACCAACCTCATTATCATTCCAAAAACAAATATAACTACCAATCCAATAGCCTAAATATAATCTTGGGATAATCCATCCTTATGAAATTCATTCCCAATATGTTCCTCTCACATTACATAAAAAAATTCTGAATGGAAATGGAAAAAATTATTTTTACGTCTCATTCCTAAAATAAGAATTAAAAAAAATTATTGATTTGGGACATATTCTATCTTAGGTTTTCCCTCACACAACATTATGGGTAGAATATAGCTCAACACAGTCATCTCTTGAATATATCAAAGCTTTGATTATCCTAAGAAGTTGTATCTCCATTGAGAAACTTGAAACCAATATTCCAAAACCATGTGATTCTTAAATCACTCATGAAAATGATAAATAAATACATTTAGAATCTAAAAAATATGATGATAATTTGGAGTAACCACCACCTCCCCTATATAATCCCGAAACAAACTCTGTTCTCTTGAATAATGAGAGGAAAATCCAAACTTGAGTTGAGTGGAACATTAAAGAAAATATTCTCTCATGATAATATTAACACTCCCATTATCAATAAAATCCAAGCCATATCTTCCTACTGAATGAATCAAAAGGACTTGTGTACTTATATAAAGAAATAATCAAATACAAACCATGTCTTTTTAGCTAGTAATGTGAGCACTTCCTTTTAGATAATCGTTCCTTTTATGTTGAATGACATTGGTTATCTATATATCAATGTTGAACTGGGTGATAAAAAGTTTTTCAAGGCCATATATGATCTAGGTCACAATGATAACCTCATTCCTTACATTGTGTATTTTTATTAAGGGCTTGAGGACCTAAAATCCACAATATCCACTCCCCAACTTACTGATCATAGTCCTTGTGTACCTAAGTGTATTTTAAAGGATCTTTTTATTAAAGTAAAAATTTTCATTTACCATGTTGTATTAATTTTCTTAGACAATAATCCAACATTAAGTCCTAGATAGACAACCCCTATAGTCATGATTATGACATCCTATAAAAAATAAACTCATTCATCCGATTTGGGAATAGGAATAATAAAATAACCTTCTCCAACATGATCCTTGTATAAAAATATATAATATTCTCTCTAAAATTAAGGATGATAAAGATATCTTTGATATGAATAGGATTAATAGAGTTTTAAGTGGAATATAAAAACCTAAAGTGTTGGTTGAAGTATTTTTATTTCAACAGGATATTGATTTTATTTATTTACATGAGGGGAATTATTATTCCTACATTAAATTTTATGAATATGGGTTTTTGATCATTTTTCAGGACATACAATCATAGAAACATTAAGATAAATCTATAAATTAAAGACTATAACTATTCCATTCAGTGAAATAGAAATTATGGATGCTAAATAGTACTTTTTAATAAATAAATCAAGTGCGATTCCAACTCCCATTATACCTTCTGTTATTTTGAAACCCATGTTTGAACTCAAAGTCCCACCATCCTCACATAATTTTAAATTTTAAAGATATTCCCAATGCCTTCCTATGGAAAATTCTTATTAGCTTGAATCCTAAAAAGTTCTAGAACCCCATTGATGTATTATTTTAGATTAAGAAAGAAATTGGTTGAACCCTTTTTGACATTCCTTGGATTATCCCTCTCATTGAGACACATATAATTATTCCGGAATTTGATCTTATAATTTCCCTATAACCTTGGTGTAAATGAATACCAATCTAAATATAGTGATATAAAATTAAATCTATAGGATATAGAAACTTGGTATAAGGAAATTTGGAGTGTCCATATCAAGCTAATAAAATTAAACAAATAAATTTCTGGGAGGAAACCCAAAATATTGTTAGTTTTTTTCATTTGTTTTTTTTCTAAAAAAAAAACAATAATGAAAATAATGTGTTAGTTTTTTATTTATGATAAACCCTTGAGGTTTCTATTATACTCTAATGATTTAGTAGAAAAATATATTGAGGATTTTCAATTAAATTTGATGCCTTCCAGAGTTGAAACATAATATCCAATCATCTATGAGGAGATGACATATGACATTTAATTCGAATGGTAAATTTATTTCTGTTGGGTCATCATGGTCAATCCAAGTGATTTTTTCAATGATTTTATTTCAAATATCATTATCATTCTCTTTTTTAAAAATTCTAAACTCTCTTCTATCTTTTAGTTCGACATAGATGTTAGTTAAATTTTTGGTTAAGGGGGGGGGGGTAAATATGAGGTTTTGATATTTTTTTGGGATTTTCAGAAAAATGTAATTTCATTAACATTGAATGTGGTAATATACTTTTTCAGAAATAAAAATAGAATTTCCAATTTTTTTTAATACCTTAATTATTATTTTTATGAATGTTTTAGTTCATGATCATAATTTTGGTTAGAATGGTTTTCCACTATGATTTTTCACAATATATAATTTCATCCGTTTAATTAAAATGTCACAATATTCATCCTCTATTTTTTCAGATGTGATTTTTGAGTTATTGGGATACATTTTTTATAGCATAGGATTTGGGATCACATTATGATTTTTTTAGTATCAATAAGTCAAAAATATATTAAAAATTCCAATATAGAGAGATATTTTGACTTAATGTTTGTTTTCCGGGAAATTGGGGAGAATTAATCCCTACTTTATTTCCAAGATTTAGTATTTAAATATCTATATAGATATTTTAATTGAAATAATGTGTGTCATTCGATAATTATAGATAGTGAATCCATTGTAGTCTTGACCAGAGTTGGTTTTTTCATCACTACTATGGTTAAAAAAAATCAAAAAAAAGAAAATTATAAAAAAAATGGAAACTCATATTAAGGTATAAATGTGATTTCCCCTAGATCTTCCATTTCCCCCCTTGAGTGAAAATGAGTCCCTATTTCATTGGTGATGGATACAACATCACTATTATTAATTATGTTTTTTTGTAACATGACAATGAATTTGAACAAAGGAATTATATTGGGCTTGGGATATTGTTGTGAAGCTATATTATGTTAAATGAGTTATATGGATTTCACGACTGTTTGCTTTAAGGTCTTAATAGTGAAAAGTTTATGTTAAAATGTGTTTATAAAACAGAATTCAATTTTAATCTTTTTGAAATATTTTTTGATTAGGACTAGAGAAATCCAAGTTGAGGTGTATGAATAAATTAGATAATATTGATTTTATTTTGATAAGTTCTAGTGTGTTTAATTGTTTATAAAATAAATGTTTAATGTATTTTAAAATGTAAACATCACTTATCTGTATATATGAAATTATTATTTAAAATATATTAATCTCAACCCATTTAAACATCACCTTTTGGAACACGATATATTCGTGACATAAATTTGAAATTTTAGGATCATATAAATCCATTATATAGAAACATTTTAGCCTTATGTATAAATTAAAAATTATCAATGTAAGGTGGAAATATTGTGATTTAAAAGATAAAATATTTGGGCAATTTAGATTGGACCTAAGGATATTTAAATTGATTTAAATCTGACAAATGAATTCAAATGAAGATAAAATTTTAACTGAAAATATATTACTTCATGATGAATATTTTATTTAACTATGAAGAAGGATAAATCTATTATTTGGATTTTCAGTTATTCATACATAGTTTAAGAATAAATTCTAGGATATATTTCATTGCAAAAAAGTCCAGACACCATTTCTACCATAACATTTGAATGATAAATCTAATAGGGATAAATATTTTATAGATATAATAGAAAATCGTGGGAAATTTTTTATCTTCTATGACCCTTTGTAATTATCTCATCGTCATGGTCATTATAGCACAAAAATGGGAGGGATTCAAGCTAACAATGATTTTTTTGTAAAAGGCTGAATATTCGAATTTCATATAATTTACACCCACCTATAAAAACCCTTATTAATTGGGAATAATTTGTATTATGAGGGTGGAAATAAGGATCTATGAATTCCTATTTAATGTAGTGGCAGTTAATTATTTGAGGGGAGTTATTATTAGTTTCCCATTGTAATGTTATGTTTCTCTTTTATCTATAAAAACCAATTTTCTTCTAATTTGTTGAATCTAGTAACTCTACGTTCTTAGTAAAAGTAATAATTATAATTATAATATATTATTCATTGACACATTGATACTATTTACTCACAATGAGAATTTTTCCACACAAAAATGTATGATATTTATCACACAACAGTGGAGTGTTTGTTATTTAATTGTGTCCCCTCTTCAATTCCACCTTCATGATTCAACTCCCATCATCCACTGGGAGCTCTGCATTAATCAAGGGAAAAACCTATTATGGGTTTATTTTTTGGTGTATTTTGGGGATACATTTGATTTTTTATGATGAATTTAAATCTTTTAATTAGATCTTTTATTAGAGAGTTCAATTTGATGATTTATTTTCTTCTTAGACTATACTAATTTTTAAAACTGTATATTTTAAGTGATATTATGATGTAATTTCTTAGAGTGATCATCGATCTGATCATATATGTGGAATTATGTTTAGCCCCAGAACATTATATATGTTTAGGCATTGAATTATGGTGTTATTTATCTCATTGAAAGGAAACTTCTTGAATTTAAGAGCATAAAATTTCTAATAAAAAAATATATCCACTCTAGTTTGTGTAACAACCAAGGATCAACCCAACATCATTAATTATTTTAATTAAAATATTTTGTTTTAATTTTAATCCAAATATGAGCTCACCAATGATATTTGGACACTTAACATCCAAGTCAAATAACAAATCCACGTGTGTCATGGTTTATTTTTTATGGTACATATGAATTCGAAAACCTAACTATGGTGTAAGCACCCACATCTACCCATAGGGTAAATTTTGGTGAGACAAATATTTATTGATGTATTTAAATTTATCCTAGTTTTATATTTTTTTCCTTGATCCATACTTATTTTATATTCATAAAACAACATTTTATGTCTTGGATGAGATGAGTGTGGATTTTACCCATCACTTGAGTTAGCTAAATATTCATCTGCAACATGTAATTATTAAATATTTCCACAATGTTCTATAACTTCATAAAAATATTTATTAAAATAAGATTCATCTTCATCACTTCAAGAATAGTATATTTCAGGTTATTCTTATTTATTATAATGTACTATAACTTTCACATTAGCAGTACAAATGATACTTTACATCTCTTTATTATAGCATTAGTTTCATCTTTTGTTTGTAAGATAACCCAAAAAATATCTTCAACAAAAATTCAATCATAGATCCTAATATTTTTTCCTTTGATATTTATGATACATGGATTTCCAAATAACCACAGTTTCTTCAAAATGGGGTAGTCATGTAATACATATATTTTGCAGACATGTAATAAATTTTTATGTATAAGAAATAATTTTGAATGCGAATTGCTTCTCTAATATCATATCTAAAAAGTATTGAGAATTATCATTATCTATCAACATTTTTCTAGTCATATCCACTAAGATTATATTTTTCTCTTCAATGACACCATTATATTATGTTGTATTTGGTGATCTTGGTTTATGGTGAATACAATGTTTTTAGAGATAATATTTAATGAACTAGTAAACCAATATGAAAGAATATAGTATAAATCTAGGAGGGGGATAATTTATATTTTACTTGAGTAGTACTATAGTAGTAATGTAAAAAAGGGTTTACTATCCATAAATGGGCCTTCAGTTTATAGATTAGGGACTTTAGGTTACATGGCCTCTAGGTCATCCATGGGCCTTTAAATATTCTACCCTTTTGGCCATAGTGCATCTAGTCCATGAATAAAATCCATTTTAACTTATTGAATTTACTCTGAGTTATTGGATAAGGTTACAAGTAGTCTCTAGGTGGAGAAAACTGAACCCAAGATAAAAGGATGAATATAGAACCAATCATCATCTCATGCAGCTTTTCACACAGTCACTGTATTCTGTTTGTAATGTTAGGATGATAAATAAATGAATACATGAATAGATATTGGAGAAGGATTGTTCTAGTGTAGTCAGACCATTGAAAAGATGTTAGAACGTATACCAATGGGCATGCAGGCCATATAATTTAGGCTTTATTCCTTTAGGCCTCTCGGTTATGTAACAGTTCCTTCTCAACGTAGATAAAAAGATGAATTATCAGATAATAAAAAATAAATGGATTGTTGAAATATAATACATAAAGACAACATTAGTGTTAAAAATAACATTATTTATCCATATATTATTTAAGGAGTGAAAAAATAATTTTTTGAACTTCTCTTAAAAGTCCTGCACATCTTAAAGGCCATTGATTAATGTTTCATTAACACACTACTACAAAACTGACCTATGGAAGCAATATTTTTCTAATTTGGATGCAGTTTAAACCTGTAACACCCCAAGATTTCATTGTAAGTTATTTTCATTAATGTAATTCAATATCGTGCGCTATACACAACACCAAGTTCAAGTACACAATGACATACCAAACTAGCTTTTCAAAAAGCAGTTATGAATAGTATTAACTGAATTTAGAATTTTAAAACTATATAGAATTTTAGAATCCATATTATGTGTTTCTTAGATATTCTATAAGAAAAAATTTATTTCTTCAGATAAAAGAATTATTTTTCAAAAAAAGCAATTTTACACCTTTTAATGACAAACCATTTTAAAACTTATACTTTACAATTTTATGTATTCAATGTAATGAAATTAAACTATTATATAGAATCATGAAATAAAAATTTATTATGGATACATTTTTGGTACTTTTCTAATAACTTTCATATTTTAAAGAATACTGAAAAATACTAAATAATAATTGAAAACATATTTTTTAATCAAAATAATTTATATTGTTAAATTATGCATTTGATTGGTTTGTATGTATAATTATATAATATTTTTATCATTTAATACACTTTAGGTCATTAAAAATAATTTCACATTTATATTTTACATAAATACATGTCAATCTTTTAATAGTTTTTACTTTTTAAAAACCCATTTTTTAGTTTTGACAATGGGAATTCATGTTATATTAATAAATGAAACTTATATGTTTTGAATTTGGTAAAATAGAAGTCATTTATTAATTCAGAATATCAAATTTATCTTAGGGTAAATTTTTGGTATTTTTTTTGAAAACATTAAATTTTTTCTGAATAGTGAAAAGCAGTGTGTTATAGTTTAAAACTGATTTTTTATTTAAATAATTATTTATTTTATTTAAATTTATTTTAAGTAAAAATAGATATATAATACCCATATATGATTAATCTAATTCATTCGAGTCATTTTATAATAAAATTGGATTTATAAAATTTTATTGAACTTTTTACTGTCTTTTACCCACCTTCAAGGAGCATTTACAAATTTCTATAAACTATAATTTTATAACTTATTTGAGTTCAATTTTAAAACTCTGAGAGACATAGTTGACATCAATAAGTAAAATTTGGTTTAATAATATGAAGATAAATTTTTGTGAATAACAACCTTTGACTTTTATATACCACGGTTAAAAGTAAATAGGGTAATTAAGGATAAAAATGATATTATAATTACCCTAACAAATATAATAATTCTATTAGTGTGTTTAATTCGACCAAAAACAACAATGTGATTAATATATGATCCTTTTGGTTCACGTAGATTTGATTAGGATATTTATTATTATTTTATTTTAAGAAGAGTTAAAAGTGTTAAATTCAAAGTTTAATAACTAAACTATTTTTATTATAGGGTTATAAATAAGATAAATTCGACTATAAATATTCATTAGAAAGATTAAATTATTTATTATAAAATATTATTTTATTTATAATTTTTATACATTAAATAATTAAATTTATTTATGACACAAAGATGATGCAGTAATTACCTTATTAATGAATAATTTAAATAATTGATATTATTAATATAAAAATAAATGTAATTTTAGAGTTTTGATGAATTCTTATTATTTTATAGGTTAATGTGACATTTTAGTGTTGATTAAATTTTTTTAGAAGTAATCATGCTGTTATGATTCTAAAAAAACTAAATAGTGTCAAAATTGACGTAATTGAGTTTTCAAAACAAATACTATATTATTAATTGATATACAATTCATAAAAATATAAGGATCTCCCATAGGACTTATATAAGGTTATATATATTAAAAATGAACCACTTGGGGTTCAATCATCTTGTTATAATAATTTTATTAACCATATAATATAAAAATATCCAGAGACATGATAATTGTCAAAATATTTAACTAAGAATTAAATATAAAATATAAGGTTAATATGTTTAAATAAACCTGTCTAAAACCAATTGGTTGATATGGTTTCTACCCATACACTCCTTATCCATGAAATAAATCATTTTGGAGCTATTATAAGCAGAAAATGATTTTATTATAAAATAATATTTCACACTTTTCCTAAAGTGACCCTCACCTCTCTTATAAAAGGGTACTTCCCCTTATCTTAATTTAAAACCTCCAAATCCATTTGTCTCCGCCATCCCCATCATAAATATCCTCCCAAAATTCCTCCCATTATTCTAGATTACTTCCTTTGGTCATAAAGCCAACATAAAGAGCCCTTTTGAGCAAATCAAAAGGAAGAAAAAGAAGAAGAGGTAAATATTTCACCACCTCTTTCATGATCCTTTCTTCTTCGACTTCCTCATTATTTGTTGTTTACATTATAAAATAATAAATCCAGTATCTTCTATATATTGTTATTTAATTATAGAAATGGTACAACTATATTTATAATTTTTCCCATCATATGAATGACAAAGTCACCATACATGCGTACGTATGCCTTACCGTCTTCACATCATGGTGTAGATTGTTATTCAAACACATAATCATTTGGATGGGTATAATATTGAATATAATGATGTAAATAATAATTATAACATGTTAATTATTATTTATATATGATATACCATCCAATTAAATATGATTTCACCATCAATATAATGATATTTTTGATCGTGCATACGTATGGATTACCGTCTCCACGAACGCGATGAGATTCATTCCCCATCATAATCATTCAAGAATAATTTTCATTTTAGGATTAAAAATAATTTTTAAGAACATAATATAATTCTGGAAATGAATAAAATAAATCCTATCCATGAAAAACACGACTTACATAACTGAGCATATAAAGTAAAACACATCATTTAGCACCCTAAACAATGATACTACTAAAATATTATAAATAAAGCAATATTAGTGGATCATATATGATATCATATTAATGTATATAGTTCTTGTATAATTAAATAAAATTGATTTAACTATTATACTGGATGTCAATGTACACTCGACCATGGAAAAGTACAAGGCAAGGTGTTTCTTATGTCACTTTTAATTTAGTGAGATTCCCATTGTTCACCACTTATTTATTACATGTGGTGTATTGTGTACATCCATTTGATTTATATTATCATGATTATATTTATATTCATGGTAGTCTGTGATTCATTTTGTGGTTATTAACTTTTTGTATTATGACTTGATTGATTACAACATGGTAAGAGGTTTTCATCTCACTTTTTCCCGTGAGATTCATGATATATTTTCCACTATTAACATATTTGTGGTGTATGTACAGCCCATATTAGAATTGTTTGTGTAATATAATTTAATTTATGGGTATTTACATCATCATTGGATGAAACTTCTTTCATGGGGTGTATGTTTCGTAAGTTACCAAATTGAGAAGGGAATTTTTAATTTTGATTTCTACTCATTCAGTTTTACGCAAACGTCATTATTTATTTTACTCCAAGATTATTTGTGAAATCACTATTTATTTACTTATGTAGTAATTTCCGCCCCTTTATGTGGATATAATTTTGATACAAATAATAAATCCATTGGTAAATTCTCATGTCATCGATATGAAATGGATAAGAGTAATTTTAATATAAATTCTATTCATTGAGTTAAACATCCCTGTCTTTGGTATTGTTTTGGAAAGAATATGTGTGAATGTCCTCTGATTAATTTACACTGAATATCCAATAATATTGAGTGTATTTATATTTTTCACACATAATTATGTCATTGATTTATCTTTAACGTAAGGATATGATCTTTTTTAGGGAATTCATCTCAACTTACATTCCATTGAGGCTTCTTTGTTATTATGCACCAATTCACTTTTATTTGGTGCATATACAGTACTTTGACATAAAATATCATGAATCCCTTTATTCACATGAAATTATAAGGTTTTGATTACTTCAATGATTTTTATTTCAGCATCTCCAATTTGGTTAGGAACTCTAACAAAAATATTATTTTTCATTGCAAGTTATTTTCTTTAATGTAATTCAATAGCTTGCGCTATAAGCAACACCGAGTTAGAGCGCACCACGTCTTACCAAACTAGCTGGTCCAAAAGCTGTTATGAATAGTATTAACTGAATTTTGAATTTTTTATACTCCATATAATTTTGGAATCCATATTATGTGTTTCTTAGACATAATATAAGAGTAAATTCATTTTTAAGATAAAAGAAGTATTTTTCAAAAAATGAAACTTTACGACATTTTAATAAAAAACTATTTTTAAAACCATTATTTGACACTTTTATGTATTCATTTTAATTAAATAAATTCTTCTTTAGAATCGGGACATAGAAAATTATTTTGGATAAAGTTTTGGTACTTTTCTGATGACTCATATTTTGATGAATACTGAAAAATACTAAATTTTAATTGAAAATGACTTTTTAATAGAAATAATTTATAGTGTTAAATTATACATTTGAATGGTTTTGAAGAATAATTATAAAATATTTTTATCATTTAATATGATGTAGGTCATTATAAGTAATTTCACATTTAAATTTGACATAAACACATGCCAATATTTTGATAGTTTTTACTTTTTAAAAACCCTCTTTTCAGTTTTGACAATGGGAATTAATTTTAAATTAATTAATGAAACTTTTTTGTTTTGAATTTTGTAAAATAGTAATAATTTTTTAATTCATAATATCAGAATTATCATAGGGAAAATATTTGGTATTTTTCTAAAAACATTAAATTTATGATGAATGGTTAAAAACACTGCGTTATAGTTAAAAACCGATTTTTTTAAAGTAAATATTTGTTTTAATTAAAGTTATTTTATGTAAAAATAGATATATAAAACCTATATAAGTTCAATTTAATTCATTAGATTCATTTTTTAATAAAATTAGTTGTATGAAATGTTGTTGAATTTTTTCCATCTTTAACCACCTTCTAGGAGCATTTACAAATTTGTATAACGCGTAATTTTACTACTTCTGTGAGTTGAATTTAAAATCTCTGAGAGACATGGTTGACATCAGTAAGTAATATGTGGTTCAATAAGATGAATATAATTTTTTGTGAATAGTAACATTTGACTTTTATTTACCACAATTAAAAGTATAGTGTGTAATTATGTGTAAAAATGATAACATAATTACCCTAACACATGTCCTAATTTTATAGCATAAGTGTAATTTGACCAAAATTAACCTTTAGAATAAAATATTATCCTTTTGGTCAACATGGATTACATTAGGAAATTTGTTATTATTTTATTTAAGTAAGAGTTAAAAGTGTTAAATTAAAAATTTAATAACTAAACAATTTTTAATATAGGGAAATATAAATTTATTTAGTACATAATTGTATTTGGTTTATATTTTTTAAACATTAAATAATTAAATTTATTTATGACAAAATGATGATGTCATAATTACCATATTAATGAAAGATTAAAATAATTGATATTATAAATGTCCAAATAAATGTAATTTGAGACTTTTTATGAACTTCAATAATTGTATAGATTAATATGACATGTTAGGGTTGAGAAAAATAATTTTTATTCGAAGTAATCATGCTGTTATGATTTTCACAAAAACCAAATACTAAATAGTGTCAAAATTGACATAATTGAGTTTTTAAAACAAATACTATATTATTAATGGAAATAATATTCATAATCTTAGGTTCACCTAAAGGACTTATAAAATGTTATATATATTAATAATGAAACACTTGGGGTTCACTGGGCTTGTTATAGTAAGTTAATTAACCACATAATATAAATATTCAAAGAGACATGGTAAATGTTAAACTATTAAACGAAGCGTTAAATCTAAAAGATATGGTTAATATGTTGACCTAAACCTGTCTAAAACCTATTGGTTGAGAGGTTTTCGACCTATACCCACCTTATCTTTGAAATAAATAATTTTGGGTCCTTAATAAACTGAAAATGATTTTATTATAAAATAATATGTCAACCTTTTCCTAAAGTGACCCCTCTCTTATAAAAGGGTACTTCCCCTTCTTTTAATTTCACACCACCAAATGCATTTTTTTCGGCCAAACCCTGCCAAATATATCCTCCAAAATTTCCTCAATTCATCCTATTGTCCTTTATTTGTTCAAAAAGCCATCTTAAGGATCCCTTTTGATCAAATCAAAAGGAAGAACCCGAAGAAGAGGTAAATATTTCATCAGCTCTTTCATGTTCTTTTCTTCTTCCTCTTCCTCTTTTTTTAGTTGTTTCCAATATAAAATAACAACTCTATTATCTTCTATATATTTTATGTTTATTAAAAAATTATACAACCATTTTTACTATTCTCTCCATCATATGAATGACAAAGTCACCATATGTGCGTATGTACAGCTTACCATCTCTACGTCGTGGTGTAGTTTTTAATTCAAACAATTCATTATTTTAATTGGTATAATAATGAGTATAACTAATGTAAATAAAAAATGTAACATGGTAATTATTATTTATATATGATATAACATCCAATTATATAGGATTTCACCATCAATATAATGATATTGTCACTCATGGATACGTACAGATTACCGTCTCCGTGAACGCGATGAGATTAATTACCCATCGTAATCATTCCTTAATAATTTTCATTTTATTATTAAAAACAATGTTTACAAACATAATATCATTCTGTATATAAATAAAATAGAAATTATCCCTAACAAACTTGGATTACATAATCGAGCATATAAAGGAAAACATATAAGTTAACACCAAAAACAATAATACTACTAAAATATTATTAACAAAGAAATATTAGAGGATCATATATGATATCATATTTATGTATATAGTTCTAGTATAATCTAATAAAAATTATTTAACTATTATATAGGAGTTCAAGGTACACTCTACCAAGGAAAAGTACAAGGTAAGGGGTTTCTTATCTCAAATTTAATTTTGTGAGATTTCTATTGTTCACAACTTATTTATTGAATTTGGGGTATTGTGTACGTCCATTTGATATATATTATCATGATTAAATTTTTATTTATGGTATTCTATGATTCATTTGGTGGTTATTAACTTTTTGTCTTACAACTCGATTGATTACAATGTGGTAAGGTGTTTTCATCTCCCTTTTATTCCCGTGAGATTCATGATATATTTGCCACTATTGACTTTGGTTTGGTGTATGTACTACCCATGATTGTATTCTTTGTGTAATATACCATAATTTATGGGTATTTACATCATTATTTGATGATACTTATTTCATGGAGTGTATGTTTCATAAGTTACCAAATCAGTAAAAGAATTTTTAATTTCAATTTCCCCTCATTCGGTTTAATGAAAACATCATTGATTATTTTACTCCAAGATTATGTGTGAAATCACTATTTATTTACTTATGTTGTAATTTACACTCCCCTTTGTATGGATATACTCTTTTAACACATAATCAATCCATTGATAAATTCTAAAGTCATCGATATGAACTTGATAAGAGTAATTTTAACTCAATTTCTATTTATTAAGTTAAATATCCAAGTAATTGGTGTTGATTTTACAAGAATATGTGTGAATGTCCCCTAATTGATTTACACTGAATATCAAATCAT
Source organism: Viscum album (assembly GCA_963277665.1). NCBI lineage: Eukaryota > Viridiplantae > Streptophyta > Magnoliopsida > Santalales > Viscaceae > Viscum > Viscum album. The sequence continues at coordinate 575,471,800 of OY728140.1, forward strand.
ATTGAGTGTATTTATATTCTTCACACATAATTATGTCATTGATTTATCTTTAACCTAAAGATACGGTCTTTATAAGGGAATTCATCTCAACTTACATTCAATTGAGGCTTCTTTGTTTTTATGCACCAATTCAATTTTATTTGGTGTATATACTATACATTGAAATAGTATATCATGAATCCCTTTATTCTCATGATATTATAAATTTTCTATTAACTCAATTATTTTTATTCAAGTGTCTATCATTTTGTTAGGATCTCTTACTAAAATATCATTTTAAATATTTTAAAAATTTATTCTTCTAAATGTTACTCACTAATGTCCATGTTTTAAAAATGGTTTTAGGGATTTATTTATATGGAAATTAATGTTTTAAAATTAAAATTATTTTAAAATGTTTCAAAGTGGTATGGGACACATTGATTCAAAAATCTATTTTAAATAGATTCTTCATAAATAGTGAGAAATTTAAATGTCTTCAAGAAAAAGGGGGATATTTATATCATATAGTTCTGATGATTATTTTAATCTATATCAATATCCTTAATTATTCCCAATTGAGGATAATTTATTATACTAAAATCATCCATATTTTATTGAATGAGTTATATTTGACCGTGGATGTGCTATTTTTATGCCATTCATTGTTTGGGGTTAAAATATTGACATTTCGTATTGTAGTTTTAATATTATTGTTAATATTAGGTTTCACCCTTTCATATGAGGAATGTATTGGACATAGTAACTGATTTGTGGATCCCACTATAGCTTCTCGATACATCGGTAGGTCTCATTAGACAAATTAGTGTCTTGGAACAATGCCCTGACAAAATCTTATTTATAGTCTTGGCACAAAGCCTTGACTATGTGGTTATGATGCCTGGAATTATGCATTCCATCATTATGCAATTGGATATTGATATTACATGTGATTATTCAACTAGTATAATATATATGTGAATAATTAAATGGAATTATTTAATTTATCTTTTCCATATTATGCTGATGTTTTAGTTTAAAAGGCTTGTGTTCTTGTCTTATACATTGTCTTAAATTTTTGTTCTTACTTGTGACAATTTCTACTATATTTTTATCCTTATTGAGAATTTGAGCCCACCCCTTTCTTTTGTTTTAATTCTTACAAGATGCAAATAATTATATTATGATTGACCTATAGGAATAGGCTAAGGGATATAAGAATGTTCAAAGGGGACACCATGTTGTTTTTTATTTCATGATGTAATGTAAAACTTATGTATGTATGTAGTACTTACAAGGCTACTAAACTAATTGGTATTTCAGGAAATGATTCATTTTATCATTCTAATGTTTTGTAATAATGCACCACTTTTGGTTAACTGGTGTCTGGGTATTACAGTTGGTATCAGAGTGTTTAGTAAAAAACTAAGAATCTATATTTGGAAAAAATCTGATTAGAAAACACTACCCTAAGATAGACTTCTAGGATTAGTATTGAAGAACATCCAAAATTTTTTGGAATGTAAATATTATTTGGGGTTTCCCTGAAATAAATCCATGTCTGTATATGAGCAAGTAATGGATGATCTGGCACAACTGTACCTAAGAGTGAAAAATTCGACAAGGAGTTTCAGGCTTGACCCGGGGTATCCTGGAACATGACAATGAGTTGTGCTGTACTCTTGGTTACAAAACACATGGGGGATATGCTTAGGATAATTATCATTTTCATTAAATAACGATTTGATAGATTTTAATATAAGAATAGAATAAATAACCTTGGTTAATCCAAAGGTGTTTTTGATTGAAAATAAGGTGTTATTATATTCTCTAAATGATTTTATGACTCACACTTTTCTTTCTTTTTTTATTCAATGGCTGGATTCTAAGTAATTCATTGTAACATTTAACTTGATGTACAAGGTGGGAACAATGGTGGGAATGAGCTAAAAAATTCAATGTTGATAAATTTAAAAGATATAGTGTTCTTGCCGAATCAGGTTTTCCAAAAATATGATCAACAACTTATATGACAACTAAATCCTGGCTAAACAAAGAAGAGAAAGGCGGTGACTGATAAGAGCTCCAGTAGTGGAGACCATGGAAAAAAGAAAGATCAATTTCCATGATGAATGAAATGTGAAAGGATACACCAAGTAAAGTATCTCAATGGTAGAAAGAAATGATTAATGTGTTGTAAATAAGGACATAAAGTAATGAATTACCGAGGAAAAATGAAGAGTAATATGGATGAAAATAAAAATTATCCCAAGAATCCATTTACAGTCAATTGATGTAAATATAGGGGACCTGGGTATTACCCAAGTGAATTACCTATTCTATAGGATGACCTCTTTGTTAATGAAGAACCTATGTGGAAATAAATAGATAGTGAAAGGTTTAAAATTATTACTGCTCTTTGTTGATGGGAATACTTTGGAAGACTTTTCTCTTATATGTGTAACCCTGCAGTTTTTTATTTGAAAATGATATTTTAGGAAGAATTATCTTTTCTATTGTTTATATTGATATAAATAACAATTTGGGTTTATATTATACTTGAATTTGAGGCAATTTAAAGTTATTAAATTTTGGATGAAAATGTGATGTATGAGATAACATTTGTGATTAAATTATGTTATAGTTATTTTGACAAATTTATCTCATTTTGGGAATGTTATAAAATATCGTTCTTGAAAAAGTACAACACGCAGACTGTGTGACAACCCATCATATTGGACAGAGCTCCGGGAATCTAACCCACAACCAGAGTGCGATTGGGATTTATCTCTTACCATGGGAGTACGTGAAGTCCCTAGTTAATGTGACTAATTCTTTTTAGTTAAATGATTTTATTGATCAATAATATATTGATTTTTGATCTTATTCCTTATCAAATGGATATCCTTAGTATAGGAATATGATTTGGAGATTAAGTGATAAATGTTATTTTGGAAGACATTCATTATATTGGGAACACTATATGCCTAAGGAAAATATAATACTATTGGATTTCATTTGAGGAGTAATGGTGGATTCTTATATATGTTTTTATTGAGGATTTATTGCGATTTTTTATTTATGGAAATGATTTACCTATCATAGAGAATATGTGATTAGGTTAATTAATTTTATGTATATGACTTTAAGAGTATTCGTTGTTATTTGCAGATAAAACATAACATGGAAGACTACGTAATAAAATTCTTCTATTTTTTGGGATTCAATATTATTTTGGATTATATTGAAGGATTTTAAGGACAATTTTTCAATGAATGGTATTTTTTGAAATTTGGGTATTGTTGGATTAGTTTTTGAAATTAAAATTAATATTTCTTTCTTTAAAGGATTATCCTTTTTGGGGATCATCTGATATTGTACCAACCATTTTTATTTTTTTCAATCCTTAAAGACAAGAGAAATATATAGATTATCCTTTGTGATTATGTGATTCTCTAGAAGTTTAATCTAGTGCATATGGTGTGACCAAGTCATCTTGAATACTCCTCATTTAAAAAAAAGATTTGTTAGTGGTATAAATTTATTAAAGGATAAAACTATACTTAAAAAGTAAGTATATCTATTTATGTTCTTATTCAATCTCATAAATAAGTTCCTCAACATTATGAAATGGATCTTTAAACTGAAAAAATGTTTTCTGTTTAATTTTCCTACGGGGAAACTAATGACCATTTATCTCATCCCACATTTTTGGTTTTCTTATTGTTAACCTTCTCCGATTAATTTTTTCTATCACTCTCGATCATAACTGACACTTAGTTTATCTTCCATATCCATGTTTTCTTACATGGAATACTAGTATGTGTTATCTTAGGTGACCTTTGTACTTCTCTTTCTTCCTTTTAAAGTGATAGTTATATTGACTCTTTTACTGATATGGGACTTTCAATGAAGTTCTAAATCCCAATTTTAAAATTGTTAGGATGCAATTTCCAAAAGTGGGGAAGAATGTAACACCCCAAGATTTCATAGTAAGTTATTTTCTTTAATTTAATTCAACAGCTATTGCTATACGCAACACTGAGTTCGAGCACACCACAAATTACCAAAATAGCTTTTCAAAAAGAAATTATGAATATTATTAACTAAATTTTTAATTTTATATACTCCATATAATTTTATAACCCAAATTATGTGCTTATTAGACATAATATAAAAAAAATTAAAATTTTTAGATAAAAGAAGCATTTTTCAAAAATTGAAAATTTACCCCCTTTTAATGAAAACCCCTTTTTTAAACCAATATTTGACACTTTTATGTATTAAATTTAATGAAATTAAATTCATCAATAGAATCTAGGGATAAAAATTTATTTTGGATAAATTTTTGGTACTTTTCGGGTAATATTAATATTTTGATGAATATTGAAAAATAATAAATTTGAATTGAAAACATCTTTTTTAATCAAAATAATTAATAGCTATAAATTATGAATTTGAATGGTTTAAAATTAAAATTATATTATATTTTTATCATTTAATGAAATTTAGGTCATTATAAGTAATATCACATTTAAATTTGACATAAACTCATTTCAATTTTTTGATATTTTTTACTTTTTAAAAACCTGATTTTTGGTTTTGACAAGGATAATTAATTTTAAATTAATTAATTCAACTTCTCTGTTTTTAATTTTTTAAAATAGAATTCACTTTTTAATTCATAATATCAAAATTAGCTTAGGGTAAAGTTTTTGAATTTGTCTAAAAACATTCAATTTTTAATGAATAGTGAAAAACACTACGTTATAGTTTCAAACCGACTTCTTTTTTAAATAATTATTTATTTTATTTTAATATATTTTAAGTAAAAATAGATATATAATACCTATATATGTTAAAATTAATTCATTAAAATCATTTTATAATAAAATATTGTGTATAAAATTTTATTGAACCTTTTGCCATCTTTTACCAAACATCTAGAAGCATTTACAAATTTGCATAAGACATAATTTTAACACTACTGTGAGTTGAATTTCAAAAATAATAGAGAAACAGTTGAAATAAGTAAGTAAAATTTTTCCCAATAAGATGAAAATAATTTTTTTTGAATGGTAACTTTTGACTTTTATTTACCATGGTTAAAAGTAAATAGGGTAATGACGAGAAAACATGATATTATAATTACCCCAACACATGTCCTAATTCTATTGGATAAGTGTAATTCGACCAAAAACAACCTTATGAATAAAATATGATTTTTTTGGGCCACTTGAATTAGATTAGGAAATTTATTATTATTTTATTTAAAGAAGAGTTAAAAGTGTTAAATTCAATGTTTAATAACTAAACAATTTTTAAAATATGTTTATACAGAAGATAAATTCGTCTAAAAATTTTAATTACGTAGATAAAATGATTTAATACATAATTTTACTTTATTTATAACTTTTAGACATTAAATAATTAAATTTATTTATGACACAATGTTGATGCAGTAATTATCTTATTAATGAATGATTAAAATAATGGATATTATAAATATCCAAATAAATTTTATTTGATACTTTTGAAGAATTACACTATTTTTATAGGTTAATAGGTCAAGTTAATAATGAATAAATAATTTTTTTTTCAATGTAATCATGCTGTTATTATTTTCACAAAAAACAAATACTAAATAATGTCAATATTGACATAATTAAGTTTTTAATACAAATACTATATTTTTAATTGATATAATAATCCTAAAAATATTAGGTTTTGCCAAAGGACTTAAATAAGGTTATATATATTTATAATTAACCACTTGGGGTACTCTTTTCTAGTTATATTATGTTTATTAACCATATAATATAAAAATACCAAGAGACAAAGTAAATGTCAAACTATTTAACTATGAGTTAAATCTAAATGATAAGGTTAATATGGTGACCTAAACCTATCTAAAACCTATTGGATTATAGTTTTTCGATCCATCCCCAGATTATCCTTGGAATAATGTATTTCAGAGCCATTATAAATCGAAAATGATTTTATTATAAAATAATATTTCAAACTTTTTCTAAAGTGACCCTCACCTCTCTTTTAAAAGGGAACTTTACCTTCACTTAATTTCACACCTCCAAAGCCATTTGGCTCGGAAAAACTCTTCCCAAATATCCTCCCAAAATTCCTACCTTCATCCTAGAAGCATTCCTTTGGTAAGAATTCAAGCCTATGGAGATTTTTTGATCAAATCAAAAAGAAGAACCTGACGTAGAGGTAAATATTTCATTACCTCTTACAAGTTATTTTCTTCATCCACTTCCTCTTTTTTTTGTTTCCATTCTAAAATAATAACTCCAGTATCTTATATATACTATGATGGTTTTATAAAAATTTCAAAACCATATCTATTAGTCTATCCATCATATGAATGATAAAGTCACAATACGTGCATACATATGGCTTATCGTCTCCATATCGTGGTTTAGTATATTATTCAAACACATAATTATTTTTATGGGTATAATAATGGGTATAACTTATGTAAATAATAAATATAACAAGGGAATTATTATTTAAATATGATATATCATCCAATTAGATATCATTTTACCATCAATAAAATGATATTATCGCTTGTGCGTACGTACAGATTACCGTCTCCATGAACGCGATGAGATTCATTCCCCATCGTAATCATTCAAGAATAATTTTCATTTTATGATTAAAAATAAGTATTAAGAACTTAAAATTATTATTGATATGAATTCAATACATCCTATGCATAACAAACATGGCTTACATAAATGAGCATATAAAGGAAAATGGAACAGTTAACCACTGTAACAATAATACTACTCAAATATTATAAACATTGAAATATTAGATGATCATATATGATATCAAATTTATTTATATTATTATTTGATAATTTAATAACAATTATTTAACTATTATATAGGAGGTTAACATACCCTTGACCAAGGAAAAGTACAAGGTATGGGGTTTCTTATCTCACTTTTAATTTCGTGACATTTCCATTGTTCACCACTTATTTATTTCATGTGGTGTACTACATACTACCATTTGATATATATTAATATTATTCTATATATATTCATGGTATTATGTGATTCATTTGGTGGTTATTAACTTTATTCTTGTGACTCTATTGATTATAATTTGGTAAGGGGTTTTTATGTCACTTTTATTCCTATGAGATTCATGATATATTTTCCACTATTACCTTTTGTGTTGGGTATGTACTACCGATGATTGTATTGTTTACATAAAATAATTTAAATTATGGGTATTTACATCATAATTAAATGATCTTTCTTTCATGGGGTTTATGTTTCGTATACTACCAAATCAGTAAGGGAATTTCTAATTCCAATTTCCAGTACTTCAGTTTTATGCTAACTTCATTTATTATTTTACTCCAAGATTATGTGTGAAATCACTATTTATTTACTTATGATGTAATTTCTAGTCTCATATGTGTGGATATAATTTTTATACACATAATAGCTCCATTTATAAATTCTCATGTCATCGATATGAACTTGATAAGTGTAATTTTAACTCAATTTCTATTCATTGAGTAAAACATCCAAGTCATTGGTGTTGTCTTTACAATAATATGTGTGAATGTCCTGTGATTTATTTAAACTGAATATCCAATAATATTGAGTGTATTTATATTTTTCACACTTAATTATTTCATTGATTTATCCTTAACCTAAGGATACAGTCTTTATAAGGAAATTCATCTCAATGTACATTCCATCGAGGCTTCTTGGTTGTTATGTGCCAATTCAAGTTTATTTGGTGTATATAATGTACATTGACATAGTATATCATGAATCCATTTTTCTCATGATATTATAAAGTTTTTATTACCTCAATTATTTGTATTCATGCAAATCTTATTTGGTTAAGGACTCTAACTAATATATAATTTTAAATGTTTTAAAAATTTATTCTTATAAATCTTCCTCATTAATTTATTTGTTTTAAAAAATGATTTTAAGGATTTATTTATATGTAAAGTAATTTTTTAAAATTAAAATTCATTTAGAAAGTTTTAATTTTTATGGGACACTTTGATTCAAAAATATATTTTAAACGTATTCTTGATATATAATGAGACCTTTAACTGTTTTCATGAAAAATAGGGATATTTCTGTCACGACACCCTCCCCACAAAGTGTACCCCTCCTGGGCCGGCAATGTGAGAAGGGAGATAATGACCCCCGAGTCCCGCCTCCAGTAGGCCCCGGGTTGGCGACTAGAACCGAGGGGTTAATACACACACAAATGGGAGGCATTACCCTCTAAGAGAACACATGCAGAAGAGAGAGATAGAATAGACTCCAAACAACTCCAACTCATAACTGAAATATAAAAGAAACACAAGTACATATATGAAATGTCATGCAAAAGTACTACAACTGAAAGGGAAAACTAAAAGTACCCAAAAGAAAGTAAAACAGCAGTGACCACAAGCCCGAACAGCTCCTCCTCCAACCGCAAGCAAGTAGTAACCAGCATGATCTCCAACCTGCTCCAAGTGACCTAAATAACAGTTTATATATTCATAGGGTGAGTATAACAGTATTCTCAGTAGGATCCTCCCCAAGCCTCTCATGCAAAAGTAAATAAAGCATGCTAAAGCCCAGTGAACAACAAGTGAAACTAACTCGTTACCTAAATAGGTATACTAAGTTCCCAACCTCACCAGGGCTACTCTAACCAAGTAACGCATACAAGAATATATCATATAGTAAAGAATATCAAGGGTAACCCGCTAATACTTCCCCACTAGTTTTCCGCTTTGCCCCAACGACATACGTCCTGTGCATATCTCTCCAAAGGCTTTGCCGCAGACACCTGGGCTAAGCTCCACAACCTGCACCACGTGCACCCCAAAGGCTTGCCTGCAGACACCTGGGCTATGCACCACACCATCCTCACAACCAAAGTAACCAGGTAGTTTCCGGGAGCCACCACAGCTCGTATAACGTGTATCATACGTTGAGTATTATACCTCAAACCATCACAGCCCATACGCCGAGTAAGGATCCTCAAGCCATCACAGCCTATACACGTTACACCTATAGTAGTCCATAGGATACTATATCCAGAATATATGTGTGTAAAATAACCACAACCCATTACAGCCCTCTACACACATATATGGGTAAAACTAACCACCGTGCCTACCAGCACAAAGATCTACTAAGAGAAGAGAGTGGGGCCAAAGGGGGTAGTCATCCATTCAACCTACCATCAGAATGTTGGGGAAAACACCCCCCCAGGGCTCAGAATCCCAGGGGTGTCAGTTGCCCTTACCGACAGGGTGGAGTAGCGTATAGAAACACAAAAAGTACAGAATATATATAACTCACAACCACACTATGGGCATTACCTAGTCATAGGCACAACTGCAGTTAACTTCTCTCAGACTCCAGGCTGCTACTTCTAAGACTAGGTATCCTATAAGCACACAACCATTTGAAGAGATTTATTAGATTACTCCATTCTCATTTTATCAGTTCCACTGTATGTTAATTAATTCATTAAACATTAATTAACCATGAAAAATTTACCACATTAAACTAAATTGGCATCACATTCAAAAACTGCTCCTTTTTTGGATTCACATCACTATTAAATTCCAGTTTCTCCATCCCCATGGATTATCACCATTTAAAAAAACTTTCATTTCAGAATTACTTTTCCATAATCTCAGGCATTCTAGAAAAACATCCTATGCTACTAAACACAAAGGGGCTCAACACGGCGAGTAGATATACTACCCGTCGAGTCTTTGCCGCCTATAGCAAGAGCATAGACCCATCCTACAATGAGAGGCTAAACACAGAAAGCACGTGGCATACCCTGCGTGTCTTCGCCTCCTTCGAAAAGAGGGTAAGCAATACCAGCTGCCTTGAGCAGTGGGGATAAGTGAAGCAGATAAACAACCAAACCAAACCACCAATATCAAACCATCACATTCATCTCATACCATCATCCTTGGTGTCCTCCCCGACACCCACTTGCATAAACTGATGCATCTCGCCACACTAGGCGTCATCCGCCACAACCACAAGTCCCCATACCTCCACATATCACAACAGCCATCCAGGCTCACATCAAATCACAAGCAGCAGGAAATAAAAGATCACAAAATGGGATCTCGGCCCTTTAACAAGGCATTCAGCCTTCATACAAAATGAGCACTCAGAGCTCCAAACCACAAGGCATTCAGCCTTTCAAGAAAGCGGGTAACTCAGAACCCTTTTGAATTTATCGAACTAATAGTTCTTTAATCCATCTTGAATTAACAGATTCATTAACATGCCTCTTTATCTTTAGCCAATTATTTAACAAATAATTCCGGCTTTACGTTCTTTATCAATTTCCCTCATGAACGAGCAACTAATTAAAGAAAAATCATAGATATCACTCTATCTAGGAAAACATGAGGCAAACCGTTATCACGGTACAAGGCAACAACATGCGATCAACAAATTCTATTAATCCGGTTCAAGTATTTAATTAGGTCAATTTCATTGTGTTGCAAAGGACTAAATCGTGCTAATTCTATGATTGCACATACACAATTAGAGAAGCCATGAATCCCCTACCTCAAACAGTTCCTCACATTCTTTATCCACACAACAGGTCACGATCCTCCCCTCGCGACAACTACATCCACCGGAGGATGCTGCGGTACGACAGTACCAACCAACCCCAAGAAAACCCATTAGAATCTTGGAAATTACATGGTATAATTATGGAAAGAAGGATAAGAGAAGATAAACCCCAAAAGAATGATGATACAACATACCTTATATGGAAGAATGATGGACATAGCTTGGTAGAATCAAACAAAGCGGAACTGATCCGAGTAACGTTTGATTGTGAAACTCCTACGGGAAGGATTGAAAGGTTCTAGCATCTTGAATATGAGAACCAGGAGGAAGAACAACGAAGAATGATATCTCATTCCTTTTAAAAAAAATTTAGAGAGGCGACGGTTTAAGATCCGATTTATTCTCCATTAAAAACGGATCGCATTAACCCACGCGGTTTGACCAAGTAAAAACATTCCGGCCTTAGGAATAATTAATATAGAATTTATGGCCTTTGAGTCGGCCTTAAATTCCTTAAAATAAGGGTTTAAAAATATTTTACGTCAAAGAAAACATCAAATTTACGAAGTTGGTAACACTGTTCACATACTCAAAATTTGGCAAAGTATGGAATCAGTAGCTCTCATGAAGTCTGGAAACACTGTTTATTCATGAAATTTGGAAAAGTATAGAATCAGTAGCTCTTATGAACTTTGGAAACACTGTTCACTGAACCTCACTGATAGAAGTCCACCGATAGAACCTCACCGATAGAAACACTGTTCACTAAACCTCACCGATAGAAACACTGTTCACTAAACCTCACCGATAGAAGTCCACCGATAGAACCTCACTGATAGAAACATTGTTCACGGAACCTCACCGATAGAATCACTGTTCCCTGAACCTCACCGATAGAAGTCCACCGATAGAACCTCACCGATAGAAACACTGTTCACTGAACCTCACCGACAGAAACACTGTTCACTGAACCTCCCCGATAGAAGTCCACCGATAGAACCTCACCGATAGAAACATTGTTCATTGAACTGGAAAATTTGGCAAAGTGTTAGCCGAGCTACTGCTAGACTGCGGCTACTAGTATACCGAGCTATCAGTATGCCGTGGCTACCAGTAAACCCAGCTACTGGTAAGCGGTGGCTACCGGTAGGCAGCAGCTACCGGTAGACCGAGGTATCGGTAGACAGCAGCTACCGGTAGGCAGCAGCTACCTGTAGGCTGAGCTACCGGTAGACAGCAGCTATCGGTAGACCGAGCTACTGGTAAGCGGCGGCTACCGGTAGGCAGAAGCTAGGGGATAAGTCACCTTGACCTCCTGGAACACCTCCAACACCACATTTTCACAAAGTAATGGACCCGGGAGGTCCGTGCCATTTCATTAGATACCTATCAAAACATTCTCGTCCTCGAGAATTAAAAACCAACTCAGAGGAACAGAGGGGTCCGAACAACCACCCCATAAGATACCTCTTAGGGGAAAACCACCATGAGTTGTTCGAAAGCTGGAACAAATCTACGATATCCAAGAATATGGAAACAAACAATCCATATCCAAACAATTCAATCATAACATCACACAAAAAAAGGCACATAAATAAAGCATGAAAGGTCTAACCATAAAGGAAATGTCATTACATGAAAAGAGTTAAACATTAAAAAACTCTGGGTACTGAGCACGTATCTGTGACTCACACTCCCAGGTACTCTCCTCCATGCCACCATGTCTCCACAAGACATGAACTAAAGGAATAGAACGCCCACGCAACACCTTCTCCTTGCGGTCTTGGATCTCCACAGGTCGCTCCTCGAAGGTTGCATCATCGTCAATATCGATCTCTCCCCAATCGATAATATGAGATTCATCATGAAGATAACGACGGAGCTGTGATACATGGAAAACATCTTGTATCCGACTCATCTGAGGGGGAAGTGCTACTCGATATGCCACAGCTCCAACACAAGCCAACACCTGAAAATGCGCAACAAACCGGGGAGAAAGCTTACTTCCATGACCAAACCTTCACTGCCCACGGCGGGGAGTCACCTTCAGAAACACATGATCCCCAATATTAAACTCTAAGGGTCTCCTTCTTTGATCAGAATATGATTTCTGATGATCCTGTGCTGTCTTCATCCTCTCACGAATCACCTGAACCATCTCTGTTGTATTCTGCACTAGTTCTGGTCCGATAATTGCTGACTCTCTTACCCCAGTCCAGCACAATGGAGAATGGCATGGCCGGCCATACAAGGCTTCAAACGGTGCCATACCGATGGTAGAGTGGAAAATATTATTGTAAGCGAACTCTACCAAGGGTAATTGCTTCGTCCATGAACCACCAAAATCAAGAACACAAGAGCGCAACAGGTCTTCAAGAGTCTGGATGGTTCGCTCTGTCTGACCATCCGTTTGAGGATGAAAAGCAGTGCTAAGGCACAGTTGAGAGGCAAAGGCATGCTGGAGACCTCTCCACACCCTGGAGGTAAAACGAGGATCTTGATCTTAAATGATCATCCTAGGTACTCCATGGAGTCTCACCACCTCCTCTAGATACTGCCTCGACAAAACTTCCACTGAGCTCGACTCCTTGATCGCTATGAAGTGGGATGATTTTGTTAAATGATACACTACGACCCATATAGCATCATGTCCTCCAGGAGCTCGAGGTAAACCTTTAACAAAGTCCATTGAGATGTCCTCCCACTTCCACTGAGGAATCTCTAAGTGCTGGAGAAGACCACCAGGAACACGGTGTTTGGCCTTCACCTTCTGGCAGACTAAACATCGAGACACACATTTTGCAACTGTACGCTTCAGCCCAGGCCACCAAAACTGACTCCTCAAGGATCGGTACATCTTTGTCACACCAGGATGTACCGCCAAGGGTGAACTATAGAACTACTAGAGAACCGTCTCGTGCATCACCAAGCGAACAAAAATCCTGCCATGATACAACACTCAGTGTTATTCATCCTCCGACCAACCATCAGGGGCCTCACCACATACAACTCTGTCTCTCCAAACTTCCACCTCTAGGTCACCCAAATGAGACTCTTCCACCTTATGCATCAGGGATGACTGCACCGCCATCTGGAAAAGACAACATCTACCCCCCGACTTCTCCCATATCAAGATGCAAAGCTGATAGCTTTTCCATAACTCTCGAAGAATCACCAGATTCACGCACAACATCATTACGTATCTTTCGGCTTAGTGCGTCAGCTACAACATTCCCTTTTCCAGGTGTATACGATATTTCAAAGTCGTATTCCTGCAAGAACTCCATCCATCGGCGCTGCCTCAAGTTCAAGTCACATTGGGAGAAAACATACCTCAAACTCTTATGATCGGTGAAAACCACAAAGTGCTCACCAATGAGGTAATGACTCCACAACTTTAGTGAAAACACCACGACTGCCAACTCAAGATCATGGGTGGAATAGTTGCATTCATGGGGACGCAACTACCGAGACCCATAAGAAACAACTGACCTCTGCTGCATGAGAACACAGCCTAGCCCCAGATGTGAAGCATCACAGAAAACATCAAACTGGACTCCCTCCGCTGGAAGACAAAGGACTGGAGAAGTTACCAACTTCTCCTTTAGATACTCGAAAGCTGTCTGACACTGATCAGTCCATATGAACGCTTGATCCTTCCTGGTCAAAGCTGTTAGAGGAGTCACAACTCGGGAGAAATTAGCTACAAACCTCCTATAATAGCCTGCGATACCAAGGAAACTTCGCACCTCTGACACGGTCATGGGGGCTGGCCAAGACACCACTGCTTCTATCTTCAAAGGATCCATAGCTACTCCCTGTTGGGACACAACATGTCCCAAGAAATGAACTTCTCGAGGCCAGAACTCACACTTGGACAACTTCCCAAACAACTGATGCTGGCGAAGAACTCCCAAAATGGCTCGTAGATGCTCTGCATGATCCTCTTCAGATGTGGAGTACACAAGGATGTCGTCGATGAAAACCACAACAAACTTGTCCAAGAATTCACCGAACACAGCATTCATCAACCCCATGAAAACAGCTGGAGCATTCGTCACGTCGAATGGCATTACAACACACTCATAATGCCCATAACGACAGCGGAAAGCAGTCTTCGGGATATCCTCATCCTTTACACGCATCTGATGATATCCTGACCGCAAGTCTATCTTTGAGAACCAACTTGCACCCTTCAGTTGATCGAATAGGTCATCAATCCGCGGGAGATGATAGCGGTTCTTTATTGTCACTTTGATTAACCGACGATAATCGACGCACAACTGCAAACTACCATCAGCATTTTTCACAAACAAAACTGGTGCACCCCACGGTGACACACTTGGCCGAAAAAAACCACACTGCAACAGACCTTCGAGCTTAATACGTAGCTCTTGTAACTCAGAAGGGGCCATCCTATACGGAGACATAGAGATAGGAGACGCTCCTGGCTGTAGCTCGATCCGAAGCTCGATCTCTCATCGAGGGGGTAAGGATATAACCTCTTCTGGAAAGATGTCAGGGTACTCCTCTACGACCCTAGGAAACGCCAACTGTTGAACCACTGAAGAACTCAGCGTCATCCCAGCCATCATGGATGATAAAGATGGAACTCGTCTATGACTCATCCGAGGATCTCTCTCACCAACAAACACCACTTTCTCTCCATCTTCATCAAAGAAAACGACCTTCTTCATGTAGCAATCCACAACATCCTGCACCGAATACAACCAATCCATGCCAAGTATGACATCATATGGTTGTATTCGCAAACATCGAAAATCTCCACAAGAGCGGTGTTGCCCCAACACTAGATAACAGTCACTACAAACTTCAATCAAGTCAGCTCGACCTCCATCTAGCGTAGTCAACGCCAAGGGCACTGGAAGCCTCTCTACCTTAAGTCACAAAGCATGGACAAGGGTAGGTGATATGAAGGAGTGTGTTGCTCTTGAATCAAAAATGGCATACACCAAGGTAGAAAACAAGCAAAGGGTACCTCGAACGACATCTGGTTCGCCTGGGGCTGGCAACGCTAGAGCATGGAGCTGACCACGACCTCCTCCACGGCCTCTCTGACCCTGATGACGACCACCACCACGGCCGCGCTATGCTCTCTGAGGACGGGGAGCGTCATGGGGCTGTCCTCTACCTGCTCCATCTACCCTCTGGTGATCTAAAACTTATGCAACCTACTGTTGCTGCCTCGGATGGAACTACCTCAATGGAGGAACCTGGAGTGGAGCGCCCGGTGCATGATGACTGCTATGAAAAGTTGGGCACTCCCGCTACTGATGACCACGACCACCACAAGAAAAACAAGAGCCTGATCCCTTGGCATAGGTCTGAGAGTTTCTGCCTCCGGAGAAACGAGATGGGAAGGGCTGGGACCTACCCCCAGGTGAACGGAAACTCTTCTGTCCTGAAAACTGGGAACCCCGGACCACAGCTCTGATTCGTGAGGAATCATGACGATTCCCCTCTTGTGACGATCCAGTCCTGGCCAAAGTCCTCTTAACAACCTCTGCCCTCACTAACACCTCAAGATATGTTTTCAGCATAAATGGGGTGACCTGGCGCTGGATATCGGGATGCAAAGCCTCCTCGAAATGCCTCGCCCTGGCCTCATCATCTAGTAACAGGTCTGAAGCATATTGTAGAAGGTTCCTAAAATGTATTCCAAACTCTCGAACACTGGCGCTCCCCTGTCGAAGGGTGAGAAGCTCTTGGCGACTGGACACCTTCGCAGTCGATGAAAGAAACTCGACTCTAAACCTGTCTCGAAACACCTCCCATGATATTGCTAACTCCTCACGATCACCAAGGAACAAGAACCACCACTACCTCGCTGCTCCACGCAGCATCGTCACAACCAAGGACACCCAGTGTTCCTTCCAAGCACGAATCGAACTGAAGCCTATCTCGACCTCCTCCAACCAGTATTCTGTGATTGCATCTGAAACGGATTCCTCGTACTTCTGTAGACTCTGGCACTGAAACTCTCGAAGTTTCTTCCTCTAAGTGGCATCGTCGTCAACCTCTACTCGGCGGCGATCTGCTGGAATATCCTGATGGACATCTTCTGTGCAAACCTGACGAGGACGTCGACCTGGAGCCATACCTGCAAAATAACAACTGTTAGAGCTCCTAAGCCTGGAATATGGAAGACTCAACATTAATTAATTAATTGTTTTGTTTTATTTATTTTAGGTTACCAATCCCAAGGTCTACCCATTCAAACACAAGCGCAAAGAATAATGATGCATGATCCTTTCCTAGGTCTCTACCCTGCAACCAGTATCACTTTGTTTAGTAGCCATCGTAAGCTTAAATGTCCGTGCAACAGATCATAGGGGGCCCTAAACGCCTATGTCTTTGACAGTATCCAGTGTTTACCCCACTTTCTAAACATGTATGACACTGTTGCCCTACCATCCCATGCATCCTCACCTGTGCCTAACTCCAAACTCCATCCTATCCCTCAACCAGACCTCTGATACCACTCTGTCACGACCCCCTCCCCACAAAGTGTACCCCTCCTGGGCCGGCAATGTGAGAAGGGAGATAATGACCCCCGAGACCCGCCTCCAGTAGGCCCCGGGTTGGCGACTAGCACAGAGGGTATAATACACACACAAATGGGAGGCATTACCCTCTAAGAGAACACATGCAGAAGTGAGAGATAGAATAGACTCCAACCAACTCCAACTCATAACTGAAATATAAAAGAAACCCAATTACATATATGAAATGTCATTCAAAAGTACTACAACTGAAAGGGAAAACTAAAAGTACCCAAAAGAAAGTAAAATGGCAGAGACCACAAGCCCGAACAGCTCCTCCTCCAACCGCAAGCTAGTAGTAACCAGCTTGATCTCCAACCTGCTCCAAGTGACCTGAAAAATAGTTTATATATACATAGGGTGAGTATAACAGTATACTCAGTAGCATCCTCCCCAAGCCTCTCGTGGAAATGTAAAGAAAGCATGCTAAAGCCCAGTGAACAACAAGTGAAACTAACTCGTTACCTAAACAGGTATACTAAGTTCCCAACCTCACCATGGCTACTCTCACCAAGTAACGCATACAAGAATATAGCATATAGTAAAGAATATCAAGGGTACCCCGCTACTACTTCCCCACCGGTTTGCCGCTTTTCCCCAACGACATACGTCCTGTGCATCTCTCTCCAAAGGCTTGCCCGCAGACACCTGGTCTATGCTCCACAACCTGCACCACGTGCACCACAAAGGCTTTCCCGCAGACACCTGGGCTAAGCACCACACCATCCTCAGAACCAAAGTAACCAGGTAGTTTCCGGGAGCCACCACAGCTCGTATAACGTGTACCATACGTCGAGTATTATACCTCAAACCATGACAGCCCATATGCCGAGTAAGGATCCTCAAGCCATCACAACCTATACACGTTACACCTATAGTAGTACATAGGATACTATATCCATAATATATGTGTGTGAAATAACCACAATCCATTACATCCCTCTACACACATATATGGGTAAAACTAACCATTGTGCCTACCAGCACAAAGATCTACTAAGAGAAGAGATCAGGGCCAAAGGGGGTAGTCAGCCATTCCACCTCCCATCAGAATGTTGGGGAAAACACCCCCCTCAGGGCTCAGAATCCCAGGGGTGTCAGTTGCCCTTACCGACAGGGTGGAGTAGCGTATAGAAACACAAAAAGTACATAATATATATAACTCAAAACCACACTATGGGAATTACCTAGTCATAGGCACAACTGCAGCTAACGTCTTTCAGACTCCAGGCTACTACTTTTAAGACTAGGTATCCTATAAGCACACAACCATTTGAAGAGCTTTGTTATATTACTCCATTCTCATTTTATCAGTTCCACTGTACATTAATTAATTATTTAAGCATTAATTAACCATGAAAAATTTACCACATTAAACTAAATTGGCATCACATTGAAAAACTGCTCCTTTTTAGGATTCACATCACTATTAAATTCTAGTTTCTCCATCCCCGTGGATTATCACCATTTAAACAAACTTTCATTTCAGAATTACTTTTCCACAATCTCAGTCATTCTAGAAAATCATCCTATGATACTAAACACAATGGGGCTCAACACGGCCAGTAGATATACTACCCGTCGAGTCTTTTCTGCCTATAGCAAGAGCATAGACCCATCCTCCATCGAGAGGCTAAACACGGAAAGCACGTGGCATACCCTGCGTGTCTTCGCCTCCTTCGGAAAGAGGGTAACCAATACAAGCTACCTTGAGTAGTGGGAAAAAGTAAAGCAGATAAACAACCAAACCAAACCACCAACATCAAACCATCACATTCATCTCATACCATCATCCTTGGTGTCCTCCCCGACACCCACATGCATAAACCGATGCATCTCGCCACACTAGGCGTCATCCGCCACAACCACAAGTCCCCATACCTCCACATATCACAATAGCCATCCAGGATCACATCAAATCACAAGCAGCATGAAATCAAGGATCACAAAATGGGCTCTCGGCCCTTTAACAAGGCATTCAACCTTCATACAAATTGAGCACTCAGAGCTCCAAACCACAAGGCATTCAGCTTTTCAAGCAAGCGGGTAACTCAGAACCCTTTTGAATTTATCGAACTAATAGTTCTTTAATCCATCTTGAATTAACAGATTCATTAACATGCCTCTTTATCTTTAACCAATTATTTAACAAATAATTCTGGCTTTACGTTCTTTATCAATTTCCATCATGAACGAGCAACTAATTAAAGAAAAATCATAGATATCACTCTATCTAGGAAAACATGAGGCAAACCGTTATCACGGTACAAGGCAACAACATGCGATCAACCAATTCTTTTAATCCGGTTCAAGTATTTAATTAGGTCAATTTCATTCTGATCCAAAGGACTAAATCGTGCTAATTCTACGATTGCACATACACAATTAGAGAAGCCATGAATCCCTTACCTCAAACAGTTCCTCACGTTCTTTATCCACACAACAGGTCACGATCCTCCCCTCACGACAACTGCATCCACCGGAGGATGCTGCGGTACGACAATACCAACCAACCCCAATAAAACCCATTAGAATCTTGGAAATTACATGGTATAATTATGGAAAGGAGGATATGAGAAGATAAACCCCAAAAGAATGATGATACAACATACATTATATGGAAGAATGATGGACACCGCTTGGTAGCATCAAACAGAGCGGAACTGATCCGAGTAATATTTGATTATGAAACTCCTACGGGAAGGATTGAAAGGTTCTACCGTCTTGCATATGAGAACTAGGAGGAAGAACAACGAAGAATGATATCTCGTTCCTTTTAAAAAAAAAATTAGAGAGGCGACGGTTTAAGATCCAATTTATTCTCCATTAAAAACGGATCGCATTAACCCACGCGGTTTGACCAAGTAAAAACATTCCGGCCTTAGGAATAATTAATATAGAATTTATGGCCTTTGAATCGGCCTTAAAGTCCTTAAAATAAGGTTTTAAAAATATTTTATGTCAAAGAAAACGTCAAATTTACGAAGCTGGAAACACTGTTCACATACTCAAAATTTGGCAAAGTATGGAATCGGTAGCTCTCATGAAGTCTAGAAACACTGTTCATTCGTGAAATTTGGAAAAGTATGGAATCAGTAGCTCTCATGAAGTCTGGAAACACTGTTCATTTGTGAAATTTGGAAAAGTATGGAATCGGTAGCTCTTATGAACTCTGGAAACACTGTTCACTGAACCTCACTAATAGAAGTCCACCGATAGAACCTCACCAATAGAATCACTATTCACTGAACCTCACCGATAGAAACACTATTCACTAAACCTCACCGATAGAAGTCCACCGATAGAACCTCACCGATAGAAACACTGTTCACTGAACCTCACCGATAGAAGCACTGTTCACTGAACCTCACCGATAGAAGTCCACCGATAGAAAAACTGTTCACTGAACCTCACCGATAGAAACACTGTTCACTGAACCTCCCCGATAGAAGTCCACCGATAGAACCTCACCGATAGAAACACTGTTCACTGAACTGGAAAATTTGGAAAAGTGTTAGCTGAGCTACTGCTAGACTGCAGCTACCAGTATACCAAGCTATCAGTACGCCACGGCTACATGTAAACCCATCTACTGGTTAGCGGTGGCTACCGTTAGGCAGCAGCTACTGGTAGACCGAGCTACCGGTAGGTAGCAGCTACCGGTAGACCGAGCCACCGGTAGGTAGCAGCTACCGGTAGACCGAGATACCGGTAGACAGCAGTGACCAGTAGACCGAGCTACTGGTAAGCGGCGGTTACCAGTAGGCAGCTGCTAGGGGATAAGTCACCTTGACCTCCCGGAACACCTCCAAGACCACATTTTCACAAAGTAATGGACCAGGGAGGTCCGAGCCATTATAATTTCTCTCAAATATTTTTGATGATTATTTTCATCAATGTAAATATAATTCATTATTCTTGATTGAGGTTAATTTATTATAATACAATCTTCTATATTGTATTGAATGAGTTATGTTTGACTGTGGAAGTGAAATTTTTATTCGATTGATGGGTTGTGGTTAAAATATTGACATTTCGTATTCTTGTTTTAATACAAATGTCTAGATTATGTTTCACCCTTTGATATGAGGAATTCATTGGACTTATTAACTGACAGGTGGAGCCCGCTATAGCTCCTTGATTGATCCGTAGGTATCATGTGACAAACTAGTGTCTTGGAATAAGGACTTGAAAAAATATTATTTGTAGTCATGGAACAAGGCCTTGACTATGTGGTAATAAAGTCTAGAATTATGCAATACATCATTATAAAATTGGCTATTGATATTACATGTGATTATTCGACTAGTAGAATATCCATGTGAATAAGTAAATGGAATTATATTATTTATATTTTCCATATTATGGTGATTTTTATGTTTAAAAGGATTGTGGTATAGTCTTATACATTTCCTTAAATTTTTGTACTTATTTATAACGGTTTTTGCTATATTTTTATCCTTACTGAGCATTTGAGCCCACCCCTTTCTTATATTTTATTTTTCCCTGGATGTAAAGTAGTATATTACTATTATCCTACTAGAATAGGCTAAGGGATATAAGAGTTTTAAAAGGTGACACAATGTTCTTTTTTATTTCATGATGTAATAAAAAACTAATGTATGTATCTAGTAAATCCAATGCTACTAAACTGATTGGTCTTTCTGGTCATGATTCCTTGTATCATACTAATGTTATGTAATAATGCACCAATTCCAGGTAACCTGGGTCAGGGCATTAGAAAACCAAATCTGAAGGGTTCTGTGATAGTCTCCAAGTACCTCCACTAAATTTGGTTTTACCATCCAACTCATGTCGGTTCAATCCATTTAGCGGTAGTTTCTGGGAACTGTCGCCGAAAGATGGTTTGTTGGTGGTTTCCCCTCCCAAAAAATATGAATGGGATACTGGTGGATTAAAATTAATCTACCCCCTAGATTGTTTTGGGAGGTAAAACATAACTAAAATACACCACTAAACAATTATCGACCCAAAAATAGTGGTAGTTTAAACCATATCGAATGTATAAATTGGGATATATGGTGGTTTTTAAAACCACTGCAATATATCAATTCCTAAAAAAATATAGTTATAGAATCTATATCCATATAAATTTCAAACAAAATAGGTATCCAAAATGGAATCCTAATCCCTTTCACCAATCATGGAACACCAATCACCAATATGTCTAGATGCGACACCGAGAATAGCCAAAAAAACTCAAATAATGGTTTATGCAATGGGAAAAATAATTTCACTATAAGATATTTTGAAAATAAGTACACTATAATACTATAACACATAAATATATAAATAATCATTATATTTATTTCAAAAAACCTCCCCCTTCTTGAAATTTAGTTAAATACACCGACTCTATGAGTTTCTCATATAACACATTGACAACATTATGTATCTAAATTATTTTAGAAAATCCATTGTAAAATTCCCTAAGAAATAACTCCTACAGATGAAAATGTATATGAAACAGTAAAAATTATCATTTCTTAGTGTTCCACATTCACTACTTCCTATACCATCCCAATGAAATTTTCTTACCACCCTCTCTATATCCATCTCTACTTCCTACTACGGACACCTACATAACAATTATGTTGAAATCTAAATAGTGTTTTATATTTAAATTTAAAATTAAAAACAAAAATGTTTTGTCTGAAATGATTTTAAATTTGTTTAATTTACATTCTCAATAACATACATCAACGTAATATCACGGAGGAAAGATCCAATAATCTTTTGATATAATTCTGTCAACTCTTTCTACTGTGTGATGTCCTTTGTATCTTGCATCATTATATGAGACCCCAATTTATGAATTATTATTTTCATTGCAACAAAATCCATCCCAGTTACAATAATGTGAAATAACATCTTTAAAAAGAGAATCATTTTTTGAAATTTTATAATTTAATAACATAATGACATTCAGTTACAAAATAATTTATTAAAGTTCCCTTTATCTATGAATCAAACAGTATATTTGTCCATAATTTTGGAACATGCCTCCAATCAACATAGGTAATACAAAGGGTAGCTGACTCCACCGCCATATGGAATTGAATATCACCAAATAAACATGAGGAATCATTCATTAAGAACCCATAAAAGAAAAATGGGATAACAATATTTAATATGTTCAGATTCTAGATATCTAATCTATTCATAGTTATCATTATAGTAACAATTTGAGAATCCTTTATGAATAAAAAACTAGTAGTGTAAAAAATGTTAAATAACTTTATTCACATTAATATTTTTACCTATAACTATCACCCTCCAATATCCTCACAATTAAATAGAAGTGATGACCTACTCCCCCATTGTTGAACCTTCTGAATGGGGAGGTAATGTCTTAGATGCTGAGAGTCGACTGAGATTAGTGGACCACTTCCTCTATGGTATTCCTGTAATATAATAAAATGAAATTAACTTCAGAATACATATTTCAAAAAATTCCTGGATAAAAAATTAGAATTGATAACAAATGAAAAATACTAAAAAAATATACATAGTTATGTCAAAAAATTACAACATTCAAAAACTACATTTAAAAGTTTCATTGAATATCATTTATCAACCCACACGATTAAATCCAATTTAAACATTGATCTTTTTTGATAAAATTACTTTTGAAAAAAAATATATATTAAAAATTTTCAAGTTCATTAATAGAATGTTGAATATATCACTTTTATTAAATATAGATAAGCAATATCAATAAAACTAATTTATAATAGAATTCTAACCCTTCACTGAATTGGAAGATAAATTTATATTCATTTGACTTTATTGGGGTGATATTTTTAGTACAATTCCTATAAAAGAACATGATATTTTTTTAATCATCAACACTCTATGTTTTAGTAATTTACTAGAAGGAAAACAATGTAATGTTATTTTTGTTAGAATACAAGGGTATTATATTTTTTCCCAATGATTCCAATGTATGAAATTTAGCATGGGTTGTAACTGAATTGTTTATTCACTAATATAAAGCATTATCTTAATGTAGTGATTTATCTATATCATTGTCCAATTTCTGTATTTGGTTATTTCTAAGTTAATGGATTATATTATAATTCATAACATGGAATGAACTAGCATTAAATTATCTCCACTGTAAAAGAATAGTAAATTATTTTCTTGAAATAGTAGAATAATATGCGGCATTGTGTGTATCACACTCAATAATGAAGAGTTAGCCTTTAAAAAAACATACATTATTATTTTCAACTATTATTATGATGAAATAATTTCTTGATAATGTAATTTTATCTTTTTACCAAGAATCTAAAAATTAATTTGATTTTTTTTTTAATTTTTTTTCATACCATTTGAAATCATATTTATAGATCAAGATTTCTATTTCATGATATATTTTTAAATTTTATTTGACTATTCTCATATTATTTCTCATTATATTGATATTAAACCATTTCCAAATCAATGTTATATTATTTCTTTTTTACTAATTTTCACATTTAATTCCTATCACAATAGGAATGATGAAATATAAGGATTTGATGATATGAGAGGATACTATAAAATTATTTACTAAAGAAACCCTATTAAAAATACCTATAAAAAGGGAATTAGAATAAAGTAGTTAATGAATCAAAGAATATGAGATATTAACGAATGAAATTGATTCTTAAGTCCTCATGGTAGAGTTCTATGGTGGAGGAATATTAGAGTTATTATGTAACAAATAAAAAAATCATGTGTTGATCTATGACTAAAATGGGATGGCTTGTAGATTCAAACTAAAATATTGTATTGTTTTATCATGTTTTTTGGAATTATTTTTCATTAAGTCTAGATAATGTTTTTTAATTTTATATTGAATGTAGGGACTCTCAAACAAGTTTTAAGTGGATAAAAAGATAAATTTTTATCTCATCATGTTAGAAGTGATTAATGTTCTTAATACGGTTACCTAAAAATAATTTGTTGATTTTTTATATAGATAAATAAGGAAATTATATTATAAGAGATAAATCGATTGTATTTAAGATTTAGATTGATCTGGAATACAATTATATAGTATTTTATTTTTCATTTCCTTACAATAGATTATAAATGTGTTAGTTTAATTATTATGATATATAATGTGTTAAATTTATTAAACTCATTTGTGTAACATAGTTGAGTGGCCAAGATCTTGCAAAATTATATAATGTGTATTTAAACAATCATGTAAAAATAAACCATAGATTCTAGTTATAATAATGTTTTTGATTATCAATTTTAGTTACTATCAAAAGAGGTTAGTTAATTGAGCCTAAATTTAGATAAATAATTTCATATAATACTAAATAAATTTAAACTTTTTGTGGGAAATTATACAAGAAAGATACATAGATAATAAAATTTCATAGGATATGGAATTTTTATGAACATGAAATTTTTTTTCGATAAATTTAGTAGAAATTATGTTGATATCCTTGAAGGACTATTTATGAATTAAAATGACTCAAAACATCCAAAGTAACTTAATGGAGAGGAAAAATAGTGATGCCACAAGTCATTGTTAGATAGATGGTATGCCTCATTACTGATATTAGATAATAAATATTTTAAGAAGAACATCCTAAATGACACATTAACTACAAATATTAAAACCGTAATAAAAAATAAATATTGACATCTCAAATGCATAAAAATAACATGCTTCACACTAGCTAAAATATAATCATCACAATTGAAGATAATGACATAAAATACTATCTCGCCTAACTCAAAATATATATTTAATCAATTATAATCCTCTATTGACAAATAAAACCTAAAAAACATGACTTATTCAATACAATATTTTAAACATAACTAGAACATGAAGATTACCCTTATACTTTTAGGCCCAGGCGAAGTAAATAAGTAAATGACTACACAATCTATCCAATAAGCAAACTGGTCTACCTATACAACCAATAACCACATCATTAGAGCTACATATAACCTTATTTACATACCAAAAATTGTTTATATATGGAAATAGAATAAGGAAGTAGAATAATATGGCACACTATATGGGGAGTCGGGGGATATGGTGGTTGGCGGGGATGGCTTGGGGAAGAATACTAGGGTGACAGATCGAGGGGATCCGAGGTGACTGTAGCTTTGGTGAGGGAGACCACATATTCAATGAGTGAGAAAGAATCTCTGGGGAGCGTGGGATATGGATATAATGAGGGAGAGGGTGATGGATCAGGTGAGGGTGAGGGTAGGGAAGTTGGCTTCAGGGGATAAATGGTGACCATAGGACTTGCGGGAGCTCGGGCTCGAAGGGCTTAAGGGATAATGGAGCACTAGGGAGAGGGAACTACATTGGGATAGGGATCATGATCAAGGGGAGGCGGAGGGAGGAATCAGGGGAGAATTTTGGGGAGGTAGTTAATTGATTTATTTTTAATAAATAGATAATATTTAGTGGTTGTTTTCATAAAACTACCACCAAATCATTTAATAATTTTGTACTAGTGGTTTATTAACTTGCTGCTAACAACCCTATGCTAAACAAATAATTTTGTGGAGTGATATGATACAAATAATATTAGTGAAATCATCAATAAAATAAATAAAATACTTATCTTTATTTTTATATTTTCTCCTCAATGTTCTATATATGTAATAATGAATAAGATCTATGGGTTGGGATTTATGAATCTAAACATTCTTATGTAATTATTTTTTAATACTTATCTTATAGAATATAGATCATATCAATTCCATTACATTATTAATATTATAATTATCCTAGAAACATTCCACTTTTTAATATTTCTCATATTCTTTTAATAAATATCTCAGATCCTTCAATACCATAATTCATTTTCTTCTTTTACACTAATGGATCATAAATACCGAGCATATACTACTTGAAATAAGATATCATTTTTATTTATCATCTTAACACTATCCTAAGGTATTAATGTATTTATACTAAGAAATAATTTTTTACATTAGTTCATATCATTCCCTTCAACTCAGAGCTGAAAATATTTAATAAGTTGTCTTTAATCCCATTAACGAATAAAGTATTCATTAATTATTGATTTTCATTACTAAATATGGCCAAACCACCTAATTTTATCTTGAGTGACCAATCATTCGCAAAGATCAATTATCCCTATTTGAAATATTCAATATTATTCAAAAGTTTAAAGTCTCTTATCATATGTAAAGAGAATTCATTATACAATATCCCTGAAAATTCTTATATTGAAGCTTTGAGTGCCACTCCCACAACAAGAGATTTATCCTCTCCTATTTAATTATCTCCTAAGTATTATATGTTTTGATGTTTTTTCATATAGAGGATATTATTATGTTGAGAAAACGTTTTTCATGGTGACCACCATTATCAAATATTTCATTGATTTCATCTAATGTTTGGAATCTAGTTTCACCCTTCAGTTAATATTTTTGAGGTTGTTTCTCGATTGATTTGATTTGAATGTTAAAACCCCACATAATGTTCTTTCCCCCAAACCACATAGATTTATAGACACAGTTATTATTGAAAAAATACATTCTTTCACCATTCCTAATGCCCCTATAGTTGAAATAGTTGCATTATAATGCATACATTCCTCTATAAGTTGTTTTCTACCATGAAATGAAACATGTATATTTTCATTATTTTAACCAACATTCATGAATTATTTTTGGGACCTAAAATTATTTTTAAGTCTAGAAACATTCTTATTTAAATTATTCATCTTCTTATATTATTTGGAACCACCATTATTAAAATATTTTAATTTTATGTTTCAGTTCCCAAGGTTCTTATATTTCTACTATTTACCTGATTTTTACAAAAAACATACTTAGAACTACTTATTACTTCATCTCATAATTTATATAATGATTTTTAGTGTTATTAACATCCTTTGAGAGGGAATTTATGTGGAATAGATGAATCTATAATTTATTTTTATTTTCTCCATTTTATTGAGTAGAATTATAAATATTGAATACCACCTTATTGAGTTATTTCTCAGAACTCACCAGTTTATATTGATTGGCATCACATTACTTATATTTATATTTTATTTTATCATACTTTATTATTTTAAAATTACTTTAATTGTCATTAAACTTCCTTATATCATTAATTTCTTTCTAAATGAGTATTTTTATTCAAGATATTCAAATTCCTTGTTGTTAGTAAGTTGATCATCCTTTTTCAGTTTCGGGTATTTATTTTCAAGCTTCACAATTTTTTATAGACATTATTTTTACTCCATATTTTACTTGAACAACACATGAGTTTCTTTATATTAACTTATATAATTAATACTATCATCACTAGGACAATTTTCATTATTTACCTTAGAAATAATTCTCTTCTTATCTTCTTCATCACAAGCCTCAACCACTTCACAACCTTCCATCTCATCACTTCCATAAAACATGGATAATTATTTTCTCTTTTTAATATTTTGAAAACATTATCAATATCCTGTTATAATTTTTATTTAAAATTTCAAACTTCTTATTTAAGTGTCCCCCACATCATTCATCTTATTTATCACTGGCATCTTCATTCATAAATATTGAAAATTTTCTATAATGTTTCCGATTGAACCAAACTTTAAGAATTTTGGTTGAAGATTACCCTTTACATTACTATCACCATTATAAAAATTATATATAAATAGGGAATATGTTCATAAAATTTCTCATTCACTTCTTCTTCCATGTTATAACCACAAACTTCTTCACATGAATCATTCTTCTTAATATTCTCATTCTTTGAGGCTTTAAAAGAGATTTATTTTTATCCATTTTCCTTGTTCATGATAGAATTATCATTTCTTATGTTTTAAGACAAGATAATACCAATTAAATAATTAGGATAATGTATATTAGGGTATTAATATTTAATATTTGAGACTTTAATTCCAAACTCTTCTAGTAAGATACATAAAATATTGTAAACTATAGTAAAATCATTCATGTTTTCTATAAATATTTTGATAGTGCCCACAATTTCATTAGTTCTTGTAAAAAAGGAATAAATAGGTTTTCTCTAATTAATCTTCATATCTTAATATTTTAATATTAAAATATTATGATTTTTAGTATCACATTGGTGTTTCTTTCATAAATAATTTAATAGTTTTCCCAAAAAATACATTAATGGTCTTTATTCTATTTACTTTTAGAAACTCGTTGTAATATAATAAGGAAAATATGGAACTTTTATCACTTCAATCATTATTAATATTTATTCTATCAATTGATACCAAAGAAAAACATCTTTCAAGATGAGTAATTCCATTAGTTTCATTATCAAAACAAATCGAGACTCAATAATAAGAGATAAGAAAAAATAAGATCCTTTAAAATGTGAACATTATTCCCATAAAATATAGAAATTCAATTTCTAATAATTGATGTATTGTTTTACATAATTAAAGGAATAAAAATAATTAATTAAATCATGCACCTGATAGAAACACATTTACCTTAGCCTCCAATCAATAATTAGTAAAAATGGGTAGACTATATCTGTTACTAATTTAAAGGCCTCATGCAGGATCAATGAAAACATTGAGAAGGGGTGGATTGATTTAGTTATTGGAATGAATTAAAATTTTCTCCTTTAAAACAAATTTTTTAATAGTTACCATAATTTACTATAGTTTTCAAACAAACCCACATGTACACATAGATATGAAAAAAACCTTTTACATGGTTTACTACTCAATATGTATAACTAATCATTTTTATGAGTTGTAAACACCTAAGATCACATATTACACATGAAAAAAGTTTATATATTAAATCATATAGAGGTTAACCGTAAATTTGTTATACAGTGTAGTCACATTATAAAATATGTATACTCAACACAATAAGATTAACTCATAAGGTTTTTTATATAATAAGAATATAATTCCACAACATTAGATTTAAATTTTAATATCATTTCACTTATTAATTATTCTTTTCATCATCCATTACAAAAATTATGTAATTCTTCATCCTAAAACTATTACACAATATTATGAACGATTAGTTTCATATTCATCCTTATTATTCACTTTTTCAATATTTAATAAAATACATATCTCAGATTATTTATAATGATTTCTTAAAAAATTTCCCATTACATTTTTCTTTTTCCTCTTAATTCATAAATATTGACTCTATATTGGGGAATATTATTTCCATAAATTCATTATTGAAATGAAATGAACTATGAACCTCTCAAAAACATGAGTCAACTAATCCTGAAATATTCTCCAACTTCCTTCCAATGTTTAAATTTAAAATATTTACTTATAAATTCCCTCTACTATTTCACGTGATCCTATTTCCTTAGTCGTTACATAAATATCCACATAAAAAACTCAGGGATATCACCACATTAAAATTATTTTTCCCTATATACATGAATCATAACATAACAAAACATATCCCACATGATAAACTTACCCTTTCTATACCTTGATAAAATTTCAGTTTAACTACTTTAAAATAATAATCAATTTTAGAGTGAAATGTGTTCTTACTATACATTTCATATAGGTGATATTTTTTATAAAAACATTTAGTTTTATAATTTGGTTCTCATAGTCAACCAATTACGGATTAAACATTATAATAAACTGTTTTTCAATTTTCTATGGTGACCAATATACTTGTTGATATATTATCAAAAGACAACCATATTCACCTCAAAGTAAACATGACAAATTATAATATGTGGAAGACTTAAACTTCCAATTTAATTCCTCTATCTTATATCTTGACAAGTTCTCATAACTTCTTTATCCGCACAGCATCACAACAAAATAGGTGTTGCTCACCATATGAAGGCTCTCAAACTACGACTTCACCAACTTGTTCTACCATCTTAGCTTGGAACATAATGGATTTTGATATAATTTCCATTTTTAATCCATAAGGAATGTTAAAAAATGAATCAATATATTTAAACAAATATTCAGAATATATAATAGTCTAAAAATCAAATTCTCAACCTGTATAATCCTTAAAATTATATTTTTATTGATGATTAAGAAAATAAAACCACCCTTACTCTAATGGAAAATGATGATTACATATGTTCTCATCTATTCTAACAAAATTCATTAAATTATAATTATAAATAGATCAATGATGTCAAGTAGAAGATTTTATATTTACAAAATGAATAATTATGTATACACAACCCTAAGATAATGATTATGCCGATGGAAATCACCCAAAAGATTCGATATGTTCATTAGGAAATTATTTTTACAAAGATACAAGAAATTTTCTATAATTCTATTGGGGGAACCAGATGATTCTTTTGTATATTCTATGAGAAATGAAATTTTTATGTTTCATCTCTAAAATTATAGAGAATTTTAAAATGATTATAAAGGTCCAAAAATATTGGAGTGACATTCTCATAAAATTAATTACAAACAATTACCTGAGTTTTCACCAAATTTATGCATAGATAAAAAAAGACAACACCAACATCATATCCACTCCAACACTTTTCAATATTTATTCTCTGGATGAATACCACTACTAAGAGGGGCATCTTAAATACCCTTAATTTCTGTCAATAAGAACACAATTCATGTATTATAAAACTAATTGAAATGAAATCTACTGGTAGCCTTACTACCTTTAATGGTTCAAAAAAGATCACTTGATCTTATTCCACTACCATAAGAGGAATTATTGACTAATGCGTGGTATTAGGGTTGGGAAATGATTATTCCATACTCAAGAAGTATTGTTCAAAATTTTAAAGGAATGTATCAAATTGTTTCTTGAAAATATATATTGGGAACATTTGAAAATAGTATAAGAATTTTATGAGATCCTTGACCATGAATTTTCGAATTGGTTATTAAAGGTATTATTTGTGATATTTGGATGAGATCCCTAAATTCCTCTACTCCATAATTCAATACTTTTACTCTCAACAACTAATTTAGAAAAACTTATACAGGATAGGGCGATTCAAATATTATGTCAATTTTTACTTAATTTTAAATTTTAAATTATTGAAATGAAAGTAATATTTATAAATCCAAAAACAAGGTTCAATAATTAGGTTGAATCCCATTAAGTGATTCCAATTATTTAAGATTGTTATGTACTAGGAATCAATATGAAATTTTAAGAAATGATAGTGTATCATAGTGTCGTACCAGGTTTGTCTCCCAATGATATTTTTAGAAGCACTAAATATTATATTAAAATAATTATATACTTTTTAATATATTTTAAAATAAGGGAAAACTTGTGGAGTTGTTGTTTTGTGTGGGAAATACATGGAATTTAAAATAAGTAGTGAAAATAATGATTCTAGTAGAAAAAGGAGTAATCATGTATGTTAGGCTGTATGGGTTCCATCCTTATCGATAAATGTTGTTGTAAATTTGATTTCATAGTCCAATTAATAATATTCCTAGATCACTATCCTATAAATATATTTTAAAGTACACAAAACATTTTATATTATTTTGGGAACATATTATCTCCCTTATCCACTATAGAGAATGATGATCACACTACGGCTAAGGCATGCCAACAAACTCATCCCATTCCAGCCACAAACTATTCATGCATCAAAACTCATAATTCCACTATTTATGAGTTGAAATAAGTAAATTATGGGAGATATGATTTAGTATATAGTTTAATGAGGCTGAGGAAATTCGATAGAAGGTGGGAAAACTGCACACTAAATAACAAAGAACCAAGTTCCATCATTAAAATTGGAATTAGAAAATGGAAATAATGGAGAATATTTATTTGGAGATTAAATATAACTATCATGGGGACCGAACACATAATTTAATTACCAACTACTATGGGTATGAAGAGGTGGATAAGTAAAATAAGGAATAAAAAAAATAAATTAGAAAATGAAAGTGTTTCAAGATTTTATAAATGAACTCTTGTATTAAAATAAAAGAAGAAATTATAGTAATTAAAAACCAAACTACATCATCTCCAATATTCAGAGGTAAATGTTTGAAATAAGTTTATATGAATAATATTTTTCTTTAAATCATAAAGGGTGATCATTAATATGCAAGTGATGAATTATCTATTGAATTGGATGAGAGGTGAGATTCTTCCATATATATATATATATATATGTGATTTTGGAATATTACCTAAGTTGTTATTCATCAATATTCCCCCATGACCCATTGTATTCTATTTTGATAGGGAAAATCCATTTGGATATGCAATATGATGCAATTTTAATTTTTTACAATGAAATGACACATAAAATATCATCCATGTATGTAATTTCATGTATACATCCAAAAGTTTTTAAATATTATCCACAGTTTTACCTGTTCCAAAGTGTCTCTTTTAAGCCTTGATAAGTGATATCACTACATTAATTTGAGTAACACAAAGATGGTATATGAAATATTATAAAAAAGTTTATTCTTGGGAGAAAACATAATAATGTTATAGGAAATTATCCATTCCTCATAGCCACTTAGTAGTTTCATAGAGGATGGATCGCCTATCCTAGTTTGATTATCTATCATTGATAACGATTCCCTTATCATAGAGGATGACATGAGACATGAATTAATTTTGGGATTTACTCATCCATGACCAATTATCCATGAATTTAATCCTACACGAAAAATATTTTATTCATACATATCCACTATGATTAAATTTATTTCTAATATAGTGGCTTATTTTATTTCCATAGAAACAAGTCAATAAAACACCACATTTGAATAAATAATTTAATTTTTTTTTGTATCCCTATACATCTACTTGATTCTAACTCATTTAAGTGAAAATTCATTCTAACCCATTTTGTGTAATAAACATTAGTATTTAAACACTATATAATTATTTATGTAATAAAATCATCAATTTGAGATATTTTTACAATATATTCAAAAAACACAATAAAAATTAAGAATATTTATTTTAAATATTTTAATATAATATATGTATTATTTGACTACAATAGTTACAATAAATTTTATTTTTTTGGATGAATCAAAGTACACATCTATTGATGTTGATAATTACTTGGAGAAACATGGAATGAAATATGAACACTCCACTGAAAAATATGGTTATTAAATTTGAAAATAGAATGGCTAATAACATGAAAAGTAGCTAATCAGTATGAGTGGTATCTCAAGTTAATTTTAGTATAAGGTAGTGTATGTTTTGGTTTACACTAAAAATTGGTATTTGTTAAGTCCTAAAGAGGACATGACATCACATGGGGAGTTTCAAAAAATAAATAAATATAACTCTAAATCATTTTAGGGTATTTGGAAGTAAATAAAATATTAATAATAAATATGGCACTTGAGAAAATTATAGTAATTCCGTAGATAAAGGAATATATATTTGTTTTTATCCAAGATAAAATCATAAATTTGTTTTAAAAAAGAGATCAGAAAGATTATCGAATGAGATGATATTAAATCCATTATGAAGAATCCTAGAAATAATTATAGAAATTATAATATGGATGAATTATATAAGGAGAATCTGATCTTAAAATAATAATAACATAATATTTAAATATATCACTTAAAGAATACTCTGATATTGAATAGAAAAAATAAATTGAAGGTATAATTATCCGACCACTAACATAAAGGAAAAAAGGGGAGTTTAATTTTTTTAGTTTAGCATCACTAGTGACAAAACAACGCCAAAAACACTTAGTGATGTAGAAGGATCATGAATGTTTTGTTATCAAAAGTTTTTGTAACATATTTTTAGAAATCTATATAGGATGAATAATGGGTTAAATCGGTGAAATAAGATACTTAATATAATTAAGAATAATCAAACATGGGATCTAATGAAGAGGATATGTGATTATCGTGACTTTCAAATATTATAGTTGTTTTTAAAAACATGATGACTATGGAAATGTGATCCAAAACCAGGAATATTGGTTTCCAAAGGCTATTATCTAATTTAATACATAAATATTTAGTAGAAATGTTTATCTGTGGTGAGACATAAATCAACATAGCTATTTTTTATAAAATTAAATGATGATCCATGATCTAAAAAATTCATTTGGAAATCAAATTATTAATTATAGAGCTCAAAAAATATGTTTATATTCAAAAACCAATTGGTTTTTAACTTAGTGATGATATAATTGAGATAGATTACCTCAATAAATAATATTATGGTTCAAAATTTTCACCATTGACTTGTTGTTATTATACAGATTCTTAATTTAAGTAACATATGATTAAAAAAATAATTATTAATCACAACCTCAATGTGAAAATATAAAAGGAAGAATAGTTCATAAAACTTTTCAATGTTACAGATATGTAATTTTATTATAACAAGAAGTAATCAGAAATGGGATTTATTCACCTTTGAAATTTCTAAAACTAGATAACTCACTTATGTTCATAGATTATAAAAAATTTCCATGGAAGAGTACAGTTTCATATATTAAGATAAATATGATTTGGAATTATTTTAAAATTTTAACTATAATATTAAAAATTTATTTCAAAACCAATCACATATTGAGATAATTTTTGAAAGAAATAAGATATAATGGATTTTTATCCAATGTTATCCCGTAAAATTATTTGTATCTTACTTTATTTGATGACAATGAGGTAGATTCAGTTTATGTAATGTACAAAGTAGCATGGTTTTATATAAATCCAAAAGGAGAGTATATTATGAAATCAAAATGGATCGTGAGGTTTGTTTAAGATTCAAATAATTATTGTTTAGTATTTAACTCATGTAAATAGAAAGAGTTAGTTGATTATTTGGATATGAATTGGTTTAGGTATTTTATTTATTTACAATACATAAGTGGTGAAGAATTATTTATTAAAAAGAATTCTATTAGTAAGATTAAGAATAAGAAAGATATCACTTAGATTTTTATAACTAAATCTTTGTATATCTCAGTAATGAAATACAATACCTGAAAAATTTGGATGAAGAAATAATTATATGGTCTTGGTAATGTAATGAAAATTCTAATAGTGATATTATATGGCAATTAAAGATCATTATAACTGATAAAGATTATGAAATAGAAATTTCCCAAATTACAGATTGAAGTCTGGTAACACTTTATCAAATTGAATTTTAATTTTTTTATTAAATCAAGAAACATATGAATAAATCAAAAAGTAATTTATATATTTTTAAATGAATTTTACATACCATAGTCTAAGAAACATCAGTTCAATCTTAATTTTTAGACACAACATAAATAAAAAATAGTTCTGTTATATTCTTTACCATCATAAGTGGTTAATATTTTTTTGGATACTAATTTATGACATGTTCAGTATCCTTTGGGATTATTTATAAAGAGGGATAAATTAGTGAAAGGTTAGAAGTTAGTTCAAGTAATTGAACAATAGTTTATTCTTTGTTCTCGTATTAAGATGGACTATTTTAGAATAATAATGGTGGGGGATATTATCCATGTGGATTGTATTTGAGGAATGATGAATATAGGATGATCAATGAAAATATAATTGTTCGATGTAAAATTATTTCAATGTAATTGTATACATATATCTTTAAATCTTAGTTTTTATATTGGGTATTGATCACTTAAACATAAAATTATATATCAAATATTCAATTATTGTTTTATGTTATTGTATTTTCTTTATAATTTTAACAACTTTATTGGAGTGACAGGTAACATAATAATTTTCAATAAATTCAAAGGGGATAATTTTAGAATATAAGTTTATTGAAGGAATATAATGAAGGATTGTTATTGAAATTTTTTGGGTTTATTTTCAATTATTATTCTATGATAAAGATGACTAAAATGAATATTAGATCATGTTTTGAGAAATCTTTTACCGCTTTGATGTTGTTTATATATAGGATTTGGAAATCACATTATAATATTTTTTCTTGTACAATGGTTTTATATTGAAATTTTAAATGAATTTTGATAGCAGGTGAATAAGACAGTATTTCAAAGAAACAAAATATGGCATCATAATTTATGTCATGTAAGGTTGAATATTGTATAATTTTTGTAGTGTTATGGATTAATATGTAATTTTTCATACAATAATGTCTAGTTAAAATAAGAATTTATTTATTTGTTAAAACTATGAGAAATGCCAAAATTAAAGGTAATAATCTTGATATTTATAAACCATCACACTATTGAAGATTACATGTTCTTTTGAAAAAGATATAAAATATTATGAATATAGGATTTTGTGTTTTGGTAGAGAGGTATATACAGTAATAATTGGTTTTAATTTTTCTTGGAATAAATTTTTACACCAAAAAGATATTTATCATGTGGTATTGATTTTGTCTACTGAGTTATCTAGAATTAAAATTCATGATTTTACTGGGTTTGAAGTAGTTGATATGCCCAGATATTGGGAGAGATTTTGTAAATGTAAATTTTAATTTCCTAATTCAATATGTTATTCCATGATTTTTTAGATATATGAATATTTTTTATATTTGAATATTTTTTGGTTGGAGAATATTTGTTTTTATTTTTTTTAAATTTACTATAATATTCAGAATAATTTATAAAATATATTCTAAAAAATATATGGGGATTGAGGGATACATTGTGATAGATTTTGGGAGTAATTCATGAATTCATAATAAGGTAAAATGGATTTAATGGAATCAAGATGAGTACCATGCTGGTTGACTGGAAATAAGATGATGATTACTGGTTGAAGAACATGGTTGAGGAGTGATATATTACATGGATGAACTGAATAATAAATCCATAATATAACAACTCTCCTAAAATTTAGAGAAAATCAGTGATTAGTGAGATTGTATCCAATGTTTCCTTAATTCCATGATATATATCAAGGGACTAATATACTAGTTTATTGATAATAATTTTTTCATTAATGAGGGATTTAAGCTAAAAAATACATAATATTTTTTAGTCAATTTTGAAGGTGGGATATATAATAATATGATAATGATTTTCGGTAGGTGCATTCAAGAGACCCGAGATCAAATCTAGGTAGAAGCATATTTATGCGTAATATAGCAATTATTGTTTGGTACTATAGTAGCCGAACTTATTCATCCCTCTGGGACATTGGACCACTAGTTTGGTCCTCGAGTCTTTCAAGGCTTTCAGTCCACCCAAGGCCTTCGGGCCAGTTGATTCTCAAGGCCTTCGGGACACCTTATGGCCTTAGGGCCACCCGAAGGCCTTCAGGACACATGAATGCAGATGTACTGGTCAGACTACAATGGACAAGGCTTCAAATGAAGATTCATGACATGTACATTCACTAGAGCAGAGCTAAACCGAATTGGAAGAATGAGAGGGTATGGATTTGGCATCAATACCAGGCCTGTACAGCTTTCCATAGGATAGCTAGCCGACCAGCCTTGCGAAGGTAATGTTCTGATATCATGGCATATGCTGGGGAGGAGTAGTTCCAAGTTTCCTTGTCTAGGTGATTACTTTCTAAAACATATGGGTCATGTAATTGTGTCTAAGCCTTAAGGCCTTGTAAGGGTTCCACCTCACCCCTTGAAAGGTGTATTATCAAAAATAATAAAAAATGATGGCATTCGAGCCATCCCAACAATGTGATGAATGGGAGTATAATGTGAGATTATAGTTGAGAAAAAACTGGGAGAATGAGAAGAGATTTTTTTCAATCAAGAATTATGAGATGCTTTTTTTTGTCATGGTCTAAAGAACAAATCATAATTGAAGAAATGGATATATTATTAGTAATGGGGTTGATGGGATGGGAAAACTATAGAATAATGTATTAATTATTATTTTAATATTTTTTTGTAAATGACTTGATAATTTCTTTCTATGTCTCCATGTCTTGAAGCAGAATATTGATGGATATGTAGAGGTTTTTAGTCATGTATTTAATAATAAGTTGTTCATAATTCTTATAATCACATTATAAATCTTATCAACTTTAATATTTATAAGGTAGGAATTTGATTTTAGTTACACTAAACCTCAAGTATTTTATTATTTTTTAGCTATTAGAGGTGTTAACATGAGGATCGACTGTCATTTTCAGGAGTTTGACCTAGGTTTGGATTTAAAATATATCGTAGGTTACTAACTGTGTTATATCCTAGGGTGTTATGTCATAGTGAGTGTTCTATATATGATTACAATCATAAGAATGTGGTTGGATGCACCACAACATTAGTGCACTACACCATGGTAATTATTACATAAAATTTGTTTTTTATTTGGGGTTGGAGAAGAAAATGTTTTGTGAGGATATATGGAATAGAGAACGATAAGTAACAGAAATATTCTATTCTATATAATAATAAATTTTCCCTAAGACTGACTGGTCAAACTACAACCCATGGGCAACATTGTGAAGTAATGTTCAAGGGGGAGGTGTCAAGATTCAATACAGTAGGGGTTCATAGTAAATCCTAGTGAGTGGAAAGTTAGATTCTGTGAAGGGGAAGTTAGACCA
Organism: Viscum album; assembly: GCA_963277665.1. Lineage (NCBI taxonomy): Eukaryota > Viridiplantae > Streptophyta > Magnoliopsida > Santalales > Viscaceae > Viscum > Viscum album. The sequence goes on from OY728140.1 coordinate 575,511,433, forward strand.
TAAACATTATTGGATCCCATTTTTTGGTTCTTTGGGTGAATTCTGAGTATTTTTGTAGGGTCAGGCCAGAGGGGATAACATGGATGAATAATTGAGTTGTGACTATTTTTTTCATGCCATAATTAATGTTTTTGGAATTTGTTTAATTAATTAAGTTAAAAGATTTATATATTTTAAAAAAATTAAATGAGGTTTTATTTTAAAAAACATGCATCTATCGCTCTTCTTCTTGGATCATTCACTTCAGTGATGTGATGTTCAACCGATAGGGGTGAAATTTTTGGATGTATGTCATAAGTAGTTACCTCAGGTAATTCCATGACTTATTTTATTTATATTTTTCATTTATTTTTCTTTTTTTCCAACGTATATGTGGATATTTCTATATTTTTTTGGTTTTTGAATTAAAACTAATTAGAGTATAGTTTTTGTGATATTCAATGGGAAGTATTTTATTGGGTCAAGGTTAGTGTACCTTAAATTTTTTTGATGGTTTACACTTATTACATGTGATCTACGATATACTATCATGGTCCCCAAGTGAGTATGGCCTAAAATTAAATTAAAATTTTTCCCTTGTCCCCATTTGGTTTGGTTTAGGAAATTTAGGTTCATATTGGACCTTCTAGTCTCTATATGATGATGAGATGGTCAGTGATTTTCTTTCTTTAGAACAAAATTTTATTAGAGTTATTCTTTGGACCAATTGAGGATTCCTTTGGTTTATTATCTGATTCATAGGACTATGATTTAGATACCTTTAGCCTCCCAAGACTTATGAGACTTACAGAATAATGAAGGGTAATCTTTGTCTTTGTCTACAAATAACTAATGCGTTTTATTATAGAAATATTCTAGATGAATTGATAATTATGGTGAGTGTTCCTCCTTTACTAGAAAGTGGAACTTGGTGATTTATGCCTCATTTTTCCATGTGAAATATGTTTGAGTACATGATACTTACCTAAATGATCATAAAACTTTATTAAGCTATTTTGAAACATGTTTTCATTTTTTGTGTGGTATGATATTGCCTTGTGTTATTAGTTATTATTGGTGGGATTCAATGACCACTTATATAATTTCGTTTAGGACAAAGGATGTTATACCAATAAATTCTATGTTTTAACTTGGAATATATTCCATCGATAATGGGACAATATAATAGTGTTACCCAGATAAAGATGGTGATGGGATTATTTTTCCAGTTATCATATATTACCCAATGAAATGGGATCCATTTCTCATGATGAGATGCATCCATGAAAGGGTGAGTGGTGCCCCTAGGAGAATGGTGATGATGAAATGTTATTCCCCCTCCATTGTGATATTGCTCAGGATTAGAGATGATGTTACCTATTTAGATTGTACCCATGTATAAGTATGTTCTCCCATATCTTGATGACATGGAAGGTATTTGATTCCAATTTGTATATATCAGTTCTGGGATTTTATACATAGGGTTGTGACTATATCATCAAGATGTATTTCCCATGAATTAATGATTATGTTGTATTGGTGATGTTATGAACACTAATCTAGTCGTAATTTCTTGATTAGTTTCACTTTTATTAGTCATTACACTTGTTCCAGATGATATTCCATTTATTATGAATTGGGAGGAATTCACTAGTCAATTATTATGTGATATGATTAGAGACACCCTATTACAAGCTGAATTGGTCATTATCAAACCTGAATGGCTATGTAGAACCCATGGTTAGGATATATTTATTATTATTATTATTATCATTTCATAATTATTTTTATATATGATTATATCACACTATACAAGAACATTATTATACCAATTAATTGGGGACACTGTGTGTCATAGTCTAATGAGTATTACTAACACCCTACACAAGTTCCTTGATAGTAGAGTAGAATTTATGGTTCATAATCCATGTAGTGTAAAGGGACTTTCTATTGATGGATTAACTAAATAAATTAATATGAAATAGAATATGGAACCAAACATAGAATCATGACTCTTTTTTATTTCATATATAGTATTTTCATACTTTTTGGTTATATGGTATACAATATTCCAATGAAGGATCCTGTTCTTTTTATATGACTTCCTATCTTTGAAATTTCTCATTATTTATATCATTGGTGTTGTATTTATTAGGTATGGAATTTAGGTTTGTTGTAATTATTTTTGTTATTTTATCTTTGTGATAAATATTACTATATTTTCTTCTACTATGTTTATGATGATTGGTACCAAATAGGGTATATTTTCCACTCATTTATACAAAGAGAAAAGTTGATGGTCAGCATCCAATGGCATATAGGTAGGTGTGTATGAGGTTTGTGGAACCTAATTTGGTCACAGTGGTGGTGAAATAGGTCATGGATGATATAAAGTGGTATTATGACCATTTTTTTCGTTTGTGTTATTATTTTATATTTAGTAGACATGTTATCATATGTTGTTGTTATCAAATATGAAGTCTATTTAAATAAAAAAATTTATATGGATATTCAAACCCCATGAATTACATGAATATATTTAAATAATTTCTTAATAAATTTTCACAAAATATTAAATCTATCATGGTTTATAGTAAGAATCTCCTGAAAATAGATTTGAGACAATGAACCAATTACCTTAATTACAGAATTCCACTAAAGAGATTCAATCTCTTATATAAAAAAACAATTATCTTAGTCAACTATTTAACATACTTAAAAATTTATATATAATTTTTAAACATCATTTATAATTATCCACTATAACAATATTACTTAGTTGTTATCTATTTTCAATATCAGGTGTGAATAATCTTGATTGATTTTAACTAATTTCATGATATCAGTGTTGTACATATTTCATCTCCAACAAATTCATCATTCAAAAATCATAAAAGTTACTAACTTTTTTTCTTTTTATTATTATTTATAATGTTATAATTTAATTTTATTGGAGATTTTGTTATGATCCTTAAGGAATAAATATTTGCTGAACATGTTTCAGTGATTTTTAAAGAACAAAACATGGTATCTTAATTAATGTTCATAAATTAATGTTACCATTGAAAAATTAAAATAAATAATTATTTACATATTTATATAATATTTTATCATTATTTTAGTTCTCATATTCATCCATGATATTATTTTATACCATTTTTCAAGTAGGTGGTTAGACCAACCCAAACATGAACATACCGTAATTAATATGTGATTATGGTTTTCAAAGTGGATTCAATTGGGCTAATATCATTATTAAGGAATAATAATGATACTATTTATATTTTTTTTATTTATAACAATATTTATAATATATTTTAATAAATAACATGGAATCTAGATGAAAATGATATGTTACTCCCTGGAGGCAAAAGTCCATATTCACACAAAACTTACTCATTCATACATAAAAAATTAAATGGAATGATAGTGGATTATAATTTTCATATTTATAATAATAATATATTATATTTTACATTTATTAATTAATTAAATACTTATTAATTTCTAGGATAGGTGATTGTAAAAAAATAGAAGATATCATTTCATGGAGGTGGTAGTCTGTACAAATGCACAAATGAAATTATTATTTTTATTAATGGGAATGGTGAAAGTTGGTTAATAATTAATATTGTAGAAGAATAGAAATTTGTATAAAAATAATAATCATATCAGTCTATAGGAATGGTAAATTTATATTTTTAAAATTAGTCACCAAAAGATAAGAAATTAGGAAAATATTGGTTCTCACATTGAGAACGAGAGTTTCCCATAGAGGACTCTTTAGAAATAAAGGGTGGATACAAAATTCCAATTATATGATGCTAAATTATGTTGAAAAAGATTATCGGGTATGGTAAAATTTAATATTTTCAAGAATAAATATATGTTTTGGGGGTGTTCTTGAGGGGGTGGTGAGATTCCTCTTTTATAAATGGTGAGAATGATTTTTTTTAAATTATTCATTTTAATGTAAAAGAGAACTTGTTTTACTTGTCCAGAAGAAAAAAAAAATAAATAATGAATTGGAGATATTTTTTGTTCAATAAAAACATAAAAAATAAATTAAAAACAATTTTTTAACCTTTTAGTCTTTTTACCCCTTTTGTTATCCCCATTTACACTTTTTTGGATTTTACTATGGTAACTTGTTTTACGGAAGTAATTCATTTTGTATAAATAAAAGTAAGATTACACTAATTACATTGTGTGAAATTATATTTAAAAAATTGTAATAAATTTTATTATATTCATATTATATAATTGATAAAAATTAATTTTAAAATAACAAATGTATAATATATCAAAAATAGTTTTAGATAATATCGTAACATAAGTTCAAAAATATCAAACACAGGTTTTTAAACTAAAATAAATAATTTTATCTTTTAAATTTATCTTATAAAATACATATTTTTTATAGAAATGTATATCATAATTTTTTTAATTCATATTTATATATTAATAGGTTCATAAATGTCATGGTATTTGAAAAAAAAAGTATTTTTCCCCACTCACCATAATATAAACCTTCTTAGAAAAATACTTGATATTTAACCTAATAGAATAATATCACAATGAATCTAAAAATTATTACCATTTTTAGAATTAATTTTCCAAAAATATAGATTATTTCATTTGAGTAAAACTATAAAATATAACGGAAACCTATTTTTATAGGAAACATAAATTTTGATAATACAAGTTCTTCTTGTTCAATATTTCTATAATACACAAATAAAACTAGAATTAATCAATATATATTTTATTTTTTTAACACATCCATTTAATAACAATATAATTTATTTTAATTAATAAAATGTATAACATATAAAATTTAAACATTAAAAAATTTATTTTAAGCAGAAAATGAACTATTAATATTTTTATAAGATGACCAATATATATATATATATCATGATTTGGTTACTCTTATTCATACCTTCTAATTCAATGAATATGTTTTCATGATAATATTTTATTTTAATGTTTTATACTTTCTGTTTAGTTTCGTGTTGTGTGTAGAATAGGCTATCAAAATATTATTTATTTAAGAAAAATACTATGTAAAATTTCATGTTGTTACATTCTTTCCCCTTAAATAAAATAAATCCCCAACATTTTAATTATTCCTAACTAATGAAATATTCAAGGGTTTCCATATGATAGAATATACTCCAGATTTAATCTCTAATGTGGTTTCATCCTCACTATCATTGGTATGACCAATGAGCTCATATTTTACCACATAATAAGAATATAACTAATGTTGAGTTTTTTCATTTAACCATTTATGGAGAAAAAAATCAATATATTGGAATTATGTTTTTCATATGGATTTTATTGTAAACCTTAATAGCTGTCCATGGGTTATTTTTTAGATTTTAATTTCTTATCTTGGAAATTATCATTGTCTCTATATCAAGAGATCCAATCCATGAACAATATCAAAACAAATTTGACTAAAAGAAGGATAATAATATTTTATAGGTTGAAAATTCTTATAAAAATATATTCAAGAGGTTTTATTAACATGGGGAAAAATGATACCCCTATAATTTTTTTAATAATTAAACATCATATCATCAAGGTAAAGATTTTAGGTTCTTCTGTACAAAGGAAAATGATAAAAAAGAAACAAATACAAAAATCAATGCAATATATTCGTTTATCAATGTTCTTCATTAAATTTTATTGTTATAAACTAATTTTGTATTTGTGGTTGTATATTATTTCCCTTTTCATAGAATGTTTTATTGCCTATCATCCTTGTTTTCCCTGGGATTAGATATTTGACATGGATAATGTCCATGTTCCCCACATGTAAGAAATTGAACTATTAATGGTACCTTCTGAATGACTCTATTTAATTTTACCATTTCCACTAAGATCTTAATTTATCCTTGATAATAGTTTCCATATGCCCTCTATTTATTCACATAAATTATCTCTTAGTTACCTTAACACATTCCTCTTAGTGATTGTTACCATATTTTAGACATAAAGGGAAATAAATCCTTTTTCTTTCATCATCTTTATCACCAGTACATTTATGTGACTTCATAGTTATCTTTTTGTGTGTGTTTGGAAACTCTACTAATTTCACATCGATAATCGTAATCTATGATAGTTTATTTTCTATAATCATAATATTTCTCACTCTAGATCTTATCCTATTTGGTTTCTTATTCAGGTAATATTTACATTCTCCACGTGAACCATTATGAATTTGGTTTCTTATGGATTGATCCATTAATATAACCCAATGGGGTAAATCCCAAGGGATGAATAAATAAAATATTCAGAGAATCATTGTATGTACAAAATTCAACATCAAAATGTCTTACACTTCAAAATCATCAGTTTTTTATTTTTTTAAACATAAACCACTATCAGATTAATCAAGGTTTCTCAAGGTTAAGTTATCCAATATTTATTAACCTAATTCATAAATTTAATAATACATTTATAATTTCTATTAAAGATAATTTGATTACCAAAAAAATTTCCCCACAAAGTTTTTATCCAAGTGTATAGTCTTAAAACAATTCATCATTCCCTAGAGTGAATATTGAGTGGACACACATCTTGCATTTTTAATATTGATAACCCCTAGGTGAATGTATTCCACAACCATATCCACATTCTAGTATCATCATGGTGGTGTAATTTTGATTATAACCCCACAATATTTACATTACTAAAACATCAAGATGTTATCCTATAATTAGACTTATCCCTAGGGGTTTTCACTAATGTTATATTATCCCAATCAATAAAATATTAAATATTACCTAAAATAACCTAAATGGTTATCTATACCTTTGAAATTATGATAAAATATAACTTATCACCCCTTGATTAGATTTATATTCCCAACTGATAAACTCATGCTCTCTAATGTTATCTATTCCCTACTTTGATACCAACTAAGAAAACAATTGAGTTTAACCATCTAATAATTAAACGATGTAATGAAAATATTTCATTAGAATTCTTTTCCATGAACTTTTTGTCTTTTATATTTAGATATAGGAAAAAAAATTCACAAATAAATATTATTTCTTTTTTAACTAAATGAAATGTTGTACACTATATAATTTACTACTTAATCCATAAAAAGTCTTGAACATCTCCCATAATTTTTAGTTATAAGATAATCTTCTAGAAATATCCTATTTATTACTTTTCATTATTACATGGGGACACGGAAACATATGAAATGGGTGAGATCATATTCCTAATAATGTTACGAATAAGTGATAACAATCAAATATCATATGTGATCATAATATAAGAACATGTGTATAATAAATATATATAATAATGTTATTCCCATAAAAGAACATGTCAAAAATGGGACAAGGAATGGAATAACATGAGAAAATATCTTAGAATTATCACATATCAATAGGTGAAACAATAGTAAATTTGATTATATGCATAAATTAGTAATAAACATTCCTAGGAGCTTGAAATATAAGTGTGTAATATCATTTAAATGATGAATAATCATCAAATGTAATATATAATAAAGAGAAAAAACCTATAAATATGTAAGAATCATAATCATATGAATCCTTGATAGAATACTCACTATGTACATTCCTTTATGAACAAAAACAGTATGTCAATGCATTAAAATTTGAGAAAACTAATTGTTCCCATTCCTTTGTGAAAAACTCATTTTTCCACACATTACTATCCCATGAGATATCAAACATAACTAATGAATTGGAGGGTGATATAAGACCCCACAAATCATTATCCATACATATGAGTTCCCATTGTAATAAATCATTTATCATATCATTAAGAATATATGGATGTAATATGTGTTTTATATGTTTTTTAAATGGAATTATGCAATTAAACATTCAAAATACCATTAATAATCATAAAATTGTTTATTTTGGATAATAAGTGAATATCCAAAGATATTCCATATATATAAAGGTAAATTCCCCTTAATTGAGATAATTGAGCATAAATTATTTATACTATAGAAAAAGGCTATATAGTTATGTTTATAATTTCCCAAATAATTTATTTTTATCATCTAGGTGAAAACCTTTCAATCATTGAACGGAAATATAGGGTGTTCATATCGGAAATATATTTGAAGAAAAATTATGAAAATTCAATGACTAAAAAATAATGAAGCTATAATAGGTTTTCATGAGTTTAATCCTAAAAAATAGTATGCATTAATTTAGAGGGTAATTAATAAAAAATAATCTATGACGAACTAAAAACCTTTTGGTATAAAAAATAAAATAGGGGAGTAACCATAAAATAGTTTTTTGAAAACATATTTAACAGTGTCTTAAAAGAGAATTTAGCAGGTCATATTCAATGAATATTTTTGAAAATGTGACGTGAAATTTTTTGAAAAAATTTATATTAAAAAATAATATATAATATTTTATCATTAAAAAGATATAGAAAGGTTATCCCAAAAAAATTTGGAGTTGAATATAAATAAAATGATCATGGAATGAAAACCTTTTTAATATTTTAAAATACCTTTTTTTGAAACCCAAATCATAAAAAGGGATAACAAAACATTATTTCAAAAATAGGAAAATATTAATGTTAAGGTCAATTGAAATATCAAATAATTAGGCATTAAATTATATAGAAAAACATTGGAAATAAGGTAAATATGGACATAGAGGTAAAATAGTAATTAAAGATGATGGGAATTATTCTAAACAATGATATAATTATTGAAGATAAGATTTTATCAACCTAAAATATTTGAATTAAAATTTAATTTTTTACTAGAGATGAATATAAAGTAACATTAAATAAAATATTAGGTTGCATGAAACCAATATTGGAAGAAATAATTTATAAAATAATCATTATAAATCAATCAAGGTACTTGAGTTTATAAATAACTCACAACATTGGTATCTATTGAATAAAAACCCATTTTAAGAAAGAAAATGATATGGCTCTACAAACCCCATTAATTACCTAAATATGGTTAAAGAAATTATTTAGTCATTGAACAACCCATATGACAGATATCATGGTGTACAATAAGAATTATGTCTCAGGAAATTAAATTTAATACAAATAACCCATCACCATAAATTTCGACTTCCACTAAAGTGTTCGAATAATATTTTTTAGAATAATAACTATCTTATTAAACTATTTCATAACCTTATTTATATCTATAGATATTTATAATATTTATTTTCAATTAGTCTGTATATGTATATTAGTTAGTTATTATCTATTTTCAATATCAGGTGTGAGTAATCTTGATTGCTTTGAACAAATTTTTTAATAACGGTGTTGTTATTCATTATTATCCAAAATTTAATCATTTTTAGAACATAAAAGGTACTATAACTAAAACTTTTTAATTACCTATAATGATCAAATTTCAATCTATGTGGCTTTAGATTATGATCGTTAAGGATGAAATCAGCGATAACCATGTTTTGGTAATTTTTAAGGAACAAACATTATTATCTTAATTAATGAGATAAATATTAATGTTATAATTAAATAACCTAAATAAAATAATTATTTACATATTTATTTCACATATTATCTATAATTTAATTCTCAAATTCATCAATGATGTTATTTTATATAATTATTGAAGTATGTGGTGAGACCCGACAAAACATGAATATTCCACAATTGATGAGTGCATATTGTTATGAAATTGGTTTATTTCTAAATAATACCATTATTATAGAATAATAGTGATATTATTTAGATACATTAAAGGTTATGAATCATATTTTAATATATTTTAATAATTATTAATCTAGATGAAAATTTAGATAAGTTACTTAGTGGAGGAACCAACCCGTACTACATATAGCTAATGCTTTCATTTCAAAACTAATGAAATGGAATAATGGTGGAATAATAATTGATGACTATATAATAATAAATTTAGAATAAATTTATCATTTATTTATCAATCTCATCATTATATCTAGAGGAGATAGGTTGTGGGAAAAATGGATGTTTTCACTCCATAAAGGCAACAATCATCCCAAATTATCAAATACCATTTTCATTTTTCTTAATGAAAAAGGGTGAATATGGTTAAATTATTTTACCTTAACATAATAAAATTAAGTTTATAAAAATTAACGACGTTATTATAAATTTCTCAGAAAATTATATTTGAAAAATTAAGTTATAAAAGGGTAGAAACTAGGTAATGTCTTGTTCTCAAATTGATAACTAAAGGTTTATCTTATAATCACCATATAAATATAGTTTTTAGGTTATGAATTTATTGAAATGAGGTAAAGTATGTAGAAAAGGATTATCAGAAGAATGAAAATGTATTATTTTCAATTGGAAATTGAAAATTTGGAGTGGTCTTGAAGGAATTTTGATTATGAGATGTGTGTTGTTTTTTCAACTAGGAAATTATATTATAATTTATTATTCTTAATCAACCTACTAACTATAAAAAGGTATATTATTGTTAATGGAATACTAATATTTAAACTATATGGATAAGGAATACTATATAATTCAATTGAAATGACCATAAAACTACTTATAATGTAATGAAACAACTCTATCAGACATAATATAAATCAGATAAGATGAGATTACACTAGAAATTTTTATGATAAATTTTATGATATAAAAAGTAGAGAATATATGAATGATAAACCCAATTTTTTATAATCAGGTTTTAGTGAATCCCTTGGTATGGGTAAACACTATCCATTCTATAAGATCATATTTTCAAATATTTAGGTACTTCAGATCATAAAAGATATGGTTAACACAAAACCATATTAAAACATAGATTAAAAACCAACCCAATGTTAATAGTAGAAGCCGCACAATCTAAAAATCATACTATAATCATGCAAATTAACTATGCTATGGGGAAGTTTCAATGAAAATTGGGATAAACTACACTTCTTCACCCCTAACAAAATAGTTATTCATTATGAATATAAAATATAAGAGAAAAATTTAAGGTAATAATTAAATATCTATATAATAAATCATTATATAAACATCAATCCAATTCCTTTAGTATAGCAACACAAAACAATAAAACCTAACATCTTATGTTATCCAAGAAAGGTTGGATATAAAATATAAAGAAAAAAAAATAAAATCTATCCATGATAGAGTTAATTTTTTAATTATTTTTCATGTATGTTTAAATGATTTAATCCCTAAAAATTATTAAGTTTTAGTTGATTTTCATTAATTTAGTGTTTTTGGTGAATTTTGACCTTAATTGTGAAAATTGCTATATTCTGTAAATTTAAAAAATTATGGAGCGTTTGTATTTAGTTCATATAATTTAAATTATGATAAAAATTTTGTGATTCTATTTTTATGATTTATTTGATCATGGTATTCATTTTTCGATTGTGGTTCTATAACAAAGTATCAACAAAATGGCCCAGAAATATCAATCATGTGGAGGAATATTTTTGGCCTATAGACTGAAACAAACCTTATTAAATTATAAATATCTCATTATACAAACCATAAACTGGTCTTATTAATGATGTATTTGATATAGGACTCTAAAGGTATAGATCACATTAAATTTCATAAATTAAGGATCTCATTAAGGAATCTGTTAAGCGAGTCTAAGTGGAGTGGATGAAAATGTGCTTGGCCGATATAGGAAGTTAAAGTCATTATCTTCAACATATATCACATTAAACATGTCAAAAAATAATTTAAATTTTTCCGTTCGATATAAAACTTCTTTCAGAACATATTTTAAGAAGTTACCCTTGTATGTTTTGGCTGTTTGTGGGGCCAAAGAGAAGCAATCTCCTTACAGAAAGATTTTAGAGGATCAAATTTTATATTATTTGTTTTATCTATTTTATTTTTCTTTGTTTTTAAATGAATTATTTTTACCTATTATTGGTAAATACTCTTACCACGGTGGGGTAAAATTATGTGTGATTGGGGAAGGATAGGTTTCACCTTTTTTAATATTTGAGTTCTTGCACTTAATATTTTAAGATCCTTATCTATCCTATGTGAAATCAGTTTCAATTTCTTATAATGGGTTTTTATCATGTATTATTGTATTTGATTTTAGATTTTTTGTTTTATTACATGGTTCAATTATTAATATCTCCCTATACTAGGTTTTGGTGTATATAAAATGACATAGATCAGTGCTTAGTGTTGATGTACTTGGTCATCACCAGTATGTGTGTGAAGAGGAGTGAACATTATTGATTCTTTGTGATAAACAAGACCTGATGGGTAATTTCATAATTCAATTGAGGTTATACATAAAAATATCAATTTAAAATATCAATTTGATGAAATTTCTCTTTTGGACTTGAGTGAATCTTCAAGTGTTCACTCTGAGTGTGCCATCATTGAAGGAAATCGAAACCAAACACTTAGAGATCTGTATGCTCCACAATTCCATAATAAAAAATATCAAATTTATATAATAGTGTGAAAAACATATTTTGAGAAGAAACCTAAAATGATTCCATTTCTCCAAAAATTTCATGTCTTGGTATGTGAAGACCCAAACAATCATATTAAATATTACATGCATGTCCGCTCAACTTTTAGACCTCGAGGAGTAGTTGAGGAGCTGATAAAGTGGGAGAAATTTCTATTTTCATTGGAAGGAGCAGAAAAAGAATGTTTCTATAGCCTAAAAAATGGATATGCGGCTGGTTGGAAGGAATTTATAAGATAATTACTGAAAATATTCATCCCCACCTCAAGGGGCAAAGCCATTAGAAAATAAATCTATACCATCAGACAGTCATATGGAGAAACTCTTTACAAGTATTAGGAGAGATTTAAAAAGCTATATGATAGCTTCCCACATATGGTAATTTAGGTGTATCAATTTCTTGTCTAATTTTATCAAGGATTACTATATAATGATATTAATCTTCTGGATGCATCATCTGGAGGCGCATTGATTGAAAAGTCACTAGAAGAAGCCAAGGGATTGATTGGGAAAATTTCTCAAAACTCAGAAAAATTTGGTTCAAGAGGTACTAGACCAAGAGGTATTCATGAGGTAAGAAATTTATATCCATCACTATGATTAGAAAATAATATTTAAGAGATCACTTGTTTGGTGAGACAAATGACTTGCAAACCAGTGTGTGACCGGAAAACACAAACTAAGGTATGTGGTTTATTGTCCTCACCGGATCATTTCACTGACCAGTATACTGAAATATAGGGAATGGAAAGATGTGTAGAAGACATTCAGTTGAGGTTATTTAAGAAAAATTATGGATGGAGAGAGCCTAACCGAGTCCATCTTGGATTTTGAAATTAGTAGAATCAAGTTAAACCCCATACTAAATTCAATTCCAAAACTAAGCCCCATTATAGAATCAATTCTAGAACACACTACCATTTCAACAAAATAAATCTTATAAAAATACTTCATTACAACAACCAAACACTTTCAATAGACCCTATGATCATCTATCCTCCTGTTCACAACCTCCAATTCAAAACCATTAGCATAAATCTGATATTGATGGGCTAAAAGACACTAAAGAATATTTTTACCACAAGTTTGTAAGTATCATTGACTTACAAACCAAAAAAATAGATAAACTACCATCACAAAAAATCCCAAACCCAAATGATAATGTCAGCATGATAACTACAATAAGTGGAAAGGAAATCTCACCACCATCCACCATTTAGCCCAATAAAAATCTCCTCGGATAGGGAGAATGAAGTTGAAAATTCAAAAAATTCATTGAAAATGCCTCAAGAAGAAGAGAAGAAAGAGGAAGAGGATAAGGATAGGATAAGAAATAAAAGACAAGAAATATTTAAAAGGCATACAAGGGAGAATATATAATTACCCCCACAATTTAAATCAATTATTATTGAATAAAAGTGGTTTCATGAAGAAGCGCATGAAAAAAATTCTGGACACCTTCGAGAAAGTGAAAATCAATATTACCCTACTTGAATCACTCAAACAAAATTAGAAAGTTAGCTAAAATTTTAAAGGATATTTTGACAACGAAGTGGATAATTCAAGGGAATAAAAATATGAACTTGGGAAGGAGTGTCTCAGCCCTTATGACACCATAATTTCCATCAAAATGTCAAGATCCATGGAAATTTTCCATTCCATGCACCATTGGTTATTTAAATTTCTATAATTATTTGTATGATCTAGGTGATTACATTAATATATTTGATTACTTAGTATACAATTATTATATTATTGGAGAGATGAATCCCACAAGAGTGGTGGTCCAACTTGCAAACAGATACATAGTTTTCCCCGAATGAGTTTTGGAGGATGCCTTAGTAAATATCAAAGCACTCTTATTCCCAACTGAATTCTATTTGATAAATATGTAAGATGATAGAATCCCATCATACTGAATCATAATTTTGTGGAGACCATTATTAGAAAAAAAACCATTACCAATGTCCACAAAGGGACCCTCACCGTGGAGTTTGGGGATAACACTTTCCACTTCAATATTTTTGAATCCATGACGTACCCATCAGATGATCACTCCCTATTTTCACTATCCCATGAAGTTGGTACTGAATACATTGAAGAATAATATATGTTCAATGAATTATTATCCTTATGAGAGAATTCATCCATTGAAAATACAATTGAACATGGGGATTCCCAAATTGATAGAGATTTTTATTTTAGCTGGCGGGAAGTGGTAAAAACTAATTTAATTGATGTTTTTTTAAATGTTGAATAAGAAAATATTATATAAATTATAAATGACGTAAACCCTTTGTATGTGGGGATTCTCAACATAATTTCAACCCTTAAACAACCCCTTATTTGGAATTAAAACCACTCCCAACTGATTTTACAATATTTTTACCCTATTCATGGAGAGAAATTACCAGGGGTAATTGATAATAATTTGTCTCAAGCCCAAGAAGGCTCTTTTATTGAGATTTTTAGAGATAATTTCCATGAAATTGGGTGGATCCTAAGTGATATCTTCAAAATCAACCCAAAAATATAATCACATAGATTTCTTATTTAGGGAGATTCCAAAACAATTAGATATCCACAAAAGAGGATGAACCCAACCTTAATGGAGGTTGTGAAGAGGGTGAGTGAGAAGATCTTGGTAGTTGGGATCATCTATCCCATCATAGATTAAAAATGGGTTGGCTCCATCCATGAAGTTCAAAAAAATAGTCCTAACCATTGTGAGGAATGATAATAATGAATTAATCCCTATAAGAATTCAGAATCACTAGAGAGTATGCATAAAATTTAGGATGTTGAATCAGGTCACTAGAAAAGACAATTTCCCCGTACCATTAATTTACCAGATGTTTGGGATATTTTTAGGGAGATCATATTATTGTTTCTGGATTCATTTTCAAGTAATTTCTAGCTACCTATTTCTCCCAAGGATCAAGAGAAGGCTACCATTACTTGTCTGTTCAGAACTTTTTTCATACAAAAGGATGAAATTTGTATTGTTTAATTATCCAAGTGGATATTAGAGGTGTATGGTAAGTATTTTTTTAATCATACTGAAAATTAATTGGAGGTTTTCTTGGATGATTTCATAGTTTTTGGAAAATCTAGAAAAATTATCGAAAACTTGCATGGAAAACAATCTTGTTTTGAATTTTGAAAAGTGAAATTTCATGTTTCATAGAGGAAGTTTCCTTGGGAATTTCATTTCCAAAAATGTCATAGAAGATGATAAACCAAAAATTGATGTCATAAATTCTTTTCCTTACACAACTTGTGTGAAGCATTTTAGATCATTTTTAAGAAATATAGGATTCTATAGGAATTTTATCCAATATTTTAGTTATATTTATATTTTTATATCTAGCTTAAGTTTTAAAGGTATTTATTTTTATTTCAATGATTCTTATAGTTATTCCTTTGATGAGTTGGAGAGTAGATTGATTACACCACCAATATTTCAGCCACTAAATAGGGAAGAACCATTCAAGTTACTTTTTGATTATTTAAACCATGTAATTGGTGGAGTCTATTCTTAGAGAATTCAGGGTAGGACACAAGTAATTTCATAAGACTCAAGAGCCTTATATGTGGACTAATTAAACTACCCAAAAAAATAAATAATATTTTTAGCAGTTTTCATTGTTTTATAAATATTTAGATCATATCTAATTGAAACAAAATTTTCATTTTTTTCTGACCATGCAGCTCTTAGGTACATGATAAAAAAATTATATGTTAAACAGAGGATATTAAGATACATTCTTTTACTGTAGGATTTCATCATAGAAATCAATGTCGAGAGGGGATTTTAGAACCAAGTGGTTGATCAGTTAAGTGGACTAGCCAACACTATTGGAGTTGGAATTTGAGACAAAGAACCACTCATTATTCACCTTCAAGGAGACAAGTTGTACTAGATTAATAGATAAGTGCCTTCATATGCTGATATGATAAATTATCTTGTAACAACTCACATCCCATATCATTCAAATTCCATAAAAAATTAAAAAGATGAAATCTAAATCGAGATATTACATCTAGGATGATCTATTTATTATGAATATTTGCAACGACCAAGTGATGAAAAGATGTATTCCTGAAAGTGAAATTGATTCTCTCTTTAATTTTTGTCCCACATTATCTTGTTAAGGACACTTTGGACCTCATAAGATAGAAAAGAAGTTTTTAGAATCCGGACATTATTTTCCCACCCTTCTTAAATATGATCAGGAATATTTCAAAAGGTGTGAATTTTTTTCATTTTTATGGAAATATTTATAGGAGAAAAGAAATGACCCTAGATAAAATAATTTTTTGGGAACATTTTGAACATTGGGGGGTATATGTAATGATACATTTACCAATTTCATTTGGATTTTATTATATCATGCTTACAGTTGATTATGTTTCCAAATGGGTGGAAGAAAAATACACCAGGACAGATGATGCTAATGATATTTGTGATTTTTTTCAGGTCACACATATTATGTAGGTTTGGAGTTCCCAGATCCATCATTAGTGATCATAGGACTCAATTTTGTTATTGGAGAATATATGATTTTTTTGAAGAATTATGGGGAACATCATAAAACATCAACTCCCTATCATATATAGACTAATGGGTAAGTTGAAGTGTCCAATAGAAAAATTAAAGGAATTTTGGGAAAAGATAATTAATCCAAATATGAAAGAGTTGAGAATAATTTTAGGCGATAAATTATGGGTTTAAAAAAATCCTACAAAAACCACTATTGTAATGACTCCATAGAGGTTGATTTATAGAATTTTTTTTATCTTTTAGTGGGATTGGAGCATAAGGCATATTGGGCTGTGAGAAAGATGAATTTGGATCTTGAAAGTGCAGGAAAAGAGAGAAGAATGTAGTTGTAAGAGATGGAAGAAATTATAAGGGATTATTTTGAAAATTGTAGGATATACAAAGGGAGAACAAGAGTGGATCATGATAAGATGATCCAATCAAGATACTTCCATCCTGGAGACACAATGTTGTTAGTCAACTCAAGAATCAAGTTGATGTTAAGTAAACTTAGTTCCATATGGGAAGTTCCATTTATAGTTGCTCATGTATATACTTTTGATGATCTGAATATTCTGAAGGATAGAGAGCATGAGACATTCACAATTAATGGAAATAGCTTGATAAAATGCCATGGGTCCATTACATCAGATCTAGTGGAGGAGATCACACTCCTACAACATATTTATCAATAAAATCAACCAGTTCATACCTGTGATTTACACTTGATTTTTTTTATGATTCATTTTTCAAATATTATTACATTTTAAATCCACTAAAATTAATTATATACACTCCATCATTTAAGTGTGGGGGAGGGAACCTTTTTAGTTCCATTTTTTTCTGATTTTTAAAGAAAATTGTTCTTTCTAAGATTTTGAGAAGAAATGATTATCATTGAAATTTTTGAAACCCATTATCATATGTGAAAAAATTTATTCCATAAAACTAAGCTTAAATGGTGGCTGAAAATGACTTTGTTTCAAGTTGTAATTCACAGGAATTTCATGAAAAGTACTCTGATTTTTAAATCCCATGCCCCATATCACTATCTATAGCTTTGAAATAACTTTCGTATGAGGCTTTTGAACCATTGTTTTCATATTCAATACATTCACCTAAGATCTTGATAGAACCAAATCAGGATTGATTTACCAGAATTTGATTTATTCCTATCAAAACATTTGGGCTTGAGGTACTTGTTGTTGGATCTAAATATGAGATGGAGATACTCAATAATTAGTGATGGGGGATGGGGGTGAATTTTAAGCTTAAAATCATTAATTTTTAACCCTAAAGGAACTTTCTTTTACAATGTAAACAAAAAACATTCAGAAAACCTTCTACTATATTTAACAAAGAGATCAGAAGGGCCCAAGGTATGATTATAAAGTTAATGTAAATATATAAGTTAACAATTATACTTAACTAATATTCTACCTTAAGGCATATAGAATCTTAAACCAGAGTTAATACAATAGAGAATGTGTCAGAAAATTACACATTATATTTTTTAAAAAAATGTATCATAATATAAAGAAATTGTAATTAAACATGTAATAAAAGTGTAATGAATTATTTTAACCCAAAGATATGGGTATCCAATAACCTTGGATAAATTTACCTTGATTTATACATAAAATAAATTATGCCCTACCCACACCAGGGTAAGCCCTCGATACAAGGATCAGAATCTCTCTTGCTATCGCTGCAAGTTCTCAATCTTAAAGGAGGTTGACACCTTTATCTTCTTTCAACTTAGAATACATTGATTAAGCTGGTAATCGGAACCTACGTCTTCATATCCCTATAATCAATCTATTTAAAGCAGCAATAATCCTAATCAAAAAAGGATAACAAATCATGTTTAAGATTAAATTACTGGAACAAGTTGTTCAAAAATTAAACTCTTCAATTCTTTCACATGAAGAAAATATGGAATATCTCTCACAGAGTGTCAATCATTTCAAAAGTTCACAACTTTGAAAATGTTAAAATGATGGGGTATTTATAGGTGAGATCTCTAACTATTACATTTTCCGCCAATAGTCGTATTTTTCTAAAAATATCAAAGGGACATGGACAAGTGGAATTTTTAACAGTCATATTGTAACTGAAGGAATGAAACTATCTAGTATAAAAAAATAACATACACAAGTAACATTACCATTTCAATCATAAGTAAGAATATAAATGTAATACATATTAAGTTAATATAGTAACTTTAATGAAATTTTATGAACACATAACATTATAGAAATATATAATATTTAATAATTGTATTAAATTAAAACATTAAAAAGATATAGAGTCATTATGTAAGATATAAAATAATATTATTAAGGAAATATATGAATTTAAAGAAAGATATGAAAACATTAATAATCATATGAAATCAAATCCCGAGAAAGCTAATAATAATATCTGGAAATTATTTAGAATCAGAATCTAAGAGATGAATAATTTAGAATCAGGCTTTCTGAGCAATTTAGAATTTAAGAAATGTGATGATCCAGAATCGATTTGTTTGAGTGATTCAAAATATATAAAATGCACTGATTCAGAATTAGTTTCTCTGAGTGATTTAGTATCTTTGAAATTCCCTGAGTTAGAATTGATTTTTCTTAGTGATTCGGTATCTAAGAAATTCATTAATTTAGAAATGAAAAACTGGGAAAATCAGACTGCTAGAAAGATTTTGAGGTTTATTGAAGACATTATGTATTCAAATAACTATTTTGGATTAAGAAACATATTGTTAGACTCATATAAAAAAATTAAATTCATATAAATTTTCCAATAGAAATATGTTTTATATAAATATCATTATATATAGAAATGATTAATAAGGAAATTTTTGTGATTTCAAAAACATAATGGAATTAAAATGTCATAAGGAAACTTTTAAATCAACAATATCCCTGTTTTAGAATGTATAAACAACAATTTATGAAAATAATATTATGATCTAAATACTTTATATTTAGAACTTAAAAGAAATAGTTATCTCCCCCTTTTTTATGACATAGAGTAAAAACATCAAAATTCACCTTAAGTTATGAACCTCCAAAGGATCGTGTTCATGACTTTTTGAAATTGTTATCATTTCTTAAGGAAACTACTCTCCCTTACTTAAACATTTTCTTCCTTAGATTTATATTCATTTTATAACATCTTCTCGCTTATCCCCTTTTCTGATTTTCCAAAATAAATGTATGGAGGTACAATGTACCTAAAAAGTTATAAAACATACAATTCAAAACAATGGATAATATCATTTTTATTAAAGATAACAATTATACAAATAAATATTTTTATGAAAAGAAATCAGTCATCCTTTTCTTGGAACAAGTTTATCGACTAATGAATTTAGATTCTTTAACTCCTTGTGATCATCTTAGAACTCTAAGATAAGCTCTTATTTATTTTTTCTCTTTTTTTCAAGAAAGTAAATATTTTCTTACTGACCTCGAATCTTCCCATCATGATACATAATCTTTTAATCCATTTTATCTATGTAAGTGTTCATTATTTTAACTTCAAGAGTGACAGAGTTATGTTTCCCATCTGGATCTATACCTTTTTAAAACTGAATTCTTTTTTATTACATTATCTTCTAAGATAAATTGTTAGAAATATATTTACTATTTTCCCATGTTATTGTGAAATCTCCCTTTACTTTTTCAAACCAATCATCAAAAACCTATATCATGGTTGAATTTCTTTGAAAACTTCTAGAATTATTTGCATGACTTACTATGATAATAATTGTTGAGAACAATGGGTTTGAAGTCACCTTTAATCTTTACCACTTTATCAATGAGAAGAGATATAGAGTTCAATGTCTAGATAATGATTTCTGGAATAAGCTAGTAACGAGACTCAAGGTTTGGAAAATACTGAGTAGAGTTCACCAACATCTTCAATGACTAAAAAATAAAGTATTTTCCTATGTAAAGTAAGAATGTTTTGATTCTAATACAACTTCTATTCCCTTTTTATTCTTATCAATATGATTTTATACATTCTGAACATCTTTAATTTTTTCAGAAACTTGAACAAACCTATTAGAATCATCTTAATCATCATTATATCTAATGATAGAAATATCTTTACCACCATTGATTTATTTTTCAACACTGCCTCTATTGAAATCATCTTCATTCGACAAAATTTTATTCACTTAAGTTTCAATAACATTATCTTCTTATTAGATATATTTTTAAACAAAATTGCATTCTGATAGAATATCTGTAGAGGAAGATTAAGTAGTTCTTATCTTAAACATTTCTAACAAACTTTTCTTTTGACGTTCATCAATTTGTCTATTACCATCATCAATTTAATTATATTCACTATTTAATTATCATTATTCTTCTTATTCTATATTAAATGGTTCTTGAACATTTAGGACTGTGCTTAGAAAAATTTAATTTCCCTTTTATAAGGTGTTACTATAACCATTTCTTTTAATTTATGAGGTGGTTAGATTTATTAACGAAAGGATTCTAGAACATTAATCAGTTATAAGTCCATTTTTGTATCTTTCAATAAATATTGAACTAACTCATCTTTAGAATGTTTTTGATTATGATTCTATTATTTATCCTAGCTCTCAATCTCTTCAGTATCTTGAATTTTTAATGCCTTTGCATTAACTGGGTTTATGCCAAAAACCAGTCCCCCTTATTTTCTATTATTTATATCTTCTCTCCACTTATCTACAACTTCATTAGAATATGATTTTTCTTTCTTATCAATGAGGGGCTTGGAAACTAGAACTATCCTCTGTTCTAATACTTGAGCCTTTCTTTCCTTGGTTCTGATCTAGAAGTTTCTCCAACTTGGCTATTTTCCCCCTATGATCTAAAAACTTATTTGTATAAATATAAAAGGAGTATTTCATCCTTTTCAAAATGTATTCACATAACAATAAAATCATAGAATTTTTGGGCTTTTAGATTCACATAACTTTGAAAAACTCCAAAGAACTCATGATGTGATTTGATAAGATTACCGGTAACTCAAGAATTTGTGACATGACTATCTCATACTTTATCTGTCTAATCAAAAGTAAGATAATATTTTCCCAGTGAATCTCCCTTATATTAATCATAAAATATAATATTAAGATATCCATGATTTCTAGTGTGTCCTTATCCAAATTACTTGGTATTAAGAATCCTTGAAACTATGAGACGACAATATGAATGTTAGATGAAAGATGAGAAAGTTTGAGGTTCATGACTCTTTATGGCCTAAGAATTTAGTAACTTTATCTCTATTAAGAGAACCATCAAAATATGGAATTCTATAAGAAGGATTAAATGATTATCCATTATAAGGTATCTAGAGAATGTTGCAAGATTTCTTATAAGACCTAAAATTGGTCTTTTCAATACAGTTAAAGTGAAGTTTATCTTTTCCACCATTAATGAAAAACCTTCTAACTAATAGAATTCGATAACCAAATATGTAGGCATTTGATCTTTATCATTCTTATTATTTAGGATTCAAATTCTCTCCACCCCTTGAAACTTAATGATTTTTGAAATCAAAGAATCCTATTTGAGAAAGAAACCTTGATTGGCTAACCTTTCTCTAAATATTAACCAATCAGTAAGTTCGTTATAACCATGCATTTAATTCTAGGAAGATATCTCTAGAGACATTAATAACATTAAGGAAGGAAAAATAAATTGGAAGAATGTCTTTGAATGACAGTAGAGATTTGGGGAGAAATATATGGAAACTAAGGTGTTATATAGAGAGGGTCCCATTTTATATAGGCATCAAGGTGACAACTCATCTACCTAGATTGATCTAATGGTTGAAAACAAAAAAGATAAGATCCAATGTTTGTGATTAATCCCAAAATGGTTTATTGGTTTTGATCTTTTGAGGTTTTATGAAAATAAATTGGATTTAAGGAAAGATGAATCTATTGAGGCCTTTTAAACATGATTGAAATACAAACATATAGAAATGAAAGATAAGAATTAATTATTAAGAAAATATATCTTTTAATGTTCTCTGAAGGTTTGTTATTGTTTGATATGATTCTTTATAGAAACCAATGATTTTGAAATAAAATTAGGTTCCAAAATGATTTATTTGGTTTGTAAATACATTATTATGTTCTGAAAAAACATTATTAAGGTTACGGAAATCTATTTTAGGTTCCAAAAAAATTATTGAGGTTACAAAAAACATTATTAAGGTTAAAGAAAACATTATTAAGCTTACGAGAAACATCATGAAGGAAAAAAATTATATTCCCCTTATGAAAAGAAGTATCTTAACATAAGGAGATTGTCTCACAAAAAGTAGATATGAATGATTACCATATAGTTATCATTAATAACATTTTTTTAAATATTTTCATATTTATTATAAGGTAAGGATTTTTTGAAAATATCAGCAAGCTGTTCTAGCATCCCGATGAATTATAAAATAATTTATCCTTTATCATTATCTATGAAAGGGAATCTTCCACATTTAATCTTAATAATATTTTCAAAGATTTTTTTGTTACCATTCATGTTTCAGGAACATACACTATCCATGTACCATGTATTATTGTCGATACTTCCTTAATTTCCCTAAAAATGAAATAGCTAGATTTATAGAATCCATACATTCTTGGATCTAGAAATGTTATATAATAGAATCATATGAATCCACATTTTCTTAAAAAATTGATCATTATGAAAACCTAAGGATTGAGTTTTATTTTATGAACAAATTTTCTCCCAATGTCCACTATGTTGACACTTAGTGTAAAAAAGAGCACTTTGGGGTACAAAATAGTTATGGCTGAAAAATGGTTTAAAATGAGAATAACCTAATCCATAACAATTACTTAGAGGATAAAGTTGTGAATACATTTTATCACATCCTAACTTTCCATGAGTAAAGTTTGAAAAACGTTTATTTAAAGAAAATATTTCCGATTTTAGTCTAATGTGTTAATTCTTATCCTCGTATTTAGTAGTCTTCGAACTTGAGTTTGTCTCTAAATATTTTTTTGTAGAAATAACATTTTTTAAATCCATTAGATGTTTATCCTTCTCAAATTTAACTTCCTCATGTTTTTTTTAGAATAGAAACAATTTCAAATGATTTTTCATCATGATATTTAGAAAGATCTAATACTTGTTTGGTTAAAATATTTTTTCTACAATTTTCTATTTCATGTTTCTTTTTGATCTAACCATTTTCACTCTTATGTAACTTAGGAAAACCTATTGTCTTCAATAAATGAGGTTAAATAATTATCTTCTTATGAATATGATTCTTTACCCAAGGATACATAATATTATTCATCAAGATAATCATAACATAAATATATATTGGTTAAATACTTAGTAGTGTGTACCTTATCCATGAAATATTTATTATTTATTAGTATTATAGTGATAAGACAAATATTTTTTTCCCAAAAGATTCAATATCTGATGACTCATCAGATGAGTCTCCACCACATTCAATCCAAGTTTCGTTTTCTTTCAGTAACTTCTCTCCCTTAGACTTATAATATCTTCTTTGATTTCTTTCAGAGTGTCTATATTTATTTTCCTTTATTTTCATCTTAGGAAAATCAGGTCTGATATTTATAGTTTTCTTCCATTCATAACATGTAACTTCTTAATCTTTACTATCTTTAATATAATTTTTCTAATATATTTACATAAAATACTTCTTACCAACATTCCTGTTCAATAATTGGGAAATTTTCGATAATTCATTCTATGACTATTTAGATTCAATTTATTCAGACTGAATAATAACCTTCTTAGAATTTTTTGTTACAAAATTTCTCAGGAGTCCTGGATTTTATATTTTTCTAAGTAGTAGTAAATGAAACACTGTCATTATTATTTATAATATTATCAGCATCTATGTTAAATATATTCTCATATTGCAAGAGTGTCCCAAATAACTAATCAAGAGTAACTGCTGTATCTTTTCTATACTCATGAATAGATATTATTTTTGATTCCTACTCTTATGACTTGATGTTAATAATATTGTCAACAATAATATCATTATTTAATCATTTTTCACCAAATGATTGTAAACTATTTATAATAGTCCGTAATATTTTCTGAACTTTAACCATTAGTTCTCCATAAAAGAATAAAACCATGATAATAATCTCTAATATTTTCTCTTCTAATTTCTATAAATTTAGACGTAAAAAAATGTGTAACTTCATGTTTATTCAAGATACAATTATCTACTTCACATGAAGATAGTAGAGTGTACATATTATTAGTCATAGAACACAAAACATTATTATGTACGTTACAATCAAGTTGATATTAATGATTTTTATTGTTGGTAAAAGTTTAGTCCTCCTTTTCCATAATTTTATAATCTACAGTAAGCATAACAATGTTTCCAACTCCAGTGTTAATAACCAAAGTCTTCATTCGATCTATCCATTACTTATAATCATTACAATAAAATATTAACTGTCTTATTGGATTTAGATTTTTAATAAGCCCAATATCGATTCATTCCATCTTTCAAAAACAAATATTTTCCACTCCACACGTTATTATAGTATGTATTTATAAAAAAAGAGTTTATATAAACAACTTTCAAAAATAATCAAAGTGTAAGTAAACTATGAAATGAAAATATGCCTTTTGATACTAAGTATATGTATCATAATCTTAGAGACCTACTCTTATAAAAATTTTAGGATCGATATATGAGATGTATATACTCAATAACAAGAGGGGAGGGGGTGAATTGTAATTTTAAAAAAAATTCATTTTCAACCTTCAGGAATTTTTTTAACAAGGTTAAACAAATAATATTCAAATAACTCTCTACTATATTTAACAAAGATATTGGAAGGTCCCATGGTCGGAATACAAAGATAAATTAAATAAATAAGTACACATGTATACTTATGTAATATTCTAAAATAATGTGTATAGACTATTAAACAAAATTTAACATAATAGGGAAAGTGTAATAATGTTACACCTACCATATTTAACAAAAATATAGTGGAATTTAATGATCATGTAATTAATCAAGTAATACCTGTTTAACAAAATATTTGAACCCAAATGTAAGGGTATCCAACAACTTCAAAAAAAGGTCTCTTGATTTATGAAATCAAGAATGTATATCATACCCACACCAGGGTATGCCCTCGATACAAGGATCATAATAAGTATTGTTATCCATACATGTCCTTGAAATTTAATGTGATCAATACCTCTATCTTTTTTCAACTAATAAGACCTCGATTAAGCATGTAATAAAAACCCCTATCTTTCTATCCCAATAATATCTTGATTGTAAGAATTTTAAATTAGAATCACATAAGATAAACAAATCTTGTTGAAGATCTAAGTAATTCGAACAAGTTATTCCCAACTTAAACTCTTTAAGGATTTTACACTACGAAAATCTTAAAGAGCTCCCATAGAGTTTCAATTCTCCCAAAAGGTCACAACTATGAAAAAATTCAAATGATAAGGATGTTTATAAAAGAGATATCCAACAATCATATTTTCCTCTTACATTCATATTTTTATTTAAATATTGGAGGGACTTGGATATGTGTAATTTTTAACGATTATATTTTAGCTAAAAGAATGAATCCATTTAGCATAGAGAAATAAATTTTGTAAGTAACATTAAAATTGGAAAAAAATGTATGAATCCGAATGTATGAAATATTAATGTAATATATTATCTTTAAGAATGTTTATGAAAAAATAACATTATATAAATTTATAATATTTAAGAAAGTTATGAAATTATAACGTTAAAGAAAATACAGAATATTTAAGAATGATATAATATCATAATATTAAAGAAATATATGAACATAATTAATGTTATGAAAAAATTAAGAGAGATATGAAATCAGATCCTAATAATTTTAAAAATTATATCTAGAAATTATTAATAATATAAATCTAATAAATATAGTGATTTGAAATCAATTTTTTGAGTGATTCGTAATCTAATAAATGTGCCAATTCATAATTAGTTTTTCTAAGTGATTCTAAATATAAGAAATGTGATGATTCAGAATCATTTTTTCAGATTGACTTAAATTATAATAAATGTGTTGATTGAGAATCAGTTTTTCAAAGTGATTCTGAATCTATGAAATGTGATGATTCTAAATTGGAAAACTGGGTAAATCAGAAATTAAGAAAGATTCCATGTTTTATTAAGGATCTGATTTTTTCTTGTAACTATTATGACTTACGAAACATAATGGTAAAGTTTTCTACAAAAATAAAATGTGTGTAAATATTATTATATAATTATGTTGTATATAAATTCCCTTATAAATATAATGTATTAATAAATATATTGATTGTGATTTCAAAAACATAAAAGTATGAAAAAAGTCTTATGGAAACTTTTGACTCAAAAATTCTATTTTAAATTATTAAGGAATTTATTTGGTTATAAATCCCCCTTTTGAATAAAATCTTTTTATAATGTCCTACCATGAATATCTTTTCCATTTATCCTTTATAATCTTAGAACAACCTATTAGTATATCCATATTACAATCCAAATTTCCCTATCCAACCAGCTCTTGATGTCAAATTGCATGATCTACTAAAACACAAGTGTGGGGGAAGATGTATTGTGTTGTGCTAACACATTTTCAGGTACTTTAGGTGGAATATAAAATGGAGAAATAATTATTTTTCAGATAAAATATCATTTTGTAGAAATATTTTCCATTTCTAGATATTTTATGATATAATAAGTTGTTTCATTCAAGAGCTTCCAATGGAGAAAGAAAATTGTGCCTCTCTGGAACTTTCAAGAAAAATTTTGATTGAGAAGATTGAAATTTTTGTCGCTCAAATGATTAGGGGTGTGAAATTTAGTTGTTTTTTTAATGATTATGGATCTTATTTTTTACTAAGGGGATTAAGGAGGATCCCATATATGAGTGAAAATAAGAATCGTTCAATTTTGCTTAAAAAAAGATCCAAACCTTCCACATTCGGCCATAAAATTTCATTAATATTCAAATCCTACCAACTAAAAGCAAAAGAACTACACAGTAATGTCCTCATGATAAAAATATTTCCTTAAATGAAATCAGGTGAGGATATAGGAATTTATCAATCCTATAGGGACCCTTATATGAGTTTTTATAAGAATAACATTTCAAAAAAATTATCATTTATGTGATGAGTGAAAATGAATATTAGGTAAGTGTTTTGTGTGCATGATAGGATAAATGCAGAGGAAATATATTGAATTATCTTAAATGAAGAAATTGATAAAATGGTTTTTTTGGAGGCTTGATATGTTTTGTTTTTGTTTTCAAATTTGTAGATCTCATGTACATATGTTTTGAATTTCCATTACTTCGATTTTGATACTGACTTGTCTAGGAGTCCAAGTGCTAAGAGTGGGGGAATTGATAGGGTTAATATTTTAATTATTTGTCATGCATTATTCAATTATTTAAGCCGAGATAATTATTAAAATTTAGATGATTTTCATTAATTTAGTGTTTTTTGTGAATTTTGAGATTAATTGTGAAAATTTCTTAATTATCTAAATTTAATAGCTTTATAGAGCTTCTATATTTCATGCATATATTTTATCTTTATAATAAAATTTGGGTGAATTATTTTTTAAACATTATTTTTTCATGGAATTCAACCTTTTCATCTGGTTCCGTAACCAATTCGAAACACAATGGACCCAAAAAATAAATCAAGTGGAGAAATATTTCTAGCATGTAGAATGAACTTAAGCTTATAAATTTTGAATATCTCATTATACCAATCTTAAAATGATCTGATTCAATATATCTTTGACATGGGACTCTAAAAGGATTTTTCACATTAAATTTCATAAAATAAGGAGTGCATTAAGGCTTCTTTGGAGCGAATCAATGTAGAGTGGGTGAAATTGTGTTTGGAGGACAAAAGAAGTTAATCTCGTTATCTAAACGATATCTATATTTACACATGTTCAGAGACTATTTTATTTAGAGGATCTATTTCCAAATTCATTCCGATAATCTTTTATGATGATACCCTTGTGAATTTTGTTCTTCTGGTGGGATGAATAAAAGAAAACTTATGAAAATTTGATTCTAGAAGAGTAAAATTTCTGTTCTTTGTTATCTCTATTTTATTATTCATAGTTTTGTAATTAATTATTCTTCCCTCTTATATAAAAATAACTGTAACCTAGTTGGAGAATGTTTTATCTGATTGGGGAAGGATAGGTTTTCAGTTTTTAATTTTTGTGTTCTTGCACTTATTGTTTTAAGATCTTTTTCTCTCTTCTTCCAAATGAGTTTCAATTTCATATAATGGTTTTTTTATCTTGTACGATTGTATTTTATTTTCGATAATGTTTTTTTAGTGCATGGGAAAATGATCAATATCTCCCTCCACTAGGATCCGGTCTATATATAATGTAATAGATCAATGCTTTGTGGTGAAATACTTGGTGATCACCAGTATGTGTTCAAGGAGTAGTGAACATTCATGATTGTTTTGGATAAACAAGACCCGATTGGGGACTGTCTAACTCAGTTGATGGTATTATCTACAACATTATCACACAATAAAAATATAGTAGACAAATATGAGATTTTAGTAAGGTTTATTATCACCATTACTATTTTTCAAAGGGAGTGAGAAGAAGCGATTGTGGATTCTCACTTTTATCGAATTAGCTGAAAAGAATTGGATAAGTTGAACTCAGAAAGAATTAAAATTGGAGAACCAAACCAAACCTAATCGAAATCTAATATATATATTTCAACCAACTGTTTTATCAAATTTAACGTAATATTTTTCTTAATTTCATTTCTTTGTTTAGATTCTTTTTTGACTTTTCTAAATCAATCAATTTAAAAAAACACAACCTCACTTATTTATCTGATTTTATGCTGAACACATGATTTTCGTGTGACCCAACATAGGTTAATCACTATACTGTATTTAAACATTAGAAATAAAAGTTTTTTACACACACCATGGTAGGAACCTGTCAATCCACTAAACTACCTAAATCATAAGACACAGAAAAATCATACTAGAATTTAATTTTTTCCAATTCACATATACTCTACCATTATAGAAAAACCCTTAAAATTTTCATCTTTTATATATTAACTCATATACCCTTTATATTAATCCAGATATATTTGATATCATTCTTTATAATTCAATATGGTATTAAACTCCTCTTTATTAATATGAAAAGACCCCTCTTATATCCCCCATCAAATAAATAATATGTTCCAAGTGAGAGAGGAGAGTTGACGTGACCTATATCTACAATTTTTCTATTGTGTCTATACTTCAAAATGAAGAAATAGTAATCACAACATAAATTGTATGAATTATAGTTCTACAAGTATAAAAAACACACAATTAATGACATAAACTTAATTCAGGTTATGAACTGATATTTAGTTCTCCTATGTTTCTGTAAACCCAAACCATTAATGACATGAAAAATCATTCTAAGTGTGAATCCAAACATATCATTTTGGTTTCTTAGTCTTATAGAAATAAAAATATGTAGAATCTCGTCAAGATGTGAACCAACATTAAATCTCCATCGTGTCCACATGCTCAAAAAACTCACTCCATGAACATCATATTTGAGCTGCAAATCGCAATTACGTAGTCAATTTTAGGCCTCTATATGGAATTCATATATAGATTCATACCCTTACATAGATTGGAAAATACCCTTAAAACCCCTATTTTTACCCCATTAAATAGAATCCTATTTTAGTTGAGGTATTTTATATAACTATCCAAATCAACCTTTCATGAGCCTATATGCATCTAGTGTTTTAGTTAGAATTTCCCTATATCTATTCCCATACCTTGTCCTTACATTGTTTTCTCTTGAACAATCCCTATGAACAATTATAATTAATTATATAATTAAATCTCTCTATTTACATCCCATGTAGGATATTTTTTTCCCATTCATCATAACCACATTATTTAATGGTGAGATCCCATGCATTCCTCATGATATTTCCTTTATTGAGCTCCATAAAAAATCCTGGCATTCACATTGGTGCACATGAGATCCCATCAAGCTCCTATGGGGATTACAATGTTAGTATTAGTAGGATTGACCTTAAAGGATGGTTTAAATGGAATATCATTGTTTATATTGGTACAAAACGAGATTTAAATGAACCGTGGTTAACCTATGTGAGAAAAATGATTGAAGATGATGTGAAATAATGAAATATCAGTAAGTATGAATAGTTACTACATGATACTTCATCCCAAATTGGAATTTTCAGCCAGAGGGTTCTCATTCATTACCCATGTTCCTAGGGTATAATATATCACAAAGACCCTTAGCAAAAAACTTGTGTTAAAAAGCACTTACTTCCCCCTCAAGTTCACCAAACCATGCACCCTATGCCTAATCCAAGACATATTAATTCATGCATCAATAATTGCATAGTATATTTTTTCTTGTGATCTCTGGCCTTTTCTTCACCCATTACATAGTGATGATTAACGATCTCTTGAGACTGGATATATCTTCTAAAGCGATGATGTTGTACATATTTTAATAACTTCAATACACACAATTTATTTTTTGAAAATCCATCTTCAATTATAAAAATATATTTCATTTTCAAAAAATTATTTCTTGAAAATTTAGTACCCATAATATAAATAAATATTTTATAATTTCAAAAACAATTATCAATTAAATTTTAAAATTCATGAAATTAACAATAATAAATGTATTCATCAAATTAAGACATCAACTTTTAGGCTTTATTTATTTTTTGAATATTTCAATCTTGAGATACTGAGTGATAACAATGACTGACAGTTTATGCATTTGATTCATGGTATCATGAAGGTGAAGTAATATGATACTCATTTTAATAATTTGTTTTGTTTTTCTCCTTCACCAATGAATGATGAGAACCACAAGGTTTATCATTTTATTGATGTACTAATACACTTTATTCATTATTATGTGAATATTTTCTAGGTTATATGTCATTATAAGATAGTGAAGAAGGACCTTATTATAAAGAGAGAACTGGATGATGTTAGATGTTCCAAAAAAATAGAGTTCTTGTGCTCTATTCATGAGTGTGTCTTCATATAATCAGAAGTGGTGGTTAATTGATTCGTTTTATAGTAGAAAATGGTTAGTGTATCTAGGTCCATGAATCTTCTACTTAATAGCTTGTGAAGTCTCTATTTGTATATTGACAGTTCTATAAGATATGTCATATATGAACACAATTCCATTAACATCTAATTGAGTATAATTCATGTGGAAATATGAGGAATCTATTGTGTTATTTTCACATTACTTCATATCAAATTAGTGGACATGGTGATAGACTAGCCTAGGGATTTGTAGTGTGACTAGGTGTCGTACTGCAATATTATAGTAGGAGTAATTTTGGATTATAAGAAAATGGAGGTGGTTAAGGTTCTCCTAGTCTGTTGAGGTAGAATAATAGTTCTCTTTAATGTATTTAAGTGTCTATAGGGTGTGGAAGACTCTTGGAGTCAGGATAAGTTTATCTTTTTGAGTTGACACCTACTGACCATAATGAGGGGCCTTTGACTGTTCAATTTAAATTCATAGAAAATTTTACCTAAGAATAATCTTTATTTTATATAGTTACACTCAATAATTTATCTATTTACAACATGAAATTGATTTATCATCGAATATTAAGTAATTTTATAATAATTTTTTATCAAAATTCCATTATGGGAGCGATTTGAGTGTATGTGTTGTTGTTCTGAGTATTCCCTTATGATTAGTGACTATCATTTTCCTTATGAATTATTCATGTCATAAATATATAGTATTGATGTGATACATGGTATGGTTTGGATAGACCTATATCTATATCACCCAGATATTTTATGTCATATTTATCATCAAATAAAATTAATTTCTTAGATAGCTTGCGTCACATGTAACATTGATCTTAAATGAACCCCGATATACTATTAAAATATCATTATTTAAATGTGATAGTTATAACCATGTGTTTAAATTTGGGGATAAAAATAGCAATAGAAACAATATGAATAATATTTATAATGGTTTTCTATAATACAAATACATTGATTAATAAGTACTCCATTTTAAGTGATGTCATTTTATGCATTAAAAATAAATTTTCTTCAAAAATATTTTCATTTATTTTTGTCAGAAAATAATATTAATAATCTGTAAAAATATTAGAAACTTTATTTGAAAGAAACTAATTTTTTAAATAATAATGTCAAAATTATCTTACTGGGATTTTTATAATTTTTTTAAAATATTAATTTTTTGGTGAATAATAAAAAATACGAATTTTCATTGAAAAATGATATTTCATTTCATAAATTTAATAATTTATATATATAATTTTAAATATTTAAAATAAATTCAACACCATTAATATTGAAAATAATAATAATAATATTATTATTAGAATCATGTATAAGATTTATTTTGGTATAATTTTTTTTTTACACTTAAGAAGATATTCGTTTTCTAGAAAACGGGTTTTCATTATGTTTTGCGGGTTTGATTTTAAATAAAATAATCAAACTTAAATGAATTTAATTTTGAGAAACATAATCTATATTTATAATTATGAGGATCAAATTTTTTAAGTTGGAATTTTTTATATTTTTTCATTATGAATAGTTACATTGAAATATATATATAATCACGGTAATGGTAAAACATCTAAAATAGAGTTAAAAATAGGTATAAGGCTTCACAATTTCTTTTACAGTTGTATTTATCCTATTTTATGAGTAGATTTCTGCTATATATATGCATGTATCAAATATGTGGCCACTTTGTTCAATTTTTCTTTGATTATGGACATTATAGTATTCTATGAAAACACTAAATCCAAAATGTCACTCTCTTGACTTTAATATCTCTAAATTTATTAATAAAAATAAAAATAATGATATTTTGTTTATAAATATTTATTTGATAGTAATTTTTTTTTATTATGGTAATTTATTTTTTAATATTTATTTATGATTTAATTAATACAAATTCTTATGAAACATTAATCTAACATTTATTCATTTAATAGAAAAAATGAAATAATTGATTTAAAAAAAATTAAAAAATTTAGATGAATTATTATATTATATGATTTTTCCAAAAAAAAGAATATAATAGATATGTGTGAAAGGTTTATATTCAAATTCCCTTTCTTTTATGTTTCTTTCAAAGTAGATTTTTTTGAATTGTTCATAAAATGAAAGAAATAGTATTTTATATAAAATATATATCATTAAATTATTTAGAAAAAAAATCATGAAATAGGAAAATTCAAATTCGAGATGATCTAAAATTTCATATCTTGTCCATTTATACTCGAATTTTCACCTTATAAGTAAAATCATAACCTATTAGTATGGAAAATATCATTACCACGATTAATGTTAAAATTGGTTAACCCAGTGGTTAAACAAAAATATAAGATTTAAAAATAATATTTATAATTATATAAATTTTATTTGATGATTAAATTAAGTACATATTATCCATATATTTTAATTAATTACATTTTGAAACCATATTCATAAATTTACAGATATAATATATTATTGTATTTTATATATTTCTAAAATGGAAATTAATGATATTTTATAATAAAAATTATTTTTATTAGATGATTTAAAACCCATAAATATACTATATTCAAAAAAATGAATATTATATGGATTAAAATATCAACCATGCTCCATTAATGGACTACATGGTCTTTTTTTTCTAACATTCTTTCCCCTTAAATAGTAAAAATCATTAATAATGCAAAAATTGTCAAAAGGGTTGGCGGGGGGGGGGGGGGGGTCAAAACTAAGAGAAAAGGATGAAAACCAAACCAAAACATGTCATAATTTTATTAAATGAGATTATTTATACACATACACATAATATATTATAATTATATCAATTTCGAGTAATTTTTTAATGAAAATAAATTTATATTATTTTAATTTTTTAAGTAATTCCATGAGTGTCTGTACCCTCACTTATAAAATCCAACCTTTTCCCTTCTCTTCCAAACTATTTTATAACCTTATAGATAATAAAATCCATTAAAAAATACATTACATGATTATTTTACCACATACTTATAATTTTGGTCTTTCAAAAATACAATCCCTTTAGGGATTCTGGTGTAAGCCAAAAAAGGTTTCTCAATAAAGTGGTATAACTCCTAACTAAGAAATTTTAATTTTATATATTTTTATATATCATATAAATCTATTTTATAATTTATTAAATAATTTCTTAATTATATTAAATATCATTAATTTTTATTGTTATGATTTAACAACCGTTATTCACCTTCTTTACATCCCTTATAAAGAGAAAATATCACTCGTGAAAATGTACGACTTATCATCCCCATGTAGTGGTGTAATTGTTTTTCACAACCACATCAATTGTATGGTTATACAGATGTATATAATAAATATATATTTTATTTATGTTATTTTTAATATTATATAAAGATAAATTATTTTTTAACTTTCTTCTATCCCATCCACTGAAAAATGGAAACATTGTTCATGCATATGTATGACCTACAATCTCTATCGAAGATGTAATTAATTTCTCAATTTTAATATTTTGTAGAAGAATATATTTTTTAAATATAATGAATATATATGATTGTTTTATCATTGATAAAATTCTAGAGATAATGGGGCCATGATCTCAGTACAATGAACACAACTGTCGAACCAAAACTTACAAGAAACACAAAATAAATGACACTAAAAATGATCATTTTAATATAATATTATTAATAAATGAGTGTATAAATTTATAAGTGAAAATATATGATATTATAAGTATTTATATGGATCTAGTATATAATTATTATAAAGTATAACATATTGTATAAGAGAATAAAATAACATACAAATATTGTTGGACCTGAGGTAAGAGTTTTCTCATTTCACTTTTTTATCCCTTGGATATATCCCATATTCATCACTTATTTATTTAACACTGTGTATATATTATACCTTTGATATATTATATTTTTTATAACTTTATATTCATAGTATTTAAATTTTCATTTTAGGTTATTTATTTTATTTGGGTTTTGAATGAAAAGATTCCAAGGTGGTAAGGAATTTATTTTTACAATCTAATTTTACTTCAAGATTGTATATGTTTGTATTTACATTGGGAAAAATTATACTATTCATATCAAATAAAATAACTTTATTTCATTCTCCTCTATTTATTCAAGGATTTTTAATGTAATAGAACTGTCTTCCTCTCTCAGGTAATTAAAAATATTGAGATAATATTTTTAAGAAAAACATACTTTATTTCCTCCTTCGTGAAGAATCCTTTTCCTTGTTTAATAAAAATGATTTCATTTTTTTAAAATTACCCTATGATTTTTTAAATTAATTTTTATGCATGATTTAAAATTTTTAAGTAATCTTTTTTCTGGTTAAAGAATAAGGAAATTTTAAATTTTCATCAAAAATTTAAAAGGAATATTTCTTTTAAGATAAACACCAGGTTTGTAATTTCCCATCATCATGACTGATCAATGCATTGAAGTTTCCTTTGAATGTTTCTATAGTAATATTCAAATAATTTTTTTATTACTATTGGGAATTTTTTATATTTTAATAAGTGTTGTCAAATATAAATGGATATTTTCCTCATGATGTATTCCAATGAAATTTTAATTCAATTTTTTATATATGATAACATCCTTTGATGTAAATAATTAACTATTGAGGATATGATTCAATGATACCATATTTATTAATCCTTTGGTTAGTTTATAATTATGAAGTGATTATGTTCCATATTCATGATTAAAAAAAGAGAATTTTTAACGTATAAGTTATTTTGGGATTGAATTATATTGATCATTTTAAGGATTATTAATGAATTAGATATGAATGTGATATGTGGGGACCAGTTATATATATCCCCACAATGACTTGATATGTATCATCTGAAAAAACTGATTGTCATGATATATAGGATGATGTTATAAGATCATGTTATGATAGTTGGGTATTTAGTGTATATCACCACATATAATGAATATATCTTCATTGAGAGACCTTGATGGAACGATAATTTCATGGTTGAGCGGCATTGATAGAATGATAATTTCTTTGCTGAGAGGCTACAATGCTAAGTTGGACGATTTCATGTTTGAGAGATCATGACCGTGAATTCTGGTAATTATGAATTTCCTTTATTAAGAATTTTTTTTGTTATCCATGTGATTCATATGTTCATATTAGCTGTGGATTCCAATTGAACTCAAGTTTTTTATTGAATGGGATGTGTTTTGATTATCCACTCTACCATGTTAATTATTCCTTATTTACTCATGATTGATTTCAATTTATCTAACCCTTATTAAGAATATGATCTCACCCTTTATTTTTTCCTTTCCATGTGATATGATTAAGGATATTATCAATGATATTAAGACAAAAGAAATGTTTACAATTATATGATTGAATATATCCAATTAAATATAAAAATAACCTATCTATATAGTATAATAAAACTTCTAAACTTTTTGGTCCTTAAAGATTTGATTACTTGCACATAGTGCTACATAAATAAGCCACCATTGTCTTTGGGCCTTTTGATTTAAGGTTTTTAGAATATCATGCATACATTGACTAATATCTTTGGTATTTATCTTTCAAATCAGTTAAGGGTGAATGTTATACCCTTTTGATGTGTGAAATCTATCAGAAGGAAATTCAAGACTTATCCATTGATAGATAAGGATAATTTCAACCTAATATTATATTTTTATTCTAGATTAGGTGAATTCATATCAGGTGTTATAGTATTCTACTATTGAAAATTTTAGACATTTATTTTATGAGTAGTTCTCATGGTTAACAACTAGTAGAGAGGTTGAGTATACTATTGAGCTTATAAGAAGAAATATTATTGGATTATTACTAAAATTGTTCATAATTTGAAGGCTTTTTTAAAATATTTGGTGGTGAAGGGTTTTATTTCCTTGAGTATATACTTTTAGGGTTCTCCGTTTTTATTTTTCAAGAAGTAGGAGGGTTCACAACAATTATGTGTAGATTATCAACAGTTAACCAGTGTTATAGTTATGAACTACGATTATCTTGATCATATTTATAATCTATTTGAATAGGTATGAGAGTAATTATTTTTTCGAAGATTGAATTGAGGTTGAGTTTTCATCAGGTATATATGAAGCCTTCTATTATTCCTTTAACTACATTCAAGAGAAGATATATCTTTCATGAGTTTCTTGTGGAGCCATTCTTATTGAGGAACATTCCAGCTGTTTTTGCAGCCTTGATGAATTGAGACTATCATTCATATTTGGATTCTTTTGGGTTGGTATTTTTCAATGGTATTCTCTTATACTCTTAATAAATAGAGGATCATTCTCAACATCTATATATTATTTTGATTATGATGATAGAAACTAAAATATATACTATTTTTTTAATGTCCCAATTTTGGAATACTGATGTTTTATTATTTTGGATCATTATATTTGAGGCAAGAATATTAATCGAAACTGGGATGGTTGGGGTCATGGTTTATTGATAATAGCCAAAGAATTTGTTTAATAATTAATTTCATGAGATTAGAAGGATATGAAAAGCGATTCATTCAAGACTTATCTTATCTAGATGAACAAAGGAAATCCTGACTATGAATGGGGTGAAGTTCATGTGGTTTTATCCTTATAAGAGAGAATTATAGGAGTTAATGCTATGAGTGAAATCTACAAGTGTTTCTAACTTATCAGAGCCAATTAGGATGCACACACTATATTGTGATGAATAGTGGGTTTGGTTAGGATTCATTCTGATATAGGGTGGGTCTATATTTCATTTATATTGAGAAAATTGAGGCCACATATGTGAGATTATCCAACTCATAATCTGAATCTTATAGTGATAGTATATACTTTGATATTTTTTCATAACTATCATCAAGGTGAGAGGTTTATCTTATATATATAGAGTAAGATCCTTTGATATATCTTTTTATATAATGACAAAAACCATTAGAATTAATGGTGGGATGATTACCATGAGTCCATTGATTTTTATATAGGTTGTACCCTTTGAAAATAGATCGGTGTTACTAATGCATTGACTAAGAAAACTTCAGTGTAGGTTGATAGTAGGAAGAAACATATGATGACACTATTTATTGAAAAAGTCCTCAATTTTTTGGAGTATCAGTGTTAATAAATTCTACCATATCTAAATATTTTATCTTTTATCTTTAATAGGGTGAAGGATAATTATCTAAATCATATTTCTAGGTGGTGAGAAATAGTATATATGGAGGGGATCCATTAATTAATTTGTACCTTCACACTGATGTGGTTCTCTGTGTTTGAAATCATGTGGTAGTCCGTAAAAGCATGCATGAGTTGTGGATGTAGGATTCACATGTCTATAAATTGGATTTTTATCTAGAGATTACAATGATATACCATTATAATCATAGTGATTATTGACATCCTCATATAAAGAAGGAAAAATATGGTTTTTTCTTTCAATTCTCTATCTATCAATGAGTGAAGGATGAGAACCAATGATCCTCAAATCATCTCCAGTCGTTACCTATTCCTAAGATGAAATTGGATTATTTGAAGATTTATTTTATGATGGGGATATCAA
Organism: Viscum album; assembly: GCA_963277665.1. Classification (NCBI taxonomy): domain Eukaryota; kingdom Viridiplantae; phylum Streptophyta; class Magnoliopsida; order Santalales; family Viscaceae; genus Viscum; species Viscum album. The sequence goes on from OY728140.1 coordinate 575,551,139, forward strand.
GGTACCCTCATGGTATTGATTTTTAGTGGGTTACTATTATCCCATTGACTATGGTTTCATACTTATGGTTTACTAGAGAGACCCATTCTATTGACCTATGGTTCATACTAAAAACTAACTACAAGCCACTGAGCATGTCGTAACATATTCTAGAATGTTATTGTTGGTGTAATTTATATGATTAATATAATAGTCTTATGATTGGTGGATCTATGAACGTAATGTAGTACACCATATGGATTAGTGTATAATATTAGTTTCTTTGGTGTCTAAAGAGACCAAAATACATTTTATGTTTTTTCTACAAGGTGACGGATCTGTAGAAGTATCTATTTGCCTTATATAAGAGTGAAATTTCAGTATCGTTGGATGTTCATTATTTTACATCCCTTGGGCTATGTCATAAAGGATTTTATTATGGGAAGGTTTCATTCTGCGACACACCTGAGATGTTTCCGAATGCCTAAATTTTAGAGGATCATTGTGTTTTAAAGGGGTGGATACACAATGAGAGATGTGGATATGATTTTTTGTTCATCTTGGTGTAAGGTGATGAAGAATATCTTGATGGGAAATGATGAAAGGGATACCCTAGTTGGGGTAACACTCTAAGATATTAATATATGATTATCTTTAAATAAGTTGATGTGTTTGATATCTATCCCTACACACAACACCAAATTTAAATGAATCCAAAATATATTTATATAGAATATAAATGGTTTAGTATGACTATTAAAACCATATTGTTGAATTAGTTTGAATTAATAGGAGTAACCAATTAATTAGATATATGTATAATGAAAATAAATAATAACTTTAATATAAATGTAATTTAATTAGTTTACCTAAATTCACTAATAAGATCATTTATTATTTAGAAAATTATTCTTGTAAAAAATTTCTGTTTTACGATATATGAATTTATATTTAAAGAAACATATGATTAACAATGATAAAATATTATTGATATTAATAGTAAGTTAAAAAAAATTGTTGGTAAATGATATCAAATAACAATAATAAATGTTAATATTGGAAAATTCTATTTTGAAAAAATAGTTTTCTTATATTTTTTTATTTTATTTAAAAATTGAATTTATAAATATTATGGGTTTAATTTAAAAATATGGATTTTTTATTTATAATAATAAAATTAGATTAAGATGAAGTTTTTTGGTCTTTCCAAATAGATTTGTTATTAGTTAAAAAATATAGTTTTGTGAAAATTATTATTTTTATGATTTATAATTATGTTATAGTATCCTATAAGTTTAAAAAGAATTTATGTAATAAAATATGTATTTATGGATTAATATTAATCATTTAAATATATTCTGTTATCTTATAAATCAAATTTTCATCATTTTAGAACAAAATTAAAATTCTAGTTTAATAAAAAACTATTTTTGGTATTTTCTTCAAAATATGCATATTCTAGGTGATATTCGTTTTTGGATTTCAATTATATAATCATTAAATTTAATAATGATATAATATACAAAATTTTATCATGATAATTAATAATTTTAATAACTGTGTCATACACCTAAATTTTATGATTAAATAATAATTTCTATAAAAAACAGTTTTTACACATTATGTATACTAATATTAAAATTTTACATTTCAAACCCTTAGAAATTTTTTTAGATAATTTTTTATTCAAAATTTTATATAATAATAATGAAATTAGATAATTTTGTTAATGACTATTTTTCTTTATTAAAATTAATTACATAGGGTAAAAATTAATCACCAAGGAAAAAAGTAAATAGGTGGAAAAGGATAAAAGTAAAAAAAACATAAAACGCTAAAAGTTGTCTAAAAAGGGGGTTTTAATGTTATTTAAACCCACAATAACTTTTGAATCATTTTTTTAATTTTATATCCATTAAAATTTTATTCGTAATATCACTATATTAAAAATGTTAAGGGTGGTCCCAAAATTATTCTCCTCTTCACATAAAATGGATAACGCTTGCACCACTTCAATACTCACATTCCCATATAATTTACATTTCAAACTCTAAAATGTTTATCTTCTTATAATATTATCCCACATTGAAAATATTTTCTCACCATTAGTTATATTTATGCCTTTATTTCCATGGATAATTCCCTGGAAACATTTGATACCCGACGTAAGTATTATCAACTACCTAGCTTTTATTAATTATTATATTCATTCAAATTTATTCTATACATAACAATATAATGATATAAGTATCATTTATATAATTTAATTTTCATATATTATGGTTTTAATCATTTTATATTCATATATATCATCCGTTAAGAAAAATGAATTCACTATTCGTGCGTACATGGGAACTACCACCACCATGAGAAACAAAACTCATTTTTCATCACCACCCATAATTTATAGTTTATTGAAATAAATAATGAATGAATATTAACTCTATGAAATCTTCAAGGTTTTGTTAAGAAAAATTAGAGAACCTTTTAATTATATGATGAACCAATGATTATCATTAATTCAATCATTTACAATGAGTTAACTACAAGGAAAATTATGTCATTTTTCAAAGTTATGGCTTTATAAAAATTATATTCTCTTTAAAATTATTTCTAATTATGATAACTAACACTAATAAAACTAAATGAAATAAATATTCTTATATTATATTTATATTACTACTAAACCATCTCATAATCACCCGTTAATCATTGTAGGTTTGCGCTTTGTTTAGTTTAACACCATACTCGAACAATGCTATAAATTTTTGTCACGAGTGAGTATGATAAATTATTTATCAATATAATATCATATAAACTTCATAAATAGTGTTTTTTCATTATAGTGAGGTTATATAATCATTTAAAATATTAATTAAGAAAACACCTTTCATTTATTAACAATTACCGAAACATGATCATTACTTATTTCATCTTCAAGGTTTGTAAGAAAAACTAACATGAAATGAAATTATATAATGAAAAAATAAATTGTAACATATATTCTAGTATCTTATATGTTATTATAGTGATGGAATTTGGGAAAAATTTTATACCAACCAGAATTTTATAAAACTAGTATAAAATAGTAAATATTTCTTATATCTAGTGTTGAAAATAGGAAAACAACTATAAGATATATATAGAATTGTTATAAATGAGGAAAATAGATTGATATATTAATGAATAAGGTTCTTGGGTATGTATTTAATGAAATTAAATTAATTATTTATGAAATTTGGTGAATGTTCAGAACAAATTAGTTCTAAGGTAAGGGTTTCAATATCAATTTCCTTTCATTGAGACGTGTTTATTTTATACAAAATGTTCACTTTGTTTCATAGTGTACATACCACCCTATTTTAATATTTATATAATTATTATCTCATACTTTATTATATTTAATGTACCAATTTATGTTAAAATTCTTGTGGGGTTTTTGTTCTAATGTTTCAATGATTGCTAGGGGTTTTTCATCTTAAATTCCTCCCTCTAATACATATTTGGTATTATAAACCTAATATATTTTATGTGGCGTATATAGTATGTAATTTTTATATCATTTAATTAATTGAATTCAAGTCATGTTATTTTATGATAAATTATAATCCATATCATTCAAGGGGTTTTGATTTGAATGTTTCTAACATCATATGTGTAACGTACCGACCCAAGAATTCCAGAGTTGGTGCATTATTTTAATACATTAGCATGATTACATGGAATAAAATCCCAATGGACTAATCAGTTTAGAAATATTGGAAACGATATTACAAACATGAACATCACATTATAATTTCAAACATAAAATACAAAAATAGATAATCCTTTGATATCACCGTTATTCTCCTAGCTTAACCCTACATATCAATCGTGAAGCACTTATTAGCATCATGAGAAAAAAACATACAAAGTGGTGAGATCATATGATTAGTATGATCAAACAATACAACATAAAATTTCATAAATAAGACTATACTTTTAAGGTAAGGTATAAAATTTAAATACAATCCTTTTAAACATAATACACAATATAATATGGAATTAATAAATAAAATAATTTCATTTAAACATTCACAAGGATATTCTACTAGTCCTATAATCAAATGTAGTATAAATAACTAATCTTATTATGAGGTAATGAATAATGTTGGACATTTGAAACATTATATTGGGTCCTCATGCCTAGAATATAATATTGAGAACGATTTTAGCCATAAATCTAATACTTTCAAGGCCTAATGCTAATAATCTAATAAACGGGCAATGACTCCGCCAAAACCATATCTATTTAGTTTCATGAAACCTACTGATAAATCAAGGGTCTATAGTAGGCCCTTCCCATTACATAATAAGTCCAATACATTCCTTATATGATATGGTGATACATAAATAACATAATACATTATACTAAGAAATATTATTCAAAATACAAATACTTTACCCACAAACCATGAATGGTACCTAAATAGTACATCCAAAATCAAAATTATCATAAACCATTCAATAAAATATGGAAAATAATATCCTAAAATATCAACCTCAATTAATAATAAGATCCAACATAATATGTTGACAAAGATGAAAATACTTTAATAAAATCAATAGAAATATCTTGATATAAATACACATTTTTTAAATTGAAATAATTGATTCAAAAGACACACAATTATAAAAGAAGACATTAAAAAAACATTTTTGAATCAAATTGAACCATACCACTTCAAAACATTTTATAAGAATTAACATTTTAATATATCAATGCCCATATAAATAAATCCGTAAAATCTTTTTGATAACATGGATATTAAAGAGAAATATTTTGAATATGAAATCATTAAAAAAATTAAATGATGTTTTAGTTAAGTATTCCATTAAATAAAACTTTAGAAATATTACTTTTTAAAATATTTAAAGAAACATGGGAATAGATAATAAATATATCTTATTAAATACTTATTCATAAACAATCTAAGATAATAATGAGATTGTGAAATTTAACCTTACCTTATACTTTCCTTTAATTAAGGGTGTCTTAACCTCTTGTATAATGGTTAAAGAATGTTATTAAATTACACAAAGACCATATCCATAATTATAATATCATAATTATCCTCTTAAATCAGTTGTCAATAATATTTCAGTATTTTCATTGTTTCAGGTGTTAAATGCTTCATTTACCCATTCTTATTATTCCATCTAAGTCATTTTTTATGTGTAATATGTATCTTATTCATATATAGAATGATATTAAGTTAATAATTGTTATTTTTACTCATCTTAGAAATTTTACAATAATTCTTTAATGTTCAATGTGTACAAAGAATCCAATCACATTGTGGAGGCGGTTGACTGTATGTACGCATGAACGACGATATTATTCCCCAAGTGAATAAACTGTATGTAATTGGATGGTATATTAATTATACATAATCATTATAATGTTTTATTAATTATATATATACATTATAATCATCATTATATATATCCAAATAAAGTAGTGTTGAAAAAAATAATAACACAGTGTGGAGATGGTAAGCCGTACCTACACACGCATGGTGATATTGTTATTCGTATAACGGATAAAATGAGGAATTTGGTTATCCCATGATTATAATAAAATAAAATTATATTTATGATACTGGAGTTATTTCTTTGGTATGGTAACAAAAAATAAAGAAGAAGTAGATTAAGAAAAGAACTTTGAAAGATGTGATAAAATAATTACCTCTTTTTCAGGTATCTCCTTTTGATTTTCACAAAAGGACTCCTTAGATTACCTTTCATCCCAAAGTATGGATTCTAGAATGAAGTAAGATAATTTTGGTGTATAAGTGGGTAGATTTTAGAGGATCCCATTGGATATATAGGGTTTAATTAAAGAGAAGGGGTGCTGCCCTTTTAAAAGAGATGGGAGGGGCACTATTGGAAACTGAATTTTTTTTATTTATTATAAAATGATTTATGATTTAAAATAGATAAAAAGTGATGTATTTAGATTACATGATGAGTATGTTTATAAATACTCACAACCAATTAATTTTTTACATTTTTATTTCACAATATTAACCATATCTTTTGGCATTAATTATAAGTTAAATTATTTAACTCTTATCGTAACAAGTTGTCTTTTTTACACTATAGGGTTAATATAGTTACTATAAATTTCCAAAAACCCTAATAGGATGGTTTATGAAATATTTATAACTATTACATCAAGTTTTAATAACCTTATAGTTTTATAAATTTTATATCATTTAATAATATATTAATTACTTTAATGTATAATTTAGGTAAATTTTGATACTATTCAATATTTTCATTTTAAAAAATATCAAACCAACATGATAACATCGAAAAAATAATTCAAATATGTCACTAAAATATATATTAAATCTATAAATTTTTATGTCCTTAACTAAGTCAACATATTTATATTTTAATATTATTAATATCATTATTTGATATTTATATTTATAAAACAATTTCTCCATCACTATTATGTCATTATTAATGGAAAATATTAAGCATCTAAAAATTATAAATAAATTACTATGAGGTAAAAAATTACATTATATTTCTATATAATATTTATAATAGATGATATATCATATTTATACATATATTAAAATTAATATACTTGTATAGAATGAGAGTTTGACATTTTTCTCACATTGGTTAATTTTAAAAATATTCATGTCATTTTCATGGAAAAGGGTCTATTAAGTGATTAAATTTATATGAATAGATTATAAAGGAAACATTTAGTCATAAAATAATATTATTAAAGGTTTTATGGTAATTTTATAATAATATATTTACCTTTAATTAATCGATTTACCCTTAACCATGTTAATAAACAAATTAGAAAGTTACTATTTATAATTTCAAAAAAAAAAATAAAAATAAAACTATTTACATATTTTGGACCCACTAATTCTAAATATGGAATATATTTTTCAAAATTAAAAACATAGAAGTATCAGTATATAAATTAAAATTAACCTCGTTGATGGAATAAGAAAACATTTTTTTAAAAAGTAAAAACCATCAAAATATTAACATGTGTTTATATCAAATTTCATTGTGAAATTAACTCCAATGGAGAAAATTAGATTAAATAAATAAAACATAATCTAATTATACATTTAAATTTATTTAAAGGATAATATAAAAATATAAATAAATTAGATGAAAAAGTAGTTTGGAATTAAAATGCAGTATTTTTCACTATACAATTAAATATGAAAGTTATCAAAAAACACCAAATATTTATCCAAAGTAAATTTTGATGTAATAATTACAATTGAAAATTTTATTTTGTAAAATTAAATATATAAAAGTGTCAAATATTGGATCTGAAATGGGTTCACCATGAAAAAGTGGTAAAATGACATTTTTGAATAATTCTTCATTTATCTAAGAAATGGTATCTTTTCTTATATCATGTCAAGAAAATACATAAGATGAATGTTAAAATTATATAGAATACGTAAAATTTAAAATCAGGCTAATACTATTCGAAACTGCTAATTTAATGTCTAGTTTATATATTATATTAAATAATAATATTTTTTTTACTATATTGTTGTTCGATTGAACTAGGTCTTGCATGTAATGCATGGAAACTCGTTGTTGTGTGTATAATAAGATTAATAAGATGTTTTTTAAAAATAATTCATGAAAAAAATAAAATTTATTCAGAAATAAAAATATTGTAATGTCTCAGTGTGTTACATTCTCCCCTCCTTCAATAAATTGCATCCTCGCAATTTGAAATTTTATATTGAAAATAAATGTATGCTACTATAAATTACCTTTGTGGAAAACTCACATCACAAATAGGGTTAACAAAATATAATATTAATTGGAGAGAAAGAGACATGTGAAGGTCACCACAAAATTAATCTTTCGAATAATAGAATATTTGTGACAAGTTGAGATATGTACTTAGAGGGAAAATGTAAATATTTATAGGGAGTGATTGAGGTAACAACTTTTAAAAAAGTGAAAAATATATGGAAAATTAAAAGAACTAAAATACAATAATATATGAATATTTAAAATACCATCGACTCAATAAAAATTAAGGTATTAGGATAACACATTTTTTGGATAATCTTTCCTAGATTTGAGGGATTATTTTACTATACAAATATTGACACGGGAAAACATTATTGATTCCATGAATGTTATCCTTTGGTTGCGCATCAATATATTTTCACTTCATTTTGTTCACCTGGAGATGGATTTTAAAGATGATTATTTATGCATGAATTACTTTTAAAGAATTGTAAGGTCTATGAGTATTTAATTCATCCTTTAAATTATTACTAAAACCAAAAAAAATTGTTATCACATAATATACAATAAATAATACTTAAACCTTAAAAAATAATATCCAATGATTAAAATACCCCATTAAGACTTTAAAACACAACCAAAATACTTCCTTCTAAATTCACCATCCAAAAAGGTCTCTAAATTTCAAAAATTAATATTAACATAAGGTTCCCAAAACAAAACACTGTATCTCTCATTGTCACATAACAAATATTTGATCACCTTTAAATCCTTAATGAAAACTCTTATGCTTCCAAATCCATAAAAAAGACATACTACAATACAATACATATAGATCTCGTTAATCTTATAACAATAGAATAATTGATATAATAATTCTTGAATAAAAATAAAAAAATAATATTAATAGTCCCACATTAATCTTAAACCATTAACTACACTTCAACATCATATTCCTCAATACCGCCTTCATCTCATTTTTCTTTTATAACTACTTCTTTTTCAATAGTATAACCATTTATTGTATAATTGTGATGATTCTAATCAATAAATAAAAACCAAAACATAAAGTGGGAAACACTAATGATAATGATATATTCATGAAGAATCATTTATAAGATCTCTAAATGATAATATATTATTCTTAATCCATATTTCCATTCGATTAACCAAGGTTATGAATTTCCAAATCTAACGGATGATATCCTATACTTAGAATTATTGTCAATGTCATTCAAAGGGTTATGTTTTCTAATTGATGTTTTTTAAATCTAATTAACTAGGATTTTGCTAAAATTACTTTGATACCAAGTATAATACACCAACCCCAGAAGCCTTAGGCTAGTGAATTATTTTAATACAGAGCCATTATAAAAAAAATATGAAAGGGGTGAGATCAGATGCTCAGTAAGGTTAAACAATACAACATAATATTTTATAAATAAGTACATACTATTAATTAAAGGTATAAAATGGAAATACAATACTTTTAAACATAATAATCATCTTAATATGGAAAGAATAAATAAAATAATTCCATTTAAAAATGGAGATATATATTCTACTAGTCAATTTATCACATGGAATATCAATAGATAATCACACAATGAGGAAACGAATAATGCTAGTCATTTGAAACATATGATTGAGGATTCATGCCAAGAATCTAATATTGTTATGTCTTCATATCCAGAATCTAATACATTCAATGTTTCATGACAAGAATCAGATAAATGGGTAAGGCCTCATGAAAAACCACATATATTGTGTTTCATGAAACCTACTAATGCATAGAGGGGCTATAATAGGCCCCTCCTATTACATATTATGTCTAATACATTACTTATATGAAATATTGAAACATAAACTACATAATGATTCATATTAAAAACTAGTATATGAAATACAAACACATTACCCATAAACCAAGAATTGTATATACATAGCACATACACAATCGAACTGATCATTAACCATTCAATAAAATATGTCAAATTATATCATAAAATATCAACCACAATTATGCATGAGATCCAACAAAAGATGTTGGCATAGATGAAAATATTTTAATAAAATAACTAAAAATATCTTGAGAAAAATATCCATTTTTTAATTTGAAATCATTATTTCAAAATCCACATACTTATAAAAGAATACATCTAAAAATAGATTTTAAAATCAATGTATCCCATACAACATTTAAACTTTTGAAAATAATTATCATATTAAAAGATTCATGTCCGTATGAATAAATTCTTAAAACCATTTTGGAAACATGGGTATTAATAAGAAATATTTAGAAGAATAAATTACTAATGAATTTAAAATGATTTTTTAGTTAAAGAGTCTCTTACATAAAACTATAAAAATATTCTTTTTGAAAAAATTTTTAATAAACATGAACATGGATAACAAATATTTCCAAGCAAATACATATGCATAAACAATCTCGGATAAAAATTAAATTGTGAAATTGGACAATAACTTGTACTTTTCTTTAGTTGATGGTGTGTTAAACTCATTTATAATTGTTAAATAATGTTCTTAAAATAATCAAAGAAAATATTCATATTTATGATATCATATATTATCACCTAATATCATTGTTTTAATAATATTTTAGTATTACCATTATTTCAAGTGTTAACTACTTCGTTTTCCCATTCATATTTTTCCATGTCAATCGGGATTTTATGTATTGGATGTATTTTATTCTTATATATAGAATGTTATTATGTTCATAATTATTGTTTTTAATCATTATATAAATTTTATAGTCAATATTTAATGATCAACGTCGAGAATGAATCTCATCGTATCATGGTGACGGTAGGCCGTACGTACACACGAGCAATGATATCATTCCCTTGATGGTTAAATAGTATGTATTTGGATGATTTCTTACCATGTTATATTATTTATTTACATCCTTTATACTCATTATTATACCCATTGAAATATGTTCATGTTTAATCAAAAATTAGAACAAAGTGTAGAGACGATAAGTCATACACACGCACACATGGTGATATTGTTTTTCATATGTTGGATAAAATGAGGAATATAGTTTTACCATGATTATATTAACAAATAAGTATATTTATGATACTAGAATGATTATTTTGGTATGGAAAAAACATAAAAAGATAAAGTAGAATTAGAAATGAACTTTGAAAGAGGTGATAAAACAATTAAATCTTTTCAAGTATCTTCTTTTGATTTGCACAAAGGAAAACATAGGATGATTTTATTCCTAAATTATAGACTCTGGAATACATTTAAGAAACTTTGGAGGAATATTAGGAATGTTTTGGCTCAGATTAATTTATTTCGAGGCGTGAATTAATGAGAAGGAGAAGCACCCTTTTATAAGGGAGGGGATGGTCACTTTTAGAAACTCTAAAACTATTAATTTATTAAAAACTTATTTACAATTTTAAATAGCTCCAAAGAGAGTTATTTCTAGGATAATATTAGGATTTATTGAAATCTACTCAAACAACTAATTTTATACATGTTTGTTCACAATATTAGACTTATCTTTTGTCTTTAACACTTTGATAAATAATTTAACTCTTTTTGTGACAACATCACTTTTTACACTATAGGGTTTATATGGTTACTATCTAATGAAATACCAACCCTAATTGGATAATTTATGACATATATAACATTATTAATTTCAGTTTTAATATCCTCATATTTTATGAATTTTATAACATTTAATAAATTATTATTTGTTTTTAAATATCATTTTTACCAATTTTGATAATATTCAATATTTACATTTTTTAAAATATCAATATAACATGATAACTTCCAAAAAATACTTGTAATATATAACTAACATGTCTATATAATATTTAAAATCCGTTTATTTCATTAATTATTTAAAATTGTATTTATTTTAACATTTTTATTTCATTATATGATATTTTTATGGATAAATCAATTTCTACAACACTACTGGGTCATTATTAAAGGTAATAATTTAATCTCTAATTTCATTCAAAAATTTTATGATGTATTTAATTCCTTTAGAATTTTAGATACCACTTATAATATATGCTATCTCTTGGTTGTTCATATATTAAAATTAACATATTTTATAAATTGAGAGTGTGACATTTTGTCACATTCATTAATTTTAATAATATTGATGTCATTTTCATGTAAAAGGATCCATTAACTGATTCAATTTCAAGACATAGTTGATAAGGGTACAATTTATTCCTCCAAATTTTTTTATATGTTTTAGTATAATTTTATAATAATATATTTACTTTTGATCACATGATTTTCCCTTAAAAGTAGTAATAAAAAATACTAATGTTACTATTTATAATTACAAAAAAAATACTAAACCTATTTACATAATTTGGACGCACTAATTCCAAATATGGAATAATTTTCTAAAAAATTAAAAAAGAGATGCTATGGTAATTAAGTTAGAATAAATCTTATTGACCGAACACTAAAGTGAGTTTTAAAAGATAAAAACCATCATAAGATTAACATGTATTTATATCAAATTTAAATGTGAAATTATATCCAATGAAAAAATTGTATCAAATAGTAAACAAATTATAATTATTCTTTAAAACTAATTTAATAGATAATCTAATAATATAAATAAATGAGATGAAATTGTTGTTTCGAATTAAAATGAAGTATTCTTCACTATTCAATGAAATGTGAATGCTATCAGGAAAATACAAAAAATTATCCAAAGTAAATTTTGACGTCCGAAATCCAAATAAAAAGATCATTTTTCAATTTAAATATATAAAATTGTTAAATATTGTATTTAAAATGTATTCCCTATTAAAATTTGGGTAAAATGCATTTTTTTTAAAATACATCTCTTATCAGAAAAATGGAATCCTTTCTGTTGAACTGTATGAGAAATGGTTATTTTAATAATCACAAATCATTGTTATTTCTATTTATAAGTAAATTTAGTCAACTATTCATTCTGTTATAAATGTGTTTATATATGTTTAATCATGTTTACATAAGTTTATCTATGATTATTTATGTTTTTCTATTATCTTGGAAGTGTTCTAGTCTAAACAGACACTTGGTGCGTATTTCATGTTTTTGACTCACTGTTAGTCATTTTCTCGAGTCAATGATGAGAACGATCGCACTGATGAGAACGGCCGCGCCAATGATGAATGATCACACCGATGAAAATGGTCGCACCGATGATAACGGTCACACCAATAACAATTGTTGCAATGATGGAAAATGGTCGCGTCGATGACAATGATGGCACTGACAATACTTACTGATACCGATGCTGATCACATGAGCTATCGAAACCGATACTGATCACATGAGCTACCAAAACTGATGGTGATCACATGAGCTACCGATACTGATGTTGATCACTTGAGATACTGATACCGATGTTGATCAAATGAGATACCGATACCAATGTTGATCTCATGAGCTACTGAAACCGATGCTGATCACTTGAGCTACCAATACCTATGCTGATCACATGACCTACCAATATCATAACTCCTTGATAGTCATGAAAACAATTTGAATTTCTATTGACTATTATTTAATTCCAATGGCCATTTTTGATGTTTTTAATGCAATAAATGTAATTTAATGATAGTTATTGGATGTAAGGAAACCGTACCATGTACCTGTAAAAAGGTAATCATTATTTTTTTTCTTCAGATCTTATGGAATAAAAAAGGAATATCTTTAGTGAAAATAAAGAGATGAATGAAAAGAGAAAGATACACAAAAGAAGGTGCATGTGTGTGAAGTTCTCGGGAACATAAGGAGAACTCAAAGAACACCTATAAAAATCAGAGAGCCTGAAGCAGATCCTGCACCTAGAACAAACACAAAGACTAGTAGTTGTGTCTTACTAAAAATCATATGCACATGAATAAATATTTATAGCTGAGAAGAATAAAAATACTCTGTTTTGAGTCATCCTTTCCAGAAAGTACCTGACTTCCATCTGCAACATCAAAACGTGTCCAAAGCATATCTAAAAATACACAGAGCTTTCTAAACTCTATTATTTCCTCTGGTGTATTCCTTTGTTTATCATTCTAAGCAGTGTGTGTACATCTATCTACTCTAGATACACATTTTCTCCTAATCTGAACAGGAAGATATCAAATCCTCACACCAAAATTTCTATACCTTATTTTCTCTCTCTGTGAGTTGCAGAAGAGTTCAAGTGTGACCTGGACAGCCTGAGAGTTGTTGCTTTTGGTTTTCCCACTAAGAACTATGGTAGAGGTCTGAGGACCTGAATAGTCCCTAAATTATTGTTTTCCCCAATCTAGGGTGTGGATCAAATTTATATAAATTTTTTGAGAGGACTAAGTCTCGTCTTGAGACTGAACCTCTTTGTTACATCTGCTGCACATCTTAGATTTAGTTCAAATTATATTTTTTTATATATATTTTCCGCTACTAATTACTTTAAAATAAAAAATTGTTTCAAAGATACTTTGATAGTTATTTTTACAAGTGTTTGCATGTAATGTATAGAATTAGGTTAGATTCAAATGTTAATTTAATCTTCTAATTAAATTAACTGAGACCTAATCAATCTTTTGATAATCTAATTGAACATTTATAGATTTACAAATTCATTACAGTTTTATTTGTTTTTAAAAATGGGGGTTTAAATAGAAGTATTTTAACAGAAATTTTTAATTATAACTCAATTCACCCCCCTCGTCTGTATCCACTCCGACCAACATTTGGTATCATAGGTTTGAATTGTTTATAAAAGAATTTCCAAACACTCTATTTTCAACTGGAATTTTAGTTGTATCTTAATGATCTTAAATTTCTGTAAGTTCTAAATTTTATCTCTTTAAATATATTTTTTAACATATAATTATGGACAATAGATTAGAAGGTGATGCTACCAACAAGACACCATTCTTTAATGGCACCAATTTTGCCTAGTGGAAACTGAAAATGAAAATTCATTTGGAATGTATGGGATTTGACATCTGGACTGTTTTAGAGACTCAATATAAAATTCTAGAAAATGAAAGAACTACTTGGGATGAACCTACTAAGAATTATTACAATAATAATTTTAACTAAATGAATGCCCTGTATTGTGATTTGGGAGATGAATAATTTAATCACATATCTTCTTGTAAAACTGCTTATAAAATTTGGGACACTTTGGCTATTTCCCCTGAGGGAACAACCAATGTTAAAGAAATGAGACTAAATACCTACACTATTATGTATGATAATTTTAAAATGATATCTGATGAACCTATTTCTGGTATTTATCTTAGGTTCAATGATATTTTCAACACTATGAGCTCAAATGGAAAAGTTGTTCCTGCAAAGGAGAAAATTATGAGAACACTATGATTTCTGTCAGAAAAGTGGAGGGGCACATAAGTTTCAATTAGAGAATCCTGTGATATTTGTGCGTTACCTGTTAAGGAATTAATTGGTAAGATTATGATGTATGAATAAGAACATAAGGTAAATAAGGAAGAATATGATGAACCAAAAATGAAGTCAGTGGATTTTAAGTCTTCAACCTCAAAGAGCAAGGATAATGAGAAAGTTCAAATACCTACTGAAAGCTCAACAAGTGAAAGTTCTGATTCTGACAGTGATACTGAAATCGCTCAGATATCTCGAAGGTTCAAGATGTTCTATAGGAAGAAGAAATTCAACAGAAAATCAAACTATAAAGGTAAATATTACCACAAAGGTCGCTAGAATAAGGATTGGAAAAAGTTGTATAAGAGTGATGAGATTGTCTGTTATGAGTACAAAAGGAAAGGACATGTGAAAGCTGACTGTCAAAAATTAAAGTTCAAGACGAAATATGACTACAAGGATAATAAGTATAAGAAACATTTGAAAGCAACTTGTAGTGCTTCAAAAGACAGTTCAAGTGATTCTGATTCTACTCAGGATGAAAAATCTTAGAATGCTAACATGTTCTTTATGAAAAACAAATCTGAGGTAACACATGACACTCCTACTTTAAATTAATATTATTCTGGAGTTGATTTTGATTCTAAATATGAAATTATGTCTAGTGAAGAGTTATTTTATGATTTTAATATTCTAGAAGAAACATGTAATGAATTGAAGGACAAGTATAAAACCTTGAAGAGATAGAATGCTTTGACCAACTCTATGAAATCTTCCCTTGATATAGAGAAAGAAAAGAATTCTCAATTACATAAGGAAATTACTGAACTGAAACTGTCCAATGAGAAAGTAAGGAAGGACTTAAAAAAATTCTCAAATGGAAAAGATAAACTTACTAAAATTCTAGATAAGAATGTGGCACCAAAATATACCACTGGTATAGGTTAACATCCTATAAAGACACAGATTACTAAAACTATATTTATTCCAAAATCTGGACAGAATGCTATGAGTTATAGTTCTAGAAATTCATATGCTTTATCTAGTTATTCAATTGGTTATGGATCAAATAATGTTTATCTTCCAAAATCCATCAATTCTGTAAATTATATGAGACCCATTAGACATGTCTGGATACCGAATGTTTTGATTGCTAACTTGTCTGGACCTAAGAGAATCTGGGTACCAAAATCATTTTCCATCTAAATATGTTTTGCAGGAAAATTTCTTGAAAAGTTTATGTAAGAAGGTATGGTACATGGGTAGTGGATGTTCAAGGAATATGACTGGAGATTACTCAGGCTTCAAAAGTTTAATCAACATTAATGGAGGCCATGTCACCTTTGGTGATAATTCTAATGGAATGATCATCGGTCTAGGCCAGATTGGTAACAATGATTCAGTTTTAATTTCCAATGTCTTATTTGTTGATGGACTTAAATATAAATTGTTATGTATATCATATTTTTGTGATAATGGTTTCAATGTTAAATTTGAAAATTATTCTTTTAATGATTTTAATTCTAAAAATGTTTTAGTATTTTATGCTTTGAGAAATGAAAATGTTTATGTTGTTGATTTGAATTCTTTAGCTAAACAGAACATTACCTGTTTAAATTCTTTTCATAAAGAGTCTTGGATATGGAATAGAATATTATGAAACTTCAATGTTCATTCACTTAAAAAACTGACTTGGAAAAACATAGTTAGAGACCTACTTAAACTTGAATTCCCAACTGACAAAGTTTGTAATCCCTGTCAAAAGAGAAAGCAACATAAAGTTTCTTTTAAATCAAATAATGAAGTTTCAAATACTCAACCTCTAGAGTTAGTTCACATGGACTTGTTTGGACCTTATAGAGTTTCTAGTTTAAATGGGATGTACTATGTATATGACTTAGTAGATGACTTTTCTAGATACACTTGCGTATACTTTTTAGCTCACAAAAGTGAAGCTTGTTCTTACATTGTTAAGTATTCTAAGTCTGTTGAAAACCATAGTGGACATAAGATTAAATCTTTGAGAAGTGATCATGGTTGTGAGTTTGAAAATCATGAGTTTGAATCTTATTTCTCACAGAATGGCTATAATCATAACTTTTCTACCCCTAGAACACCTAAGCAGAATGGTGTAACAGAAAGAAGAAATAGAACCGTTCAAGAGATTGCAAGAACTATGCTAAATGAATATGATCTACCTATTTATTTTTGGGCTGAAACTATGAACACAACTTGCTATATTATTAATAGACTCCTGGTTAGTCATGTACTCAAGAGGACCCCTTGTGAATTGTATAATAATAGAAAGTATAAAGTTAGTTACTTTAGAGTCTTTGGTTCCAAAGCCTTTATTCTCAATACTAAGGATCAAATAGACAAATTTTCATCCAATAGTGATGAAGGAATCATTTTTGGATATTCAATTACTATCAAAGCCTATAATGTCTTTAATAAGAGAACCAAGTGTGTGGAAGAATATTTTCACATCATGTTTGATGAAACTGATCCACATGAACCAAAATCTTCCATTGAAATTATTGAAGAAGATTTGTCTGTTCTGAACCTTAGTGATAAAATAAATGAACCTGTTGTAAAGACAACCAGTTCTAGAAACATTCCAGAATCTACCCCTAGTAATCCCGAACCTAGAGAAGAACCTGAAATATCTAGTCCTACCTTTACTAGATCAACTAGGATTCTAAAGAATAATCCTTTAGATTCTGTGGTTGGTAATCTTGATAGAGGGACATAGACTAGGGCTTCTCTAAGAAATCATGTTGAACATGAAGCCTTTCATTCATAGTTAGAACCTAAAAATATCAATGATTCAATAAATGATGATTTTTTTGTAATGTCTATGAAAGAATAACTTAATGAATTTGAAAAAAAAGTCTGGGAATTGGTTGACATACCTAAGGAAACTTTGACCATAGGAAGTAAATGGATTTATCAAAATAATGTTGATGAATCAGGAAATATAGTTATAATGAAAGCAAGGATAGTAGCACAAGGTTATAGTCAAGAGGAAGGAATAGACTATGAGGAATCCTTTTCACCTATCTCTAGATTAGAAGATATTAGGATTCTACTTTCATATGTTGCTCATCTGAATTTCATGCTATATCAAATGGATGTTAAATGTGATTTCCTAAATGGTTTTATAATTGAAGATGTTTGTGTTGAAGAACCACCTGGATATACAAACCCCCATTTTCAACATCATGTTTTTAAACTTCCCAAAGCTTTGTATGGTTTAAAACAGGCTCCACAACTTGTTATGATAGGCATACAAATTTTCATATTTCAAAAGGTTTTACTAAAGGGATTGTTGATCCTATGCTTTTTATTAAAATAATTTCTAAAGTTAATTTGATTGTACAAATCTATGTTGATGTTATTATCTTTGGATCCACTAAATTTTTTTTATGAACTGATTTTTCAAAGATTATGAAAAATGAATTTGAAATGAGATTAATGGGAGAACTTAAGTATTTTCATTGATTTAAAATTTTTAAAAAGAAATATGGTATTATTTTAAATCAAAGTAAATATACAAAGGATATCTTAGAATGCTTTGGTTTGGATAGTGATAATGGAAGTGACACACCTATGAGTACCACATGTAAGTTGGATGATGATGAAACTCGGAAACTAGTTGATAAAACCAATTATAGAGGTATGATTGGAAGATTACTTTACCTTACAACTATTTGACCAGATATCATGTTTAGCGTGTGTCTATGTGTAAGATTTCAAGCCAATCCTAATGAATCTCATTTTCTAGTTAAAAGGATTTTCAAATATCTTAAAAATACTACCAATTTAGGTTTGTTTTATCCAAAAGGACAATCCTTTGACTTAATGAGTTATTCAGAGGCTAACTTTGCTGGTTCCAAGTTAGCTAGTAAGAGCACATATGGAACATGTCATATTTTGGGAAAGTCCCTTGTATCTTGGTGTAATATGAAATATAACTCTGTTGCATTATCTACTGCCGAAGTATAATACATTACTACTAGTAGTTGCTGTGCACAGATTCTGTGGATGAAACACACTATGTTGTAATATTGAAATCAATTTGGAAATGTGTTTATAAATTGTGATAAAATTAGCGCAGTTAGCATCTCTAAGAATCATGTGTATCACTCTAGGACTAATAACATTGATGTCAAACATCATTTTTGGAGAGATCATTATCAAAATAGTGATATTTATCTAGAATTTATTGACTCTGAACATCAATTATTTGATATTTTTAACAAGCTGTTAGCCTCAGATATGTTGAATTTTATTAATCAAGAATTAGGTATGATCAATCCGTGAAACTGATTAGTGAAACTTATCGGTGAAACTGATCAGTGAAACTGATTAGTCAAACCGATCAGTGAAACCGAACAGTGAAACTGATCAGAGAAAACGATCGGTGAAACCGATCAGTAAAACCGATATGTGAAACCTATCTAAACTACCGTTTGAGTATTAGTATTTGTCAAAATGACATTGTTTTACTAAATCATTATTATTGTTTATTATTATTATTGTAACCCTAAATGATAAAAATAATGACGCGTTCCTATTTCTAAAGACTGTTGACCATCCATTTCTTTCCAAACTATACTTTTTTTGAATCCCAAACCATTAAAACCTTTCCAACCTCTCAACCCTCTCGATCCTCCTGATGGAAAATAAAAAGCGACAAGGTAAGGAATCTGAAGGTTCCTCTCTTGTGAAACGCACATGAGGAGAATCAAACAGCATGACACAAAGGTTTGTAAACTAGGAGTTGGAAAATTGGGTAGTTACTGCAGAAAAGGAAGTGAGTTCCGAATGAGTGTTATCTAGAAATTCTGCACTTCTGAAAGTTTTGGAGATACAAGGATGGAAAGACTGGTTCTGTGATAATGACCAAGTCTACTACCCGAATCTGGTGCATGAGTTTTATCTAAGCATAAATATGGTATTGGATGGAGTAGAAGATTCAAGATTATCTTCTATAATCAAAGGGAAAAAGAAAATATTTTCATCGAAGCAGTATGCTGAATGTTTAAGAGTACCTCATAATGGAAGATACGCCAATTATACTAGTAATATTCCTCCTACCACTAAATATTTTTCATATGAACTTTCTCGGCAGATTATGATTTGAAATTCTGAACCTAGAAGAATAATAGCTACTGAGCTATATGGTGAATGTAGAATTATGTTTAAGTTTATTCAGCACTAAATCTATCCCAGAAAGTGTGATTTTGCTGCTGTGATGTATCAGGATGTTTTCCTATTGTTTTTATTACTAAATGATTAGAAGAACAATTTGTGTAGTTAGTTTCTTGTTTATATTGCTATGATGATAAAGCCATCCAAGAAAGCTACAACCCTGTTCTATTCTAAGAAAATCTCTTCCATGATAAAGTTCTTGGGCTATGTCGAAAATGGAGATGTTTGTATCTCATCCAGTAGTAGTTTTCATATTAATAAGGATATCTGTACAAGAACGAAAATAAATTGGAATCCATAGAAGAAGGTTTGGGTTGCTGATGAAGAAAAGTTGTATGACTCCTTCAATCCTACTGATCATCCTAAGAGATCAAAGGGAATTAGAGATCTCAGCTTAAAATATGATGAATAAGTGTTTTATTCTGATGAGGAAGAAGAGGCAGTAGCTCCAAAGGACACTAGAGAGTCCAGCAAGGAGAAAGCAGAGGAAGTCATAGTTGATGATGTCGTGGAAGCTGAAAAGGAACTTGAGTCGCCTCCTGATGACAGGAGTGATCCTAATACAGTGAGTCCGAAGAAAATAAGAATGGAATGTGGACCAGCATCCCCACCTCTCAAGTTACCAGAGTCAGAACCTCTTCTAGGTGATGAAGAAGAAATTGAGATTGAAGAATGAAATTTTGAGGAGTATGAAAATAGTTGTAATGATAGTACTGATGAGACCTCATAAAATAAAAATTAAAATGCAAATGATGATAGTGATGATGTTGATGGTGTGGATGATGATGGAAATAATGATGATGGTGGTAAGGATTATGCTACTACTCGACCAGTATAAGGTCAAAATGTGATCCAAGCTGATCCTCAACCCCAACTAAATGAACAAGAAGTTGTTCCTGAGGATGAAATAACAATACAGTCAGAGATTGATGTGGATGAGGAAGTCTCTCCTAAATAATTATCGAAGAGCTAGTTTTGTGAAACCTCTTTATCCTTCATGAAAAGTTGCATGGGAAGAACACCCAGATCTTGCCGTTCTGGGATTATATTATCCAGAGGAAGAGGAAAAAGATGTGTATCTTACAAAGAGTAAGCGATTCAATAAAGGCTCAATTAGTTACTAAGTATATGCAAGTAATAACAGACAAACCTAGTCCTTTAGTTTCACAATCTAGGCCTGGTCCTTCAGTTTCACAATATGATCTTGAAAGATTTAAATCAGAGTTTCTCCATGCAGTTAGAGCGACAATAAAAGAGGAATTGTCTAATGCTCCTACTCCTACTCCTGGGAATCCATTCGAGGCTTATATGGATGCTTTAACTCAAAGAGTGATAAATATTATTAAGATAGACTTCTGCAATACTGGTGGGATGATTGGAAAGAAGATTACCTTTTTAAATCAAACACTCCATGATTTAAGCAGTGGCGTAGTGTCTTTGTCCAGTGAATTTAGATCAACCATCACTAGTACGATGGATGTTTTATGAAATTTGATAGAACACCCGAAGAAATATTATTTGAGAAATTTGAAGGCTGATATAACTCAGATTGTTGCTTAGGCTAGAACCTCCAAAGTTACCACGATCACTGGTCATGAGATCAATACCCTAAAGGATGTTATCAAGGAAGAGTTGGAAGAACATGGGTAGATTAGGGATTTTGACTCCTTGAAAAAGATAAAATACAATAGTGATCATATTCACATGATGGGGCAATTTTTTTCAGCTGATGCTACTAAGGCTCAGAAATAGATCAAAGTGAAAGTGGATCACTAGTTTCCTAAAAGTTATACCAAGAACGAGTTGAACCATCAATTTAAAGTCTTAGATGAAAATATGAGGCTTCCTCTAGTCACTCGAGCTTTTAAGGCTCAAGTTAAAAAGTTAAAGGATTATACTCACACTCTGCAGAGTTTTATAATGAACAAGGATGACTTTGAGAAGGCCATGAAATATGGTGGTGAAGTAATTCAAGATTTTATCAATCTGCTCAAACCATATCTTCATGTGCAGGAGAAGGAAATTTTTCTTCCTACTACAGAGCCTCTCAGTCCAATAGATGTTTCTCCTGGGCAGATAACAGTCTCTCAAGCTCTTTCCAATATCCTACCAGTCATCCAGCAGCCACTTTCAGGAAGATATTCTACTCCTCAGCAAGTAACTTTAGCACCCACTGTGCTACCGGCTCGATCTGTGCTACCTCCTATCTCTATCCGGCTAGATCAACCTTTAACTAAAGCACCCTCTGGTCCTTCCATTACTCTAACATCTAAAGGAAAATCTCCTTTGCACCCAAAGAAATAGTTGTGTATGTTATTCTTGATAGGGTGACTTTTCTGTGTACCTTTTTTAGTGGTTATTTCAATGGACCTTTATTTTGTTTTCTCTCTCTGCTCTCCTTTTCTTTTTAATAATCCCAAAGGGGTAGAATTAATCATATTATATATCTCATATTTTTTGGGGACGCATTTATGGGGGATAATATCTAAGGAGGAGACATGATGTCTTTTCTGGTGGGTTCTCTGATGATATGTTTATCTTTAGTTATATATTTTGCTTACATAGGGGGATCATACTGCATGTTACATCCAATCCTCTCCTTTCTTTTGTGCCATAGATATGTGATTATAATAAAGTAGGATATTGTTGAACTCTCTGTGAAATGGTTATTTTAATAATCACAAATTATTGTTATTTCTCTTTATAAGTAAATTTAGTCAACTATTCATTCTATTCTAAATGTGTTTATATATTTTTAATCATGTTTACATAAGTTTATCTATGATTATTTATGTTGTTATATTGTCTTGGAAGTGTTCTGGTCTAAATAGACACTTGGTGTGTATTTCATGTTTTTGACTCACTGTTAGTTATTTTCTTGAGTCCCCGATGAGAACGGTCGCACTGATGAGAATGGTCGCACCAATGATGAATGGTCACACCAATGAGAACGGTCACACCGATGATAATGGTCGCGCCAATGAAAACGGTTGCACTGATGAAAAATGGTCGCGCCGATGATAACGGTGGCATTGAAAATACCTACCAATACCGATGCCAATCACATGAGCTACCAAAACCGATGTGGATCACATGAGCTACCAAAACCAATGCTGATCACATGAGCTACCGATACTGATGCTGATCACATGATCTACCAAAACTGATGCTGATCACATGATCTACCAATACCAATGCTGATCTAATGAGATACTGAAACCGATGCTGATCACATGAGCTACCGATACCGATGCTAATCATATTACCTATCGATCTCATGACTCATCGATAGTCATAAAAGCCATTTGAATTTATATTTAATCTTATTTAATTCCAACGGTCATATTTTATTATTTTTAATTCAATAAATTTTATTTAATGATAGTTGTTGGTTGTCAAGAAACCGTACCTCATACCTGTAAAAAGGTAATCATTCTTTTTTTATAGATCTTAAGGAATAAAAAAGGAAGATATGCAGTCAAAAGAAAGAGCTGAATGAAAAGAGGAAGATACACGAAAGAAGGTGCACGTGTGTGAAGTTACAGGGAAAAGAAGGAGAACTCAAAGAACAACTGTAAAATTAGAGAGCCTGAAGCAGATCCTGCTACTGGATCAAACACAAAGACTAGTAGCTGTGTCTTACTGAAAATCGTATGCACAAGACTAAATAACTATAGATGAGAAGAACAATGATACTCTGTTTTGAGTCATCCTCACCAGAAAGGACCTTACTTCCATCTGCAACATCAAAAGGAGTCCATAGAATATTTGAAATACACATAGCTTTCTAAACTCTATTATTTCCTCTGGTGTATTCCTTTTCTTAACATTCTGAGCAGTGTGTGTGTACATCTCTCTACACTAGATACACATTGTCTCCTGAGATGAACTTGAGGATATAAAATCCTTACACCAAGATTTCTATAGCTTATTGTATCCCACTGTGAGTTGTGGAAGAGGTCATGTGTGACCTAGATAGCCTGAGATCTGTTGCTTTTGTTTTTCCCACTAAGAACTTTGGTAGAGGTCTTACGACCTGAAAAATCTCTGTAATGTTGTTTTCCTCGATCTACGATGTGGATCAAATTTATATAAATTGATTGAGAGGAATATGTCTCATCTCGATACTAAAACTCTTGGTTACATCTGCTATGCATCTTAGATTTAGTTCAATGTATATTTTATATATATTGTTTTCCGCTGCTAATTACTTTAAAATAAAAAATTAATTTAAAGTTACTTTGATAGTTAACCTAGAAAGTGTTTGTATGTATCGTAAAGTATTAAGTTAGCTTCAAAGGTTAATTTAATCTTCTAATTAACTTAACTGAGACCTAATAAATCTTTTGAGAATCTAATTAAATCTTTACAGATTTAAAAATTCACTATAGTTTAACTTGTTTTTAAAATTGGGGGTTTTAATAGAAATATTTTAACAGAAATTTTCAATTGGAACTCAATTCACCCCCCTCTTGGTTATCCACTCCGACCAACCCTTTCTTATATAATATAAATAAAATACATAATATAAATTTGATAATTATATGGAATATATTAAATTCAAAAAGTGGTTAATACTATTCATAAAATCTAATTTAATGTATAATATATATATTATATAAAATAATAATATTTTATTAACATATTATTGTTCGGAAGAACTGGGCCTTGTGTGTAATGCTATCCAGCTCATTGTTATGTGTAGTGTAAGATTAAATTATTGTTGAGTCGAAATAATTCAAGCAAAAAATTTAAATTTATTCCGAAATAACAATATTTTATCATCTTTAGGTGTTACAGGAAGGGTTATCTTAGTCTAAATTATAATTATTTTTGACGCAATATATTTTCTGATCAATAGTTATCTTTATATGGTATATTAACTACCAATGGATATATTGTTACCATAATATTTGTATTTAATGGGATTTAATTTCTAAATCATATTATTTTATTCAATTATATATTGATTATGTTGTTTCTATAACAGTAAATACTTTTGGTGACATAATATTCTTTCATTGAATTATGATTGTTCAATTAAATGTATTTTATATAATTTGGGGTTATTCTATACATTTATTACATTATGTGGTATTAAATCTTAGTAATCTATGGATTTTCATTCGTACCACATAATCCCTTTGAAAACTATTTCATACTTCATGGTTTATGTTCTTTTAAAACCATCCACCTTCTTCCATTAGATGACTTATCATCATTTTATTTGAGTATTGACATAATAATACATTCAGTTCTATATATATTCAAGATTAAAATTTTACATAATTAATATTAGATTATGTTCACCTAGAATTTATGTTTCTATACTAATATAGGGAAATTTTTATTGTTTAATATATTTTTATTCCAATATGAATGATTATTGGATTGTTGACTATGAATTGTTTGAACAACCACTTTTTTTTCACAAAATGAGTTATGATAATTTCATCCCTTTTACATACATGGGGGATATTATATTCACATTATATATTTTTATTACAATATATAATCTTGTTGAAAATTTGACTATGTATTTTTTGACCATCAACATTATTTCTCAAGATGGGTTATAATCAGGATATCACTTTATTGACATAGGGAGATGTATCCAAATTATTGATGATTATTGGCTACTAACACATGTTAATAATATATAGATATTACTTATAAGTTTTCATAAATATATCCATGATTCAATTTAGTGTAGGTTTCCATAGGGAATTGAATTTAATGTCTTGTTGAATATTATGGTGAATGCATTTGATTTAATCAGGTGATGGGTGGGGCCTGATATTAAATAGATCCAAGATGCATTGACATAATTCATGAGATGAAAAATCTTGGGATTTGGTGTATACCTCTTCTGATAATAGGATAATTTCTTGGAATAAGGCATTACTAACATGTTTTTGATGTCTATCATTATGAATTCCATCAGTATATGATCATTATTATTGATATCCAGGTTTTAATTTATTATCATGGATATGGAATTATATTATTTTTATTTTATTATGTAATTATTTAGATGACTTATTCCTACCATATTACATAAACGATGTTTATCTTCTTAGATTCTTTAATTATATGTTTTCCCTTACTTAGCATTTGAGATCATCCTTTCTTATGTTTCTATTACTTAGGTTATGAAGAAAAGTATTACACACAATTTTTTATGAAGTATAATGTTTTAAATAATTTTAGGGAGATGTTGAAAATTCATTATGGATTAAATAGTTGGGTACATAGTGGGAAAAATTATCAACTTTATATAAGGAACATGCGTTTTTTAGTTTATGGGTATTCCTTATTTTCTAAAGATCTATACTTGACATGGGGTTGGGTTATAAGGGATGAAATAAATATTGTTTATTTTTTAAATTAAAAATAGCTATTTCAAATTTTTTATACCTTTTTTCAAACATAGTATGTTAATCATGCGTTTATTAAAACTGAATTCAGGAATAAAGTTCCAAAATATTCATAGTTGGCACCAAGGGAAAGGTTTTGATAGCTTTGGAAATTAGGATTTTTAATGAGGTTAATTTAATGGTCAAGAAGAGACGGTTGATCATAATAAATAACCCTTTATAATTTTATATTCCATAATTTTAAGGAAATAATGCATATTTTATTTGCGGATTAGGTTTAGAGAAGCATAGTGAAAACCCTAGGAATATGTATAACTTCAAGATAACATACTAATGTTTTGGTAATTTTGGTATTATGTGGGTTTTCTTAAAAATACATCCATATATGGATATTAGTAAGTGGATGGAGCTTTGGAACTAATGCATCTAGGGGTGTTCACTCTAAAAAAGTATTATTGATCATTTACTAGATCTTCACTCTGGCGTGTGATGAGTGAGATTAAGACTACACAATTGGATACACACTATAGGGGGATATGGTTTGGTAAATAAAATTATCATTACAATACATTATAAAGGGTTTAAGAGTGATAGAAACTAATTATGTTAGAATGAATAATATAAAAATGACTACATATAATAAATGATCGAAAAAAGAGAGTCATATATCAATCTAAATGTATCATATTTAAAAAAAAGGGTTTATAAGGGATTAAATATTTGGATTTATGTTTTAATGTTATTATTTTGGATATTATCATATCTATTTTATTTTTAGAATATGGCTGAAACAATACCATAATGTTGAACCTGAAAAGGGAATGTATCTAGAATCTATTATGTTTTATAATCCAATAATGAAGCAAACATAAATGGTTAATAAATTTAGTATATTTATATTTTAATGGGAAAGGTGAGTTTCATAGTCTTATTTATTGTAGTGGCGTTAAAATCATAATAGAAATTAATTATTGATACTATTATATATTTTAATTAGGAAATGATAATTATCATCGACTATTTGGTATATTTTAAATTTTATTGAGGACAATGTGAAACATCTAAAGATATTTCTCAAGCAGTTTTACTTTAAATGAATGTAAACATAAATTAAATGGTATTAATGACCATACAAATTAAATTTATGAAATGTTTACATTTTTTCAGTTAAATGTTGTAGAATACATGATTTATGTATGAAAATAATTTTGGTTTGATATTTTCTTGATGTTTAGATAATAAAGTGTGGTATGATTTCGAAAAAGTTACAAAATATTTATAACATTGGGATTGATAATTGATTGATGATATTTGGTAGAAGTTAATCGCATTTTCACTATTACCATGTATATTGACAATCATGTGACATTTTAAAATTTTGGTTGATATCATTTTATGGTTAAATATAGAGTTAATGTTTTGAGGAATATATAACTTCACTATAGTTTATAGACTTGGACATTTTAAATTTTATGGGAAAGGTATGTCATGTAGAATATAGGATTAGATTATATAAATACTTGGGTATACAATTATATAATGGGATGATATTGTTTAAATAATTATAAGTAACTTGATATAACCTAATAGAGTATAGTAAATGTTATATTAGAGGTTATTCATTGAATGGTGAATATGTTAATAATAACTTTACTTTGTTTATTCATTGAGTAATAACTAATATTAATAGAATAATATTTATTTAATTGGGTGATTGTAACACACCAAGATATTAATATCTAATTACATTTAAATAATTCAATGTGATCAATAGCTTAAACATCATGGAACACAAAACTTAAATGAAACAACGATATATTCTGATAAAAATTAATGTTTATGTATAAAAATCAAAACCTAAACACTGAATTATAGGGAATGAATTTAAATAAAAACTGAAATCAATATATATTTAAATAAAATAGATAGTACTTTTAATATGAATATAATTAAATTAGTTTTGCTATAATTGACCAATAATTACATTTTTTGATTAGAAACATTTTTTCCAAAAATAAATCATTATTATGTGATATGAATAAATATTTTTCGAATGATATATTTAGTGATGAAAACGTAAGTATTATATTAATCATTTTTCAACAGTAATTTTTTTTAAATGCTACAGAATAAAAATAAAAATGGTTAATATTTGAAAATAACAGTATCTGATTAAACTGTTTTTCATTATATATTATGATTTTATACAAAAAAAAATGAATTTATAGATTTTAAAATTTTTATTTCAAAATTTGGGATATTTTGTTGATTTATAATAAAATTATTATCTTAAGATGATATTTAAGGTTTTATCCAAACATATTGATTATTAGTAAAAAAGTATTGTTTTTACGGAAATTTTAATATTTATGATTTATAATTATGTTAGTGTGTCCTAAATTGTTTTTTTAAAAAATTTATGTAATAAAACATGTAAATAAGGAATAATATTATGAGTGTAAATATATTCTATGATCCTATAAATCTTATGTCCCTCATTTCTAAAATTAAATTAAAATGTTAGTTTAACAAATAAATATTTTCTATCTTTTATTATAAATAAGTTTTATAAAGGGGATATTTAGTTCTATATTTACATGAATGCCTCATAAAATTTATTTATTTCATAATAAACCAATATATATCATTGAAATTGATAATTTCCTTAACTATGGAATTTAAAAAAAATTAATCTTAAAACACCATTGTTCAAAAATCAGTTTGTACATATTATGAGCACTAATATTGGGAATTGAATTTTAAAATCATTAAGAATTTTATTGAAAAAAATATTTTAAAATTTTAAAACATAAGGTTAAAATTAGTTAAAATGGTTAAATATTAATTTTTTCATTAAAATTATTTACAAGGGTTGATGATTAATTATCAAGAAAAAATTAATTTTGGGCCAAATGATAAAAATATAAATAAGAGATATAAATCATTGAAATTTGATTCCAAAATGGTGTTTTGAGGGGATTTCCTACACAAAACATTTTGGCATACTATTTTTTCCTTTTTGGACCCATTTAACATGGAATAGTAAAGTCACATGATTGAAAATGTAAAGGGCGCTCTGAAAACAACCCTTCCATTCACTTATAAAAGGGTAACACTTCTACCACCATAAGACTAAACTTAACATAGAATTTTATCCTTTAAAATATTTCAATTGTATCCTTATATAACCCTATCAGATATTAAAATTCAAATTTTTACCATTATTAATCATAAGTAATTCATTTACAAGGATAATTCTAAAGAAATTTCAAGTACCCAATGTTAGCATTATTAACTACATATATTTTCTTCTTAATTATATGCATTAAAAATTATTTTGGAAATAAAAATATATGGATATTAGTATATCTTATATAAACTAATATTACTATATTAAGGGAACCATCATTTTACATTCATCCATCCAATCTATTAAGAAAATTTTAATCGTCATTCATGCGTTTGTGCAGACTACTAATACCACGACCAATAAAATTAAATTTTTATCACCATCCATAATTGATGGTTATTGAAATTTTCTAATTAGGAAATATAATTGGTATTAATCCATTAATTTTTTTTATTAAAAATTATTAAACCTTTTTATGATATGACCAACAAACATTATCATTAATTCATTGTTTTAAAACGTGCAAACGAAGAGGAAAATGATCACCTTTCTCATATAAATGAATTTATATAAATTATATTATCTTTATAATTATATAAAATTATTATATATCACAATAAAAAGACTAATTATGATCATTATTCATATATTATAATGATATTATTTATAAATCATCTCATAATCATACATTAATCATGGTAGGTTCATTTTTGGGTCAATTTAACCAGCCACTCGAATAATACTATACATTTATTCCATGACTGACTAGGAGAACCTTTTTAATAGTATAATATGTTGTAAATATGTAAATATTATTTTTATTTATTTTAGTAATGTTATATCAAGTTATTAATTATTAATTAAGAAAAAATATTTTGTTTGTTAGGAATCACAAAAAATGACCATCACTGATTTCATCATCATGGTTTGTAACAAAAACTAAAATGAAATGAAATAATAGTTTTATAAAGTATCATTAAATATCCATTCCAATAACATAGATGATCTAATAGTTTTGGATGTTTTAAAAATAATAGATACCATCTTGAAGTTTACTATACAATTTTAGAGCGATAATGATTACATATATGGTGTTAAAAATTGGTAAAAACACGATAATATATATATATAATGATTATAAATGAGGGGTTTAAATGGTCCTATTTATAAATGAGTTTATTGGATATTTATTTAATGTAATTAGTTTAATTATTTAGGATATTTTGTGTAATTATACAATGAATTAGGACTGAGGTAAGGGTTTTAGTCTTAATTTCCATTCATTGATACATGTTTATTTAATACATTATCTGTTATTTTTTATGGTGTATTTACCAAAACATTGAAATATTTATATCATGAATGTATTATATTTAAATATATTCAATATCAATTTTTATGTTAACATTCTCAATGTATTTTGGTTCCAATATTCTAATGGCTGTAAGAGTTTTCCCCTCAAATGACACTCTTTGAAACATGTTTGGTATTATGCACCTTATTTGATTCCTAGGGCATGTATACTACCTTTTTTTGATGTCATATCAAGAATTATATTTTAATTATTTTATTTTATGTTCAATTTTTAATCCCATTATTTTAATGGGTATTTTATTCAAATTTTTCTAATGTCTTAAGGGTTTTCTTGGCCTCAGTTGTGATTCTATGAGACATAATAAATTTTAGGAACCACGTAATATTTATATATTTTATTCACTACCCATGGATAAATTTTTATCACATTGTTTATATTTAATGGTATTTATAATAAAAATCCTTGATTTATTTGTTTCACTAATAATAATGATTTTTGGTAACTGAACATTACTTCATTGAGTTGTGATCATTATCATGAAACTATTTCATATATGATGTATTATCTATTTGTTTTAGGGATATAAATTCCCCCCCACAGAAGCCCTTTGATAAATATTTTTAAATTGCTGGTATATGTTTTTTGAATCTATCCACCTTATTTCCATAGATGGCATGTGATAATGTTATTCCGATATTTAATTATCCATATACTTTATGATCTATATACTGTGAACTATAAATTTTACATAATCCAGATTGGATTGTGTTCACCTATAGAGTTTGTTGTTCTATTAAAATTAGCAATGTATTAACATTACATGTATTGATATTCTAATGAATATTATTATTGGAAAGATTACAATGAATTTATTGACTATCTAAACACATTCTCCAGAAGTGTAATGATAATATTATTCCATTTATTGATAGGGGTAAAAGTATTGGAGTATAATAAATTGTTAATAAAATATAGATGATTATTGGAATGTTGACTATATATTTTTCAATATGGGGAAATGTATTGACCTTATTGATGGTTATTGATTTTTAAGATAGGTTATTCACGTATTGATATTATGTAGTCTTCATTATATGGATAACCATGTTTTTATATAGCCATAGGTTACTTAGCTAATGGTATAAAATTTATTTTTGACTCTAATGATGAATTAATTCGACAAAGTAAATATTTATGTGGGGCATGAAATTATATAGACCCTCGATACATTGATAGTTATCATGAGATAGATAATGTTATTTGTTAGTGTATATCTCCTCTAATAATAGGATTGTGTCTTGTTATATAGAAATTAAAGCATGTGTTTGATGTTTGAAAATTTTCATTACATTAGTTTTAAATTAGTATTATTGATATCTATGTTATCATTTATTATAATGGATATGTAATAATCTAAAAAAATTTTGATTATAGAAATATTCATAAAATATATTCCCTCTTAATTATTTATACCATGATTTTGTTTTTGATAGATTTAGTTATATGTTTTCCCTTATTGAGAATTTTTATCACCCCTTCTTATGTTTCTATTCCTCATGTTATAAAGAACGTTAGTACACATGACATGTTTAGATGGATAACACAATTTAATGAATCTATGGTATATTTTGAGAACTTATAATGGATTAATTAGATTCATATATAGTTGAAAAAACAATCCATTTGATACAAAGGACATGAGATTTAGTATTTTATGTTTTATTTTAATTCTCTAAACCTCTAAACATGAAATGTTCCTTGGGTTGTATGGGATTAAATAATCCTTATTTATTTTTCAATTAAGTATTGGAAGATCTACGAGTTTACACATTGTATAAAAGTTACTTTGTAAAGTATGTGTTTTGGAGCACTGGATAAGAGTGTGTGGGTGAGGGGTATCCTAGTAGGGGAATCACACCATGACAATTTTGGTCTCACAACAATGAAAGTTATATGAATTGTTTTAATTAATTATTTATAATTATTTACATATAAAAAAATGTGAAATGGGCGTTTCCTCATTTTTTATAGTACACATGCCCATATCCCTATACCTCTTGGGGTTTTCTCTTAAATTCTAGGATCTTCATCATCTCATAATAGAATCACATGAAACCGATTTAATGAGGTTTTCTCAAGTAATGATTTGACTATTTTTTACTTTTAATCAAAATTTCTATCACCATTTCATCATGTATCATCAAATATAACAAAAATAAGGGGTTTATTCATATTTTTATTTTTCTATTAATTATAGAAGACTCACCCTGTGATATTCCATAAGAAGGATTTTAGTAGACCTAGGTAGAAGGTTCCTAACTCATCCTAATAGTTTATAGGGACTCAGGCTTATTATACATGGATATTGCATCTTTTGAAATGAATAATCATTACATTATATAAACACATGTTTGAGGACCATAACGGTTTAATGGATTTGGAATCTTGGAACATAGTCTTCTTAATTTATGAATGATCTTCAATTTTTTTTCAAAAAGATATTACTCTTTAGTATTTCTACTTAAATAAATTTTTTCATAACACAAGGGAAAGGAAACAAAATATAGGGTGAGATTAAATGCTCAATAAGGGTATCAAAAGGAGGTACATTTGAATAACATAAATGAAAATGTATGAGAACATAAAAATAAAATTTGAAAACCATACCCAGTATATCAAAGATCAAAAGATGGGAATAATGATTAACAGTTCAAAAGACACGAATAATAAGATAATAAAATAACATGATCTATAAGAGCACACAATTGGAATAAGAAATATATTTATGTCATACACATAAGAATAAAAAATCATATGTCATTTATACCCACAAAGACATTAATAACATGTTAGTATTTGGATAACCACCTATGTACCAGATTTGGGATTGGGCTGACCACCCATGTAGCCTTCTTTTCAAGAAAAAAGCATACCACCCATGTGCCATCTGAGCTCATAGTGAACTTGTCTTGTCCAAAGGAATTACAAGGAGATATAAGTGCCACCCCTTGAAAAATGAAAACCTAATTTATGTGTTATATAATATCATAACCATTTATCATATCAAAACCTATGAATTGAAATGAGTATTAAAAGTATTTCTTCATATCATAAACATTGAAATGAAATGGTTATAGAAAAATTCATCATATCATAACCAATTAAATGAAATGGGTATCAGAAAAATTTCATCAAATCCTGAACTATGAAATGAAAAGGGTATCATAATCATTTTATAACATTGTAATATGTTGAAAAAATACATCTGTCACAATAATTTCATCATGGAATAACCCATAAAAGAACCTAGTTTCATAAATATTTCAACATTTAATTACCCATAAAGTGAAGTGGGTTTCAAAGAAATTATTCCATCAGAACATAAAACATTTTTAGAAAGAATACTAAATATATATTTGTTTTGTATACCTTGTATGGAATAGGTAACAACAACAAATGCCATCTTAGATGATTTTTTTTAAAATGTCATTGAATGTATTTCTACTAGAAAATATTCTTTTCTCTCTGAGAAGACGTTTTAAAACACAACACATTTTGAAAACCTTTTCCTTGAAAATAATAATAAAAAATTATAAAGTATGCTTCAAGTCAATGATTGTTCATGATTTTGGAAATATCCATTCAGGACATACATGTTAAATTGGAGATTCCTTTCACATTTTTAGTAAAATACATATGGGAATAATTTTGGAAAATGTATTGAAGATTCCGTTATTTTTTTTAAAAAATGTAATTCATAGGTAAAAATGTATTTTATAAATCAAAAGTTGAAAATAAAAAAAGTTGAATACATTTTTATAAATCATGGTTTTAGGAGAAAAAAGATTTCCAACTAAAGAGAGAAATAAACTGGATTTTTGTAAAAAAAAATTATGAATAATTATAAGTAACAAAGAGTTGAAAAACTGTACCATAATTTTATGATATCAATAATTAGAATAGGAGAAGAAAATTCAGAAGAATAATTGATAGAATATCCTAATATTTCAGCATTGAATACTAAATCCTTAACAATTATGATAAATTATGCGATAGTAACATAAAATCATTACCACTTTAGTAACATTGAATCATAATCCCCAAGAAGGTATAACATCAAATGAAACATAACATATAATTTAGATGAATAAATTCCGGGTATTAAATTAAAAACAATCTATATATCCACCTCATGAATGAATATTGGTGAATAAAATAACATACATCACAAATAAGTAAAATTTAGACAAAATCCCTTAATACTTCAGAAACATTTCAATCTTAATCCCCAAGAAAGAATAACGTCAATTGAAAATTTAATTATCATGGAATTAGGTAAATTATGGAAATCTAATATCATAGGGTACTATGTACACCAAAAAAAATAATATATTGGTGAATGTAGAATATGAATCTCAGATATAAAAGTTAGACTATAAATCCCATTACCTTAATACTTGAGTTCCACCACACTCATTCAACCATCCACTTCATTGGGTATCCGTTGTAGTTTTTCACTATAAAATTAATATTACGGGGGTTTTCCCCAAAATAAGGATTATATGAGGATGTTATGGAATTTGGGAAATGAACTATGAAGATCTAGGTCGATCCAAATGGCTTGAGAATTGTAAACATGAGGGTATAATGTGTGAAATTTTGTAGTTGAGGATGACTTTTATTCTTATCATTAATCAGATGTATTCACTAACGGTAGGTCAATATTACCTAAAGTGAATATAAAAATAATAATTACAGGTTTATATAGATTATATGGTTGATCCAAACCTCCACAACATAATGAAACTCATTTTTTAAACATTTCATTCCTTAACATATATGTCTACTTTCTTTTAAACATTTTGGATTTACACTATGGTAAATATTTTTATAACATTGATAATTTATCATTTAAGATTAAATTTAAGTGAAACATATTAGATAATTAGGAATAATAATTATACATATGATATATAATTTATAAAATATAAATCTTATGTCTGTTGGAAAATAATTTTAACAGAAGTGCTTGTAACGCACAAGAACACCGCTTTAACCTTATCCATGACAACAAAGTTTTTACTATTAATAGGAAAATATATTAATTATAAAATTTAAATCTTTATATGAATGAAACTTATTAATTTTTTTTTAAAATTTAAAAATCACTTGGTTGATGACATGATTTATGGTAATTTTAGATCATTTTAGAAAATATCATTTATCAAAAAATAACATTAATATGAATTTTGACATTATACCAATTATTCGAATTTAAAAACAAAATTAGGTGATTGAATTATAAAATATTATTCCAAATCATATATAACATGATATATTCTACTAAAAAATTTACTTAAGATAATAATTCATTCACTTTTCTTCACTTTTATATTTTTAATATAATTTTTAGTTAATTATTAAAAAATAATTACTTTGTTAGAATTTCATAAGTATTTAAAGTAATTAGTTCATCTAAAAAATTTATAATAAATTATTATTATATAATAAACTCATTTATATTTCAAAACATTATTTATAACCGAACCTAAATTGTTTTCTCCCACTGTAAATGTTTTTTACACATTAAAAGGAAGAAATGTTTCTTTTTTTATTTTTCTTTACATAGCTTTTTATACAGTTGACATTCATGGAAATGTGAATAAAAAATTAATAAAAACATATTAAGGTCATAAGGGTACTAATATGTCCATAAAATTTGTTTTAGATAAATGTTAAGGTAATTTGAACTCTTTTCTTATTAGTTCAACCCATATTGTAAACCCATTTTTACCGAAACCTTGGTAATTAATTTTTACTACATTCACTATACATTTTGGTAAAAACATTTTTTTAACTTAATAAAAATTATAAATGATTATGATTATATATATATTTAAACCAATTTTCTAAATTCAATTTACATAAATGGGAAACAGATTTTTAAAATTACTCTAGCAGGCATGATGTGAAATGAGGGTTTTAAAGAGAAAACGTCCAAAAGATTGAATTGTTGTTTATATTTAAAATCAATATAAAATTTATTAAAATTATATAAATTCAATTAATGGATGTATAATTGAACTAATTTTACTTTAAAACTATCTGAAAAAATAATTTAACATTATAAATTATTGAAACAAAAATGATGTTTTCAATTAAATTTTGTAATTTCCACTATTTATAAAAAATTAATGTTTTCAAAAAAATCTAAAAAATTAATACTATGATAATGGTGAAATTATGATTTCAAAAAATATTTTCACTTTATAAAATTCATCAAATAAATGTTTCATAAATTAATTTTATTAATGTTAATAAAAAGTGTAAAAGCATTTTTTTGAGAAACTAGTATTTTTAAAACATATAATGACTTTATCAAAATGTAAGTACATTTTATAAATATGTTTTCTATTATGTAAAAATGTTAAAATTAATATTTAAAAACTATTTATTAATATTCATATCACTATGTTGAATGTCTTGGTTATAACCGTCGAGTTCCAATAACAACATTATTAATATATCATGAATTTATTAAAACATACTGGAATTTACAACACATGATATCCCTATATTGTGTTTAGTACATTATTTTATTAGTGTTGTGGAAAATGAAATTGAAAATAAATATTATACTTAAAAAATATATATAATTTTTTAATTGAAGAAAATATTTCACTGAATCTTGGGATGTAACATTCTACCATCCTGAAAATGAATTTCTCCCTTGAAATTCATTTGGTTAATCCAAGGTTTATCAATTAAAATTTAATCCCTAGAAACCCACATATTAAAGAGTTTTAACAAAAAATACTATTTAAAAATAGAAAGGGATGTATGTAAGTCACCTATAATAACACATATTAGTTTTCCAAATAGGAGAACAAAAGTGACATGTGAAAACCTAGACATAGTAGAGACAAATAACACTGAAATACTGAAGGGGAGTGATATAGAACATTGATCACCATAATGTGGGTGATCCATAGAATTCTAGTAAATAGAACGTAATAAACCAAATAGGTGTTAAAATAATCATTGATATAATAATAAAGGATGATAACATGACACCATTTTATTCCATATCTTTTTCCTAGAGTTAAATAATTTTCATACACTTAATTGATTTTGTTCCATTTCCTCATCACAATATCACCCAATGATTTTTCCTTGATCTATTTATAATTAATCTATTACTCTAGTAAATAAAGATGAATTTGTATTCCTGAGTCACTAAATGGATCATATGATCCATAAATAGAATGAAAATTCATTCCACATACAAAAATGGTTATCATAGGTTATGCAGTATGCATAAATCCTCATGTGGTGAAGTAATCTCTAAAACCCCAAAGAAAGGATTAAATAAACCATTCCATAAATCAAAAACTTTAAAACCCCTCCAAATGAAAATTTTTATAATCATGTTCACTACATTTCATAATATTATCGTGACATAAATGCCCTATATATCAGAAAGTGGCTATTGATTTTCACATAACAAACATGTGAATTATTTCATCATGTACTCTCTTGAAATATGGTAATAGAATGAATTAAAATATTGATAATATAAATGATTATTTTTTGATGAAAATTGAAAATATTATTGGATATTTTCCTTAGGGAAAAAATTATATAAACTCCAAAAATGATAGTATAAGAAACTGTTTCAACAAACACTTAATCAGTTACAAGGTAATCAGTACAATCTAATGTAGCTAGTCCATATCAACCATATGTTTAACCAAACATCCAAACATCTATATTTGGAAAATATTAAGGGCTATATTCCCTTAATCACATGTCTTTTGTAATATAAGACCCTTATATTATATTAATTTTCAAGTACATCATTGAAAATATTTTTTAAAATCATTAACAAAAACATTATAATAATAAAAAATTATATTTTTCATTATTCATAAAAAATATTCTTTTAATTCCAACAGAAAAATACTACATTCATCCCACTTCTTTCTCAAACAATTAGGAAGTCTTTTTCATCTTTTTCCTTAATACCTCTTTACATTCATATGTCATTGGTATTATCTTCTTCATTAGTAGTATAATAATAACTCATACTTACTTTCTGAATCTATTCATGATCTTTTCCCTAGGACATTAATTTTCATAATTACCATAAATTCCACATTAAAAGCATTCATACATTGATAATAACATAAGAAGAACAATATCCCCTTCCATTTTTTAACTAAAATTTTCATTTTACCTTTTCATTTAGTTGGTTTATGTATTTTCAACTGTAAAAAGTCTTCTTATTCCTCTAATAAATCCACTTGGGTGTTTCCTCCCACATTCATGACATAAAGAAAACTATATCTTCTTTCTTCCATGGTCACCATTACATGAACTCTCAGAAAACTATTTCCTTTAATTCTATGGGGAGTCCGAGTATTGGTTGGGGTATATGGTTTTAATCATGTTCCATGAAAAATGGCTAGGCATAATAAAAATACCCTTTCCTCTAGTTATCATCTCATTCAGATTCTCTTTACCAAATTTTCCACAACATTCAATGTTAAGTCATTTATTTCCAATTTCTACCATTTACTAAAGAGAAAAATAATATTTTGATCAACAATAATCATAGGATAGAACCACATAATAATGAAAAATAACTTATAGGATGCCTATATCACGAAAACAACTTTTTAATGTATGGAACCATAGGGTTTTCCTAGATAATTTATTGTAATCATCTATTTAAAAAATTCATGATGGTTTATAAAGGGTTTTTGAATCCCAAATAATATCCTCTAGGATTTTCAAATCATGTGTGTAGAAATGCCTGATGTCATGCACCAGTTCACGATCGATTTTATCTCAATATAGTGTTTTCTGGATGGTTTCCCCTAGGTCAATATTTTCTTGATCCACATCCACTTATAGTATCCAAACAAGGATATATTTTCCTAGAAACCACTTTCTCCAAACTTTAACAATATCCTAGGAAATTTTCCTATACTTTGAATCTTCACCAGACTTATCATTAGAGACATCATGTGGCATATCATTAGAAATATCTCTAGGTATCTCACTAATTTTTTCTCTTCCTAGTTTCCAAAGGATAACTAAACCTTTCTTCTCAAACAAAATACTATGACTTAGGATTTTTATAAATGGATATTATTTCTTAAAAAATTATTATTCATTACATTACACAAACACAATCCTGAGGATTGTAATATTTTAGTACCTTTTGAAACATGGAACACAATCTTCTTAATTACTGAACGATCTTCAATGTCTTCAATAAAGTTCTTCCCCTTTATTACTCCAAAATAAAGCCATTATTAATAATTTTGAGGAAAGGAAACATAAGAAATAGTGAGATCAAATTCTTCGTAAGGGTAATCATATGAGGTACATGTGCATAATATGAACATAATGGTATATGAACATAATAATAAAATTTGAAAACCATCACCATCATACCAAAATCATAATCTGGATTTATGGAATAAATATTAAACGTTCATAAGACATGAATCGTAAGATAATCAAATAACATTATCAATGAGAACATGACATTGGTATAAGACATATATTTGTGTCCTACACATAAGCATAGAAAATATTATGTCAAAGATACCCAGTAATACATTCAGAATATGTTAGGATTGGGCTAACCACCCATGTAACTTCTTCAGGCATGGTATTACCACCTATGTACCATCCTTTCTGGGCTTGAGATGACCACATGTGTACCTAATGATGTCATATATCATTTACCATTACCCAATTAATTGGAGGTAGATATAGGTCCCATCCATAACATAATGAAACCATATTTATGTATTTTAAAATAACATAAAACATTATCACATCATAACCCCTGAAATAGAATGGATTTATTAAACAATTTATCACACTATAACCAGTGAAATGAAATGGGATTCATAAACAATCCCTGAGATCATAACTTATGAAATGAAATGGGTATAATAAAAAATTTAATAATTTCATAACCTATGAAATGAAATGGTATCATAAACATGTCCTTATATCCTAACCTATAGAAAAGATAATTTTTTCATAATAATTTGATCATGTAATAAATTTTGAAAAGAAACACATTTCATATACATTTCATAATAGAATAACCAGTTGAATGTACCATATTATATAAAAATCAATCCATCAAAAAATATATCATACAGAGAAATAATATGAATGATATCCTTGGATCATACCATAATTAAGGCATAGGTTACACTAACAGATTTCATATTAGATGGAAAGTAATTTTAGAAGATCATTTAAAATGTTTCTTAATGAAAATATACTTCCCTCTTGGAAAAATGATTTTTAAATTAAAAATAATTTTGAAAACAATTTCATTGAAAAGAACCTTGAAAACATATAACAGAATCTTTGGTGAAATGATTGGTCATGATATTGAAAAATACTCTTCATGTCATACTTGTTAA
The DNA here is from genome assembly GCA_963277665.1 of Viscum album. Lineage (NCBI taxonomy): Eukaryota > Viridiplantae > Streptophyta > Magnoliopsida > Santalales > Viscaceae > Viscum > Viscum album. Next base: position 575,592,815 of record OY728140.1, read on the forward strand.
GGTAATGATTCCTTTCACATTTTGGGAAAAAATTGGTTATTTTTTTGGAAAAAGAAATTAAAATTACTCTCTAATTTTTTTTTGTTAATAGTAAATCAAGGGTAAAAATGTAAATTTAAAATAATAGGTGGGTACAAAACTATTTTTTATTTTTTTAGAAAACATTTAATTAGAAGAAAATAGATTTATAACTATAGAGACAAATAAAATTTTATATTCATAAATAACTTTATTTATAATTTTATGTACCAAGGAGATTAAAAATAGCACCATTACATGGAGAAATAATTAATAACTATGGGAGAAAACAATTCATGGTATTTCATGGGATATGGATAATTATATTTCAAAATTGGAGAAATAATAATAAAAAATCATGATAAATGATGAGATTGTAACATAAAATATTTACCACTTTGGTAACACTAAATCATAATCCCCATGAAAGAACGATATAAAATGAAACCTAAAAAATACTTAGGATGAATAAATTCCTAATATTAAAAATAAATGTGTCTATATATACACCTCTTGAAAGAATATAGGAGAATAAAATAACATACATCTCAAAGATAGAAAATTGAGACAGAAATCCCTTCCTGCTTTATCAACTTTTGAATCATAAGCCTCACGTTATATTGGCATGAAATAAGATATATATATGATATATCATGTTATAGGTAAGTATATACACCAAAAAAGGAGGAAAATTAGTAATAAGTATCTTATAAATAAAATTGAGACTTGAAATCCCCTTAACATATGTTTTGACTTAAATCGTACTCGTTAACCCCCCCTATTATTTGGAAATCCTCCATAGGTTTGATCTAAAACCTTAATAAGTTGAATTTATGAAACAAATAAGGATCATAGGTTAATGTTATAGATGTTTGGATGTTATTTGGGTAGATATTTGTTGAGAAAAATGGTTTAAGATCTCTGAATATGAGTGGAGAGTGAGTGAACTTTTATTATTGACGAGGACTGACATTCTTATTAATACTCAACACAATTCAATATTAGGACGTCAAATTTACTTAAAGTGGCCCAAAACTGATAGATAAAGGTTTTTAGGTATTATATAGTTGAGACACAGCTCCAAAAAATAATGTTAAACATGTTTTAAACATTTTATTCCATAATTTGTATGTTTCATTATTATTACCATTTTGGTTTTTCACTACAATAACTAGTTTTATAATATAGTTAATTTAAACATTAAGAATAAATTAAAGTGGGACTTATTATATAATTTTTACCTACTGATACAAAATATGATATCTTATTTATAAATTTTAAATCCTTTGTGTGTTGTAAATTAATTTTAACACAAGTTCATGTAATGTTCAAAAACACTGCATTTACATTAACCATGCTAAATGATTTTTACTATTTAATGTTCAATTTAGTCATTATAAAACACAAACTATTACTGGAATGGATAATTATATATATTTAATAAAATTTGAAAATAAATTTGAAGAATATACAGTTTTTTAAATTAAAATCATTAAATAAAATATAATATAATAGAAAATAAAATTAATATCAATTTTGACATTATAAACATGATTTGATTTAAAAAAAATTAAATACATTGATGGAATTAGATTATATTAAGATAAAACTATATAAAATGATATATAAATCTAAAAAATAAATGTCTGACAGTAGTTAATTTAGTTTACTCCAATTTTAATATTTCTAGAATAATTTATTTTGTTAATTTTAAACTGAACAATTACCGCGTTAGAATTTCCTAAATATTTAAAGGAATTAATTCAACTCTAAAAAGTTAAAATAAATTATCATGATAGAAAAAAATTATTTATCTTGATAAATAATGATTTTAAATGTAACAATATTGTTTTTCCATTATCCCAAATATTTATAGAAATTTAAAGGAAGAAAGGTTCCTTTTTTGAGTTTTCCTTTACATAACATATTATATTTGACACATTCCTAGAAAACTGTAAAAGAAACTCATAAAAGTATGCCCTATGTTCAAAAAAGTATAAATATGGCCATTTGACAGTTTTTGGACAAATTATTAGGTTATTTTTACCCTTTTCTTCTTACATTAACCCAACAGTGAACCCATTTTAACCTTGACCTCAGTAATTAAATTTTTTACTTCATTCACTAATGATTTTGGTCAAAAATTATATTTACCTTAAAAATTATAAATTTTTATTATTAAAATCATTGAATACATTTTTTTCAAATTCTATTCAGTTAAGTGATAATATTTAATTTAGAATTAGACCCACAGATGTGATATGAAAACAAGGTTTTAAAGAGAAAATGTTCAAAATTTTATAATGTTGTATATATATGTTCAATATGAAATTGATAAAAATGACCTAAAATTGATTAATAAATGTATAATTGAGATAATTTAACTTTAAAACAATCTAAAAATATATTTTAACACTATAAATTATTTAATGTAAAATAAATTTTTCAATTAAAATTCAGTATTTTTAACTATTAATAAAAATTGAAAATTTCTGGAAAAATATCAAAAATTCACACAAAGTTATTTTTCAGTTTAGTTTTTTAAAAAATATTTTTATATTAAAAAATTAATTATCATAATTTGTTTTAATTTTTTTAATGTTCAAAAAATGAAAATCATATTTTTCTCACATATAATGACTTTAATGAAAATTGTGTTATTTTTATCAATATGATTCATTAATAAAAATCAATTAAAATTAATATTTAAAAAATACTTATTACTATTCATATTTTTATGTTTAATGGATAGGTTATAATAGTCAGGTTTAAATAAATAAATTATTAATATATTATGGTTTTATTAAGACTGAGCATCATGTGCTACATAAGGTAACCAAATGTTGCATGTAGTGAAAGAATAAATTGGTATTGTGTGTAATAAAATATGAAAAAAAATTAACTTTAAATTAATATTACTGAATATATTAAATTTAATAAAAAAATATTTAAAAAAGACGTTGGGTGTTACATTGTTGATGCACACTTCATGCAATATGGGGTATGTGTTCCCTCTAGCTTTATTGAATTAACAAAAAAATATTCTAAAATGTTTCCCTAGATCCAAATTGATCATTTTATAGATGATTAAGGACACATTGGAACCTCCAGTCCCTAAATATTTGTGAGTTTTTCACTGATGGACATACTATTAACCTAATGTTTTTAAAATGGAAATTATATCCCATTGAGTCTACTTTTGGGTTATGCAATAATGAATATGCCCATTATTTGATGAATTTTTTCCATATTATAATTTTTGTTGATTTTTATTAATAATGTTTCTATAATGTATTTACCAACATTTATCTAATGAGTTTACTTGCAAACATTGGATAGTTAAATTGATAATTGGGATGAGTGTTGCTACCCAACTAGCTAATGAAACCATGGATATTTTCCTTAGTTTATGTTTTGGAATTAGGTCAAGTGTTCAATCCTTACTATAATCAAATACACGTTGGTTGATGTTACAAATTTTTATATATATATTCTTGTATTATAATATTAATTTATTTTATAAAATGTTTTGGATATTTAAGTGGGAAAATATTCCCCTGTGTTTTTTGTGATTATTTTTGGAGCATAATTCCCTCCTATATCATATTTTATAGGATATAATATGTGTTTAAAATACAATATATGTTTTATCAAGGAAGATACTCTTGTTGTAATGGGACATGATTCCCACGAATCCTTGATTGTGATGGGTATGGGATACTATGACAAAATCTCCCCTATTACCGTTATAAGTGGAATGTACTACCCATGTTGAGATGATTACAAGGAAGGGATGGATACTCAAATGGTAAGGGTGATTATAAGATGTTATTAAACCTCTCATATAATATGAGCTTAGATTAGGGTCACTCATCTTTTTTGAGAAAACTCTTGGGGCTAGGAACATTATATCATATCATGAAGAAGTAGTCGATATGTGATGATTGTTTTAATTTATTTGAATAGTGATGTTATAATCATACTTTTTACTATTTTATAAGGTTTTTCAACCCATATATTTATGAATACATTATAATGGGGAAATTTTGAACACCAATCCAATTATGATATAGGTATTTATATCCCATGTATTTGTCATTATTATGTGATGGGATGATATTCCCACTAGATATGAAATGTATTATGTTTCATAGTAGATTAATATGTGATATGTTTAGAGGAACCAAAAACTTAGTTGAAAAAGGTATGTTTACACCAGAGTGCCTATGTAGCACTCATTACTAATATATATTTATTACTATCATCATTTCCAATTTACTTTTATCAACAATTATATCCCACTATAAATTCACTTTATTATACATAATGTTTAGGAAAATTGATATTGATGACCTAATAAGTAGTAATCACAAATTTCTATAGATCATTATAATCTAAGAAATATTTATTGTTCATGATCTAGGTAAGGTAAAGGGCCATATTTTTTATGGATAAGCTATGGAGTTGAAAAGGAGTTGGGAGATGGGAATATGTGTTGACTAATACTACTTTTTATATAATATATAGTACTTTTATTAATTTTAGAATGTTTTTTATATGATATTCCAATGGGGGATGTAATTAATTTTTAATTATATCCAGATATTCCAACTACTCGTTTTGTTATAGGATGAGTGATGTTATTATTGTATTTAACATTTAACTTTGATGCATTTTCTATTTATTTTTTTATTTTTGTACTGACCATTATATATTATGTTCCACATTGTTTATGGATATTGATTCAAAAAAGGGTATAGTCTTCCAAAGAATACATATAACCAAATAACTAGTTAAAAAATCAAATGTATATATATTTGCGCTTAAGTTATGTGGCCCCTGGTTTAGTCATGGTGGTGCTGAACCAAAACATGTATGTTTCATAATGAGATAGTGATTTCTTGATACATTTATAGATAATTGATTTAAAATACATAGAAATAATCCTTACGAGTGAACCAATAAAAATTTAGTCACTCATAAGCATTACTTTCATACGTGATTATTGGGATTGTTATGACTGAGTTGATTAGTTTGAGTGTTCTTGTTAAAACAATAATAGTATATGTATGATAAAGAAATATTCACACCCTAATTCAAACATGTATTAGTGTGTTTAAAGTCCTGTTTGATATGACTATTGAGGCATACAAATTCATAATAATAGGAATTTATGAAAAATTCAATAATGGAATACATGGTAATGATGATCAAAGAAACACCATGGAGTTGTGATGATCCCTGATGTGGAACCCACTGTTTGAAAAACTGTAAAGTTAATCCCATGAGACGAGGGTCCATAGGGATGAGACTATGATAAAATAGAACATGGTTTAGAAAAAATGGGATAATTCACTATGTGGTTTCACCTCATGAAGTCAAGGAATAGTTTTAAATTCTTCACAATCTCTGACTACACGTTGTTAGAATGTATTTTAAAGACTTTCTCTATAATCCCTTCACCCACCACACTGTTAGACTATGCAACATTAGGGAATGTTTTTATGATACTAATTGATGTTCTGTATTCACAAGGATTCTCCCCCATATACATCTATTTATTAAAATCACTAACTCATGGGTGCATATAAATACTACAATCCATTCCAAAAAAGTGCATATGAGATGACAAAAAGACATAGATACACACATAGATGCTAAATCAATAGGAAACCATTCCCTACATAAAATTCATCATACATTGAAAATTAGTGAGAAATCAAAGGGAAAAAATCATAATAAAAAGGGTGATTAGTGCTATCCCTCAGATACTGACCATGTGGAGGCCCAACCTATTAAGACAACCTTGCAAGGGAAACCCCATGAGGCTAAGCCCTTGGAGGCCTAGCCCATGAAGTATGACTACATATAGGCCTATCTCATATATCCAACCTCATAGTAGGAAGCACTTTAAGGATAACCATGAATAGTCCTATCCCATGGATGAAAAACCATAAGGTGATCATAAGAATAATCCTCATTAAGGTTGACCTCATATAGGTAGACCATGTAGTGGCCGGCCTCAAACAGGACAACCACAAGGAACCTAGTTCTTGAGGTCAACCAGAGGGGGTGAGAATAAGAATCCCAAATGAACACATAGAAGTAACGATGACCCTGCCTCATGTTCAAGAATGTAGAGGCCATGTATACCATAATTGATCTAGTCCATGAGGTCAAACTTATGAGACACACTATACTAACTCCCTCTATTTTAAAAAATAACCACACAATAAGTTATCTTACCTTCCTCAATATTTCCCCATTAAGGTCAATCCAATTTAAATGACCTTTATGGATATCTCTATGTAGGATAAAAACCCAAAAAAGTCCATTCTAAGATCCTAATAAAATTATCTAGACATATTAGATTAGGAGATTCACATTATTTTGAATCCATTTTATTATGGGTTCCCATGATAATAAGGGGCTTTATAATTATCATCCCGGATTAGTAAAACCATTATGGGGAACAAAACCATGTATTACCATGATAAAAGAGGTTCTTATCAAGATGAATGTTGAGTGACTTCTCTAGAATCAATTATTGATTTCTTATCTATTCAACATTCCATTCTAAGATGGGAATACATTCTGATGTAACAACTTATACATTCATATAGAAGACCATATTAAGCCTAAATTTATAATATTACCTCATAATCTAGTAGCTAGGAATATAAGAGGATGGGATATTCAATTTAGGTCATGACCCAATATGGTTCCTATTTTTTTTGTCACTGAATAGTCAGAGAAATATATGATAGAAATACTATATGGATAAGACTCATTAAAATCCATTTATATATTATCATTAAACATTACCAATCCTCTATTATCTATTGTTTCATAAAATTATGAAGACTCACATGGTCTTATAGATCAATATTGATATTTTAATGGAAATGTTAATATTTCCCTTGAAATAAATGATTCTTTATACTTTCATGTCCCAACTTCTAACTCAATGGTTCATTTTTCTCCACCTAATGATCAATTCATCAATAAGATTCCTTTTAGTTGATAGAATCAACATCAAGCTGAATGGAATATTTCTTCTCCATTTAATGATCCAATCCCAAATGGTCCTCTTACTGGGTGTAATCCCCAAATTATCTTTATAGGGATGCTTAATATGAATAATCCCCACCCAAAACATTTCATTGGCACCTTGTATGATTTAAATGCCCCCAAAACTTGACATTAAAATATATTTCCAATATCTTGGTCACATGATGTAAAACTATATAAGAACTTCTTTACCACATGATGTAAAAATTCATGGTACATACTTTCTATATCACCTTAAACTGTTGAACTCAAACTATGGGGGTTTGATTACTATTAACTAGGATACCTAAGATTTCACTCTAAGGTTCAACCCAACTTTATCCCCCTTACGAATCTATCCTCCTGGGATCATATTCTATATGTAGTTGCTGATGTCCTTATTTATCGAGAAATATTCCATGAGACTCTGACATCCCCTTCACGAGGGTCATATTCCATTGGAACCCTCTTCATTAGATCACACTCCTAATGAAATTATGTCCCCATTTACTGGAGATCCACATACTCTTCAGAAATTTTCATATCACTATCATTGAGTTATATTCTCAGAGGGACCATCCTCTATCCGAGGAGCCATATTCACTTCAGGTAATCACCAAATTCAACCTCATTGGTCTATATTCACTTTGAGGCCAACAAGAAAAGACTTATCAATCATAATTCCCACTCCAACCATTAGTAGTTACCATTATCTGAATTATTATTACCTCATGGCATTAAAATACATGTATCAATACTTATCGTAAATTCTCAAATGTTTATAAGTGTCCCTTTATATGGAACCAAACTACATGGGTTTGATTTACATTATGATGACATGAATGAATCTCATTTCATGAGCCCAATCAATATACCATAAATTCTTAACACCTTTAGGGATGATGATAAATTCTATAGAACCCATAAATATGTTTTTAAACCATAACATCTTATAATTGACCATTAATTAGTAAATGAAAAATAGAGAACCTCGAATACATAATTATTTTCATATCCAAATCATAAATATTAAGGAACATCAATGAACTTATACCTTTGGAATGTATGTCATTAATGAAATTTATTTTCCTAGAAATTGTTGAAAATGGGTATTTCTGGTTCTATAGATAGATTTAATATGAAAATGATAGAAAAGGGTGACACTAAAATGAATATCCCATTAATAGAAAATGTAAGAGGGGTTCCCCCCATCGTGCCATTTTAGCTAACATATTTCATGAAATCAAAAATGGTGACCCCACATGAATGGAATTAATTAATAAAAAAATACTAAAATTATTATTGTCCTCTGAATATGATAGGCTAACATGTACTTACTTATGATAATTCACTAATCAGTATTCCTATTTATGGTGATTTCTCTACATATTCATATTCTAAATATCCCATAAATCCACTGTGATAGAATCACCATTAGGTAAGTGTTTTCATAATTTAATAGCTACATAAGATGTCACCCCATGATTAAAAGAATGATATCAACCATTTGACCAATACATCCCCAAGTGATGAATGTGATGTTGAAAGAGTTCCCCCAACATTGTACCATTAAAACCACAAAATATATAAATAATAGTATCCAATCACTGAATATCAAGATACCATCCCAATAGAGGAAATATATGGTAATGATAGAATTTCATATCACCACCTCCAACCTCTTTACGAGTTTATCCCTTGGGAATAATAATTAATACCTTTATTATCATAGGAAGGTAGATAATGAGGTTAACGACGATCTCACCAGGACTTAGTGATTTCCTAGGAGGGATGAAAACAATCACCAGTGTTATAATAACAATCATGTGACAACCACCCCTCAATAGTCTGCTATGGAAACCATCCAGCAGATCCCCCCCATTTACATAGAAACAAGATTATAGTATATCATTCAAGGAATGGAAAGATTACATCAACTATGACTAAGACAAAATTGATAATTCCATGAAAGAAAAACGTATATAAACCATATCTTTTACCACAAATCAATACCATATTTCTATTCATGCTAAGAAATCCTTCCAGAAACCTATGGTATCATCAATAAAAGCATGCTGGTATATCCCTATAGGATCTTTGGGTGAGACACATATTCTCACCCCCGCACATAAAGATGATTAGAAAATCCCAATGAAAAATGGAGGACATTAGTTGACTCATATTCCCACATCCATATAATAATCCCATTGGCATATCATGAAAACAAAATAGAATAAGGAACACATCTATAATCCACATCATCCTAAATAAGACTAAAGACATTGTTTAGTGACCACCAGAGGGGGGGAAATCTTCCTACCCAATTTGATGTGACCCATTAATATATTATAATGGAAGACAAGTGAGATTAATATATCCCAATCAAGAACAAAATGGATATAAAACAATATTCATTAATAATAGAAGAGTTATCCATAAATCCCATCCAAAGTAGTTACTATTGTACTATAAGAAAACTATTTAATAGAATATCCCACTAAAGGCAGACAAAACCCCAAAATAAAGCGCATATTATATTGTAGATTAACAGTGATGTTCTTAAGGCCCCTTAACCCCTATCTATGGAGGAACGATTGTCTTATAACTCCTCATTAGAAATTGAGATCAACATGAACCATAAGGTTCCACCCCATGATACTATGATTAGATGTTTTGGCGGTCCTTATTAGAATACATGACCATAAGGCCTTCCCTTTATTGATTAATCTTCAAAAAAAACCTCATATTGGGTGGTGTTTGATGTGCTGGTAATACATTATCTCAAACATACTCTGAAATATATATTTATTTATGTGTTCACAAATAACCCTATTTTTTTCTAATAATGTTGCTTTATGTATTTTTCAGGAATTTATATCATGTTTACTTGTATCTTTATTTTTGGAATAACAAGCTATGAGATGTGTTATGTAAACACTATATATACCCTACATTTGATAAATGAATTTATGGATAATCATCCATATGCTATGCCAAACTATAATTGTATGGATATGAAACCCAATGTTAGGTAAATGAACATATGAATTATCAACACTATATTTGAATAAGTGTGTGAAATTTTGATTCCATGGTGGTCTATAATCATTGTTTATTCGCTACGCTGGAAGGATGAATGTATGGATTATCATCCATTCATTTCTTAAGAACCCTAAAATATTCAAAGGAAACCAATGATATGAAACGGAACCCTAAAATATACAAAGGAGCCCTATGATACAATGTTTAACACAACATTGGTCAATTCATTATGAGAGATTAGAATCCATTATTTTTTATGCATGATTTCTACAATAGTCTTGATATAAATAATAAAGAAATCAACGACTAGTTTTTATCGATTCAAATAACTGTATTCAATGGAATAATTCATTAATATTTTTAATGAAATCTACGACTCTCTTGAAAGATTTAATTTAAATATTCAAGATATTTAAAGAGACTTTCTTGGATCTAATAAAATGAAAGAAAGCTTTATATTTGATCAGATATTTTTCATAGAAAATAAACAAGTACATAGATTCATAAATATTTTTTTTCAATATAAAAATCAATATACTTTATATTAGTATCCTTTAGGGTCATTTTTCAATGAATGATGGACTGTATTATTTTTCTAGAATAGGATACACTTTGAAGGTTATACATTTTTATCCTTGTACTACTATTAAATTGCTTGTTGTTTGTTACTATATGACTGAAGATCATTTGAAACAAGGACTAATTAAAATCTATTCTTATTTGAATATTCTTAATGATGACGAATATCAATATAATTTCAGTTTCTTCTGATGAAACTGTGATGTCTCAAACCCAACCATCATCAAATCAAAATCTTTTGTTTTATTAGAGTTTCAACTAATCAGAATCCATAGTGGCGGAGTATCATCTTCTCATACTAAGTTTTGGTTATTTTGGTTCCCTGTAAAAGAACCAAAGAGATCTATTTATCCTTCTTACATATGTTTCAACTGCCTACACAAAATTGTGGATTTTATGGTCTTCTGATAAGTGGATATTTCTAGTGAAAATCACTAAGCTTGTAGAGATAATGTTGGTGGAGTAGACTAGGTGGTCTTTGTTCCCCAAAACATCATAAAAATTATTATGTTATTTTTTTCTATTTATTTTTTCCTTATTACTCATAGTATAGAACGCTACATATCTATATCCATCATAATGAAAAGGAAAAAATAAGCAATCAGTAAATATTTTCAAAAAGACACAATTCACCCCTCTTTTGTATCTTTTGATTATTATGACCTCACAATTGGTATCAATGGTGAGATTGTTTTCAAAAAAATATAATCTTCTAGAAAGTAGAAAAGATTATGGTCTATATATAGAAAATGCCAATGGATGATCTGAAAAGAGGTATGCATATGATTCAGGTTCCATATTTTAATGGTGAAAACTATTGATACTATAAATCATGGATGATTATATATATATATATATTCTTTGATTCAATGTTTATTCAAAGATCATCACTCCTTATATAATTACATGGAACCTAGAAACATGGGATTTCACAACATAAGCTAAATATGATATTCACACTAAAACAATGAATTCTATCCATGAAATCAAACCTGATGAATTCAATCGAGTGTCCCAATATACTACAACCTATGAAATGTGCCTTAAAACAGCTATAAAAAATGAATAAATCAGAAACAACAACAAGATGGGGTATGTTATTGTAAAAATAATGTTTTATAAATATAAAATATTGGATGGAGAAAGAATCGCACAAATGAATGGATGATTCAAAGAGATTTTCAGAAATATTAATTCCTTGGGAAATGGAATATCACAATTAGATCTAGAAATGAATTTACATAGAGTACTTCTTATAAAATGGAATGTAATATTTTTATCTATTCATGAATCTATAATTGTCAAGAATAGAACTAAGAAGGAATTAAATGGATAATTGATGATGTGTGAAGCAAAAAAAAAAGAATGTAGATGTTGAAGATCACAAGATTGTAGTAAAAAGGGAAAACACTTCTCTTACGGTGACATCTCACAAGCATGAAGGAAAATAAAAAAATGAAGTCAAAAGTAAGAATTCATTTTACCTACACTTTTAAATAGACCTGCTCGACTAGACAATTTTTCAGCAAATTAAACAAGAAGAAAAGAGGATTTAGAAAATCCTTTAAGAATGATAAAGAAGAACCAAAAGAAGTATGATTTTATGAATGAAAAAACATGGGTCACACTAGACCAGATTTCCCTCAATTCAAATATAAAAAAATAGTAATGAAAATATATATCAAAATAATGTTGATTAGAATATTAAAAGAAACACAGTTATGAAAGTTACGTGTAGTGTTTTATAAGACTCCAGAAGCACCTCAAAATCTTATTCAAATAAAGATATACAAAATCTAAAAGCCAATATGTCCTTTATGGCTAAACAATAAAAAGAGGTAAAAACCTATTAAACTTATGCCACTATCTCTAATAGTTGTTCGAAAAATAATTAGCTACATACTATTCAATGCTAAATGAAAAATATGATTATTTAATAAAGAAGCCGAAATTATTAAAAAAACATTCCCATTGTAGTTTTAGGTGAGATATATGTAATGCTAAAACAACATAAATATGTAATTTAACAATTAAATCCATGTATTTCAAACTGTATTGATCCTAAAAAGGATTATTGAACTATAGGATGATGTGGAATCTTATAAATGTGATCCTAGTATTTTTAATAAAGGAGTAAAAACATCGAATGGGATTCTTGTAAATAATTTTATTAAAATATAATAGTATATAATAGGAAGCAAGGGTGAAAAATAAAAATTATAAAAAAATTATTTTGGGCTTAATTCAAAAAATTATTCTCGCTATTATTTTGGAATAAAAGATAATTACATTAGAAAATGTTATTCCTGAAATCCTCAAATAAGTGTTTTTTAAAAGGATTTTATTTCTGAAAAATATGTCTGAAGTTAGTAATAAAATTTTTAGAATGATATGGCATATATGGATTCCCATATATTTTCTTACTGACATAGTTCTACCAAAGAAAATATAGGTACCACAAAAACAATGTTAATTTTTTTTTGTATATCGAAGACCATGGCAAAAAATGATATCTTATATATGGATATTGGCTTCTCTAGGAATAAGATTAGAGACTCTGAATATTTATATACACTTATAGAAACAGATGGAGGTCTAGTCGCCTTTAGTGATAATGAAAAAAGAAATATTGTTAGAGTTAGAACTGTTGGAGATCCCAAGACAATATTAATCAACAGAGTACTGTATGTACAAGGGATGAAGCTCACCTTAATATTTATTTCCCAAATTTTTTATGATGGATTTGATGTCGATTTTTCTAAAAATTCATGTTATTTTTTCAATGACAAAATGATTAAATTTTAGGTAATATGAGCAGAAATTTTTTATAATTTGGATATCAATTCCTTTTGTAAAAAAAGTGAATTTTTTAAATACTAAGACAAATGAATCATGTATTTGGAATGAGAAAATTGGAAATTACAGTATATATTTTATTCATAAATTATTTTAGAAACAACTAACTTCAGATTTTGTTTGTCTTAAGTTTGATAATGATATATTATGTGATGCCTGAAAAATTGGTAAAAAACATAAATCAACATTCCTATATATTATCGAAATCAATATATCTAAATAATTAGAACTTATCCATATGGACTAGTTTGGACAATAAAAAGTAGAATGTTTGGATATTAAACTATATTTTTTTGATTTAGATGATGAATTTTCTAGATTTAATTGGTAATATTTTCTAAAACACAAAAGTGAGGTATTCAGTTTTGTTAATGGTATTTGAAAAATTGTTCCAAATGAAATGGATTTTATAATAATTTCATTGAGAAATGTTCATGGTTAAAAATATGAGAATCAATAATTTAATTATTATTTTTTCAAATATTTGTATTAAACACACCTTCTCATCACCCGGAACACCTCAAAAAAATGTAATAGTTGAAAGAAGAAATAAAACTATTCAAGAAATATCAAGGACTATACTAAATGGATGTAGTCTTCCTATCTATTTCAAGGTATTATTTGTATGTAGAACTTGCTACAACATGAATATTGTGTTTATAATACATATTATTAAAAACAAACTATATTATCACTGAAATAACATAAAACATAATGAAATTTACTTTAATGTTTTGTATAAAAGGTATGTATCTTAAAAAGTAAAGATAAACTTGGTAAATTCGATCCAAAATATAATGATATAATTTTAAAGGGTTTTTAATAAAAATATAAGTAATTTTTAAGAATAATTTCGTGTTATTTTTGATGAAACTAACACATTTAATAAAAAGGGAAATCAAAAAGTTAAAATAACTAACTATTTATACAACCTGAGACATGATTCACTGAAAACTATTTTTTAAATTAATGAAAATGAATTTCAATCCTGTTCAGAAAAACATGAAACTCAATAACCTAAAATCGTATTACCTAGATAGTCTAGAATCTAAAAGGATAGTTCTTTAGAAACCGTTATTGGAAACCTATACCTAGGAGTTATAAGTAGAAGAAATGTTGGAAACATAGGTGAATTATCTTCCTTTCTATATTAGTGAGAACCAAAGTATTTTTGAAGAAGCATTAGAAGATTAAAGTTGGTTGTTAGCTATGTAAGATGAAATAAACCATTTTAAATTAAACTAATTTTTGGAATTAGAAGAAACACCATCCAGTTATACATTAATAGGATGTAAATAGATATTTATAATGAAATAAGATGATCAAGGGATCACTATAGAAACAATGTTAGTTCAGTATCAAATTGGTATAATCTTGAATAAGGAACAAATTATACTGAAAAATATAAACCTAAAGATATATTAGAATCCATTAGAATCCTTTTAGCTTATTAACATCATATAAATTTTAAATTATATCAGATGGATAATAAATATTCCTTTTTAAATCGATATTTAATAGAAAAATTTTTATTGAACAAACCATGGTTTTGAAAATCCACTCAAACCAAATTATATTTTGAAACATACTAAAGATATCTATGGACTTAAAAAATTAACTAGATATTGGCATGAAATATTAAAATCCTTTTTTATAAAATTTATTTTCGGTGAGATTAGTGGATATTACACTTTTAAGGAAAACAATTTGATCAAATTTTCTATTAGTACAAATTTATGTTGATTTTTTTATTTTTTGTTCAAGAAATTAAAATATTTTTAATGATTTTTCTAAAATAATGAAAATATAATTTGAAATGAGTATGATGGGATAATTTAATATATTTTTGTAATTTCAAAATTTATCAAAATGATTTTGGAAATGTTTTAAATCAATAATTTTTTTTTATTTAGTGAAAAAGTTTGGAATTGAAAACATCAAAACTTATAAAACTCTTTTATGTACCAATATAAAAAATTATTGGGATTATTTTTAATAAAAATTTTAACAAAAATTTATAAATAGGTTTGTTTTTTAGATCATAATAACTTACTTATAGCAGCGCAGATATAATATTTTTTGGATGTCTTTGTGCTAGATTTCAATCAAATCAAAAAGAATCACATCTTACTACTATTAAAATATTTATTAGAAATTTAAAATGAAATATTTTTTCAATCATTTCTTTATCAAATAACCGATGATTTTAATTTAATATCCTACTACAATGCTGAATTTGGAGGATATACATTAGATAGAAAAATAACCTCATGAACCTATCTCTTTTTTGGAAAATCTGTAGTGTCATGGTCATGTGAGGAAGAAAATTTTGATTCCCTATCAAAAATTGAGGTAAAATATATATTTGTTGGAAGTTTTTATGCACACATGTTGTGTAATAAAAACACCATACATTACATTGAAATAAAATATTTATAATATACCTATTCTATGTTATAATACCATTGAAATAAATATTTCAAAAAATCATATAAGTCACTCTAAATCGATGAATATTGATAATAAGCCTCATTTTATAAGAGATCATGTTATTAAAAAGAATATATATTTATAATTTATAAATAATGATCATAATGTAGTCGATAGTTTTACTAATCCAATTATCCCTACGTGTTTTGATTTTATTAAGGGAGAGTTAGGATTATTTAATTTTAAATAAATGTTTATGAATTTGTTTTGTTATTTTCCTTATGATTTTTTTTAATTTATTCATTTATTTGGTTCATTTAAATATTTATAACATCTTTTTTTTACCATGTATTTTCAAAATTAATTTTTTTAATGATAACTGCCCATGTAATCAGCTTGTGAAACCATAGCACATCACTAATCCATAAGACTATATCACTACCATTCCTACTCTTCAAGACCATTCCGATTGCAGAGCATATTTCATTCTAGTTCTCCAAATATCTAAACTTTTAACTTTAAATAATCTATCATTATAAAATGGATTCATCATCCTGAATTGATTAAGTAGATTTGATTGAGTTGGTTTTCCAGTATGTGATTAATCAAAAAAATCATCAAGGAACGGTAATCGATTTTAACTTGATAAATTAAAAAATTCTATTGTTAAATATGGAAATCATATTTTAGGGATGTGATTTTTTTTTCAGAAAGATTAATACACTACTTATATTTTGTATTTGTGAAAAAGAGTTTATTAGAATGATTCATTTTGATTATGTATTTATGAATATTTTGTTGAGTCTAAGATTGATAATGATGAATTTTCTATTTTTTAGTAAAAAATTACTATGCTTCTTGTCTTTACCCATGAGGGGGAATCTCATTTTTATTTTAGAAATATATGAAATGAAGGATTTAGAATAGGGGATATAATGTCATTTCTATTTGGAAATTCTTTTGTCAAGAAGATGATGACTAATGAATCATTCATATTTCTAACATCTGTCAAGAAGATGATGACTCAATACATAAATCCTAATCAAAAGGTAATAAAAAAGTTTATTTAATTGGTAATTATTCCAAGGGATTCAAATTTATAAAAAGTTATATATGATAATATTTATGTTTTGTTTTTGTTGATGAACTATATAATGAAGAATATCAATATATAGATTTAAAGATATATGAATTGTTTCTATTATAAAGAAACAATAAAGTGTTTTCATCCCTATGAAAGAATTATTTCCAATTTGTTGTGTAGAATGGGAAATGATTGGGACATATCATTATGTTAGAGATGACATCATAGTAATTTTTTAAATTCTAGAACTGTATGTAAGCTATGATATTTTGGACTAACTATTTCAATGGTCTATTTCTTGTTGTGATATTAGAACATGATAGGATGATGGAAACTACTTAGGGGAAGGAGAGAATGATAATATATGTTGGATTTGTATGAACAAGACTAGAAGAAGATGACCAGTCAAGAGCAGAGGCTTCTCTTTATCAGTGAAGAATAATTTGAATAAACATTGCTAAGGCTATGAATATAGTTGAAGCAGAAGATAGAAGAAGTGGAGATAATGGAGTTTAAGTGGAAGAGAAAATTGAGAAATATGCTCAAATGAAATATGAAAAGAGGCGATTTTTTGATTAATCATGTGGAGAAAACCCTTAAAATCATTCATTAGTTGTTGATGATTCAATAGATATTATGGTATTTACATTAAGACAAATAACATAAGTTCAATAAATCATTGGTTCTGAGAGAAATCCAAGTATGGCTATTGTAAAGGCTAGACATCCTTACAGAGAAATTTTTACAGAGTCTTCTAAATCTATGATTAGAAATATTGATGACCTAGTTTGTAAAAACTGTGTTTTGGATGAATAGAATTTTCCACTAAGACAAGAGTAAGATGTTGAGAATAATAAAGTAGAAGATCTATGTTTTTAGCAGATCCCATAGAAAAGTTTGAGGAAATTATGTATAATTTAAGCGAAGTTAAAAAACTCATTTTTTATTGAGAGACGTTTAATATTTTATCAAAATGTTGTCAATTGAGATCAGAACATTAAAAGAAGAACCTATTAATAAATCAGATTTTGATGAGTTAAAGCAATTGTTAGAGAGAAAATTTGAGTATCTTATAGAAAGGAAAGCATCATCTTCCTCTCAAAATACGTACATAGATTTTATCAGAATATTTTTAACAATAACATTAGTGTTAGCATATTTCAATGATAGACTGCCACTCCTCAGTGTAACAGTTCTACTTAAAATGTTTTTCTAGATAATTGAATACATTCCATCATTCAAATGACCTCTAATGTCTCTTGGATAGAGATAGTTTTTATCAAGATAGAGATAAGATCTATGGTTTAATTTGGTCTAAAGAATCATATAATGAATTTAGCAAAGTAATGTTGGATTAGATATTGAGGATTGATCAAGATTCTATGAAGATTCTCCAGTAGTGTAAAGGGGTTTTATAAAATCATTTTCAATGATTGTTGGTAAACCTGATTGATTCCATGGTGTTGTCTAATTTATTCCTCATTCGGATGCATCCTCTCCAAATGATGAAGAAGAATAAGAAACCACCCCATCGTAACCAAGACAGTATTTTTAGAAACATTTCCTATTCTTATTAGTGGATTGTAATCTATTTTCAAAATATTTTATTTGAAATTAAATGTTCCTTAATTTTTTTCTTATATCCATTAGTATTATTTAATTGTTTTATTATTTATATCCAATATTATATCTTCCATTTCTAAATATATTTATCTTTCAAAATATTCAATAACTATTCATTTACAGTTTAGTGAAATATTAACTATGGTGTGTTATTTTTTATTTTCAACTTTCTTTTTTATATCAAAAAGGGAAAACCGTTGGTAAACACACACATTCTCAATTTACATGTATCTTTCTCTTTAATTGAAATGATATTATAAAATTTAAATATTATTGAGAAAATTTAATTTTTTTTAATAAATTCTTACAAATCCTATATTTTATGTAAGTCAATTTATGGGTTTTGTGATTATCATATAGGGGGATATTGTTGGGAATGTATTATATCAACAATACTCTAAAACATTTTTTATGTCCAAAAACACCCTTGTTTTTCTTCAAATAAATTTTCTCTATGTATTATTCTGGAATTTATATCATGATTACTTTTATCATTATTTTTGGAATACAAAGATGCCGGATGTGTTATTTAAAATCTATTAATAACCTATTTTTGGTAAACAAACATATGAGAAATCATACCTATGCTATGATGAACAGTGCACATATGGATCTACAACCATATATTAGGTAAATGAACATATGGATTATCAATAAAAAATTTGAATAAGAGTTTGAAATTTTGATTCAATGGTGTTCTAAAATAACTATTCAATCCACATAA